>JAAALK010000288.1:18103069-18189731 GCA_019279435.1 Zizania palustris
TTTGAATCCACGTAAATGCGGCGTTCTATTTCAACTGAAGTGCGAATGTTTAGAACATACCATTTTGTTGGTAAACACAGAGCAACTGCTGTTGATTCTGTAGGTGGTACGTGTTAGTAAGGATATCTGTATATATGTACGTAGTGCACTACTGCGAGGTGCCCGTTTATGCATGCATGAACATTCATTCCGGCACACCTATTATAGGCAACAATACACTGCATGACATAACTATATGCAAGCATATCATATCAAAAAAACAATATTTAGGCTATTTGCCAACAATATGAATCTTTGTCGACGAGGTCCTAGCGGTACATATGTCCTATTTTTTTATCCAATGCCGCGTCTTTTTTTATATAGTTTTGATGATGCACCATCGAACTAGTTCCTCGGCCTGAGCACACGATGAACTACCAGCAAAGAAACCATATACTATTTTCAGTCAATTGAAAAAAATGGATGAGGCCTCCCCTCTCGTACCATTATTTTTTGTCGTTCATACCACATTTGCAAGAAACGTAACGTACACTCCAGACTCAAGTACTTAATTAAGGCCTTATCTTTGCCAAGTCAAAGCATATACGGTGTTTCACAAGAAAAAGAGCATGCGTTTTAACCACGTCCGACTTAACAAAGTCAAAATAACTCATCGATCTCTAATTAACATACACAGGACTCGGACGGCGTGCATGTTCAAACCACAAGCGATAGCTGTTTCATATGACGTTAAATAATTAACGCATTAACGTTAAGGTTGTGTTTCCTTGATGAAATATCGTTAAATAAAGCATTCCACGCGTATCCTCAATAAAAATAACACATACAACAAAAGTTGTTTCACTACTATAGAACGCATCATTAGTACCGGTTGTAACCCCTTTTGTCCATTTTTTTGATCTGGTATTGTCCATTCAGAACTAAAGGGGTAGCACATTAGTAATGGTTACTAAACCAGCAATAATACACTCATCTAGTCTTGGGTGGAGAACCGAACCAAAACTATTTCTTCATGCAGACACGTAGCTGGTACTAAAAACCATAATTTTAGTACCGACTTGACTTCTATGCTAGTAATAAATTTTAATGCTACTACAGAAACGGTCTTTAGTGATGCAGCTTTAGTGACGGGTAAAAGACGCGCGTCAGTAATACACTTTTAGTGTATTTCACACGTATCAGTAATACTGTATTATTAGTGATGGGTCGTAATTGGACCCGTCACTAAAGAAGTGGCACCCCGATTAGTGATGGGTCATGTTATGACCTATCACTAAAGATCTCCCCTATAGTGATGGCTTATATTTCCAACGTTTACTAAAGAGTGTCAATAAGAGAATACCCGTCGTTGATGACTCCCATTTATAAATAGGCGGGACACCGAAGTGAATCATCACACTTTCATTTTGCGCATGCCCTAAACCTAGACTCCAGTCACCGCCATCGCCTTCGTCGTGCTCCTCACCGCTTCGACGCCCTCCACACCTTCGCACCTCGGTTGCATTCTCATTCTCATAAGTTTGTTCATGCTTACTATTAAGTTTCAGTTTATACATTCATTTATCCAAAATTTGCATATTGAATTTGTGAATTAGGGATATGACAAACATTGCAAGCGATATACATGTACCAACCTATATTCTCGATAGTTGCTTAATAAAGATCAATCATCTAGTTAACGGAGGGCGTCACTAGATTTATAAATTTTTGTACATTGCATGTACTATTTATTGTGTTAATAAATTGAAGTGACATTACCTTACTATTGTAGTATTTATCAAAAATATTTTGTGATATCAATAATATTCGTGTTGGCGATAACCTCCAAATAATGACAAGAGATGGATGCGCCACTGAGGTTGAGGTTGTGAGCTGTGCGGGCGGTGGTAGGATATGCCTTCACAAATAGTGGCATGAATTTAGTAGAAGAGGTGGCCTAATACAAGGGGAATGTTTGATATTAACAATGGGGCATGCCCCATTGACTGTTATGGCCAAATTCTACACTAACTTTGGTGATAAGAAGACTCCAACAACCATCAAAAAGTGGAGGACAACGACGATAGTGGTATACATAGAGAACTGGCATTACTACACATACACATGTTTTGTTTATGTTCTTATCATGGTTTTTTATAATGTCAGAGGAGGGTCCTAGCAATGTTGCAGACAGGAATGGGAAGCATATAGCTAGGGAGGTCGACACCGACCAAATGGACCAATTGAAGCACATCTGTTATTTTAGCAATCTAATAGATGTAACTACAGCAAGGAAGGCACTCCTACAAGACATCTCGACAGGTTTATCCTCCAAGAGTCGGTTATATGTCTGCACAATAAATAACACGATAATCAACAAGAAGTCAGTGGTAAGTTATTTGCACATGTAGTTGGTTAACTAGATTATCTATACATATAGCCTTCTCTAATAGCTTTGTTTTAATTTTATTTTTATAGTACTTTTCAAGACAGTACTGTGAAAAGTATATCACACCTCACCTACACCACCAAACCACCAAGATTTAGGTGGCAGCAGCAAGTTCTGAGGTAGTCCTAATTGTGGTGCATAAAGCGATAGATGAACGGTGCTATCTAACTAAAGGTTTTGGTAAATTTCTTCGCGACAACTTGTTATAAGTTTGCACAGTGTGCGCCTTCCATTTTAACATCAATAATGATGCAATTGAGGTTGTAATGTATGTGGTGTAAATCAGGGGTATGATGTAATATTAGGTTATAAATATTTTGTGATGAATTATTTTTGTTTCGTGATAAATTGTATCTGATGTGTTTTGGAATGTTGGATATGTTGGCTGCCAAATCCTGACTTTGATTTAGGTTACAACCTAAAAACTATTATTTTTTCAGAATGGCCATAACATTAGTGATGGGTAATAATAATCATCTGTCACTAAAGGATCGTTTAGTGATCGGTGAAATTACCACCCATCATTAAAAAGTAATAATAGGTGAGATGATAGGTCTATTTTAGTAATAGGTGAATATATTTACCCGTCACTAAATGTTGATCCTATAATGACGTATAATAATATTCACCTATCATTAAAATCCTCTACATCATCAGTGACTGGTGGTAACTACCACCCATCACTGATGACCCCTCTTTATTATAAATAGGCAGGGCACCGAAGTGAATAATCACGCTTTCATTTCTCGCAACCCTAAACCTAACTCTCACCACTGATGTCGCCTTCATCGTGCTCCTCGTTGCTCCGTCGTTGCTCCTAGCCACATGCACCATCGGTTGTGGCGTGCGTGGCCACCCTACTCTCTGCCACCTTGGTTGCATCCTCCTTGTCCTCCTCCTAAAGTCGTCATCCTCATCCTCTTCCCCATCCACATGCATCATCTGTCGTTGCTAACTTTGTTTTAATTTTATTGTTACAGGGTAAACCGACCTACTGCTTTTAGCCATGTTCTTTCAGATAATGAGTTAGAAGTTAATATATGTGTTGAAACAAAAACGTGTCCCCACACTTAGGCCGGTTCGACAATCCAAAAACGTCGCTGGATGTTGACGTCATGTTCCGACAATCCTTAATCAGTGGTAAGGGGAAAATGAAGGCACCAAGCAATCAAATAATATTACTCTAAAATTACTCAATTAACAGAAGTGGTGGAAAATAACAAAAACTATAAACAACCTAATTAAACCCAATCGGCTAGAACATGGCCGGTGGGACCGAAGCCTAGCAGGAGGTCTGACTGGCCAGGGGAGTCCGGTCAGACCGAAGGCACATGGCCGGTCTAACCAGCGGTGCGAGGCCTTCGCCGAAGGGACGTTCGTTGTACGGGTGCGAAGTGGCCTGAAGGTATCCCGAAGGGGCCTTCGGCCTATCAGTCGGTCAGACCGAGGGTTTAAACCTCGGTCAGACCGAAGGGTCTTCGGAGGTCTCGAAGCCGATGCAAAGACGGGCTCCGGTGTTGACAATACCTTCAGTGCGAGGGCTGCCCAGGGCCTCCTGCGAAGCTTCCTGTGAAGCCCAGATAGACCGGCCTTAGGCTACCGGTCGAACCGCGGCTTGTCAGTGCATCAGGTGACGACGCGGCACAGGCCGATCGGACTGGGGCAATACGGTCGGTCGGACTGACAGTCCCTAGGAAGTGATATTCGGGGCTCCGGCGATGTCTTCCTGTGGATGGATGGCGACCAAAATTCTTGGAGAAGATGGGATAGATGAAATACTGCAAAAAATACCAAGAGATCAAAGTAATTCAGCCAGGAGATTGAATTACCAATAGAAACCGATAAAACCAATAGAAATTTGTTACGTGGATGAAATAGACAATTCACGAGCGAACCGACAAGGACTTACCGTGATTACGACATGGTGGACGGATGGTTTCCAACGCAAACCAACAAAGATGTACGTGCTAAGCTAAAACTAGGGCAAAGAAAGTAAATGCGATTCAAGATAGATAATAGATAGGATCTATTAGGGCCTACATGGCCGGTCAGACCGGGCCTACATGGTCGGTCTGACCGGCTTGTGCTAGGTCTCGGCATATTTTCGGTAAAACTACCAAAAAGTGATATTTTGGTAACTTCAACCATTAATGCCATTTTTTTCTATCAACACATGACCTCTGCGTTTTGGCAAACTTTAGTGAGCCAAAAGTACAACGAGCTAAAGGCGATATGTTCCATATCGACTTTTCGACACTTCAAGTGTTTTGCCACACACTTGGGAAGTATTATTTCAAATACCTACCATTCAAAGCCCTACAAAATCGCTCTCCTTGAAGTGATTCTAGTAAATACGCATTGCATGGAGCGATTTCAGCAACTCTAAAAGGACCTTCACAACTAGGCGACCATTTACCAAATTTTGGGCTCTTAGTGCCTAAAGGCAAAATCGTCTTCCAAACCAAGTCTCCAACTTGAAACGATTTTTCTCTTACTTTCTTGTTATAAGCTCTAGCCACTCTTCTTTTGTCTCTTTCTATTGCTTCTAGAGCTATTAACCACTTATCGGTCACCTCTTCTAAATTATCCTTCAAAGAGTTTGATATTCATCGACCGATAAGTCATCTTGCTTAAGTAACCTTAATGAGCCAAGATTCACCTCTACAGGTAAAATGGCTTCTTGTCCATACACCAACTCGTATGGAATTACTTTTGTGGCGCCATGCTGTGCAACTTTACATGCCCATAATGCTTCAGAAAGCACTTCATGCCACCTTGTCCATACACAAACTCGTATGGACTTACTAGACTCAGCCTGACCATTGGCCTGAGCATAGTACGGTGAAGATCTTACCAACTTTATACCATAGGATTTGGAAAAATCACATACTTCTTTAGAAACGAATGAAGCACCCTGATCTGTAGTAAGAGTTTGAGGGATACTGAATCTATGTATAATGTGCTTCAAGATGAAATCAATTACCTCGTTTGCATCATGTTCTTGAGAGGCACAGCCTCGGTCTACTTTGTGAAGTAATCTGTAGCCATCAACACTAACCGATGCCCTTTTGAAGAGGAAGGATAAATTTGGCCGATGAAGTCCAAGGCCCAACCTCGGAACGACCATGGTTTGATAATAGGGTTAAGTAAAGATGCAGGAGCGAGCTGAATATTACCCAACCTTTCACAAGCTTCACACCCTCTATAGTACTTAAAACAATCTTCCGTCATAGTCGGCCAATAAAAACCCGCTCTTTTGAGCATCCAACTCAATTTCTAGGCCGACTAATGAGTACCACAGAGACCTTCATGTACTTCACCCACAGCGAGTCCATATTTATTGACATTCAAACATCTCAAAAGTACTCCATCCACAGTTCGACGATACAACTCATCGACGAGTAATACAAATTTAAATGCTTGTCGCCGAACTTTCCGATCAACCCGCTTGCTAGGATCTCTCAAATATCGAATGACTGGAGTCCTCCAATCATCCTCATGATTACGTAAAGTACTCGCCAAATCCTCACTCGAATTGGCGTTCAAATAATAAACTTCGACCTGCCCCCCGTGTCCTAAAACCTCCTAACACGGAGCGGTCGGACCGGCCATAGAGGGTCGGTCAGACCGGCCGTTACTGGACGACTGGCACAGGGTGGCCAAATCAGCCTGGCATGGCCGGTCAGACCGACCAGACACCTATTTAGCTAACCATTAAAACATTGAGCAAGTTTAGCTACTTGTTGGACTACTAATAGTGAATCACCATATGCATGAACATATTTAATACCCATAGAGCTTAACAATTCAAGTCCTGGCAACAAAGCTTCATATACGGCTTGATTATTAGTACAAAGAAATTATAATCCGCCCGAGGTCTCGAAACTCATACCACTAGGTGATATGAGCACAACTCCAACACCTTGGCCATTTTTGCAAGTCAAACCATCGAAGTAAAGTTTCCATGGTATTACCTCAATCAAAGCAGTATCACCACTCCAATTGACATCTACATGGTGATCAACTATCAAATTTGCAATGACTTGGCCTTTCATAGATTTTAGGGGTTCATAAGCCAAATCGTATTCAATCAAAGCATAGGCACACTTTCCAATCCTCCCACTTAGAATCGACTTTTGCAACATGTACTTTATAACATCAGTTTGACAAGTAACAATACATGTGCCAGATAGAAGATAGTGTCGAAGTTTGGTACATGCATAGTAAAATGATAAACATAAACGTTCTAAAAACACATACCTTGTATCAACATCCAATAGGAGGCGACTCAAGAATGTGATGATGTATTATTTTCCCTCCACTTCCTGAGTTAACACGGCTCCTATCATGCTATCTTCTGTAGAAACGTATAGCCGAAACAAAATCCCGGCTTTTGGTGCTATCACCACAGGTGGTGATGACAAGCACTCTTTAATCTTCTCAAAAGCGCGTTGCTGACTTTCCCCCAAAGTGAATTCGACTTCGTTCTTAAGCCGAAGTATGGGGACAAAAGCATAAATTTTGCCAGACAAGTTAGATATAAAGCGACGCAAATAATTGACCTTGCCTAGTGTTGACACGGAAATTGTGCCCCTGCACTTGGGTCAGTTCGATGATCCAAATGTGTGCGGATACTTAGGGACAAGACTAAGCGTAACACAACACCGACATCGCGTTCCGACTACCCTTAACAGTGGCAAGGGGGGTGGAGTCGCCAGGTAATCAGATCACACGGAAATAATCCACTTAGTTGAAAGAAATATATAAATAGAATAAACCAGTCAGCTGAATGAAGCTTGACTAGTTTGAAGTGTACCGTGTGAAGGATTAACCGAAGAGGGGCCTTCGGCGTCTGGTGCGAAGGGTTTCACCGAAGGTAGCCTTCGGCGTTTGGATCGATCTGGCCGAAGATAGGCTCTGAACAGATCTCTGACGCGAAATCACCTCCGAACGACAGGGTCCGGTGTGAAGTCTTTGACACGACGAAAATACTCCAAAGCAATGCGCTGGCACAACTTCGTCCGGTGCGGAGTACTAGCGTGGCGAGGCCTAGTGCGATGAAGCCTGCTACGGAGCGCTGTGGCGTGGGGATGCAACCATACCGACAACAGCGTGACGGGTCCAGCACGGATAGTCGAAGTAGAGATTCCACCGAAGGGTGTTCTGACAGCCTCCGAAACCTGTCTCCTGGCTCCGGACACCTTCGGCGAAGGGGCTCCGAGCGTGAAAACCTGCAACAGAACAGATATCAAGTGTCAATTTGGCTTGGAGACCGAATCTGCTAAGTGTTGCAGTAGAGAACGAAGGTAGCAATTTGTTACGTAGATTAGCGGATACTTCACAGGCGAAGTAACAAGGCGATAGCAATCTGTTACGTAGATTAACATGTACTTCACGAGAAAAGTAACAAGGATTACCACTATTACGAAGTGGCCGGCAGAGGGCTTCTAGGCAAACCCACGAAGGTTGTACAGAAAGGTAAATAAAAGTAAAGTACAGTTCGAAGCTAGGGCTTTGTGGTTGAATTGTGTTGGGGGGCTTCATGAACTGGACTCACCCCTATATTTATAGGGGCTAGTCTTCTTATATCTAAGGCTAATATGGTAGATTCGGTTTAATCAGGTTTAGGGATAAAAACAGCCAGAATTAGTATCAAACTCTATCTCCGAAGCCGGCCCAAAATGGGCCTTCGGCAGGCCTACCGAAGCCTACTCTTCGGGTCGAGGCTTCGACGAGGCAGGCCTCCGGAGGGCCTTTGGGCCAAATCTAGTAGGCCGTCAAAAGGCCTCTGAAGCCCAATATTCGATGGGCCTTCGGCCCTGTAAGGCTTCGGCCTGATCCAGGACTTGTGTATTTTTGGCCCAAATTACCAAAATTGATATTTTGACAATCTTTACCATTAATTCCATTTTTTGCTATCAACACATGCCCCTGCCTTTTAGTGAACTAAGTGAACTAAAAGCATAACAGGCTAAGGACGATTCCTTACATATCGGTCTTTTGTCACTTTCAAGTGCTTTGCCACACACTTGGGAAGTACCTTTTCAGATACCTGCCATTCAAAGCTCTTCGAAATCGCTCTCCTTGTATGGAATATAACAAGTATGCATTACTTGGAGTGATTTCAACCACTCTAAAGGGACCTTCCCAACTAGGTGACCATTTACCAAATTTGGGGCTCTTAGTGCCTAAGGGTAAAATCGTATTCCAAACCAAGTCACCAACTTGAAACGATTTTGGTTTAACTCTTTTGTTGTAGGCTCTAGCTACTCGCCTTTTGTCTTTCTCTATAACTTCTAAAGCCCTCAACCTCTTATCGGTCACTTCTTCCAAATTATCTTTTAAAATAGTTTCATACTCATCGACCGATAAGCCATCTTGTTTAAGAAATCTTAAATAGCCAAGATCCACCTCTACTGGTAGAACGGCTTCTTGCCCATATACTAACTCATATGGACTAACTTTGGTAGCACCGTGGTTTGCAACTCTACAAGCCTACAATGCTTCTGAAAGCACTTCATGCCACCTTTTAGGGAACTCTACAATTTTCTTCTTAATGAGTTTAATCACGGTTTTATTACTAGACTCAGCCTAACCATTGGCCTGGCATAGTATGGTGAAGAGTTTACCAACTTAATACCATAAAATTTGGCAAAGTCTCTCACCTCTTTAGCAACAAACGAAGTACCTTGATTTGTAGTGAGAGTTTGGGGAATACCGAATCTGTGTATAATATGCTTCAAGATAAAATCAATTACCTCATTGTGAGTCATATTCTTGAGAGGCATGACTTCGGTCCATTTGGTGAAGTAGTCTGTCGCCATCAGCACAAACCGATGCCCTTTTGGACAGGGAGGATGAATTTGGCCGATAAAGTCCAAACCCCAACCTCGGAACGACCATGGCTTGATAATAGGATTATGTAGCGATGCAGGAGCTAACTGAATATTACCAAACTTTTGACATGCTTCACACCCTCTATAGTATTTTAAACAGTCCTCAGTCATAGTCGGCCAGTAGAAACCTGCTCTTTTGAGCATCCAGCTCATCTTCTAGGCCGACTGATGAGTGCCGCAAAGCCCCTCATGGACTTCTCATGTGGCTACTGTGGACTGATTGGCATCCAAGCACTTTAAGAGTACTCCATCAATAGTTCGGTGGTATAATACGCCATCTAGCAACACGAATTTAAACGCTTGTCGCCGAACTTTCCGATCAACCCTTTGATTGGGATCTTTTAAATACTGGACGATTCGAATTCTCCAATCATCCTTACGGACATCCGGAGGGTTTGCTAACTCCTCTCCTGGAATAATGTCTAAATTGCTAACTTCAGAGTGCCCCCCGGGCCTCTCCTGCTTCTGCCGAAGGCTGACAGGATTGGCCATACGGAGCCAGTTAGACCGAAGCCTTCCGCCGGAGGAGTCCGGCGTGCGAAGACTTCTATTTCCCAGAAGTCTTCGGTGCAGGGGCTTCGATGTGTAGGCTCCTTCAGTGGACGAAGGGCTCTAGCACAAGGGCTCCGACACGCAATACCCTCCGGTGGCCAGAAGGGTCTATTCTGAAGGGTCTGACGGACCTCGCATCCGCCTAAAGTCTCTGGCTTCAGCAGTAAGACCAAGCATCGTCTTTTCTTGTACAAAAATTTTTCCTCTCTTGACTTGATAGCCAGATGCTTGCTGAGCCAAATCATTTGCAATTGAATTGGCTTCTCTTGACACGTGAGAAATTTTGAAGTCGTCAAAAGTAGTAATTATGTCTAAACATCTATCCAAGTAACTATTTAGCAAGCCATTAAAACATTGAGCACTTTTAGCTACTTGTTGTACTACCAACAGAGAATCACCGTGCGCCTGAACATGTTTAGCACCTATGGATTCTAGAAATTCAAGTTGTAACAATAAAGCTTCATATTCAGCTTGGTTGTTAGTAGAAGGAAATTTTAA
Source organism: Zizania palustris (assembly GCA_019279435.1). NCBI lineage: Eukaryota > Viridiplantae > Streptophyta > Magnoliopsida > Poales > Poaceae > Zizania > Zizania palustris. The sequence goes on from JAAALK010000288.1 coordinate 18,113,444, forward strand.
ACGGACCGAGGTTTTGAAGCGCATGCCGCTAGGCGATATGAGAACTACCCCGATACCTTGGCCACTCTTACAAGCTGAACCATCAAATAAAGTTTCTAATCTTTTCAAGCCTCTTAGGATCAATTTCGATACCTCTTTCATGAATCATAAACCCTAAGAATTTGCCTACCGATACGCCAAAAGCACATTTGTGCGGGTTCAATTTTACGCCATATTGTTGCATCCTATCAAATTCGACTCTCAAATCGGCTAAGTCGTTTCCCATAGCGTCTGATTTGACTACAACATCATCTATATATACTTCTAACATAACTCCTAGCAAGTTATGAAAGATCAAGTTCATAGCACATTGATATGTAGCGCCAGCATTCTTTAAACCAAAGGTCATGATGACCCACTCAAACAAGCCGACAAAGCCAGAGCATCGAAATACTATCTTGTAGACATCCTCTCCAGCCATAAAAATTTGATTATAACCAGCGTTGCAATCAAAAAAACTTAGTACCTTGTGTCCTGAAGCATCGTTGATCAACATGTCGGCTATCCGCATAGTATACTCGTTCTTCGGAGTGGCCTTGTTCAGATCCCTGAAATCAATACAAACGCATATTTTTCCGCTCCCCTTCTTTTCTACAAGCACAATGTTAATGACCCTTTCAACATACCTACATGGCCTAATAAATTCATCCTTGAGTACTCGTTCTACCTCCTCTTTAACTCGATCATATACGGCCGAATTAAAGCGACGAGGGGGTTGTTTATAAGGCCTAAACCCGGGTTTAATAGGTATTCGATGCTCCACAAGCTCGTGGCTTAGTCTGGGCATCTCGCTATACTCCCATGCAAAACAATCAATGTATGATCGAAGCAATTTTATTACTTAGGCCTTCTCATTAGCCTATAAATGTTGGTTTACAAAAGTCGGTCTTGGAATGCTACCATCGCCTATATCGACTTCTTCTAGAGGATCGGTCGACGCAAAGCCTTGTCCTAACTTTTCTACTTTGCTAAAATCTTCAATGGCCTCGGCAATACCGTATTTAGAAGCCTGATATTGCTCTACATGAGACTATAGCCAATCAAGATTACCTTTACTAGACATGACTACTAATTTATAAATAGCCGTGCTACACCAGCCGGCTTTATAGACACGGGTACGAAACGTCCCTCGGATATGCTAACGAAGTCGTAATTCGAAAGGTCCCTACCTGATAGACACTCCACTTTGTCATGGATGGCGTCGATGGACACATCGGCCAATGCTATCTAGGCCAAAGTGTCTGTTGGTATGACTTCTACGTCAGCGCCGTCCCATTGTATTAGGCATTGGTGCAAAGTAGAAGGAATGCAACAATTCGTGTGAATCCAGTCATGCCCAAGCAGCACGTTGTAGTTACATTGCTTGTCAACGACGAAGAATGCTGTTGGCAACGTCTTGTTACCCACTGTTAACTCCATGGAGATCACACCTTTTGCTTCGGAACTCTCGCCGTTGAAGCCGTTGAGCATTAGGTTGGTTTTATTCAAGTCTTCTTTGCTCCTGCCAAGCTTCTTCAAGAGAGAGTAAGACATTAAGTTGACAGTGGTGCCACCGTCGACGAGCATTCTGGAGATCGTCTTCCCGTCAATGTGCCCCCTAACGTAGAGAGGCTTTAGGTGATGAGACGTATTCTCAGGTTTCTCAAAAATAACATCTCATGGGACGAGGTTCAACTGAGCGACCTCGGCCTCATCTCGTGTTAGAGCGAACTCAGCATGTAGCATGACGACGTTGATGTCCATCGCCTGAGGTGGGGGTCCCTCGGAGATGGGCGTGTAGTCGTCGTCGAGCATGTCTTCATCATCGTCGCTCAGAATGGGAGCTGAGTTCTTTGTCTCCATCGGTTTGGGCTTCCATACCTGTTTCATGATTGGCCAAGGGCGGATTTCTTCAAAAAAGGCATCCCTCTTGTCCTCGGCCTTCTTTTCACGCATCTCCTGTGATCGCAGACGTTGTAGGCATCTTTTATGTGATTTGGACATGCCCGGAGGTGTCCAAGATGTTTGTGGCTTGGTTCCAGGCGCCACCACCTTGCTTTTGTGATTTTTGGCTGAAGGGGTGTTACCCGGGTCGGCCTCGCGTGTTTTATACTTGGTACTTCCTGAGACCCTACCCTCACTGTGATGGCTTCGGACTCCCTCTCCTTCGCTTCCTCGTGTCCATCTTCCTTGTATCCGTCTTGTGGGAGTCAATTCGGAGGTACCACCGATAGCCTGTGGAAGACGTCTCCCTTCACCGCGTCTGTTTGTACCTGCCAATTATAATACTCTGAAGGAAAATAGGGGGCAATGTTACACTGCGAATGGTACTCGGAGGGCGAGGTGTACGGAGCCCACGGTGTCTCTGCCCAATTGTATGGCGGGGGCATTGGTGGCTCCAGCGGCTTCTTCCATTGTGAGCCGAACCCATTGTCCGGGGGGGGTCGGCCATGTCGAAGGTATTTCGGACCATATCAGCGAAGGGTCCTGCCAAGCTGGAGGTATGTTTGGCCATTGCGGGCCGAAGCCTCCCGCCGGAGGGTTCGCCCAAAGCGGAGCTGAGTTCGTCCATTAGGATCCAAACTCGTTGTGCGGAGGGTTTGACCATTGAGGTCCGAAGCCACTGTGAGGAGGGTTCGGCCACTAGGATCCAAAGCCACTGTGCTAAGGGTTTGGCCACCGTGGTCCGAAGCCATCCTCTGACTACTTTGGTCCCTTCGGCTGTCTTAGCCTTTTTGCATGGGGGCCTATTTCCTTAGCTTTTTTCTGGTGTTTGTTTAACAACATCTGATATGTCACTTTTGGTTTCTTGTGAGCTCTAGCCGAAGGCGACGTGTTGACGTTCCTTTTCCACACTCCTACTTCAGGTGAGGAACCTAGTGAGGATCTTCACTATGGTTCAAGGTTATGATGAGTGATTGATAGGGTTTGCGTGAGGTTCATGTATGGATGTTTAGAAGTGTGTGTGTGTCTGTATTTATCTCATGTGTGCAGGGTTGAGATACTCGTCAACTGTCGATGGCAAGGGATCAGGGTTAGACGGGGAGTCTAATGCCAGATGGTCGAGGATGTCAGTCGAAGTTGAGAGTGACCTCAAATGTACGCATGGAATTCAAGCAGGACTTGGGATGACGATTGATCAAGATGAAGTGTCGTTTTAGTCAGCGAAAGGGAAGCCAGTACAAGTGACAAGGCGGATCGAGGGATCGAGAGCGGGAGAGACTTGCTGTCAATCGAGTTCGCAGACTGACGACGATCGTCGACGATCGGGGAGGCTTTGTCGGTTTTTACTGAAAACCGTCGCATCTCTAAATGTTTTAAATTCAATAATTAGGAGTTTTTTTGTCTTTAGTAATTTAGAGTAAAGTGTAAACTTTTAGTATTTTTCAGAACTTCCAAATTCTGAAAATATATTAAAAGGGTAGAGTCAATTTGTAATAAAAGTAAGTAGAGTTCAATATGGGTAATTTTCAGAATATACATGTGTGAAAATAACTCATGTCCTTTTATGTCAAACTGAAATACTTGAGGGTCTTCATGTAAAATTCTCACCTAGGGTATGGCTATTTAAAGGGACCCATACCCAAGGGATTGGGCTGCCACTTTTGGAAGAAACCAGAACTTTCTTAGCATTTGTGCTGTTTGCTTGTTCATAATTTTCCTCTAAAATTCTACTTCTGCTAATCTCATTGAGGATTTGTTGTTCAACTTCAGAGTTGAGTTCTATTATTGCGCCGCCAAAAATTTTCCTTCTGTGATTTGCTTGGCTTTTCTTCCTGATCTGGATTCTTAGTATTTCCTTTGCTGATCTTGTGTGTTTGGTTAAGAGAATCCACTCCAAAACATCAGTGAAGAAATCATCCGAGGAAGACCCGGATCTGATCAAGAAATTTTCAGACTCAAGGGAGCTGTTCTTCATCAGGTAAACTCCTGTTCTTAAGCAAAATCACTTCATCTTTTTCTTGAGTAAAGTTGAGTCTATTAGTGAGCTGTTGAGTGAATAGTTGTTCCATTTTCTAAATGTTTACTGAATTATGCTTGAATCTTAATTCTGGATAAGTAATAGATGATCTGAAAGACTTTTCTCTGTTCTTGCTTTAGTATATGTTCAGATTGAGATTATGAACTTCTAGTTCTGTCTGAGTGTGCTAAACTGAATGTGTTTTTGAAATATGTATTCCAAGTTTAGTTCAAAGATTCTGTGTCACATGCTAACTGTCTTGTCAATTTGCTGAAAATGGAGAAATTCTGAAAGTGTTTGCTCAATAGTCTGTTGATATTTCTACTTCTTCAGATCTTAAGGTCTTACTCAAGTTATTTGGTTATTGAAGCTCAAACCTAAATTAGCTTTCTGAATTTTATTCTGAATCCTTGCTATTACCGAATATCAAGTGTTTTATGAAGTAAGTGTTTATTCAGAAAATATTCAGTACTTCTGTGTAAAACAGTGTTGTGTTTTTAGATTTGTGTCAAGTTTGTTCAGTCTGAAGTTTGTCTGTCTGAAACTGAATTAATCAAAGCAACATGAATATTCTGAACATATTTGAAAACTAAATTTACATAGTACTGTTCTGAATTATCTCTAGTGATCCAGTCTGTTGGGTTAGAACTGAAGTTACCCATTCAGGAATTTTTAGTCAAAATTTTGGTTAAGTTTTCAGAAACTGTGATCTCATTCAGTTGCAATATATTGTTTTGTGTGAATCAGTTGATTTGAGTTGTTCCTTTTCTGTATACTGCTTTGGTTAATTCTCAACCCTTTTCTTGATATTGCACTGTTCCTTTTCAAGATTTTGTCATGAACTGCAATTCTACAATCTAGATTGGAAATATGTTTTGTCTGATTGCTTGAAAGGATTCAGCACTGCTATGTTTTGAATCTTAGCTTTATAACAAATATTTGCTTGAGTCTGTTGAAAAAGGTTGATCAGACTAAACCATTTGATAGATTCTGAAATGAAATCTTATATCACTTGTTTGATTGCTGCAGTTTTCAGTATAGTCTGTACCTTCAATACTGAATGCAGATCTTGGTGCTGTTCAAGTGTTCATCTTCAAGAAACCTTGTTTATTGACTGATAATCAGAATCTCTGTTCCTTGTTTAATGAAGTGCTGAACTTATAGCTTTTTGTTTGAAAATTTCATGTGTGAACAGGAGTGATCGGTGTGTGATTGTATTGTTGAAAGTGAACAGTATTTCATCTGATTCAAGGAAGTTTGAGCTGAAATCTGAAATTGATCTGTTGTGACTATGTTCATCTAATTTCACTGAAAACACTCAGTTTGCTGCACTATTGTGTTTTAGTTTATACAGAATTTCTAAAAAGTGCTAAATGATTGTTGAACTAGAGTTTTTATTTGAGGTTCTCTGTTCTTGAAAAAGAGACTTAATATCTATTGGTAAGTGGTGATTCAGTGTTTGCAAGTGAACATAATTCCAAGTTGCTTAACTGAAACCACCTTTGAATTTTGATATGTTTGCTCATTTCTGAATTCTTAATTTGAATCACATTTCAAATAGCATTTATTTCAATTAGTACATGATCTTGGTCAAATAGAGCTAATTTGGTCAGTTACTGTTGTCAAGTTTTGACTCAAAATGACAAGTGCATGTGTTAAAGAAGTTTCCTGATTTTCTAGTCTTTGTCGGAGTTTCAGTCATCGATTTACTTCTGTCGACCAATCAGTTGCTGATCTGTTTACTATACTTCAGAATATCAATTGTCGACAAAATACTTCGGCACTTCAAACTCCAAACAAGATTGAACATCAAATTTGAAATGATTTTTTGCTCTGATTTGTATTGTGTGGTTCAAGTTTGACTCTGCAATTTTTGGAGGTGCGTTGGGTGATCTAAATAGGCCATCACATTCGCAACAAGTTGTTGAGGCATCTATTCACCGCCCCCACTAGTCGTCATTCCGATCCCACATCAGGGTTCTTTGGTATGAGTGTGCATGTGCTTGAATCTCCAATAATGACCACTTTCCCCTTAGTTGACTCGGCCTGCTCTGGCCGAATCAGTACTCTCTTCTCGTCGAGGTCGACGGTGTTCACAGGAAAGGGGTCCTTGTCCAGCTTCATCTTTGGACTGGGGTCTATTTTCAATCGTCCTTCTTCTATGGCCAATTGAACCTGCCGACGAAAAACATTGCAGTCATTAGTATAATGGGAATGCGAATCATGCCACTTACAATAGGGGCGTTTCTTTAGCTCGTCGGCGAACGGAATGACTTGGCCCTTAGGCAACCTGAGAAGCTGGTTCTTCAAGAGGAAATCAAATATTTTATCGCACTTAGTTATATCAAATGGGTATTTGACTTCGCTACGTCGACCCTTAGTGGGAGACGACCGTAGTTCAGAACAAGTGACGGGTTTACTCTTGGCATTCCAAACACATTCGGTTGCATACATGTCAGCTGAATCTTCTTCTTCTTCCGACTCCTCCTCGTCGAATGTTCCATGATGTGGACTTCAGCCCTAGGCTTGTTGAATGTTTTAATAAACTTTTATCTTTGGCTCGGCCTTCTTGGACCAGAGCCTGCTATAAGACTTGGCTGACCTCTAAAAAGTTTTGGTTGTCTAGCCTCTCTTTAATCTCAGAACGTAACCCGTTGAAAGCTAGATCTGCCAAATCTCTCTTTGAAATGTTGAGACTGAAACATCGGTTTCTAGTATCTCTAAAGCGCTTGACGTACTTGGAGACACTCTCGCTAGATTTTTGTTTGACCGATATCAGGTGTGAAAGCCTAAGTTCTGTTTCACCCGTATAAAAATAGTCGTGGAACCTTTGTTCCAATTCACCCCATGTTTGGACAAAGTTCGGCGGGAGTGCCGAAAACCAAGTAAAAGCGGTGTCGGATAGTGACAGAGAAAACAGTCTAAGTTTTAAAGCGTCCGACCCACTAGCTTCTCCGCACTGTGCTAAGAACTGGCTGACGTGCTCTAGTGTGGTTTTGTTGCCCTCACCGTTGAACTTGGTGAACTTAGGGACTCTATAGCCATGAGGGTATGGTACAATGTCGAAATGGTCAAGGTATGGTTTCTGGTAAACCCTAGCCCGACCCCTATGTATGAAGCCAGAGCACTCCCTAAATAGTGCATGGATCCGTTCTTCTATGACGTCTTGGCCTATTTCCTGCGCACGTCTCTCATGCGGGGGCGTGACACGCGGCGGTATGTCGGCGTGTCGGCTGTGGGGGTCTTCCTCATGCGCTAGCTCAGGATGTATGATGTGTTCGATCCTATGTGTTTGAGTGGGAGCATGTGGCGCAGGCAATGCAGCAAAAACTGGCGCGGGCGTATGTGGCGTGCAATGAACAGGGTTAGCTTGGACATGTGCATAGTGGATCGTCTCGGCTGTATATGTTGAGGCCGGAAACATGATGGTCTTGCCAGTACTACCATCGGTTCTGCTATAGATATGATTTACCGGAGGTACTCTAGCGATTGGAGTTGGAGGAACGGGCACTGTAAAGCCGAACCTTCTAAGTGTCGCCTCTACCTGAGAGCTAACTGCCGAATCTAAACGATTGGCTAGAGAGGTGCTAACAGCTTGATCTAATGATGCGGCTATTTTTTTCAATCTCTAAAGAAGATAAAGGAGGCGATACGAGTGTTACCTGAGTCCGAGTGAGGTCGGGGACGTTGACGTCGCGCTTGATGAAGCTGGCGCACGTCTTGACGTAGCTCCCAAGCATGAGGTCATGAAGTGCTTTCATCTTTGCCTCGATCTCTGCCCAGTCTTCTTCAGGGATATCTTCAAGGGTAGGCATTATGATGTTGCGGTTGTCGATATCTGTGCCCCTCGTAGGGTCCATTGGTGATGTAGACGTAGTACAATCATACATGTACCCATGGCCGATGTAGATTTAATCGTCATGTTGGCGTAGCCTTCCCCAGCGGAGTTGCCAAAAAGTGTATTGAAACGGAAATCTTGCCCCCACACTTGGGTCAGTTCGATGATCCAAAAGTATGAGGATACTTAGAGACAATCCTAAGCGTAACACAACAACGACGTCGTGTTCCAACTACCCTTAGCAGTGGCAAGGGGTGGAGTCACTAGGTAATCAGATCACACGGAAATAATCCAATTAGCCGAAAGAAATATATAAATAGAATAAACTAGTCAGCTGAATGGAGCTTCACTAGTTCGAGGTGTACCATGTGAAGGGTTCACCGAAGGGGGGCCTTCGGCGTCTAGTGCGAAGGGTTTCACCGAAGGTAGCCATCGGCGTTCGGATCGATCTGGCCGAAGGCAGGCTCCGAGCAGATCTCTGATGCGAAATCACCTCCGAACGATAGCGTGCGATGTGAAGTCTCTGACACGACAAAAATACTCCAAAGAAATGCATTGGCACGACTTCAACCGATGCAGAGTACTGGCATGGAGAGGCCTGGTGCGACGAAGCCTACTGCGGAGCGCTCTGGCATGGGGATTCAACGAGACCGACAACAGCGTGACGTGTCCGGCACGGATAGTCGAAGCAGAGATTCCACCGAAGGGTGTTCTGGTAGCCTCCGAAACCAGTCTCCTAGCTCCGGACACCTTCGGCGAAGGGGCTCCGAGCGTGAAAACCTGCAACAGAACAGATATCAAGTGCCAATTCGGCCTGAAGATCGAATCTGCTAAGTGTTGCAGTAGAGAAACGAAGGTAGCAATCTGTTATGTAGATTAACGGATACTTCACAAGTGAAGTAATAAGGCAATAGCAATCTGTTATGTAGATTAACGGGTAATTCACGAGCACAGTAACAAGGATTACCACTGTTCTGAAGTGGCCGTCAGAGGGCTTCCAGGCAAACCCATGAAGCTTGTGCAGAAAGCTAAATAAAAGTAAAGTACAGTTCAAAGCTAGGGCTTTGTGGTTGAATTGTGTTGGGGGGCTTGATGAACTGGCATCACCCCTATATTTATAGGGGCTAGTCTTCTTATCTCTAAGGCTAATATGGTAGGATTCGTCTTAATCAGGTTTAGGGATAAAAATAGCCAGAATCAGTATCAAACTCTATCTCCGAAGTAAGCCCGAAGTGGGCCTTCGACAGGCCTGTCGAAGCCTGCTCCTTGGGCCGAAGCTTCGGCGAGGCAGGCCTCCGGAGGGCCTTCGGGCCAAATATAGCAGGCCGCCAAAAGGCCTCTGAAGCCCAATATTCGATGGGCCTTCAGCCCTGTAAGGCTTCGACCTGATCTAGGACTTGTGTATTTTTGGCCCAAATTACCAAAAATTGATATTTTGACAATCTTGACCATTAATGTCATTTTTGCTATCAACGCCTAGTAGGTTTTACACGTCTCTTTTGCATGTCGGTGCTTCAAAGTTTTTAATCTTCTCAAGCCTCTTAGGATCAATCTCGATACCTCTTTCATGGATCATAAATCCTAAGAACTTGCCCGCCGACATGCTAAAAGCACACTTGAGCGGGTTCATTTGCAAGCCATACTGACACATCCTATCAAAAGCAACCCTCAAATCAGCTAAATGGTTTCCCATCACATTCGATTTGACTACAACATCATCTATGTAGACTTCTAGCATAACTCCTAGCAAGTCATGAAAGATCAAGTTCATAGCACGTTGATATGTAGCGCCAGCATTCTTTAAACCAAAAGTCATAACAACCCACTCAAACAAGCCGACAAAACAAGGGCACCGAAAGGTTGTCTTGTAAACATCCTCTTCATCCATAAAGATTTGATTATAACCAATGTTGCCATCAAGAAAACTTAGTACCTTATGTCCTGAAGCATCGTTGATCATCATGTCGGCTATTGGCATGGGGTACTCTTCCTTTGGAGTGGCCTTGTTCAAGTGCCTGAAATCAATACACACACGAATCTTGCCACTTCCTTTCTTTTCTACAAGCACAATGTTAGCGACCCATTCAGCATACCTGCATGGCCTAATAAACTCAACCTTAAGTAATCGCTCTATCTCTTATTTAACTCGGTCATATACGGCCGAATTAAAGTGGTGAGGGGGCTATTTATAAGGCATAAACCTGGGTTTGATAGGCAGCCGATGCTCCACGAGCTCACGGCTAAGTCCAGGCATCTCGCTATGCTCCCATGTGAAACATTCGACATACGACCGAAGCAACTTTATTACTTTAGCCTTTTCATCAGCCTATAAATTTTTGTTTACAAAATTCGGCTTTGGAATACTACCATCTCTTATATTGACCTCTTCTAGAGGATCAGCCGACGCAAAACCTTGACCTAACTTTTCTACTTCGCTAAAATCTTCAATGGCTTCGGCAATACCGTCTTTAGAAGACTGATACTGCTCCACACGAGACTTTAGCCAATCAAGATTAGTATTACTAGACATGACTACTAGTTTAGAAATAGTCATGCTACACAAACTGGCTTCACACACACAGGAACAAAATGTCCCTCAGACACGCTAACAAAGTCGTAATCCAAGAGATATCTACCTGACAAACATTCTACCTTGTCATGGACGGCGTCAATAGACACATCGGCCAAAGCAACCTGGGCCGAAGTATTAGCTGGTACGACCTCCACATCATCGCCGTCCCATGGGATCAAACACTAGTGCAAAGTAGATGGGATACAACAGTTCGCATGAATCCAGCCACGCCCAAGTAGCACATTGTAGTTACCTTGCACATCGATGATGAAGAATGCCATCGGCAAGGTCTTGTTGCCCACCGTCAGCTCCAGAGAAAGTACGCCCTTGGCCTCGGAGCTCTCTCCGTTGAAGCCATCGAGCGTCAGGTTGGTCCTCATCAAGTCATCTTCATTCTTGCTGAGCTTCTTCAATAGGGAGTACGACATTAGGTTGACGGTGGTGCCTCTATCTACAAGCATCCTCGAGATCGGCTTCCCGTCGATGTGCCCCTTGACATAGAGAGGCTTCAAGTGATGAGCCGTATCCTCAGGCTTCTCAAAAATAGCCTCCTGTGAGATGAGGTTCAACTAAGCGACCTCGACCTTGTCCTATGGAAGCACGAATTCAGCGGGCAGCATGACAACGTTTACGTCCATCGCCTGAGAAGGGAGCCCCTTGAAGACAGGCGTGTAGTCGTCGTCCATCAAATATTCCTCGTCATCGCTCGAAGTAGGAGTCGGGTTGTCCACGGCAACCGGCTTCGGCTTCCATACCTATCTTGTTACTAGTCGGGGACGGATCTCTTTGAACACGGCATATCGCTCGTCCTCAGCCGTCTTCTTGCGCATCTCCTAGGCTCAAAGACGTTGTTGTCGCCTCTTCTAGGACTTTGTCATACCTGGTGGTGCCCATGATGGCTGCGACTTGGTGCTGGGTGCCACAACATTGTTCCTATAGTTTTTGGCCGAATGGGAATTGTCTGAATCATCCTCAGCAATTTTGTGCTTGGCAGAGGTCCCCATAGGGATTAGGACGTCCTGGGACCCCACCTTGACGATGATAGCTTCTGAGTGAGCCTCCGGACGTCCTCGTGGAGCAATATAATATAGCGTAGGATATCTAGGAGGCAGAAAGTAGCAAGGTGGCCACTGCGCCATCGACAGATGGTATGGTGGCGAAGGGAAAGGTGGCTCCAATGGCCTTAGCCATCGTGGGCCAAACCCACTTTTCCGAATAGGCCCCAGCCTCGCTGGGCTCCTAGCCGAGCGCTTGCCTTCTCGGCCCTCTTCTAGTGCTTCTAGAGCAGCATGTCATATGCCACCTTCAGCTTCTTGCGATCCGCAGCCGAAGATGATGTGTTGGTGTTCACCTTCCACACTCCTACCTCAGGTTTCTTCGGCATGAGCGTGTGTGGGTGCAGTTCCCCGATCATGACCTCATTACCCTTAGCGGACTCGGCCTGCTCGGGCTGAATCAGCACCTTCTTCCCGTCGAGATCGATAGTGTTCATAGGGAAAGGGTCCTGGTTGAGCTTCATCTTGGGACTTGTATCCAATTTCAACCGTCCTTCTTCTATGGACGATTGAACCTGCCGACGGAAAACATTACAATCATTAGTAGAATGGGAATGAGAATCATGCCACTTACAATAAGCCCGCTTCTTCAAGTCATCGGCAGTCGGAATGATGTCACCCTTCGGTAACCTGATAAGTTTGTTCTTCAACAGAAAATCAAATATATTATCGCACTTGGTCACATCAAAAGAATACTTCACCTCATTGGGCCGACTCTTAGTAGGATACAACCGTAACTCAGTGCAAGTGATGGGCTTGGCCTTGCTAGACCAAGTCCACTCTGTGGTGTACATATCGTTCGAGTCATTCTCGCTCTCTGATGATTCCTCATCGGAGTGTTCCATGATGTGCACCTCGGCCTTAGGCTTGCTAAATGTCTTGGTGAATTTTCTACTTTTGGCTCGGCTTTCCTGAACCAGAGCCTTTTGTAGTATGTGACTAACATCGAAGAAATCCTAGACATCTAGTTTTTCTTCAAGTTCAGAGTAAAGACCGTTAAAAGCTAGGTCGGCCAAGTCTCTATCAGAAATGTTCAAAGTAAAACATCGGTTCCTAGTGTCGCTAAAATGCTTAACGTACTCAGAGACACTCTAGTTAGCCCTCTATCTGACCGATGTCAAGTGTGAAAGTTTAAGCTCGGTCTCCCCAGTATAAAAATAGTCATGGAACTTCTGCTCCAACTGGGCCCAAGTCTGGACGGAGTTCGGTGGTAACACCGAAAACCAAGTGAAAGCGGTGCCGGAAAGCGATAGAGAAAACAACCTAAGATTCAAAGCATCTGACCCACTAGCTTCACCACACTGCGCTAAGAACTGACCTATGTGCTCTAGGGTGGTTTTACTACCTTCACCGTCAAATTTTGTAAACTCGGGCACCCTAAAGCCCCACGGGTATGGGATGGTATCAAAGTAATCAGGGTATGGCTTTTGATAAACCCTACCCCGTCCTCTGGGTGTCCATCCCGCAACCTCTCTAAATAGTGCGTGAATCCGCTCGTCAAGGTCATCTAAGCCTCCTGCTTGTGCGCGTCTCTCCTGTGGGGGCACGACACACGGTGGTACATAAGGTGTCGGCCATGCGGCTCCTCCTCTCGTGGTGGCTCATGATACAGGACGTGATCGGGCCTATGCGGGTGTGCGGGAGCAGGAGGTGCGGGCAGCGTGGGGAGAGGTAGTGCAAGCGCGGGAGGTGGCGCATAATATGTGGCAGGAGCGGTCTGACCGGTCATAGGGTCGGTCTGACTGAAGGCATAATGGCCCGTCGGACCGGCCTAATGGTTGTTCTAGTCGACAGTTGTCGATTGAGTAATCTGGCACATGTCGGTCTGACCGGCCCAGGGCCGGCCTGACTAACATGGTCATGCAGGACCTCGGCCATGAATGGTGTGGCCGAGGATGTGACAACCTTTCCGGTACTCCCATCGGTTCTACTATATATGTGGTGAATAGAGGGTACACTAGCTATTGGAGTGGGGGAAACGGCCTCGAAAAAGTCGAATCTCCTAAACATCGTCTCCATCTTCATGTCCAATTTCGTGTCTAATTTTGAATCAACAATGGCCTCTACGCAGTTTGCAACGGTAGCACTAATGGCTTGGTCAACGGTGTTGGCTATCTTTTGTTCGAGGTCCTGGGAGGACATTCGAGGAGACGATGATGTTACCTTAGCTCCAGAGAGATCGGGGATGTCGCCATCACGCTTGACGAAGCCCCCGCGGGTCTTGGTTAAGCGGCCAAGAAAAAAGGTGTGTAGCTCCCTTGTCCTGGCCTCGAGTTCTGCCCTATCCTTCTCGGAGAGGTCGTCAATGGTGGGTACGATGATGTTGCCATCGTCAATCTCTAAGCTCCCCACTGGATCCATCGGTATTGAGGGTCCCGTTGATGTAGAGGTAGTAGGTGTACCCGTCGCCGATGTAGAGGTGCTTGGCATGTTTTTCCCCAGTGGAGTCGCTAAAAAGTGTGTTGACATGAAAACGTGCCCCCGCACTTGGGTGGGTTCGATGATCCAAAAACATCGCTAGACGTTGGCATCACGTTCCGACAATCCTTAGTCAGTGGTAAGGGGAAAACGGAGTCGCCAGACAATCAAATAATATTAATCTAAAATTACTCAATTAACCAAAGTGGTGGAAAATAACTAAAAACTATAAACAACCTAATTAAACCCAACCCGCTAGAATAGGGCCGGTTGGACCGAAGCCTAACAGGTGGTCACACCGCCCAGGGGAGTCCGGTCAGACCGAAGGCACACGACCAGTCTAACCGGTGGTGCGAGGCCTTCGCCGAAGGGAACTTCGGTGTACGGGTGCGAAGTGGCCCGAAGGTATCCTGAAGGGGCCTTCAGCCTATCAGTCGGTCAGACCGAGGGTTTAAAACCCAGTCAAACCAAAGGGTCTTTGGAGGTCTAGAAGTCATTGCGGAGATGGGCTCCGGCGTTGACAATTCCTTCGGTGCAAGGGGTGCCCAAGGCCTCCTACGAATCTTCCTACAAAGCACGGTCAGACCGACCTTAGGCTGCCAATCGAACCACGGTGTGCCGGTGCATCAGGTGATGGCACGGCATAGGCTGGTCGGACCGGGGCAATACGGCCGGTCGGACCGACAGTCCTTGGGAAGTGATATCCAGGGCTCCGGTGATGTCTTCCCGTCGATGGATGGTGACCAAAATTCTTGGAGAAGATGGGATAGATTAAATACTGCAAAAATACCAAGAGATCAAAGTACTTCGGCTAGGAGACCGAATTACCAATAGAAACCAATAAAACTAATAGAAATCCGTTACGTGGATGAAACAGACGATTTATGAGCGAACTGACAAGGACTTACCATGATTACGACGCGGCGGACGGATGGTTCCCAATGCAAACCAGCAAAGATGTATGTGCTAAGCTAAAACTAGGGCAAAGAAAGTAAATGCAATTCAAGGTAGATAATAGATTGGATCTATTAGGATTTTGGGGGGGCTTGAATCGGCCTTACCTCAATTTATAGAGGTTGGGCATGACGACCTGTGCTTATAATTGAAGTTGTGCATGAGTCCAAGTCGTCCAAAGTCAATTAGGGATAAAAATCCCCCGGAATCATCTAATTGGACTCGGACACAGACTTGGCCGGTCGGACCGAGCCCACATGGTCGGTCTGACCGGGCCCACATGGCCAATTTGACCGGGCCCACATGGCTGGTTGGACCGGCCTATGCTAGGTCTTGACATATTTTCGGTAAAACTACCAAAAAATGATATTTTGGTAACTTTGACCATTAATATCGTTTTTTGCTATCAACAATATGTGATACTAATTTTATAATGAATCTTCTGTGATGAATTGTATGCGATGTGCTTTGGATGTTGCATATGTGGGCTATCAAATTCAGGATGCATCCTAAATATTTTTTTTTAAAAAAAATGACCATAATATTAGTGACAGTTGATAATAATCACTTGTCAATAAAGAACATATTAGTGACCGGTGTCCATAGTCACCCGTCACTAAAGAACACATTAGTGACGGGTGACAACTGTCAACAGTCACCATAAAACCATAACAGGTGAGCCCATAGGAGTGAGGTTGACCCTTTAGTGACGAGTGTTTATTCGTCACTATTAATGTCACATTACTAACGCGATAAGAGTGACACAGGACATGCCCGTCACTAATGGATATTATGACCCATCACTAATGTATGTTTCTGTGATAGTGTAAATTGTTGTCTATTGCGCTCTTAGTTAACTAGTAATGATTTAACATTATATTAATTTTAATTATTTATGCTAAGTATAATTAGTATAGTCTAATTTAATATTTTTGTCTGATGTTGACATGTAAAGTTTAATTTAATTTTCACTGTTTTTTCGTTTAATTTGCATCATACGTATTTTTTTGTTTCATTTCACACGGCAAAAGAATAGAACATAGTATAAAAGTTATTAATTTATATATATTATAGTGGGTATATTTACATATATATTTTTTGTACATATACTAGCTTAATGCATGTGCGTTGCTATGAATTAAAATATCATTATAATATTTTTAAAATATATATACTTAAATATATAATCAAATCTCTCTTAACATGAATAATCAAGCCATGACACAAACTTGTATTCATATTAAGAGTTTTTATTTTGGAATTACAGGATGCCCTTTTATTAATTGATATAAGATAAACGATGAAAGAATAACTAGAGATAGTGAGTTTCCTTCAATTAGTACCGTTGATAGCAAAAAAATGGCATTAATTATCAAAATTGTCAAAATATTATTTTTGGTAATTTGGGCCGAAAATGTGCCAAGACCTAGCAAAGGCCGGTCCAACCGGCCATGTAGGCCCGGTCAGACCGGCCCAACTGTAATCCGACTCCAATTAGTTGATTTCGGGGTATTTTTATCTCTAATTAATTTAGGATGACTTGGAACCTGTGTCTAACTCAGATTAGACCCCAGGCACTCATGACCAACCTCTATAAATAAAGGCAATGCCGATTCAAGGAGACCCTAAAAAAACCCTAATAGATCCAATCTATTATTCCTTGAATCGTACCTTTACTTTTTAATTTACTTTCTTGCCCTAGATTCAATTCAACATGTAGATCTTCATGAGTTTGCACTAAAATCTCTCCGTCTGCCATGTCATAATCACGGTAAGTCCTTGTCGGTTCGCTCGTGAATCGTCTGTTTTATCAACGTAGCAGATTTCTATCGTTTTATCGGTTTTTCTTGGCTACACTTGATAATTCGGTCTCTAAGCCGAATTATATTTGATTTCTTGGTGTTTTGTAGATATTCCAACTTCAATCTCATCTTCAAGGAGTTTGGGACTAATCCCATATCGCCAAGGGATCGCCGGAGTCCGGAGGGTCAAGCTAGGAGGTTGTCGGTCTAACCGACAGCTTGCCCCCGGTTTGACCGGCCTGTGCCATGCCGGACTCGTAAGGTTCTTGCTGGCACCCCTCGGTTTGACCGGCATCTCTACGCCGGTCTGACTGACCCCCTTCGCACCGGAGGGTTTCATCGCGCCGAAAGCCACACGCCTAGGGCCACTTCGCAGCAAGCCTCCGGAGCCCCTTCACACACTCTTGGTCCGACTGAAGCCCTGACTCCGATCTGATCGCCCGAAGATCCAAAGACTCTTCGTATATCTTCGGACCACCTCACACCCAGACGCCGAAGGCCCCCCTTCAGCGAGACCTTGCACCGCCGATCAGACCGGCCGTGTGCCCTCGGTCCGAATGGACTACCTTGGTCGGTCTGACCGTCTGTGATACTTTGGTCTAACCGTCCTGTTCTGGCCGGTTTGATATTTTACCCCTACAATTCGATTAATTGAACATTATTTCTAAATACTTATTTGATTGCCTAGCGACTCCGTTATTTCCTTACCAGTGTTTAAGGATCGTCGGAACGCGGCGTTGGTGTTGTGTTACGCTTAGGGGTTGACTCCTAAGTATCTGCACGCTTTTGGATCGCCGAATCGACGTCCGTTTGTTTGGTGCATTTTAGTGTCAACAAGTACATATAAATCAAGCTTTACCCCGTATGCAATGAATATTGACTCCTGACATAGAATGAATTAAACATGCCACATAAGCAACCAGAGGACAAAGCATAAGCAACTTCAGCAAGTAATCGGTACATAGAAAACTCATTGTCATTGTCAAGCCTTCATAGCTTGATTGCGTCGTATTGTAAAATCCATCATCATATTACACACCAAAATACTAGATGTACGACTATTATACTCTAGGAAGCTTGAACTAATATAAAATTTTGGCTATTGCATTCTAGAATCAACCATTAGGTTCGAAGATGCTGCACTTCCCTTTTAAACATCTAATCATAACCTCAAGTACCCTTTTGGATGGATTGGCCGGTGATTCATTGACAATCCTGACAAAGACAATGAAAAGAATCAAGCTTGAAGCGCTTCTTTAGCCGATGCTTCTCCACATTATGAGAGGAAATGACTGGTATGCTCAACTTTTGAAGTGTTATCTTGACACAAAAACTTCGAAAAATCTAGGATCTTGTACCTATTTGGAAATGACACTCTATCGAACCAATCTAGATACGTGGATGCTGATAATAAAACTCCACTCATTTGGCTTGAGCCCAAATTGATCTCTCATTATTTCTGCAATCTTGAAGACGAAATCATCTTCTTGTTACATCGGATAATACCGTATCAGCATTATATCTTGCTCTCGTGATGCTGATAATCTCTCTAGGGAAGGTTACACTCAAACCCATCTTTTGGTGTTGAAGTTCATAATATGCAATCTAATGGTATCGTGGCGGTGGTGCACTGACCTAAGGTTGATAGGTCTACAACTACACATTGATTGGTATTGGTGCCGGCGGTATCAAACTTGGTATTATGTTGCGCTCTAGCCCATAAGCTATGAAATCATGTGATGAAAATTTGGTTTATATTAAAATTAGCTTGCAAAGTGACTAGCGTAATGGCATGTATCAGATGTTTTTTGTGAGTGATGTTGTGTTAACTAATCTTGAGTCAAGTCGTAGACTTGTGCTCGTCCACGGTTTTGTGTGGTTGTTCATGCGCAGGTGTTGATTGATGCGGGACATGGTCAATGACGGACTGAAACTAAGGTTTAGGAGAAACTGAAGTTTCGGGACTAAGTTTGTGGAGGAACCGAGGTCCCAATGGTAAAGAGGTCCCAATGGTAAAGGATATCACACCGTATGTTCGGCTAAAGAATGATGCATATGAGAGGCGTCATGTTGGAGCATGACATCAATATGGCATGAAGTTACGTGCTTTGAGCATGTGCGTATAGCAATTTATGGTTTGATGGATGGTTGTGCTCGCTTGCTTGGAGAAATGCTAGCTGCATGCATGCGTCACATGCAATGATGCAAAGGCGGCATGCATGCAGATTTTTTGTTGCTCCACCAGCAGCATGTTGTTTGGAGGCTTGGAGCTTGTACGCGCGCGGTTTGGTAGTGGGTCAACTCGGTTCGGTCCTGGCTAGGCCGAGCCAGTTTAAATTGGGTCAGGTGGCCCATTAGCAATTAGTTTTGGACTATAAATAAGAGAACTGTTTCGTTTTTTAGGGTAGTTCTTTTTAGAGATTAGATTAGCCACGAGATTATTAAGGTTTTAATCTATGTTTTTGGTGTCTTCACGGAAAATTCCTGTAGGAATTTTTGAGAGGCATCCGGTACACTTGATCTTGGAAAAAAAGTGAATTCTTCGTATGATTAAGTGTGGTAATCTCGTTCTTTAGAGTTTATTCGGCATTTGCATCTCTTGCTTTTGGTTTTAGATTAAATCATTGGTTTTAGGTTTATGGTTGATTTAATTTTGTTAAAATATGTATAAGACATCATAGTGCTGATCTGGAAAGTTTAGTTGATAAATTCTATGCGGTTTTTCGTTAATTGAGTAATTAGGGCTTAATCAATTTCCGTCATTGTTTTGTTTAGTAGTTTTGTTTTGTTAATATATTTTTATCCATAAGTATGATCGACGTGATTCCAGTTAGGTTAGTTCACAAATTTTATCTACTTTGTTTTGTCAAAATTTCAGATCAATCGGAATTAGGGATTTTAATCTATAACATTTTTAATGAAGAAACAGAGTTAATTTTTTTATCTTATGCAATCATTCATCCCCGGCCCATTGTCTATTAGTGTGAATCGATCCTACGTAAGCAATCGGTAGAAGCAAAGCGGTCATGAGTGGAGGTGAACTCAGAATAATAGGCGTCAATGACCTTTGTGACATGTAAATTGGTCCTTGAGGTGGCTATTGGGCGATAGTTATATATATATATATATATATATATATATATATCTATATATATATATATATATATTCACGAATACCCATAGAGATAATAAATAGCATAATGTATGTATTTATATGTTTAATTAACAAGATGGACCGCTATATAATATATAAATCTACTAAGTACTCGTCGCACAGAAAACATAAATATATATATATATATCATTTATTTGTTCCTCCTAAGGACACACTGTTGAGGGACATCCAGCATGGATTCCTTCTTATTCCAAGCGAGGTAGCACGTCGATCCGAGCAACAAGATCAGTGCATGTTACGGGCGAACGTAGAAGCCAATGGCAAAGACGAAATTGTCGGCGCGTGCAGAGAATCCAACAATGCTGCCTTTCTCCAGTGGTACATTGAACTTGGTGTCACTTGCACCAGGGGTTCCAAATGCGTATCTGATTCCTCTGCTGGTGACGAAGATGAGTGAGTTCACGGTGAGCGGCAATTTTTGCGTGGGGAATGGTCCATACGTCCCTGAAACTTCCTTCACGTACTCGTTCGTCGTCAAGTTAAACTGCATGCAAAAGGATCATCCGAAGATACGTACGTACGTGACGCGGTCATATATCACTGTCATATAAATAGCTTCTAGCGACATAAATTTAGTTACTTAAAACATATGAGTTAATATATAGCTATGACTTAAACACGTCTTTAATAATAGGTATTAGGTCTTACATAGGTGAAGACGTACATCATCATTAGTAATCGCGTATGTATGACAATAGCAAGAACTACAAATGATATCGGCCGGTATCTGTACTATGATTCCGGTGACTGAATCACTCCTAAGTATTGATAAGACGTTCACAATTTTTTGAAGCTCCATTCTCTGATAATCATATATAGCTAAAAGAAAAGAATTAGAATAGAAGAGCTTGCCCCATAAATATTTCATAGTAGACTAATTAAACGGTACGTAGATCTCGCTCGGTGAAATTTATCTTACTTCTTATGATAGTTAGGCTAACAAAAACTGAAAATATGTATAGTAGTTCAAGAAAGATATTATTTATATATAATTGAGAACTTTGTATAACATAATTAAGTAATACGATTTATAGTTCACATTTTTTTATTAATATAATTTCAGACCATATAACATATATATATGCCAAAGTCTGTCATTTAATCAAATAATTTCATAGTTGTATTTAATTCACCGTAAATTTGTTTCTAGAAAAAAAATTAGAAAATCAGAATTAACAAAATTAGAATATGTAACCGTACCAAACAGTGAGTTGATGCATGCTTAATATGTTATGTACGTACCGTGTGATCATATCCAAGGGTGCCACCCCACGGTCCAACTTTGTGCTCCTTCCCGTTCCCGTCCAAGTAAACGAACGTGATGGCGTCAATGGTGTCTATGCTACGAACCGTTACGGACTTGAGGACCACCGGTGCCACATCGATGTTACGGGTGGTTCCAGTGTTTGCACCAAACATCCCGATCTGAGCAAGTCCATCCTTCAAATAATAAAATACGACATATTCACCCAGTCAGGACTCAAGACCATATATATAAACTGTCGCAACAAATTAACACTGTTTATATCAACTGCTCGATCTACAGCTGATATTGGCCGGGCTGTTTTCATCCTTAATTCGTCCCAAATTGCAACTAGTTTGTTCACCCTCTCTCTATATATATTCTGTACAGGTGTCACCCAACTAATTGTAGTTATCCTATAATACCTACATAATTGCCCCCACGGAACATTATAATTTTGTTCCTCTCCTCTCGTGAAATCATCACCCTCAATTATTTCTACCATCGGATAATTGATCTACAATGCGAATTATATATTTTTTCTATCCTGAAGCCATACCAGCTATTTCAATGATGTGCTCGATCGCTTTGGATCATTAATCAAAGGCGCAAATATAATTAAAAGCAAATATAGTGATAAAGGTTCTATCAATATTTTAAATATCGACATGGCTCCTATCAAAATAGCTAGTTTAGAATAGCAATTAAAAGCCAAATATACTCATGTGTGTCCAGTGATAGAATATTAAAGTATTCTAGTAGCTACATAACAAATCATGCAGACATATATATGCAGCAGTACCTAAATCAAAAGCTATTAACCAAGAAAAGGCATCACACACAACAACTAGAGTAGACAAGAATAGTCTTTATGCCGACCAATAGCCATTGATCTCCATCAATTCTATAAATATTGTAACCTAAAATCAAATTTGACATTTCATAGCATAATCAATCTAAACATTCGGATTTATTGTACTATGCCGATGGATGATGAAGACTGATAGAGATGAAGTACTTTTGTTCCAACTATCGTCCATCCGTTAGCTAGATAACTTTGTTCTTTAAGTGAGAGAAATAGTCGTGTGAGATCACGCATATTCATCGTTGGAGACGGAGATTAAACACACATCAAAATTAATTATGATGAATGTATAAAAATCATCATAAAACAATAAACATTTCTGTCACAAAATGATACAGGGTTTTGTGTTATTAAAATTATGTTTTGAGCTCAAAATTTTCAAGACAAATCAACAGAGTATTAAGACATATATAATGTAATAAAAATGTATACTATAATGATTTATTAAGGAATTTTTAGTGTCCTGTGAGTTAATTTTAGTTTAAATATTTCTTATATTTAATAATACATATTTTTTTTAAAAAAAACTTAATTTTGGCAGAGCACCATACTTTATTTAATACAGTCCCGAAAATTTTTCATGTAAAAAAATAAAATGAGCTTATATGACACTTGTTCATTTGTGAGCATATCTTGATATATAGTCACTCTTGTATTCACACTAAGGATTAGGTTGATTAAGAGTTAACTTTAGCATTTTGATTATAGGATTTCATGATCATAAGTTTGTTTATGTAAAAAGTATAGTTACCAACACTACTACAAACTGCTAACCAGCGATAGCAGTGGCGTTAGAGCAGTGGCAGACTGGATGCCCGCCACTATAGGTCGATTTTGCCCGCCGCTACAGTGTCGCTTTGTAGTAGTGCAATGGTTACGAAATTGTTTTTAGAAGTTAAATATAGTTATGCCTTTCTACTCAAATTAATTCAAATTTAACCTAGATGTGTGGAATCCAAGATTCTTAAATTACAATGCATACATATCTACCTAAGAGTACATCGACATAATCAGTGATGTTGTTATGTGGCATAACTATTTATAAAATTTGTACTAGGATGAATTTTGATTGAAATTAAACATCCAATTGCTAAAAGTGCTTAGATGAAACCTAAATGGGAAACTGATCGTGATGATGGGATATAGACAATACATGAAAACTTTTATTCGTCGAGTGTCCTAACACTCAAGAAGCCCCTTTTTATGTTTTAATTATAGAAAAAGTTTCAATTTCAAAAGAACATTTAACCATCAATTAATTTACATTCAAATTCAATATATTCCTTTTTAAAATTCTAATTCTTTCTTGGATAGTCTTCGGTTTCTTAACATCATATATGACAAAATTTTCAAAATATTTTTAATTTTTAACATAATATCTACGTATCATATCATAATACTATAACAGGTCTCATATTTTTAGACTTCATTAGCATTTTTGAATTAAAATCATAAACTTCATGTTGTCGATTGAGTGTCGTAACTTAGATATTTCAAAATTTCTTTCAATTTAATGGGTAAGGCTGGACTAAAAAATATGAATATGTTTTTCATAAATTTTAGTTTATTATTTAAGGCACTTTCTGTTTAAATTTTACATATTATAATTTAAACCCTAGAAACACACTTAATTAATTAAAAAGAGTAAATTGACCCCCAAAATACTAAAATTTTATAAGATATAAGTTATGTTGTATTTTGATTATTATAAAATATTTAGGTTCAAATAAATATTTAACCATCGATTTGCTTTTAAAACTAACCAATTGCTTCTCTAAACCCAAATAATTCCTCCTCAGAGAATCTTGATCTCTTAACATCTACATGGTAACTTTCTCAAAATATTTTTAATTTTGTATCACAGTATCTATGTATTATATCATAACACCATAATAGGTCTTATATTTTTCAGACTTTATTTGTTTTTTTATAATTAAAAAACTCATTAAGCTCCACATTATCGATTGAGTGTCATAACCTAGATTTTTCAAAAATTATTTCAATTTAGTGGATAAGAACTAAAATAAACTCAAAGACATGAATGTGATTTTTTTATAATTTTTGGTTCATTATTTCATGCACTTGTAGTTAAAATTTTACCAATTTCAATTTAAATGCTAGAAACATACTAAATAAATTAAAAATAGCAAACTTACATAAAAAAATTGAAATTTTTACATGATATAAGATATATTGTATTTTGTGTGTAGAAAATTTTCATGGTAAAACCAAATTGCAAATATCTCATAAGTTTGAAATAAGTTTTCACACAAAATGATGGCTTTTTTGGGTTTGATGAGTGTTTTTTGAAGAAAAAAACTCGGCTAACCCAGGAAAAAATAATATTTTTGCTGCCCAAACACACAGATTTGGGTGAGTATGACTATGACAAGTATATATTTTTGCAACGGCTCTACCATCGAAACTTCCAAAGATATTTGATTAAAAAATTTAAATAATAATATATATAGAATTATGTTCTTCAATTCAATTTTTTGGTAGCTTTTAAGTTGCAGCAGGAACAGGTAACAGCCCTTAGATCTCTCCGGCACGAAAAGGTAATTGTGCACCTCTTGCGTAGAATATGGTCTGAGAGATTTTTATAAAATAAGTTGACCCTTCTTAGAATACTTTTAACTTGTCAATGCCAACATTAAGTACGCAAACACGAGAGTCACGTGCTTCAGTAAAGAAATTTGTCGTTAGCTTCGATAGCTTATTAGAAAATAAGAAATATTAAAATAAATCCATGTTAGAATAAAATTAAACACACTACATGATTAATTAAAATTCCATATAAAAATCACCATTTTGATCTCAATACTAATTCCAAAGTAAAAAAAAGCCCTAAATCAGTTATTGCAGAATAAAAATATAATAATAATAATAATAATAATAATAATAATAATAAATGTATGAAATAGTGCTTATAAGTATACAATTTATAAATATTTGAAATTAGGATTAGAAATTAATACTAAATAAGAGTTCACGTAATATTACATTCAACAATTATTTTAATTCAGAAATAAACTAAATTAAAGTAAAACTAAGATATATTTTATATTAATGTAAACTTCGTATAAAATCCTGAAATACTAATTTGGAACAAAATACAAAACATATGGTAGAAATATCAACATGGTCCATGTCAAATATACCTACGAATAAGAGAAAAACTGGATTTTCAGTGGAAAATTAGAAACAGGATGACATGTAAAATTTTAAGTAAAATATATAAATGTTCTATGTTATGATTTGGGATATAAAATAAAAATATGAAATAATTCCCCTGTCAATTACATATGGCTGAAATTTGGGGGGAAAGTTAGCTGTTTTTCATACAATTTCTAAATTAAAATTCAGAGCTGCTGGAAGCTTGACAACGAAGAAGCATTAATATATTTTTATTGAAAACGAGCTAGCATATCCTGAAATATGAGCAGAAGAATAGTGTGCTATCTACAATAATAAGAACAAAATTACCGGAGATGGTGAGGCTTGAGAGGCCAACACAATTAGTATGGTAGCCAATGCACCGAGTAGTTGACCCAGCTGGTTAAACAAAAGAAAAAGAAGCGCTGGTAATTGTACTTTCATCAGCTAATATCTTTGACAATATAAATAGGTTTTGAATCCACGTAAATGCGCCATTCTAGTTCAATTGAAGTGCGAATGTTTAGAACAACATACCATTTTGTTGGCACACACAGAGCAAGTGCCGTTGATTCTGTAGGTTCTACGTGTGCTAGACTGCTAGTAAGGATAGATATCTGTATATGCTGTCCGTAGTGGTGCCCGTTTATACATGAACATTCATTCCAGCACACCTATTTATAGTCAACAATACACTGCATGATATGCAAACATATCATATCAGAAAACAATATTTCATTAGGCCATTTGCCAATAATATGAATCTTTGTCGACGAGGTCCTAGGGGTATATATGTCCTAATTTTTTTATCCAATGCCGCGTCCTTTTATATAGTTTTGATGATGTCCGATCGAACTAGTTCCTCGGCCGGCCTGAGCACACGATCAACTACCAGCAAAGAAACCATATACTATTTTCATTCAATTGAGAAAGAAAACAATGGTTGAGACCTCCCCTCTCATACCATTATTTTTTGTCGTTCATACCATATTTGCAAGAAACGTAACGTACACTCACTCAGCAAGTACTTAATTAAGGCCTTATCTTTGCCAAGTCAAAACATATATGGCGTTTCACGAGAAAAAGAGCATGCGTAACCACGTACGTACGACACAACAAAGTCAAAATACCTCGTTGATCTCTAATTACCATATTAAATTAGATGATGCAACCAATTGGTCTAAAACCAGCAATACTATCTCAACTTTCACGCTACAAATGAACGCTGATTTGGACAGAACTGCTGACGTATACTCCCTCGATCCAAAAATATTACACCTATTACATTTTTAATTTTTTTCTAAAAATCTTAGTCTTATTTATAGTTTATTTAGACTCAAATATTAAATAAACTTTATTTATGGTGGCTAGCCACGTTGTTTTATGCATAAAATAGTAGCACTGTTTAATGTATTAAATAAATATATGAGAAATTTAATATCCATATAGTTTCATGCATACAATAATAATACTATATATTAAATTTTTTCTAAAGTCTTAATCTTATATAAAAAGTAATAGTTATAATATTTTTGAAAAGAGGAAGTATCTCTTTTCTCTTAACCACTAACCTAACGTACTGACAGGACTCGAACGGCTTGCATGTTGAAACCACGGGCAATAGCTGTTTCATATACATCTAGATACAACAGCACAAATATTAATTCATACAACGTATAGTTGTGCTTCCTCGACGGAATAACGTTAAATAAAGCATTCGACGCGTATCTAGAACTAACACATACAACAACTAATTGTTTCACTATTTACAGAGGCACCGTTAGTATCGATAAACCCCTTTTATCCCAGTTTTCAATCCAGTACTATATATGCATCCAGGGCTATAGGCCGGAGGCCGGGGTACCACATTAGCACCGGTTACTTAATCAACACTAATATATCTATCTAGTCCTAGGTGGAGAACCCTATCTAGTACACTACCGGAAAACAGATGTTTACCGAGTGCCACGATGTTTGCCGAGTGCATTTCATCGGGCACTCAGCAAACACTATTTTACCGAGTGCCCGATGTCATGCACTCGGCAAACATCATGGCACTCGGCAATTCCAACTCTTTGCCGAGTGCGCCGTAGGTGGCACTCGGCAAACATGCC
Source organism: Zizania palustris (assembly GCA_019279435.1). Lineage (NCBI taxonomy): Eukaryota > Viridiplantae > Streptophyta > Magnoliopsida > Poales > Poaceae > Zizania > Zizania palustris. The sequence continues at coordinate 18,140,615 of JAAALK010000288.1, forward strand.
AAAAAATGTCCCGCCCAAATTTTTGCTGACTACGTTACGACGGCACAGGTGAATTTTTGGGTTTGCAAACACGTAGCCATCTTTACACACTGGGCATAGCGGTAATGCAAACTTGTGAGGCGTGGTGTGAGTTGCCGTTATGAACTTGTTAATTAACTTAAACTTGTCAACATGAGCGTGAACTTGAACTGGTGATGTCAATTTGAACTTGAATTTGTGATGTGATCGTGAATTTTGTGATTTTTGTGATGTCAATGTGATTTTTGTGATGTGAGTGAATTTGTGATTCATATAGTGATTGAATGTGAATATTTGTGATTGAATGTGAATTTTGGAATGAATTTTGTGACTAAATATGAATTTGTGATGAATTTTGTGATTGAATGTGATTTTTGGATGAAATATGCATTAAATAAATGAAAAAAAAACTTTGTCGAGTGCTACACTCGGCAAAGCCACCTAAATAGTACAGAAACGTGCCACGTGGCACATTTCTGTGCATTCTGGGGAGGCTTTGCCGAGTGCCTCCACATGGCACTCGACAAAGGCCCCTGCCAACCCGAGTGCCCACGTGTCCGGACCACCTTCGCCGAGTTGCCCACGTGGCACTCAGCAAACCCCCTTCGTCGAGTGCCACATGGGGCACTCAGCGAACCCCTGCCCCCGTGCCCCGACCACCTTCACCGAGTGCCCACGTGGCACTCGGCAAATCCCCTTCGCCGAGTGCCACGTGGGCACTCGGTGAACGCCCGTTAATGGTCACCCCCGACCGTCAACCGGCCATGTTTGCTGAGTGCTACACGTAGCACTTGGCGAAGTCTATATTGCACTCAGCAAAGACTTCGCCGAGTGCCTAATAAAAAGCACTTGACGAACACCCTTGTCGCCGATAAGGCGTGTACCGAGTGGGGTTCGCCGAGTGTGGCACTTGGCGAAGCCTTTGCCGAGTGCAAAGAGGCTTCGCCGAGTGCACTAGGCACTCGACAAACTAAGTTGTTCCCGTAGTGAGTCCTAGGTGAAGAACCCATCCGGTAGGGACTAATTCTCTATATTGTGATCTTAGTTAACTAGAACGATTAATGTTATCTTAATTTTATTTATTTATGCTAAATTCGATCTGGTCTTTTGATATAACTAATAAAGTATAATTTAATATTTTTATCTGAGTAGAGACCTGATGTAAAGTTTAATTTAAAGTTTCCCTGTTTTTTCATTTAATTTGCATCGTACACAATTGTTTTTCATTTCACACGACAAGAGAAGAGAATATAGTATAAAAGTTATCACTTTATATATAGTATAGTGGGTATATTTCACTACTACAAAAACATACATTAGTGACATACATGTCTTTTGTCATCCTTATCACGTCAGTAAAACTGTATCATTAATGATAGTAAAAGGCTCCCTCTAGATCTACGTCGCGTCCGGCATGCCTGTAACACCCCAGAAATTAAAAAAGATTAAAATAACAGAAAAAATATTATTTAAATCATTTCTGGATTTATTATTAAAGGAAAATTCATAAAAGAACCCAAACAAAGCCAAACAGGGAGAAATACTCAAAATCTGGACTTGAAAATTTTATGAGATGAACTAGAGACCAAAATATAATTTTAGGAATTTTTACAAATTTTTATCAACAGTGATTCAACCCTTAATCAAATAAATGAATTACTGGAATTATTTTAAATCGGAAAAGAATTAAATGCTTAATGGGCCGCAACCTTCAAAGTAACCGAGCCCAGCCCAGCCCAAGCCTGGAGCCACTGACAGGTGGGACCAACCTGTCGGCGCTCGCCTCCTCTCTCTCCTCCCGCCCGCGCCCCGCCTGGCCCACGTGTCAGCCTCCATGCGATCGCCTTCGCCCACTGACCGCTCGGCCCCGCCTGTCGGCCCCTTTCCTTTCCCGTTCGCCCACTGACAGGTGGAGCCCACCTGTCAGATCCTTCATCTCCGATGGAAGGGGATCGCTCCCCTTTCCTTTCCCCGGCGATTGCTTTCTGTTTCCTCGCCGCCGGCCACCGGATCGCCCTGGATCACCCCGGATCGCCTCCCCCGCATGCCACCGCCTCTTTCCATCCGTTGCCCACGCGTTTTCGCACCTTTGGAAGCTACCCGAAGCTTGGAAGGAGATCGCCGGAGCTTTCGGGATCCCTCGGTTCCCTGCCATCCCGACGCCGGCGACCCCCTATAAAATCCCCCTCCGGTCCACCGCACTCATCCCACAACACCGTAGCCCGAGCCGTAGCAATCCAGATCGCCGCCACTCTTCTTTCCGGTTTTCCCTCTGCTCCACCTCGGCGAGCGATCGCCGTCACCGCGGGACCCCCGCCCGCCCTAGGCCACCGCACCATCAGCTCCGTCGTCTGCTCGCCCATCCCCGGCATTACCCTCCGTCGGTCCGTGGACGACCGTCGGAATCGCCGTCGCGCGACGAGCACCCGAAACACCCTACTCCTCACCCTCGCCGCGGCCACCGTTCCGTCGCCCTCCGTCGCCTGGCCAGAGGTACCATCGTGATCGCCATTCCTCTGCCTCCTTTCCATTTCGCCAAGATGCTAGGCCCCTAGGCCCTCCGTCCGTCGCCGCCGTGGCCGGCACCCGAGCCCGCAGTCCGCGGAGACGAAGGGTAAACTACCCTCGTCACCGCGTGCCGTGCAGAATCCTTCCAAGCCGCACGATTCCCGATGCGGAACGGGTCCGATGAGATCCGGTGGGGATCTAATCTGAGGCCCTCCAGATCCGGTCAAACCGGTATCTTTTTAATCTTGGCCCGTAAATTCTCTATTTAAAGTTTGACTTATCCCGTGCGTCCACGTATACCCTTTCGCCATGTTTAATCGTGAGCCGTCCAATTTCATTAAATCCACCCGCCTCGCATCTGGCCGCTGGATCCAGATCCAACGGTCCAGATCGCTCGGGTCCACGCGCACTAGTCACGGGTTCACGGTGAACCTGGTTCACCGTGGACCAGGGACTGTTTTTCAGTTTAAATAAAATCCAGAAAATTGTTTAAACTTTGAAAATTCATATCTTGCTCATTTTAACTCCAAATTTCACCATTCAAATTTTGTTAAAACCAGAATATTATTCTCTACACATTAATGCCATAAAAACAGTATGTCACTGTTACCCAAAATATTCTTAATAAATAAATAATAAAAACCCCTTTAGGATTAAAATTAATAATAAAGAAAATAAATTAGGCAAAATCCTAAAAAGTTAAACTTTACTGTTTATGCAAAAAACTCAGAATATTAAAATATTACTTCACATAAAACACCCACAACTATGTATGTTCTTTTATTTGGTGGATTTTATCTGTTTATTGAATGTATTATTTATTTTTCCGTATCGAGAAGACTTACGAGTTCGTCGAGGAGCAGGAGTTCTACCCCGAGGTTCCTCCATCCCCCTTTGCTGATCAAGGCAAGTCATCGACCATCTCTGTGGAAACAGTTGATCATAATTGAGCCCATGTTTTAATAAGTTATCGCTATAACCCATAGGTTATATTGCATTAGTCCAATATCAAGCCTTACACTTATATTTATTAGATCCCCGTCCTTGTGTGCAAACCCAAGCCATGCTTATTGAGCCTTAACTCCTTGTCACTCTACTATAAAAATATTAGCTAGTGCCCAATGTACCGGCACAACTGCTATAGGATAAAAAGAATGAGTCGTAGATAGCTGGATTCTGTATATGATTTCCCTGTTATTCTCGTCTCTGGACTCTGTTGGAGTTGGCTAGGTTATAAGTATGGTGGGTTCCGGGTGCAAGCTCGGGCACTGGTTTGTCGCACCCGGGGCACTATAAGGACCGGTCTGCGGGATCTGTTGCAAAGCACTTCCGTACCAACCACAAGTCTAATGGGTAAGTCCTAACTGGAAGTATGGAATACTCCGGCTCGATGCACCATAGAGGAGGGGGCAAGGGGCTAGCCTGCGGGCGACTTGTACCGACGAGGCTCAAGGGGGGGTATGGTGGGGCTCCGATGCGTCGGGACACCATATGAAACCCATAAGAGGGTGCTATTGGGTCGGGGAGGACTATATGGAAGGTTTTGGCACGAGTTCCCGTGTGATGGGTCATCTCGTTACACTTCGGTGTAGGTGATGAGTGCGTGCCTTGTGGGTACAGTGGTACATCTCTGATCAGAGTAATTCAATCTTTTCGAAAAGCCGAGCCCACGGTCAAGGGCGGGTTGTGTGACTACTCGCAGTTAGTTTACAATTGTTTGAATGGTCGAGTTATTCATGGCACGTAAGGACTGTTGAGCGAGGTGGGGCTGACTGTACCCCTCGAGTTAGAAGATGATGATGCACACACACATGTTTACTTTTCCGTACTAATAAATTGCTCACATTTAAAGCTTTACAATTATGCTGCTTCCGCAAAATAGCCACTATCTCCCTTGTTATTACCTTGCATTATATTTGCATTCGGTGGCTTGCTGAGTACATCTGTACTCACCCCGTTGACTTACAACATCAGAGCCAGTCTACTACGAGGAGGATGAAGGTCTGGAGTAGCGACCCAGTCAAGGCGAGACTGGAAGGAGGCGTTCATCTAGGACCCTTATTTTATTAGTTTCTCTTCATCTTTATTCACTTTTGTATTAATGCGGTCTACGAACCGTGAATGATTGCCCGTATTGTACGTGGTCGCATGATGAACGTCTTGTTTTATTGATTTTCTATGGAATTTCAATAAAGTCCTGATTTATTAAATCGGGGCGCGACAAGATGGTATCAGAGCCGACTTGACTGTAGGAAGCCAAACAGACCTGACCCTAGGACTTATACTTACTATATTTTCTTACAAACACTGCTTATCCTCTCATCTTCCGAGGTTTTCACAAAAACTTTCTCTCTTTTGTAGATGCCGGTCCGTACCATGAGCGGGAACCTTCGTGACGAGGCCGGATTCATTCGCGAGCTGCGCATGCTCGTCAGCTTCCTCGGATTTGAGCATGAGCCGATGTACCATGGAGTCTTCCCCGACGAGGAAGAGAGCTTCTGCGAGGTCACCGTCGTCGTCCAGCCCTCCCCTCAGACAGCTCACACCTACCGCGGAGGAGGACCTACCTTCCTGGTTGCCAGCCAGCGCACCGCCCTCCAGGCACTCACAGAGCTCCGGATGATCTACGACAGCGAGCTCTACGACACGGACTTTCGCTTCGTGCCTCTTCGCACCCCAGGGAGTCCCCACAGTGTCTTCGTCAGCACACTCTCCCAGCGCCATTCTGCGATTGGTCATACCATGCGCTTGTTGGAGGCCATGGATGATCTTCATTACGAGGCACTGCAGGACGCCAATGGACAGCGCGACACAATCAGCTTTTACTCGACACTCTTCTGAGGATCTGAACCGCGAGAACGGAGATCTTCGTCGCCGCATCCAGCAGGGACATCGCTTGGCTGCCGAGGCAGAGGAGTTGCGGCGTCAAAATGAGCTCCTTCGGCAGCGTGTCGCCACCAACCCACAGCTCCGCTACCAGATCGAGGAATTAAAGAAGGACATTGAGGAGATCGCACCTATTCTGCCTCGCAGGAAGAAACCCCTTCGGATCCCTACTGTGAGGCCCAAGAGGATCTCCCGCAGCGCACCACCCGCCGGACCGTCCAGCTCCTCGACCCCGACCGTCTCCCACGAGCCTGAGATCGAGCCGTCCCCCTAGCTACCGTAGACGTAGATTTACGGTTGATTGTTTTTTCATTTATGATTGCTTGTATTACCATTCATGTCAACACATAAGGCATGAATGAAGAAATAAATAAATGTAACCGCAAGAACGGTACCTTTTGAAATAAAATATAAAGAGTTCACTAAAATAAATGTGTCTACTTGAAAACTCCAGGATGACCAACACTCAGGGTTCCGACGCTCCTCAGAACGGAGGAGAGAGTGGCAACTTGCCACAATGGGGAGCCACCGGGCAAAGGCAAGCCCCAGGTCGCCAACCACCCCACTCTGGCCGAGATGATGGCCACACAAAACCAGCTGGTCTCAGCCCTTCTGAACCAGATGCAGCAGCAACAGCAGCAGATGCAAGAGCAGCAGGCTCATTTCTTCCGCCTCCACCAACAGCCCGAGCTGCCCCGACCCGCCACACCAGCTCCCGCTCCCGCATCCCAGCTCTCGGAGTTCCTCCGAGTCCGCCCACCGACCTTCTCAAGCACCACCAACCCCATGGAGGCTGGGGATTGGTTGCGAGCTATCGAGAAGAAGCTCGATCTGCTGACCTGCACTGAGCAGGAGAGGGTGGCCTTCGCCACCCACCAGCTTCATGGTCCCGCCGCAGAGTGGTGGGACAATCATCGCGAGACTCTGCCCGAGGGCCACGCCCACACTTGGGCAGAGTTTTCGGCCGCTTTCTGTGCCGCCCACATCCCCGACGGCATTATAGCCCAGAAGCAACAGGAGTTCCGAGACCTGCAGCAGGGGAGCAGGTCTGTTACAGAATACCTGCACGAGTTCAACCGTCTGGCCAGGTACGCACCTGAGGAGGTCCGTACTGATGCGGCCAGACAGGCCAAGTTCCTCCGGGGACTGAAGGATGAGCTTGTCCCTACAAGCTTATCTTCGGAGACTTCGCCAACTTCCAAAAGTTGGTGAACAAAGCTATTATGCAGGAGACCCAGCAGAATAGGTCGACCTGAAGAAGAAGCGGATGATTGCCTTCCGGCGAAACCAGGGCATGGCCCAGAGACCCCGCTTTGCTCCACCTCCATCAGCACCGCAGTACCACCCCCGCCCAGTATATCGTCCGGCACCACCAGCCGCCAATGCCGGAGCCAGTCAACCTCGCCCCGCTCCCGCCGCACCAACCGCCCCAGCTGCCCCGGCCAAGAAGCCGGAAATTCTGAGAGACAGGCATGGCAAGCCTGTAGTATGCTTCAACTGCCGCCAGGAGGGACACTACTCCCATCAGTGCCCTCATCCCAAGCGTGCTCAAGGCGTCGCTTCAAACCCCGCCGTCCGCGCCAAGGTCAACCACGTCACCGCCGAAGAAGCCCAGGCCGCCCCGAGATTGTCATGGGTAAGTTTATGGTTCATTCATCACTTGCAGTGGTATTATTTGACACCGGAGCTACACACTCCTTTATATCAACTGCTTTTGTGGAAAGTAATGCCCTGGACATAAGTGAACTACCCAGGCCAGTATTGATAGCTACCCCGGGCAAGCAAACCCTCGCCTGTTCTTTTAGTCCAAGGGTATGGGTAGATATCCAAGGCACGATATTTTGGGCCGACCCCATTCTAATAGAATGTCAAGGTTTGGATCTCATTCTAGGGATGGATTGGCTAAATAAACATCAAGGAGTGATAGAATGTGCCCAGAGAAAAGTGACTGTGACTAATGAAGAAGGGACTATCGTCACATTCCAGATGCCAAGCATGAAGGCCGGAAGGACAAGACTACATCAGATTACCTTGGAGGAGATACCAGTAGTCAGTGAATACCCGGACGTATTCCCAGAAGATCTACCAGGGATGCCACCCAAGAGGGACATCGAGTTCAGGATTGACTTGGTGCCCGGAACCACCCCTATTTACAAGCGACCATACCGGATGGCCGCCAATGAGTTAGCTGAGATGAAGCAGCAGTTGGAGGATCTCGAGAAGAAAGGCTACATCAGACCTAGCACATCGCCAGTGGGGTGCTCCCGTCATCTTCGTCGAGAAGAAAGAAGACAAGGCAAAGCGTATGTGTGTGGATTATCGCGCTTGAATGAAGTAACCATCAAGAATAAGTACCCGTTGCCTCGGATCGACGATCTCTTCGACCAGCTAAAAGGAGCTACAGTATTCTCGAAGATCGACTTGCGTTCTGGTTATCATCAGTTAAGGATCCGAGAAGAAGATATACCCAAGACTGCCTTTACCACCCGTTATGGATTATATGAGTGCACGGTTATGTCCTTTGGATTGACCAACGCCCCTGCATTCTTCATGAATATGATGAATAAGGTGTTCATGGAGTATTTGGACAAATTCATCGTAGTCTTCATAGACGACATCCTCATTTATTCCAAGGACCAGAAAGAGCACGAGGCTCACCTCCGGTTAACCTTAGGAAAGCTAAGGGAACACCAACTGTATGCCAAGTACAGCAAATGCAAGTTTTGGACGGCAGAAGTAAAGTTCCTTGGACACATCATCTCTGCGCAAGGAATCGCAGTAGACCCTGCCACCGTAGAAGCAGTTACGGATTGGCTGCCACCCACGAACGTATCTGAGATACGAAGTTTTCTGGGTTTGGCCGGATATTATCGGAGATTCATTGAGAATTTTTCTAAGATAGCCAAGCCAATGACCAAGTTGTTGCAGAAAGGGAGAAAAGTTTGAATGGACTCCTGAATGCGAGGAAAGTTTCCGCACCCTCAAGACCCGCCTGGTGTCAGCACCCATACTGACCCTACCCGACATCCGTAAAGACTTCCATGTCTACTGTGACGTCATCTCGCCAAGGATTGGGATGTGTTCTTATGCAAGACGGGAAAGTTATCTCTTATGCCTCCCGTCAGTTGAGACCTCATGAGTTGAATTACCCGACCCATGATTTGGAATTAGCCGCCGTAGTGCACGCCCTTAAGATTTAGAGGCACTATTTGGTTGGAAATCGATGTGAGATCTTTACGGATCACAAGAGTTTGAAGTACATCTTCACACAGCCCGACCTCAATCTGAGGCAAAGACGATGGTTGGAACTCATAAAGGACTATGACTTAGGTATTCACTACCACCCCGGAAAAGCAAATGTGGTAGCTGATGCATTAAGTCGCAAGGGATATTGCACCGCTGTGATGATCCAGGAACACGCACCCCTGTTATGTAGGGAGATGGAAAAGTTGAATCTTGGATTGACCACCAGAGCATATCTAGCCACCTTGGAGACCCAGCCAATTCTATTTGAGCAGATCCGCGAAGCTCAACTGGAAGACCCGGATATAGCTGCCATTAGGAAGAACATGAGGCAAGGAAAAGCCCCAGGATTTTCAGAGGACGAAAACGGCACCATATGGTTTGGAACCCGGATATGTGTACCGGATAAGCCAGAGATAAAGACCCTTATCCTGAGAGAAGCCCACGAGACATTGTACTCCATTCATCCCGGCAGTACCAAGATGTACCAGGACCTGAAGGAACGTTATTGGTGGGTCAGCATGAAAAGAGAGATTGCCCAGTTCGTCGCCGAGTGTGACACCTGCAGAAGAGTAAAGGCTGAACATCAGAGGCCTGCAGGATTATTACAGCCACTTAAAGTGCCTGAATGGAAGTGGGAAGAGATCGGTATGGATTTCATCACCGGATTACCAAAGACCCAACTTGGGTATGATTCTATTTGGGTGATCATCGATCGGCTTACGAAAGTAGCTCATTTCATAGCCGTCAAGACGACCTTACAGTGGCCCTAAGCTGGCAGAGCTATACATGGCCCGGATCGTATGTCTTCATGGAGTGCCCAAGAAGATAGTGTCCGACAGAGGAAGTCAGTTTACCTCTCGTTTCTGGAAGAACCTTCAAGAGGAGATGGGCACGAGATTGAATTTCAGTACCGCCTACCACCCTCAGACAGATGGACAAACAGAAGAGAGTAAATCAGATATTGGAGGATATGCTTCGAGCATGTGTCTTGGATTTGGAGCCACTTGGGACAAGAGCTTGCCGTACGCTGAGTTTTCGTACAACAACAGCTATCAAGCCAGCCTTCAGATGTCTCCCTTTGAAGCCCTGTATGGACGTAAGTGCAGAACGCCTCTACTTTGGGACCAAACTGGTGAATCCCAAGTATTCGGAACAGACATTCTTCGTGAAGCTGAAGAGAAGGTACGGATCATCAGAGACCGACTCAAGACAGCCCAATCACGACAGAAGAGCTACGCAGACAATCGTCGCTGAGACCTAGCCTTTGAAGAAGGAGATCATGTCTACCTTCGAGTTATGCCTCTCCGTGGTACTCAACGGTTTAACATGAGAGGAAAGTTGGCCCCTCGATATGTTGGACCATTTCCCATTATTCGACGTCCAAGGCGAAGTTGCGTATCAGTTGGAATTACCACCCTCATTAGCTGGAGTACATGATGTATTTCACGTATCTCAACTCAAGGAAGTGTCTCCGCGTCCCCACAAAGCAAGTGGATCTTCAGCAGTTGGATGTTCAAGAGGATTTGACCTATGTGGAAAAGCCTGTCAAGATATTGGAAGTCAAAGAAAGGACCACCAGGAGTCGAGTCATCGCTTTCTGCAAAGTGCAGTGGAGCAATCATCCTGTAGAAGAAGCTACCTGGGAAAAAGAAGATGAACTCAAGGCACAGCATCCTGAGCTATTCGAGGATTGATCCGAATCTCGAGGACGAGATTCTCTGTAAGGGGGATAGGATTGTAACACCCCAGAAATTAAAAAGGATTAAATAACAGAAAATATTATTTAAATCATTTCTGGATTTATTATTAAAGGAAAATTCATAAAAGAACCCAAACAAAGCCAAACAGGGAGAAATACTCAAAATCTGGACTTGAAAATTTTATGAGATGAACTAGAGACCAAAATATAATTTATCAACAGTGATTCAACCTTAATCAAATAAATGAATTACTGGAATTATTTTAAATCGGAAAAGAATTAAAATGCTTAAAGGGCCGCAACCTTCAAAGTAACCGAGCCCAGCCCAGCCCAAGCCTGGAGCCACTGACAGGTGGGACCAACCTGTCGGCGCTCGCCTCCTCTCTCTCCTCCCGCCCGCGCCCCGCCTGGCCCACGTGTCAGCCTCCATGCGATCGCCTTCGCCCACTGACCGCTCGGCCCCGCCTGTCGGCCCCTTTCCTTTCCCGTTCGCCCACTGACAGGTGGAGCCCACCTGTCAGATCCTTCATCTCCGATGGAAGGGGATCGCTCCCTTTCCTTTCCCCGGTGATTGCTTTCTGTTTCCTCACCGCCGGCCACCGGATCGCCCTGGATCACCCCGGATCGCCTCCCCCGCATGCCACCGCCTCTTTCCATCCGTTGCCCACGCGTTTTCGCACCTTGGAAAGCTACCCGAAGCTTGAAGGAGATCGCTGGAGCTCTCGGGATCACTCGGTTCCCTGCCATCCCGACGCCGGCGACCCCCTATAAAATCCCCCTCCGGTCACCGCACTCATCCCACACCACCGTAGCCCGAGCCGTAGCAATCCAGAGCGCCGCCACTCTTCTTTCGGGTTTTCCCTCTACTCCACCTCTGGCGAGCGATCGCCGTCACCTCGCCGCCGGCCACCGTCCGTCGCCCTCCGTCGCCGGCAGAGGTACCATCGTGATCGCCATCCTCCCTCTTCTTTCCATTTTCGCCAAGAGCTAGGCCCCTAGGCCCTCGTCGTCGCCGCCGTGGCCGCACCCGAGCCCGCCGTCGCCGGAGACGAAGGGTAAACTACCCTCGTCACCGCGTGCCGTGCCGGAATCCATCCAAGCCGCACGATCCGAGCGAACGGTCCCAGATTAGATCCGGTGGGGATCTAATCTGAGCCCTCAGATCCGGTCAAACCGGTATCTTTTAATCTGGGCCGTAAATCTCTATTTAAAAGTTTGACTTAATCCCGTGCGTCCACGTATACCCTTTCGCCATGTTTAATCTGAGCCGTCCAATTTCATTAAATCCACCCGCCTCGCATCTGGCCGCTGGATCCAGATCCAACGGTCCAGGTCGCTCAGGTCCACGCGCACAGTCACGGGTTCACGGTGAACCTGGTTCACCGTGGACCAGGGACTGTTTTTCAGTTTAAATAAAATTCAGAAAATTGTTTAAACTTTGAAAAATTCATATCTTGCTCATTTTAACTCCAAATTTCACCATTCAAATTTTGTTAAAACCAGAATATTATTCTCTACACATAATGCCATAAAAACAGTATGTTTCTGTTACCCAAAATATTATTAATAAATAAATGAATAAAAACCCCTTAGGATTAAAATTAATAATACAGAAAATAAATTAGGAAAAATCCTAAAAAGTTAAACTTCACTGTTTATACAAAAACTCAGAATATTAAAATATTAATTCACATAAAAACACCCACAACTATGAATGTTCTTTTATTTGGTGGATTTTATCTGTTTATTGAATGTATTATTTATTTTCCGTATCGAGAAGATTACGAGTTCGTCGAGGAGCAGGAGTTCTACCCCGAGGTTCCTCCATCCCCCTTTGCTGATCAAGGCAAGTCATCGACCCTTCTGTGGAAACAGTTGATCATAATTGAGCCCATGTTTTAATTAAGTTATCGCTATAACCCATAGGTTAATATTGCATTAGTCCAATAATCAAGCCTTACACTTATATTTATTAGATCCCCGTCCTTGTGTGCAAACCCAAGCCATGCTTATTGAGCCTTAACTCCTTGTCACTCTACTATAAAAATATTAGCTAGTGCCCAATGTACCGGCACGACTAGCTATAGGATAAAAAGAATGAGTCGTAGATAGCTGGATTCTGTATATGATTTCCCGTTATTCTCGTCTCTGGACTCTGTTGGAGTTGGCTAGGTTATAAGTATGGTGGGTTCCGGGTGCAAGCTCAGGGCACTGGTTTGTCGCACCCGGGGCACTATAAGGACCGGTCTGCGGGATCTGTTGCAAAGCACTTCCGTACCAACCACAAGTCTAATGGGTAAGTCCTAACTGGAAGTATGGAATACTCCGGCTCGATGCACCATAGAGGAGGGGGCAAGGGGCTAGCCTGCGGGCGACTTGTACCGACGAGGCTCAAGGGGGGGTATGGTGGGGCTCCGATGCGTCGGGACACCATATGAAACCCATAAGAGGGTGCTATTGGGTCGGGGAGGACTATATGGAAGGTTTTGGCACGAGTTCCCATGTGATGGGTCATCTCGTTACACTTCGGTGTAGGTGATGAGTGCGTGCCTTGTGGGTACAGTGGTACATCTCTGATCAGAGTAAATTCAATCTTTTCGAAAAGCCGAGCCCACGGTCAAGGGCGGGTTGTGTGACTACTCGCAGTTAGTTTACAAATGTTTGAATGATCAAGTTATTCATGGCACGTAAGGACTGTTGAGCGAGGCTGGGGCTGACTGTACCCCTCGAGTTAGAAGATGATGATGCACACACACATGTTTACTTTTCCGTACTAATAAATTGCTCACATTTAAAGCTTTACAATTATGCTGCTTCCGCAAAATAGCCACTATCTCCCTTGTTATTACCTTGCATTATATTTGCATTCGGTGGCTTGCTGAGTACATCTGTACTCACCCCGTTGACTTACACATCAGAGCCCGTCTACTACGAGGAGGATGAAGGTCTGGAGTAGCAACCCAGTCAAGGCGAGACTGGAAGGAGGCGTTCATCTAGGACCCTTATTTTATTAGTTTCTCTTCATCTTTATTCACTTTTGTACTAATACGGTCTACGAACCATGAATGATTGTTCGTATGGTACGTGGTCGCATGATGAACGTCTTGTTTTATTGATTTTCTATGGAATTTCAATAAAGTCCTGATTTATTAAATCGGGGCGCGACAATGCCCCCTTTTAGTGATGGGAGTACTTTACACCCATCACTATTGTGTTATTTAGGGACGGGTCACCAATGTCACCTGTCACTAATGTTATGGTCATATTTTTTAAAAATAATTATTTTTATGCTATATCCTGAATATGTCATATTAAGTGATGGGGAGTACTTTACACCCGTCACTAATATGCTCTTTATTGACGAGTGATTATTATCATTCGTCACTAATAATATGGTCATTTTCAAAAAAAAATTAGGCTGCATCCTGAATCACAGCAAGGATTTTGAAGCCAACATATGCAACATCCAAAGCACATCATAGACAATTCATGATAGAAGACTCATTACCAAATTAGTATCACATATATTAACTTCTAACTTGTTATCTCGAAAAACATGGCTAAAACAAAGATAAATACAAGATGATTTCATGGCTTTTAACTAATATCTAACCTATAGCGATATCAATAGCTTAGATAGTATCCTATCACTATCAAAGGTTGCACCATGGGTAGCTTGAAGAGAAGCACTGTGGGTAGCAGGATCACCACCACCACCATGGACAGCTTGAACAAAAGCCTACTAGGTAGTAGTAGGAGCACCATCATGGCACCGTCTAGGAAGGAGCACTACGGTGAATAGCCATGTCAACGTTGAGTGCGTTATCTCGAAGAATTTAGCTAAGACCATCAATTATCTCGAAGAAATTGGCTAAAAGTAGTAGGTCAGTTTACCTTTAACAATAAAATTAAAACAAAGATAGCAATGACGGATGGTGCATTCGGACAGGGAAGAGGAGGAGGATGATGACCTTAGGAGGAGGACAAGGAGGATGCAACCAAGGTGGTGGCGAGTAGGGCGGCCACGCGCGTCGACGGTGCAGGTGCCACGGCCGACGGTACATGTGGCCATGAGCGGCGAAGAGCACGATGAAGGTGATGGCGGCGGCGGGAGTTAGGGTTAAGGTTGTGCGAAATGAAAGCCTGATGATTCACTTCGGTTCCCCGCCTATTTATAAGCGGGAGGATTCATCAGTGACGGGTTGTAATTACCATCCGTCACTGATGATGTAGGGCCCTTTAGTGACAGGTATAGCTAAAACTCGTCACTACAGGATCAACCTTAGTGACGGGTAACAATGTTCACCCGTCACTAAACGATCCTTTAATTTAGTGATGGTTGAATATTATTACTTGTCACTAATGTTATGGTCATTTTGAAAAAAAATAGTTTTTAGGCTGCAACTTGAATCAAAACTAGGATTTGGTAGCCAACATATCAAATATTCCCAAACACATCACATGCAATTTATCATGAAATACAGATCACTCATCACAAAATATTTATAACCTAATATTACATCATACCCTAGGTTTATAGTACATTCATTACAACCTCAATTGCATCATTATTGATGTTAAAAAATGAAAGGCGCACACTGTGCCAACTTCTAACGAGTTATCGCTAAGAAATTGGCCAAAACCTTTAGTTAGATAGCACCGTCCATCCATCGCTTTATGCACCGCAATTGGGACTAGCTCAGACCCTGCTGTTGCCACCTGAATCTCAGTGGTTTGGTGGTGTAGGTGAGGAGTGATATACTTTTCACAGTATTGCCTTGAAAAGTACTATAAAATAAAATTTAAACAAAGCTATTAGAGAAAGCTATTTGTATAGACCAACTACATGTGCAAATAACTTACCACCGACTTCTTGTTGATGATCGTGTTATTTATTGTGCAGATATATAACCGACTCTCGGAGGATAAACCTGCCAAGATGTCTTGCAGGAGAGTCTTCCTTGCTAGAGTTACATCTGTCATTTTTGCTAAATTAACATATGTGCTTCAATTAGTCCATTTGGTCGGTGTCGACCTCCCTGGCTATCTGCTTCCTCTTCCTGTCTGCAACATTGCTAAGACCCTCCCCTAACATTATAAAAAACTATGATAAGAACATAAACAAAATATGTGCACGTGTAGTATTGTCAGTTCTCTATATACTACTATCATCATTGTCCTCCACTTTTATGGTCGTTGGGGTCTTCTTATCACCAAAGTTAGTGTAGAATTTGCCATAACAGTCAATGGGGCCTGCCCCGTTGTTATTACCAAATAGTTCCCTTGTGTTAGGTCACCTCTTCGGCTAAATTCAGGCCACCCTTTGTGGAGTCATATCCTACCACCGCCCGCACAGCTCGCAACCTCAACCTCAGTGGCGTACCCATCTCTTGTCATTATTTGGAGGGTATCGCCAGCACGAATGTTATTGACCTCACAAAATATTTTTGATAAATACTACAACAGTAAGGCAATGTCGCTTCAGTTTGTTAACACAATAAATAGAACATCCAATGTACAAAAATCTATAAGTAAACCTAGTGACGCCCGTCGTTAACTAGATGATTGATCTTTATTAACCAACTATCAGGAACATAGGTTGGTACATGTAGATCTCTTGGAATCCTTGCAATATCCCTAATTCACAAATTCAATAAGCAAATTTCGGATAAA
This sequence comes from Zizania palustris, assembly GCA_019279435.1. Taxonomy (NCBI): domain Eukaryota; kingdom Viridiplantae; phylum Streptophyta; class Magnoliopsida; order Poales; family Poaceae; genus Zizania; species Zizania palustris. The sequence continues at coordinate 18,156,645 of JAAALK010000288.1, forward strand.
TTTAATAGTAAGCACGAACAAACTTATGAGAATGAGAATGCAATTGAGATGCGGAGGGCACGAGCGACATAGCAGTGAGTAACACGATGAGATGACCGTGGTGGTGGGTTAGGGTTAGGGTTACACAAAATGAAAGCATGATGATTTACTTCGGTGCCCTGCCTATTTATTAGTAGGATTCATTTGTGACGGGTGATTAACTTCTTTAGTTATTGTAAGAAATATAACCCATCACTATAGGAGGGATCTTTAGTGATGGATCATACCATAACTCATCACTAATGAGGGTACCCCTTCTTTAGTGACGAGTCCAATTATGACCCGTCACTAATAATGCAATGTTACTGACGTGTGTGAAATAGCCCGTCACTAAAAGTGTATTATTGACGCATGTCTTTTACCCGTTACTAAAGGTGCATCACTAAACACTTTTTTGGTAGTGTTTACATATATATATACACTATATTATATACACACTATATACTAATTGTGTCACAGCTACCTAATGATGAGTCAACACTATGGATGTCGTTGTTGATGTCACCGCTACCCCATGCCGAGCCACCACTCTAGATGTTGTTGCTGCCATTGTCGTCACCGCCATAATTGCTTCAGCTGATGTCGTCGTCATTGGTGTCATTGTTGTCAGCTCCATTGGTGTCATCGTCATTGTTGTCATTGCCATCATCATCATCGTCATCATCGTCATCATAGTCATCGTTGTTATAGTTCTCATCACCTCATTCATCATTGCCAGTGCCATCGCCACTACCGCTTTAGCCAGTGACGCTATCGTTGAGGTCCTAGCATGCAGCAAAGTCGATGGTGACATCCGGTATTGCATCGGTTCTAGCAACACCGGCATCCAAATGGGCAGAGTCTTGCTCCGTGGTTTCCATGTCCCTAGTCTAGACAACGAAGTCTTTAGCTTGGAGGACTATTGCATCCTCCAAATCCTCTCGGGCCTTCATGCCCCGTTCAATGTATGAGTCATTCGTGTGTCATCGAGAAATCCTCCTCGGACGTCCATGACCATGAAGGCGATGTGGAGCGAGACATGACTAAACACAGAAACAAAACATAAGACGAACAAAACGTAGGGCTAAAGACGAACAACAGAACAAGAAGAGAGTAGATCGGACTTATCGAAGCGAAAGAACAATAGACATCAAATCAACAAAGAAGAAGATGGTGTTAAAGTAGTACATGAAATAAAGGAGTACACATGGACCTCCTTATATAGTTGGGTCTTTAGTACAGGGTTGCGAATACAAACTGGTACTAAAATATGATGGGCTTAGGTCCTGAATAGACACAGGTGCAGAACTTTCGTATTTTAGTACCAGTTCATATTATGAACTGGGAATAAATTTGGATGCACGGTTAACTAGGAGATGTGTGTCATATTTTGACAAACTTCTGTGTGAAACCACATTGCACAAACGCGAGCGACTATAGTGATCATCACCATTTCAAGTTTTTGCATCTCCTTTTCTTAACTAAAATTTGTGAAGTGAACATCAATTGAAACTTGTGATGATCAATCACATAACAGAGTTCATTAATTTGAATATAATACTACTCCACTTAATTCAAATAGTGGGTAATACAAAAGCCCAAACTATATAATAGCTAATTAATTACGATAGAGCAGTGCTGGTAGATGCGAGAAGAACAAATGACATTCGTGCTCGATTCTACATTCCTTACTATAGAGGGAGAGTACCTTCGGAAGCCATGGGTTTTCATAGTCGTTGTATCCGCCAGCGCCATTCCCAAAGAAGTGCGACATTGTTGTTGTTTCGGGTTTGGGATCTCACCAAGTGCCTATTGCCTAAAACAACATGATAACCGAGTGTTCACGAAGATGCAAGTAGTTCTCATTGGTGATGAACCTCCTGCACCATCACACGCTATCGATGATGGAGACCGCCTTATCCGGCATTGCCTCACCTTCCACTAGTCTTATGATCCACAACACGAGCTCGGTTGCAGTTTTCTCGCAGCTGTACTCGAGGAGGGCAACCATATAGGCTGCCATATTGTGTCCAACCTCAGCGCACATATGTAGCAGTACTTCCGAACAAAGAGATGGTGGACTTGGACTGAATGCAAGATACATGTCCACTATGAAGCATGCATCCATGTGGCCCACGTCAGCCAAAGCAAACATCAGACATTGGTACCGAGGATATCCATGCCAAGCCATCTAGGGACCCTCATGCGTTAGGGAAAACCTACTCCTCATGGCGTGGTCGTGGCATGCATGGCACATGGTTTGGCACAACAAGCGTAGCCCATGGAGGTCAGCCAGTGGTGCATTGGAGGTCTCGGTAATATGCTAGGCAATCTCCACGGCAATATCTTATGGGAGCTCGTTCCACCAACTTAGCACCATGGTCACCACCTACTATACTTCAATCTATTCACCATAGGTATTGGAACAAGGAAGAAGGAAGAAGAGGATAGGAGGAGTGCTAGTACTAGTTATGACCAGTGATTATAACATGCGATTAATAATGTGATCAAGCATCATCAAGGAAAATAAGTGGTACATTCGGTTATTGTGGAAAGTGAACCGTTGCCTCAGACTGAACGAAGTAGTTCCATCATATGTCCGTGTGCACTTTTCATCACATTTGCGTGCATTAGGGAAGCAATGATTTCAAATCTTTAGTACTTACTGGTTTTCTTTGTTACCCGATACTAGAAATATGTTTAGTACCGAGCCATAAATAATATTGGTACTAAAAATACATGATTATGAAAAAGCATATATTTCATTTCAATTGAAATAAAAACCAACTTAATTGGAATCAAGTTCAATTTAAATTCTTCACCACTAAATTGTATTTCATTTCAATTTAAATTCCTCCTAACTAGTTGGATTTCATTTACAATGAAATTATTCACAACTAAGTTGGATTTCATTTCAATTAAAATTATTCACAACAACTAAGTTGGATTAAATTTTAATTGAAATTGTTCACAACTAAGTTGGATTTCATTTCAATTGAAATTCTTCACAACTAAGTTGGATTTCATTTCAGTTTAACTTCTTGACAACTAAGTTGTATTCAATTTAATTAAAATTCTTCACAATTAAATTTGATTTTATTTAAATTGAAATTCTTCACAACTAAGTTGGATTTTATTTCAATTTAAATTCATGGAAACTAAGTTGGATTCAATTTCAATTGAAATTCTTGAAACCTAATTTGGATTTCATTTCAATTGAAATTCTTTACAACTAAGTTGAATTTTATTTCAATTTAAATCCTTGACAATTAAGTTGGATTCAATTTCACTTCAAATTCTTCACAACTAATATGGATTTCATTCCAATATAAATTCTTCACAACTAAGTTGGATTCAATTTCAATTGAAATTCTTCACAACTAAGTTGGATTTCATTTCAATTTAAATCCTTGACAAATAAGTTAGATTCAATTTTATTTCAAATTCTTCGCAACTAAGAGGGATTCCATTTCAATGTAAATTCTTGAAAATTAAGTTTAATTTCATTTCAATTTAAATTCTTAATAACTAATTTGGATTCAATTTCAAATGAAATTATTCACAAATAAGTTGGATTTCATTCCAATTTAAGTCCTTGACTACTAAGTTGGATTCAACTTCAATTGAAATTCTTCACAATTAAGTTGGATTTCATTTCAATATAAATTCTTGACAACGATTGGATTTCATTTTAATTTAAATTCTTTACAACTAATTTGGATTCTAATTCAAATGAAATTATTGACAACTAAATTTGATTTCATTTCAATTTAAATTCTTGTCAACTAATTGGATTCAATTTTAATTGAAATTCTTGATAGCTAAGTTGGATTCAATTTTATTTGAAATTTTTGACAACAAATTTGGATTCAATTTCAAATGAAATTATTCACAAATAAGAAAGATTTCATTTCACTTGAATTCCATGATAAATAAGTTGGATTCAATTTTAATTTAAATTCATCATAACTAGGTTTGATTCAATTTTAATTGAAATTATTCACAACTAATTTGGATTCAATTTTAATTTAAATTCTTCACAACAAAGTTGCATTTCATTTCAATTTAAATTCAGGACAATTAAGTGAGATTTTAATTGAAATTGAAATTCTTCACCGCTAATTTGGATTTCATTTAAATTTAAATTCTTGACAACTAAGTTGCATTCAATTTCAATTAAAAATATTCACAACTAACTTGGATTTTATTTCAATTAAAATTCTTTACAACTAAGTTAGATTTCATTTGATTTTAATATTTTTACAACTAATTAGTTAGATTCTATATCAATTGAAATTCTTCATAACTAAGCTGGATTTTAATTCAATATAAATTCTTCATAACTAATTTACACCGCATAACGAATGGTTTCTTTTTAGTCAATCATAGTAGGTACCAATAATCTATACCACATAATAGATGTTATTCTAAGCTATAGTATACACACAGTTTCCTTCACTGCACCATTTCTAATGTGGAAATAAAAACACAAATTGTGTCGACAATTATCTTGTGTGCTTGCAAAAAATGTCTAAAACCAACTGTTAGGTAATAATACCTATGTATTGATTTGTGCAATGCAGTTGGGACTAATGTGCCTCCTGCTATTGTCACTTTGATCTTTGTGGTCTATTGGTGTAGGTAAAGTGTGACGTATTTCACACAGTACTCAAAAAGTATTGTTACAATTAAATGTTCTAGTAGCTAGATGACCGAGTCAAGTGCATATAGCTAAGTATAGATGTTTGCAATTGTGACATGTGCAAAGTGAGGAGCCATGCTGAATAGCGTGGGCCTCATGGCTCCAGATGTGATGAGTCATTGTCAACGATAGTCAAAGAGGACAGATGAAGAGAGGAGATCTGCTGTTTCATGGGCCGCGTGTGACTCAGGTACACGGGCAGTGAGCGACTGTCGGGCAAAGGAGGCTGTGAAGTCGGGCTGGCCCAATCCGGGTATATGGGCCAGGAGCAGCAGAAGACCCACTGGGCTGTTGACCAGGATTGACTCAGGTACACGGGCGGTAAGCGATTGCTGGGCTGAGAAGAGCTGCGGAATCGGGCCGGCCCAATCCAGGTACCTGGTGCAAAGTCGGTGGAGGCTTTGTCAGTTTCGGCGCAAAACTGACAACCATTGATCTTGTATCCGACTGTCCAGAAGAGAAGTCGTAGTCGCTACGAAAGTTTAACTTCCGGATAAGTCATCTATATCTCTAGGCCCACAGTCAGTCAGTCAAGTCTGTAAAAAATCCTAAGGGCAGTTTAGTCTTTTCTTTTTATTCCTGCGTCTGTTAAAAAACCCTAAGGGGCTGGTGGAATATTCTAGGTCATTGGGCAGCCTATAAATAGGGCCCCAATCCCTAAGGTTGGACTACCCTTCCAGAAATTTACTTTTAAATCTTTTGGGTCATTTTGTTCCTGCGTGTTTGCTTCTCTCCTTCTGTGCGCCACCAGGCTTCCTCCCACGCCATTACTGCATCTTTGCTGTTCATCTTATTGTTGCGAAGTTTTTATTCCCTGTTGATTTCATTCGGTGTGCAATGTTTGCTTTGAGGAGTAAATGCTTCGGTTTACATGCACAGCCTGATTTTATCTGGGAACAGAAGCTTCTCTGTTGCATCGTTTTGTTCTTCCATGAGTACTAGTTCTTGTGCACTGTTGCAAGTAGTACTACTACACTGTAGCAACAGTACACTACTCAGGCTTTGCTTTTTCTACGTAGCTTTTTGATCGAAGCAAACAAGACTGAATACCTTTTCTGGCTGTTTCTGGTGAAGCCCTTCTCTCTGTTCGAAGCCCCTCAGCTCCGTGAGGCAGGCTTCGATCTGACATCTTCGAAGGCTTCGCTTGAACTTCGGCTTCAAGTTTGTGCTGTGTTTCTAGCTTCGCAGTACGCTTTGCACTCTGTCAGCTTCACATACTTCGATAGTCTTTGCGAAGGTATTCTCAGTCTCGAGCTGTTCGAAGTTAATACTTCGTCAGGCTTCGGAATTAGCTTCGAAGCTAATCTCACTGATAGACTTCGCTTAGTGTTTGCAGCTGTCTGTTTCGAAGGCCTTGATGTGTTTTGTTCGAAGGTAGAGTGTAGGCTTCGAGTTTAGATTCTTTGTTGCGTGTCAGGCCTCGCTATCCTTTCAAAGGTTGTTTGCTCTGTGTGCTTGTTCGAAGCCTTGCCTTCGAAGTATACTCTTCGAATCAGGCTCTGACTCTGTCATACTTCGCTCTCATTCACACTCGACCTAGGATAGACAACACACCTTCGACAGACTTCGACTACCACCTCCGAACCAGACTTTGACCAGCGAAGCAGGCCTCGACCTCCGAAGTAGGCTTCGACCCAGCGAAGCAGGCTTCGACACTGCGAAGCAGGCCTCGACCAGCGAAGCAGGCTTCGCCAAGTTTCGAACAGGAGACATATTTCGAACGGTACCTTCTCATTTCACTCTTTGTGCATTTATACTGAGAAGATTATCTTGCCTTGTCTTTTGTATAATGTTTATCTGTCTATTAGCACTGTATGGTATTTCTCTGTTTTAAACATCAGTTGCTTCTAGATTGATACCTTTAGACTTAGGCAATCTGCTCGTTCTTTGCTGCTTAGTCTTTGAGGTGCGTTGGGTATTGGGAGCAGGTCATTGATTCGAAAGAATTTTTTAAGGCGCCCATTCACCCCCCTCTGGTCGCTACTTCCGGTCCTACAAGTGGTATCAAAGCAAGGTTAGGGTTTTTTTCCATACCTTAACCGGTTCTAAACCCCAGTAGTGACCATGACGTCTCCTGGCAAGGTCCCGTCCTTGGAAGCCTATGGCTATAACTATTGGAAGACTCGCATGCGAGCCTATCTCATGAGCCAGGGTTCGGACATTTGGGACATTTGCGTTCACACCACATTTGTCATATTGCTAGTCGTTGAGCATGGTACTGCTAGTATCATTGCTCAGCATCTAAGCAACAGTAAGGCTGTGAACATTCTTTTCTCTGGTTTAGGTCCCACTGAGTTTGAGCGTGTGAGCCATCTCTCCACTGTGAGAGAGATCTGGGCTACCCTCAAGGCACACCATGAGGGAACAGCACAGGTCAAGGCTCGGCTCTATCAGACCTACCGGCGTGAATATGAGAATTTCACACAGAAGCTGAGTGAATCTGTTGAGGCTTTGTTTGGTCATTTTCAGTCGATCATAAACAAGCTTCGGGACAACAAGGCTGAGGGTGCTCAGTTAGTCTCAGATCATGAGCAGGCGCTCAAGGTTCTCCATACCTTGGACCCAAAGATCTGGAAGATCAAGGTATATTCTATCATTGAGAGTACTTCTTATGATACCTTGACCATTTCTGAGTTGTTTAGCAAGCTGAAGGCTACTGAGGTTGATCTCCAGCTGAGATCAAATCTCACTGGTTCTGGATAAAAATCTCTGGCCCTTGCTACACCTTCTGTTGATCCTTCTTCTATGAGCTGTGCTGGGTTCTCTTTGATGTCTATCACTGAGGACCAGCTAGAGTTGTTGGGTGATGATGATTTGTGTCTTTTTAACAACCGGGTGCGTCGTGTCTATGACAAGAGAATGTTCAAAAGACACGGCACAAAATCCGGATGCTTTGAGTGTGGTGATCTAGGACACTTCATCGCCGACTGCCCCAAGCGCAATGGACACAAGAAGGGCACCGGTGGCAGCTTCCATGACTCCGGCAAGCACGACAGCTCTTCCTTCAACAAGGGCAAGCCGAAGACCAGATTCTTCAAGAAGGCCCTAAAGGACTACTGGCGAGAGAACAAGGAGTGCGACAAGGCCTTCTTCGCCGAAATGGAGAAGAGCTACTCCAAGCGGTCCACGTCTTCTTCCTCTTCATTGAGCTCAAGCGATGAGGAGATCGCCATCAGGAAGGGGAAGGACAAGGACGATCCGGCGGGCCTCTGCTTCATGGCCTTCGGAGACAAGCCGAAGAGCCGCTCACACCAGCGCCGAAGATCCCGCAAGAGCTTCTATTCAATGGCTCTTGGGGATAAGGAAGAAAAGAGCTCCTCCGATGACTCCGACGACGACGACAATGAAAAGGTATCATCCTATGAGCGCGAAATTGTTGATTTACATGAGAGCAATCGTTAGGAGTTGAAATATCGGGAAAAACTGCTTAGGGGGCTAAGAAGAGAATAGATGAGTTAGAGAGTGAGCTTGTCGTGGCCAACGGCAGAATTGAGAGTCTATCTTCTTCCCTTGCTTGGGTGATAGTAGTGAGTGCCCGAAGTGTGAGGTGCTTCTGTGTGACCTGTCGACTCTGAAGTCCATGTACACAGAAAGGGTTGATGAGAGGGATGCTTTGGCCACTGAGCTTGAAAGCGCTCAGCTGGAGCTGAAAGATGCTCAAGCCACTGTCATCGCACCCTGTGCTGATTGCCCATCTCATCTAGCTGTCTTAGCTGAGCTGAAAGCCAAGGGCGATGAGCATTTAGGGGATTTGGAGAGAGTGAGAGCTGAGCTAGCACAGACTAGGCTAGAGCTTGAGACACTGTCAGTTCCACCCACTGTCTGTGAGAACTACCTGTCTCTTAGAATGGAGTTGATTAAGCTGAAAGCCGAGAAGTCTGTTCAAGTAGAGAGTGAGTGTGAGACATGCTTGTCTCATGTGGAGGTTCTAGCTTCCTTGAGAGGAGCTAGCAAATTCTCAGAATGAGAACTTTTACCTCTGTTCTATCCTGAGTTGGATCAGTGCCAGAAAGCCTCAGCTCGGCTTGATGATCCAACAGTTTCAAGAGGCAGGATGGGTTTGGGGTAGGTTACACCTACACCAAGGCTGACTTTGAGAGTGCTATTAGCCGGGCAGTGGAGTGGAGTAAAATGACTCCTGAGCAGAGATACCCCAAGACTCACTCCACTGAGTCTTCCCAGGCTTGTCAGCCCAAGGATGGAGTAATTGATGAACCACCCAAAGATCCACCCAAGAAGCCTATCTGGGTTCCAAAGCCCAAACACCTCCACTCTTCTCTAGACTCTCTTCCTGGACCTTCTCAACCTAAGAAGACTACACCTAACACCACCAAGCCCAAGAATCCCAAGCCTCAACCACATCCCAAGAAGCCCACCTATCATTGTGAGTACTATCAGAGAGACGAGCATCTTGCGGAGTTTTGCTTCAGGAGGAAGCGGGTTGAGAGAGCAGAGAGAGCTCGTGGTGGTCAGGAGCAGTTCTACCAGTAGGGTGGTAGACTGCGTGTTCCTCGACGCGGGGAGAGGCTGGAGGCCAGGCCGCGTCGTGTAGGTGGTGGTAGAGGAGACGACTTTCTTACCCATTCTCCAGTTGGTTGTGGTCCTTCCGGCAGAGCACCAGGCCGTTTTGGCTACGGTTCTGGACCTCGTAGCCGAGGCTTTAGGCAGAACCGAGGACCGCGCTTTGAGCCGCGTTTTGGTCCGAACTTTCTTGATGGTTTTCGCTTTCCATCTTTGGAGCAGATGGCTCGACAATGGTTTAGCTCTTTTGCTAAACCTGGTGCTGGACCATTTGCTCCCACTTACAGCCATCTTGTTTAAGAAATCTTAAATAGCCAAGATCCACCTCTACTGGTAGAACGGCTTCTTGCCCATATACTAACTCATATGGACTAACTTTGGTAGCACCGTGGTTTGCAACTCTACAAGCCTACAATGCTTCTGAAAGCACTTCATGCCACCTTTTAGGGAACTCTACAATTTTCTTCTTAATGAGTTTAATCACGGTTTTATTACTAGACTCAGCCTAACCATTGGCCTGGCATAGTATGGTGAAGAGTTTACCAACTTAATACCATAAAATTTGGCAAAGTCTCTCACCTCTTTAGCAACAAACGAAGTACCTTGATTTGTAGTGAGAGTTTGGGGAATACCGAATCTGTGTATAATATGCTTCAAGATAAAATCAATTACCTCATTGTGAGTCATATTCTTGAGAGGCATGACTTCGGTCCATTTGGTGAAGTAGTCTGTCGCCATCAGCACAAACCGATGCCCTTTTGGACAGGGAGGATGAATTTGGCCGATAAAGTCCAAACCCCAACCTCGGAACGACCATGGCTTGATAATAGGATTATGTAGCGATGCAGGAGCTAACTGAATATTACCAAACTTTTGACATGCTTCACACCCTCTATAGTATTTTAAACAGTCCTCAGTCATAGTCGGCCAGTAGAAACCTGCTCTTTTGAGCATCCAGCTCATCTTCTAGGCCGACTGATGAGTGCCGCAAAGCCCCTCATGGACTTCTCATGTGGCTACTGTGGACTGATTGGCATCCAAGCACTTTAAGAGTACTCCATCAATAGTTCGGTGGTATAATACGCCATCTAGCAACACGAATTTAAACGCTTGTCGCCGAACTTTCCGATCAACCCTTTGATTGGGATCTTTTAAATACTGGACGATTCGAATTCTCCAATCATCCTTACGGACATCCGGAGGGTTTGCTAACTCCTCTCCTGGAATAATGTCTAAATTGCTAACTTCAGAGTGCCCCCCGGGCCTCTCCTGCTTCTGCCGAAGGCTGACAGGATTGGCCATACGGAGCCAGTTAGACCGAAGCCTTCCGCCGGAGGAGTCCGGCGTGCGAAGACTTCTATTTCCCAGAAGTCTTCGGTGCAGGGGCTTCGATGTGTAGGCTCCTTCAGTGGACGAAGGGCTCTAGCACAAGGGCTCCGACACGCAATACCCTCCGGTGGCCAGAAGGGTCTATTCTGAAGGGTCTGACGGACCTCGCATCCGCCTAAAGTCTCTGGCTTCAGCAGTAAGACCAAGCATCGTCTTTTCTTGTACAAAAATTTTTCCTCTCTTGACTTGATAGCCAGATGCTTGCTGAGCCAAATCATTTGCAATTGAATTGGCTTCTCTTGACACGTGAGAAATTTTGAAGTCGTCAAAAGTAGTAATTATGTCTAAACATCTATCCAAGTAACTATTTAGCAAGCCATTAAAACATTGAGCACTTTTAGCTACTTGTTGTACTACCAACAGAGAATCACCGTGCGCCTGAACATGTTTAGCACCTATGGATTCTAGAAATTCAAGTTGTAACAATAAAGCTTCATATTCAGCTTGGTTGTTAGTAGAAGGAAATTTTAAACGGACCGAGGTTTTGAAGCGCATGCCGCTAGGCGATATGAGAACTACCCCGATACCTTGGCCACTCTTACAAGCTGAACCATCAAAATAAAGTTTCTAATCTTTTCAAGCCTCTTAGGATCAATTTCGATACCTCTTTCATGAATCATAAACCCTAAGAATTTGCCTACCGATACGCCAAAAGCACATTTGTGCGGGTTCAATTTTACGCCATATTGTTGCATCCTATCAAATTCGACTCTCAAATCGGCTAAGTCGTTTCCCATAGCGTCTGATTTGACTACAACATCATCTATATACTTCTAACATAACTCCTAGCAAGTTATGAAAGATCAAGTTCATAGCACATTGATATGTAGCGCCAGCATTCTTTAAACCAAAGGTCATGATGACCCACTCAAACAAGCCGACAAAGCCAGAGCATCGAAATACTATCTTGTAGACATCCTCTCCAGCCATAAAAATTTGATTATAACCAGCGTTGCAATCAAAAAAACTTAGTACCTTGTGTCCTGAAGCATCGTTGATCAACATGTCGGCTATCCGCATAGTATACTCGTTCTTCGGAGTGGCCTTGTTCAGATCCCTGAAATCAATACAAACGCATATTTTTCCGCTCCCCTTCTTTTCTACAAGCACAATGTTAATGACCCTTTCAACATACCTACATGGCCTAATAAATTCATCCTTGAGTACTCGTTCTACCTCCTCTTTAACTCGATCATATACGGCCGAATTAAAGCGACGAGGGGGTTGTTTATAAGGCCTAAACCCGGGTTTAATAGGTATTCGATGCTCCACAAGCTCGTGGCTTAGTCTGGGCATCTCGCTATACTCCCATGCAAAACAATCAATGTATGATCGAAGCAATTTTATTACTTAGGCCTTCTCATTAGCCTATAAATGTTGGTTTACAAAAGTCGGTCTTGGAATGCTACCATCGCCTATATCGACTTCTTCTAGAGGATCGGTCGACGCAAAGCCTTGTCCTAACTTTTCTACTTTGCTAAAATCTTCAATGGCCTCGGCAATACCGTATTTAGAAGCCTGATATTGCTCTACATGAGACTATAGCCAATCAAGATTACCTTTACTAGACATGACTACTAATTTATAAATAGCCGTGCTACACCAGCCGGCTTTATAGACACGGGTACGAAACGTCCCTCGGATATGCTAACGAAGTCGTAATTCGAAAGGTCCCTACCTGATAGACACTCCACTTTGTCATGGATGGCGTCGATGGACACATCGGCCAATGCTATCTAGGCCAAAGTGTCTGTTGGTATGACTTCTACGTCAGCGCCGTCCCATTGTATTAGGCATTGGTGCAAAGTAGAAGGAATGCAACAATTCGTGTGAATCCAGTCATGCCCAAGCAGCACGTTGTAGTTACATTGCTTGTCAACGACGAAGAATGCTGTTGGCAACGTCTTGTTACCCACTGTTAACTCCATGGAGATCACACCTTTTGCTTCGGAACTCTCGCCGTTGAAGCCGTTGAGCATTAGGTTGGTTTTATTCAAGTCTTCTTTGCTCCTGCCAAGCTTCTTCAAGAGAGAGTAAGACATTAAGTTGACAGTGGTGCCACCGTCGACGAGCATTCTGGAGATCGTCTTCCCGTCAATGTGCCCCCTAACGTAGAGAGGCTTTAGGTGATGAGACGTATTCTCAGGTTTCTCAAAAATAACATCTCATGGGACGAGGTTCAACTGAGCGACCTCGGCCTCATCTCGTGTTAGAGCGAACTCAGCATGTAGCATGACGACGTTGATGTCCATCGCCTGAGGTGGGGGTCCCTCGGAGATGGGCGTGTAGTCGTCGTCGAGCATGTCTTCATCATCGTCGCTCAGAATGGGAGCTGAGTTCTTTGTCTCCATCGGTTTGGGCTTCCATACCTGTTTCATGATTGGCCAAGGGCGGATTTCTTCAAAAAAGGCATCCCTCTTGTCCTCGGCCTTCTTTTCACGCATCTCCTGTGATCGCAGACGTTGTAGGCATCTTTTATGTGATTTGGACATGCCCGGAGGTGTCCAAGATGTTTGTGGCTTGGTTCCAGGCGCCACCACCTTGCTTTTGTGATTTTTGGCTGAAGGGGTGTTACCCGGGTCGGCCTCGCGTGTTTTATACTTGGTACTTCCTGAGACCCTACCCTCACTGTGATGGCTTCGGACTCCCTCTCCTTCGCTTCCTCGTGTCCATCTTCCTTGTATCCGTCTTGTGGGAGTCAATTCGGAGGTACCACCGATAGCCTGTGGAAGACGTCTCCCTTCACCGCGTCTGTTTGTACCTGCCAATTATAATACTCTGAAGGAAAATAGGGGGCAATGTTACACTGCGAATGGTACTCGGAGGGCGAGGTGTACGGAGCCCACGGTGTCTCTGCCCAATTGTATGGCGGGGGCATTGGTGGCTCCAGCGGCTTCTTCCATTGTGAGCCGAACCCATTGTCCGGGGGGGGTCGGCCATGTCGAAGGTATTTCGGACCATATCAGCGAAGGGTCCTGCCAAGCTGGAGGTATGTTTGGCCATTGCGGGCCGAAGCCTCCCGCCGGAGGGTTCGCCCAAAGCGGAGCTGAGTTCGTCCATTAGGATCCAAACTCGTTGTGCGGAGGGTTTGACCATTGAGGTCCGAAGCCACTGTGAGGAGGGTTCGGCCACTAGGATCCAAAGCCACTGTGCTAAGGGTTTGGCCACCGTGGTCCGAAGCCATCCTCTGACTACTTTGGTCCCTTCGGCTGTCTTAGCCTTTTTGCATGGGGGCCTATTTCCTTAGCTTTTTTCTGGTGTTTGTTTAACAACATCTGATATGTCACTTTTGGTTTCTTGTGAGCTCTAGCCGAAGGCGACGTGTTGACGTTCCTTTTCCACACTCCTACTTCAGGTGAGGAACCTAGTGAGGATCTTCACTATGGTTCAAGGTTATGATGAGTGATTGATAGGGTTTGCGTGAGGTTCATGTATGGATGTTTAGAAGTGTGTGTGTGTCTGTATTTATCTCATGTGTGCAGGGTTGAGATACTCGTCAACTGTCGATGGCAAGGGATCAGGGTTAGACGGGGAGTCTAATGCCAGATGGTCGAGGATGTCAGTCGAAGTTGAGAGTGACCTCAAATGTACGCATGGAATTCAAGCAGGACTTGGGATGACGATTGATCAAGATGAAGTGTCGTTTTAGTCAGCGAAAGGGAAGCCAGTACAAGTGACAAGGCGGATCGAGGGATCGAGAGCGGGAGAGACTTGCTGTCAATCGAGTTCGCAGACTGACGACGATCGTCGACGATCGGGGAGGCTTTGTCGGTTTTTACTGAAAACCGTCGCATCTCTAAATGTTTTAAATTCAATAATTAGGAGTTTTTTTGTCTTTAGTAATTTAGAGTAAAGTGTAAACTTTTAGTATTTTTTCAGAACTTCCAAATTCTGAAAATATATTAAAAGGGTAGAGTCAATTTGTAATAAAAGTAAGTAGAGTTCAATATGGGTAATTTTCAGAATATACATGTGTGAAAATAACTCATGTCCTTTTATGTCAAACTGAAATACTTGAGGGTCTTCATGTAAAATTCTCACCTAGGGTATGGCTATTTAAAGGGACCCATACCCAAGGGATTGGGCTGCCACTTTTGGAAGAAACCAGAACTTTCTTAGCATTTGTGCTGTTTGCTTGTTCATAATTTTCCTCTAAAATTCTACTTCTGCTAATCTCATTGAGGATTTGTTGTTCAACTTCAGAGTTGAGTTCTATTATTGCGCCGCCAAAAATTTTCCTTCTGTGATTTGCTTGGCTTTTCTTCCTGATCTGGATTCTTAGTATTTCCTTTGCTGATCTTGTGTGTTTGGTTAAGAGAATCCACTCCAAAACATCAGTGAAGAAATCATCCGAGGAAGACCCGGATCTGATCAAGAAATTTTCAGACTCAAGGGAGCTGTTCTTCATCAGGTAAACTCCTGTTCTTAAGCAAAATCACTTCATCTTTTCTTGAGTAAAGTTGAGTCTATTAGTGAGCTGTGAGTGAATAGTTGTTCCATTTTCTAATGTTTACTGAATTATGCTTGAATCTTAATTCTGGATAAGTAATAGATGATCTGAAAGACTTTTCTCTGTTCTTGCTTTAGTATATGTTCAGATTGAGATTATGAACTTCTAGTTCTGTCTGAGTGTGCTAAACTGAATGTGTTTTTGAAATATGTATTCCAAGTTTAGTTCAAGATTCTGTGTCACATGCTAACTGTCTTGTCAATTTGCTGAAAATGGAGAAATTCTGAAAGTGTTTGCTCAATAGTCTGTTGATATTTCTACTTCTTCAGATCTTAAGGTCTTACTCAAGTTATTTGGTTATTGAAGCTCAAACCTAAATTAGCTTTCTGAATTTTATTCTGAATCCTTGCTATTACCGAATATCAAGTGTTTTATGAAGTAAGTGTTTATTCAGAAAATATTCAGTACTTCTGTGTAAAACAGTGTTGTGTTTTTAGATTTGTGTCAAGTTTGTTCAGTCTGAAGTTTGTCTGTCTGAAACTGAATTAATCAAAGCAACATGAATATTCTGAACATATTTGAAAACTAAATTTACATAGTACTGTTCTGAATTATCTCTAGTGATCCAGTCTGTTGGGTTAGAACTGAAGTTACCCATTCAGGAATTTTTAGTCAAAATTTTGGTTAAGTTTTCAGAAACTGTGATCTCATTCAGTTGCAATATATTGTTTGTGTGAATCAGTTGATTTGAGTTGTTCCTTTTCTGTATACTGCTTTGGTTAATTCTCAACCCTTTTCTTGATATTGCACTGTTCCTTTTCAAGATTTTGTCATGAACTGCAATTCTACAATCTAGATTGGAAATATGTTTTGTCTGATTGCTTGAAAGGATTCAGCACTGCTATGTTTTGAATCTTAGCTTTATAACAAATATTTGCTTGAGTCTGTTGAAAAAGGTTGATCAGACTAAACCATTTGATAGATTCTGAAATGAAATCTTATATCACTTGTTTGATTGCTGCAGTTTTCAGTATAGTCTGTACCTTCAATACTGAATGCAGATCTTGGTGCTGTTCAAGTGTTCATCTTCAAGAAACCTTGTTTATTGACTGATAATCAGAATCTCTGTTCCTTGTTTAATGAAGTGCTGAACTTATAGCTTTTTGTTTGAAAATTTCATGTGTGAACAGGAGTGATCGGTGTGTGATTGTATTGTTGAAAGTGAACAGTATTTCATCTGATTCAAGGAAGTTTGAGCTGAAATCTGAAATTGATCTGTTGTGACTATGTTCATCTAATTTCACTGAAAACACTCAGTTTGCTGCACTATTGTGTTTTAGTTTATACAGAATTTCTAAAAAGTGCTAAATGATTGTTGAACTAGAGTTTTTATTTGAGGTTCTCTGTTCTTGAAAAAGAGACTTAATATCTATTGGTAAGTGGTGATTCAGTGTTGCAAGTGAACATAATTCCAAGTTGCTTAACTGAAACCACCTTTGAATTTTGATATGTTTGCTCATTTCTGAATTCTTAATTTGAATCACATTTCAAATAGCATTTATTTCAATTAGTACATGATCTTGGTCAAATAGAGCTAATTTGGTCAGTTACTGTTGTCAAGTTTTGACTCAAAATGACAAGTGCATGTGTTAAAGAAGTTTCCTGATTTTCTAGTCTTTGTCGGAGTTTCAGTCATCGATTTACTTCTGTCGACCAATCAGTTGCTGATCTGTTTACTATACTTCAGAATATCAATTGTCGACAAAATACTTCGGCACTTCAAACTCCAAACAAGATTGAACATCAAATTTGAAATGATTTTTTGCTCTGATTTGTATTGTGTGGTTCAAGTTTGACTCTGCAATTTTTGGAGGTGCGTTGGGTGATCTAAATAGGCCATCACATTCGCAACAAGTTGTTGAGGCATCTATTCACCGCCCCCACTAGTCGTCATTCGATCCCACATCAGGGTTCTTTGGTATGAGTGTGCATGTGCTTGAATCTCCAATAATGACCACTTTCCCCTTAGTTGACTCGGCCTGCTCTGGCCGAATCAGTACTCTCTTCTCGTCGAGGTCGACGGTGTTCACAGGAAAGGGGTCCTTGTCCAGCTTCATCTTTGGACTGGGGTCTATTTTCAATCGTCCTTCTTCTATGGCCAATTGAAACCTGCCGACGAAAAACATTGCAGTCATTAGTATAATGGGAATGCGAATCATGCCACTTACAATAGGGGCGTTTCTTTAGCTCGTCGGCGAACGGAATGACTTGGCCCTTAGGCAACCTGAGAAGCTGGTTCTTCAAGAGGAAATCAAATATTTTATCGCACTTAGTTATATCAAATGGGTATTTGACTTCGCTTACGTCGACCCTTAGTGGGAGACGACCGTAGTTCAGCAACAAGTGACGGGTTTACTCTTGGCATTCCAAACACATTCGGTTGCATACATGTCAGCTGATCTTCTTCTCTTCTTCCGACTCCTCCTCGTCGAATGTTCCATGATGTGGACTTCAGCCCTAGGCTTGTTGAATGTTTTAATAAACTTTTTATCTTTGGCTCGGCCTTCTGGACCAGAGCCTGCTATAAGACTGGCTGACCTCTAAAAAGTTTTGGTTGTCTAGCCTCTCTTTAATCTCA
This sequence comes from Zizania palustris, assembly GCA_019279435.1. Lineage (NCBI taxonomy): Eukaryota > Viridiplantae > Streptophyta > Magnoliopsida > Poales > Poaceae > Zizania > Zizania palustris. The sequence continues at coordinate 18,174,363 of JAAALK010000288.1, forward strand.
GAACGTAACCCGTTGAAAGCTAGATCTGCCAAATCTCTCTTTGAAATGTTGAGACTGAAACATCGGTTTCTAGTATCTCTAAAGCGCTTGACCGTACTTGGAGACACTCTCGCTAGATTTTTGTTTGACCGATATCAGGTGTGAAAGCCTAAGTTCTGTTTCACCCGTATAAAAATAGTCGTGGAACCTTGTTCCAATTCACCCCATGTTTGGACAAAGTTCGGCGGGAGTGCCGAAAACCAAGTAAAAGCGGGTGTCGGATAGTGACAGAGAAACAGTCTAAGTTTTTAAAGCGTCCGACCCACTAGCTTCTCCGCACTGTGCTAAGAACTGGCTGACGTGCCTCTAGTGTGGTTTTGTTGCCCTCACCGTTGAACTTGGTGAACTTAGGGACTCTATAGCCATGAGGGTATGTACAATGTCGAAATGGTCAAGGTATGGTTTCCGGTAAACCCTAGCCCGACCCCTATGTATGAAGCCAGAGCACTCCCTAAATAGTGCATGGATCCGTTCTTCTATGACGTCTTGGCCTATTTCCTGCGCACGTCTCTCATGCGGGGGCGTGACACGCGGCGGTTATGTCGGCGTGTCGGCTGTGGGGGGTCTTCCTCATGCGCTAGCTCAGGATGTATGATGTTGTTCGATCCTATGTGTTTGAGTGGGAGCATGTGGCGCAGGCAATGCAGCAAAAACTGGCGCGGGCGTATGTGGCGTGCAATGAACAGGGTTAGCTGGACATGTGCATAGTGGATCGTCTCGGCTGTATATGTTGAGTGCCGGAAACATGATGGTCTTGCCAGTACTACCATCGGTTCTGCTATAGATATGATTTACCGGAGGTACTCTAGCGATTGGAGTTGGAGGACGGGCACTGTAAAGCGAACCTTCTAGTGTCGCCTCTACCTGAGAGCTAACTGCCGAATCTAAACGATTGGCTAGAGAGGTGCTAACAGCTTGATCTAATGATGCGGCTATTTTTTTCAATCTCTAAAGAAGATAAAGGAGGCGATACGAGTGTTACCTGAGTCCGAGTGAGGCTCGGGGACGTTGACGTCGCGCTTGATGAAGCTGGCGCACGTCTTGACGTAGCTCCCAAGCATGAGGTCATGAAGTGCTTTCATCTTTGCCTCGATCTCTGCACCAGTCTTCTTCAGGGATATCTTCAAGGGTAGGCATTATGATGTTGCGGTTGTCGATATCTGTAGCCCTCGTAGGGTCCATTGGTGATGTAGACGTAGTACAATCATACATGTACCCATGGCCGATGTAGATTTAATCGTCATGTTGGCGTAGCCTTCCCCAGCGGAGTTGCCAAAAGTGTATTGAAACGGAAATCTTGCCCCCACACTTGGGTCAGTTCGATGATCCAAAAGTATGAGGATACTTAGAGACATCCTAAGCGTAACACAACAACGACGTCGTGTTCCAACTACCCTTAGCAGTGGCAAGGGGTGGACGTCACTAGGTAATCAGATCACACGGAAATAATCCAATTAGCCGAAAGAAATATATAAATAGAATAACTAGTCAGCTGAATGGAGCTTCACTAGTTCGAGGTGTACCATGTGAAGGGTTCACCGAAGGGGGGCACTTCGCGTCTATGGCGAAGGGTTTCACCGAAGGTAGCCATCGGCGTCGGATCGATCTGGCCGAAGGCAGGCTCCGAGCAGATCTCTGATGCGAAATCACCTCCGAACGATAGCGTGCGATGTGAAGTCTCTGACACGACAAAAATACTCCAAAGAAATGCTTGGCACGACTTCAACCGATGCAGAGTAACTGGCATGGAGAGGCCTGGTGCGACGAAGCCTACTGCGGAGCGCTCTGGCATGGGGATTCAACGAGACCGACAACAGCGTGACGTGTCCGGCACGGATAGTCGAAGCAGAGATTCCACACGAAGGGTGTTCTGGTAGCCTCCGAAACCAGTCTCCTAGCTCCGGACACCTTCGGCGAAGGGGCTCCGAGCGTGAAAACCTGCAACAGAACAGATATCAAGTGCCAATTCGGCCTGAAGATCGAATCTGCTAAGTGTTGCAGTAGAGAAACGAAGGTAGCAATCTGTTATGTAGCTTACCGGATACTTCACAAGTGAAGTAATAAGGCAATAGCATCTGTTATGTAGATTAACGGGTAATTCACGAGCACAGTAACAAGGAGTACCACTGTTCTGAAGTGGCCGTCAAGGGCTTCCAGGCAAACCCATGAAGCTTGTGCAGAAAGCTAAATAAAAGTAAGTACAGTTCAAAGCTAGGCTTTGTGGTTGAATTGTGTTGGGGGGGCTTGATGAACTGGCATCACACCCTATATTTATAGGGCTAGTCTTCTTATCTCTAAGGCTAATATGGGTAGGATTCGTTCTTAATCAGGTTTAGGGATAAAATAGCCAGAATCAGTATCAAACTCTATCTCCGAGTAAGCCCGAAGTGGGCCTTCGACAGGCCTGTCGAAGGCCTGCTCCTTGGGCCGAAGCTTCGGCGAGGCAGGCCTCCGGAGGGCCTTCGGAGCCAAATATAGCAGGCCGCCAAAAGGCCTCTGAAGCCAATATTCGATTGGCCTTCAGCCTGTAAGGCTTCGACCTGATCTAGGACTTGTGTATTTTGGCCCAAATTACCAAAAATTGATATTTTGACAATCTTGACCATTAATGTCATTTTGCTATCAACGCCTAGTAGGTTTTACACGTCTCTTTTGCATGTCGGTGCTTCAAAGTTTTAATCTTCTCAAGCCTCTTAGGATCAATCTCGATACCTCTTCATGGATCATAAATCCTAAGAACTTGCCCGCCGACATGCTAAAAGCACACTTGAGCGGGTTCATTTGCAAGCCATACTGACACATCCTACTCAAAAGCAACCCTCAAATCAGCTAAATGGTTTCCCATCACATTCGATTTGACTACAACATCATCTATGTAGACTTCTAGCATAACTCCTAGCAAGTCATGAAGATCAAGTTCATAGCACGTTGATATGTAGCGCCAGCATTCTTTAAACCAAAAGTCATAACAACCCACTCAAACAAGCCGACAAAACAAGGGCACCGAAAGGTTGTCTTGTAAACATCCTCTTCATCCATAAGATTTGATTATAACCAATGTTGCCATCAAGAAAACTTAGTACCTTATGTCCTGAAGCATCGTTGATCATCATGTCGGCTATTGGCATGGGGTACTCTTCCTTTGGAGTGGCCTTGTTCAAGTGCCTGAAATCATACACACACGAATCTTGCCACTTCCTTTCTTTTCTACAAGCACAATGTTAGCGACCCATTCAGCATACCTGCATGGCCTAATAAACTCAACCTTAAGTAATCGCTCTATCTCTTATTTAACTCGGTCATATACGGCCGAATTAAAGTGGTGAGGGGGCTATTATAAGGCATAAACCTGGGTTGATAGGCAGCCGATGCTCCACGAGCTCACGGCTAAGTCCAGGCATCTCGCTATGCTCCCATGTGAAACATTCGACATACGACCGAAGCAACTTTATTACTTTAGCCTTTTCATCAGCCTATAAATTTTTGTTTACAAAATTCGGCTTGGAATACTACCATCTCTTATATTGACCTCTTCTAGAGGATCAGCCGACGCAAAACCTTGACCTAACTTTTCTACTTCGCTAAAATCTTCAATGGCTTCGGCAATACCGTCTTTAGAAGACTGATACTGCTCCACACGAGACTTTAGCCAATCAAGATTAGTATTACTAGACATGACTACTAGTTTAGAAATAGTCATGCTACACAAACTGGCTTCACACACACAGGAACAAATGTCCCTCAGACACCGTAACAAAGTCGTAATCCAAGAGATATATACCTGACAACATTCTACCTTGTCATGGACGGCGTCAATAGACACATCGGCCAAAGCAACCTGGGCCGAAGTATTAGCTGGTACGACCTCCACATCATCGCCGTCCCATGGGATCAACACTAGTGCAAAGTAGATGGGATACAACAGTTCGCATGAATCCAGCCACGCCCAAGTAGCACATTGTAGTTACCTTGCCCATCGATGATGAAGAATGCCATCGGCAAGGTCTTGTTGCCCACCGTCAGCTCCAGAGAAAGTACGCCCTTGGCCTCGGAGCTCTCTCCGTTGAAGCCATCGAGCGTCAGGTTGGTCCTCATCAAGTCATCTTCATTCTTGCTGAGCTTCTTCAATAGGGAGTACGACATTAGGTTGACGGTGGTGCCTCTATCTACAAGCATCCTCGAGATCGGCTTCCCGTCGATGTGCCCCTTGACATAGAGAGGCTTCAAGTGATGAGCCGTATCCTCAGGCTTCTCAAAATAGCCTCCTGTGGAGATGAGGTTCACTAAGCGACCTCGACCTTGTCCTATGGAAGCACGAATTCAGCGGGCAGCATGACAGACGTTTACGTCCATCGCCTGAGAAGGGAGCCCCTTGAGACAGGCGTGTAGTCGTCGTCCATCAAATATTCCTCGTCATCGCTCGAAGTAGGAGTCGGGTTGTCCACAGGCCAACCGGCATCGGCTATCCATACCTATCTTGTTACTAGTCGGGGACGGATCTCTGTGAACACGGCATATCGCCTCGTCCTCAGCCGGTCTTCTTGCGCAATCTCTAGGCTTCAAGACGTTGTTGTCGCCTCTTCTAGGACTTTGTCAATACCTGGTGGTGGCCCATGATGGCTGCGACTTGGTGCTGGGTGCCACAAATTGTTCCTATAGTTTTTGGCCAGAATGGGAATTGTCTGAATCAGCCTCCAGCAATTTTGTGCTTGGCAGAGGTCCCCATAGGGATTAGGACGTCCTGGGACCCCACCTTGACGATGATAGCTTCTGAGTGAGCCTCCGGACGTCTCGTGGAGCAAATAATATAGCGTAGGATATCTAGGAGGCAGAAAGTAGCAAGGTGGCCACTGCGCCATCGACAGATGGTATGGTGGCGAAGGGAAAGGTGGCTCCAATGGCCTTAGCCATCGTGGGCCAAACCCACTTTTCCGAATAGGCCCCAGCCTCGCTGGCTCCTAGCCGGAGCGTTGCCTTCTCGGACCCTCTTCTAGTGCTTCTAGAGCAGCATGTCATATGCCACCTTCAGCTTTCTTGCGATCCTGCAGCCGAAGATGATGTGTTTGTGTTCACCTTCCACACTCCTACCTCAGGTTTCTTCGGCATGAGCGTGTGTGGGTGCAGTTCCCCGATCATGACCTCATTACCCTTAGCGGACTCGGCCTGCTCGGGCTGAATCAGCACCTTCTTCCCGTCGAGATCGATAGTGTTCATAGGGAAAGGGTCCTGGTTGAGCTTCATCTTGGGACTTGTATCCAATTTCAACCGCTTCTATGGACGATTGAACCTGCCGACGGAAAACATTACAATCATTAGTAGAATGGGAATGAGAATCATGCCACTTACAATAAGCCCGCTTCTTCAAGTCATCGGCAGTCGGAATGATGTCACCCTTCGGTAACCTGATAAGTTTGTTCTTCAACAGAAAATCAAATATATTATCGCACTTGGTCACATCAAAAGAATACTTCACCTCATTGGGCCGACTCTTAGTAGGATACAACCGTAACTCAGTGCAAGTGATGGGCTTGGCCTTGCTAGACCAAGTCCACTCTGTGGTGTACATATCGTTCGAGTCATTCTCGCTCTCTGATGATTCCTCATCGGAGTGTTCCATGATGTGCACCTCGGCCTTAGGCTTGCTAAATGTCTTGGTGAATTTTCTACTTTTGGCTCGGCTTTCCTGAACCAGAGCCTTTTGTAGTATGTGACTAACATCGAAGAAATCCTAGACATCTAGTTTTTCTTCAAGTTCAGAGTAAAGACCGTTAAAAGCTAGGTCGGCCAAGTCTCTATCAGAAATGTTCAAAGTAAAACATCGGTTCCTAGTGTCGCTAAAATGCTTAACGTACTCAGAGACACTCTAGTTAGCCCTCTATCTGACCGATGTCAAGTGTGAAAGTTTAAGCTCGGTCTCCCAGTATAAAATAGTCATGGAACTTCTGCTCCAACTGGGCCCAAGTCTGGACGGAGTTCGGTGGTAACACCGAAAACCAAGTGAAAGCGGTGCCGGAAAGCGATAGAGAAAAAACCTAAGATTCAAAGCATCTGACCCACTAGCTTCACCACACTGCGCTAAGAACTGACCTATGTGCTCTAGGGTGGTTTTACTACCTTCACCGTCAAATTTTGTAAACTCGGGCACCCTAAAGCCCCACGGGTATGGGATGGTATCAAAGTAATCAGGGTATGGCTTTTGATAAACCCTACCCCGTCCTCTGGGTGTCCATCCCGCAACCTCTCTAAATAGTGCGTGAATCCGCTCGTCAAGGTCATCTAAGCCTCCTGCTTGTGCGCGTCTCTCCTGTGGGGGCACGACACACGGTGGTATAAGGTGTCGGCCATGCGGTCCTCCTCTCGTGGTGGCTCATGATACAGGACGTGATCGGGCCTATGCGGGTGTGCGGGAGCAGGAGGTGCGGGCAGCGTGGGGAGAGGTAGTGCAAGCGGGAGGTGGCGCATAATATGGCAGGAGCGGTCTGACCGGTCATAGGGTCGGTCTGACTGAAGGCATAATGGCCCGTCGGACCGGCCTAATGGTTGTTCTAGTCGACAGTTGTCGATTGAGTAATCTGGCACATGTCGGTCTGACCGGCCCAGGGCCGGCCTGACTACATGGTCATGCAGGACCTCGGCCATGAATGGTGTGGCCGAGGATGTGACAACCTTTCCGGTACTCCCATCGGTTCTACTATATATGTGGTGAATAGAGGGTACACTAGCTATTGGAGTGGGGGAAACGGCCTCGAAAAAGTCGAATCTCCTAAACATCGTCTCCATCTTCATGTCCAATTTCGTGTCTAATTTTGAATCAACAATGGCCTCTACGCAGTTTGCAACGGTAGCACTAATGGCTTGGTCAACGGTGTTGGCTATCTTTTGTTCGAGGTCCTGGGAGGACATTCGAGGAGACGATGATGTTACCTTAGCTCCAGAGAGATCGGGGATGTCGCCATCACGCTTGACGAAGCCCCCGCGGGTCTTGGTTAAGCGGCCAAGAAAAAAGGTGTGTAGCTCCTTGTCCTGGCCTCGAGTTCTGCCCTATCCTTCTCGGAGAGGTCGTCAATGGTGGGTACGATGATGTTGCCATCGTCAATCTCTAAGCTCCCCACTGGATCCATCGGTTGAGGGTCCCGTTGATGTAGAGGTAGTAGGTGTACCCGTCGCCGATGTAGAGGTGCTTGGCATGTTTTTCCCCAGTGGAGTCGCTAAAAAGTGTGTTGACATGCAAAACGTGGCCCCCGCACTTGGGTGGGTTCGAGGATCCAAAAACAGCGCTAGACGTTGGCATCAACGTTCCGACATCCTTAGTCAGTGGTAAGGGAAAACGGAGTCGCCAGACAATCAAATAATATTAATCTAAAATTACTCAATTAACCAAAGTGGCCTGAAAATAACTAAAAACTATAAAAACCTAATTAAACCAACCACTGCTAGAATAGGGCCGGTTGGACCGAAGCCTAACAGGTGGTCACACCGCCAGGGGAGTCCGGGTCAGACCGAAGGCACACGGACCAGTCCTAACGGTGGTGCGAGGCCTTCGCCGAAGGGAACTTCGGTGTACGGGTGCGAAGTGGCCCGAAGTATACTGAAGGGGCCTTCAGCCTATCGCGGTCAGACCGAGGGTTTAAACCCAGTCAAACCAAAGGGTCTTTGGAGGTCTAGAGTCATTGCGAGATGGGCTCGGCGTGTGACAATTCTTCGGTGCAGGGGGTGCCCAAGGCCTCCTACGAATCTTCCTACAAAGCACGGTCAGACCGACCTTAGGCTGCCAATCGAACCACGGTGTGCCGGTGCATCAGGTGATGGCACGGCTAGGCTGGTCGACCGGGGCAATACGGGGTCGGACCGACAGTCCTTGGGAAGTGATATCCAGGGCTCCGGTGATGTCTTCCCGTCGATGGATGGTGACCAAAATTCTTGGAGAAGATGGGATAGATTAAATACTGCAAAAATACCAAGAGATCAAAGTACTTCGGCTAGGAGACCGAATTACCAATAGAAACCAATAAAACTAATAGAAATCCGTTACGTGGATGAAACAGACGATTTATGAGCGAACTGACAAGGACTTACCATGATTACGACGCGGCGGACGGATGGTTCCCAATGCAAACCAGCAAAGATGTATGTGCTAAGCTAAAACTAGGGCAAAGAAAGTAAATGCAATTCAAGGTAGATAATAGATTGGATCTATTAGGATTTTGGGGGGGCTTGAATCGGCCTTACCTCAATTTATAGAGGTTGGGCATGACGACCTGTGCTTATAATGAAGTTGTGCATGAGTCCAAGTCGTCCAAAGTCAATTAGGGCTAAAAATCCCCGGAATCATCTAATTGGACTCGGAACACAGACTTGGCCGGTCGGACCGAGCCCCACATGGTCGGTCCTGACCGGGCCCACATGGCCAATTTGACCGGGCCCACATGGCTGGTTGGACCGGCCTATGCTAGGTCTTGACATATTTTCGGTAAAACTACCAAAAAAGTGATATTTTGGTACTTTGACCATTAATATCGGTTTTTTTGCTATCAACAATATGTGATACTAATTTTATAATGAATCTTCTGTGATGAATTGTATGCGATGTGCTTTGGATGTTGCATATGTGGGCTATCAAATTCAGGATGCATCCTAAATATTTTTTTTTTAAAAATGACCATAATATTAGTGACAGTTGATAATAATCACTTGTCAATAAGAACATATTAGTGACCGGTGTCCATAGTCACCGTCACATAAAGAACACATTAGTGACGGGTGACCAACTGGCAACAGTCACCATAAAACCTAACAGGTGAGCCCATAGGAGTGAGGTTGACCCTTTAGTGACGAGTGTTATTCGTCACTATTAATGTCACATTACTAACGCGATAAGAGTGACACAGGACATGCCCGTCACTAAGGGATATTATGACCCATCACTAATGTATGTTTTCTGTGATAGTGTACATTGGTGTCTATTGCGCTCTTAGTTAACTAGTCATGATTTAACATATATTAATTTTAATATTTATGCTAAGTATAATTAGTAAGTCTAATTTAATATTTTTGTCTGAGTTGACATGTAAAGTTTAATTTAATTTTGCACTGTTTTTTTTTCGTTTATTTGCATCATACGTAGTTTTTTGTTTCATTTCACACGGCAAAAGAATAGAACATAGTATAAAAGTTATTAATTATATATATTATAGTGGGTATATTTACTATATATATTTTTTGTACAGATACTAAGCTTAATGCATGGTGCGTTGCGATGAATTAAAATATCATTATAATATTTTTAAATATATATACTTAAATATATAATCAAATCTCTCTTAAATGAATACATCAAGCCATGACACAAACTTGTATTCATATTAAGAGTTTTTATTTTGGAATTACAGGAATTGCCCTTTTATAATGATATAAGATAAACGATGAAAAGAATAACTAGAGATAGTGAGTTTCCTTCAATTAGTACCGTTGATAGCAAAAAAATATGGCATTAATTATCAAATTGTCAAAATATTATTTTTGGTAATTTGGGCCGAAATTGTGCCAAGACCTAGCAAAAGGCCGGTCCAAACCGGCCATGTAGGCCCGGTCAGACGGCCCAACTGTAATCCGACTCCAATTAGTTGATTTCGGGTGGTAATTTTTATCTCTAATTAATTTAGGATGACTTGAACCTGTGTCTAACTCAGATTAGACCCCAGGCACTCATGACCAACCTCTATAAATAAAGGCAATGCCGATTCAAGGAGACCCTAAAAAAACCCTAATAGATCCAATCTATTATTCCTTGAATCGTACCTTTACTTTTTAATTTACTTTCTTGCCCTAGATTCAATTCAACATGTAGATCTTCATGAGTTTGCACTAAAATCTCTCCGTCTGCCATGTCATAATCACGGTAAGTCCTTGTCGGTTCGCTCGTGAATCGTCGTCTGTTTTATCAACGTAGCAGATTTCTATCGTTTTATCGGTTTTCTTGGCTACACTTGATAATTCGGTCTCTAAGCCGAATTATTTGATTTCTTGGTGTTTTGTAGATATTCCAACTTCAATCTCATCTTCAAGGAGTTTGGGACTAATCCCATATCGCCAAGGGATCGCCGGAGTCCGGAGGGTCAAGCTAGGAGGTTGTCGGTCTAACCGACAGCTTGCCCCCGGTTTGACCGGCCTGTGCCATGCCGGACTCGTAAGGTTCTTGCTGGCACCCCTCGGTTTGACCGGCATCTCTACGCCGGTCTGACTGACCCCCTTCGCACCGGAGGTTTCATCGCGCCGAAAGCCACACGCCTAGGGCCACTTCGCAGCAAGCCTCCGGAGCCCCTTCACACACTCTTGGTCCGACTGAAGCCCTGACTCCGATCTGATCGCCCGAAGATCCAAAGACTCTTCGTATATCTTCGGACCACCTCACACCCAGACGCCGAAGGCCCCCCTTCAGCGAGACCTTGCACCGCCGATCAGACCGGCCGTGTGCCCTCGGTCCGAATGGACTACCTTGGTCGGTCTGACCGTCTGTGATACTTTGGTCTAACCGTCCTGTTCTGGCCGGTTTGATATTTACCCCTACAATTCGATTAATTGAACATTATTTCTAAATACTTATTTGATTGCCTAGCGACTCCGTTATTTCCTTACCAGTGTTTAAGGATCGTCGGAACGCGGCGTTGGTGTTGTGTACGCTTAGGGGTTGACTCCTAAGTATCTGCACGCTTTTGGATCGCCGAATCGACGTCCGTTTGTTTGGTGCATTTTAGTGTCAACAAGTACATATAAATCAAGCTTTACCCCGTATGCAATGAATATTGACTCCTGACATAGAATGAATTAAACATGCCACATAAGCAACCAGGGACAAAGCATAAGCAACTTCAGCAAGTATCGGTACATAGAAAACTCATTGTCATTGTCAAGCCTTCATAGCTTGATTGCGTCGTATTGTAAAATCCATCATCATATTACACACCAAAATACGATGTACGACTATTATACTCTAGGAAGCTTGAACTAATATAAAATTTTTGGCTATTGCATTCTAGAATCAACCATTAGGTTCGAAGATGCTGCACTTCCCTTTTAAACATCTAATCATAACCTCAAGTACCCTTTTGGATGGATTGGCCGGTGATTCATTGACAATCCTGACAAAGACAATGAAAAGAATCAAGCTTGAAGCGCTTCTTTAGCCGATGCTTCTCCACATTATGAGAGGAAATGACTGGTATGCTCAACTTTTGAAGTGTTATCTTGACACAAAAACTTCGAAAAATCTAGGATCTTGTACTATTTGGAAATGACACTCTATCGAACCAATCTAGATACGTGGATGCTGATAATAAAACTCCACTCATTTGGCTTGAGCCCAAATTGATCTCTCATTATTTCTGCAATCTTGAAGACGAAATCATCTTCTTGTTACATCGGATAATACCGTATCAGCATTATATCTTGCTCTCGTGATGCTGATAATCTCTCTAGGGAAGGTTACACTCAAACCCATCTTTTGGTGTTGAAGTTCATAATATGCAATCTAATGGTATCGTGGCGGTGGTGCACTGACCTAAGGTTGATAGGTCTACAACTACACATTGATTGGTATTGGTGCCGGCGGTATCAAACTTGGTATTATGTTGCGCTCTAGCCCATAAGCTATGAAATCATGTGATGAAAATTTGGTTTATATTAAAATTAGCTTGCAAAGTGACTAGCGTAATGGCATGTATCAGATGTTTTTGTGAGTGATGTTGTGTTAACTAATCTTGAGTCAAGTCGTAGACTTGTGCTCGTCCACGGTTTTGTGTGGTTGTTCATGCGCAGGTGTTGATTGATGCGGGACATGGTCAATGACGGACTGAAACTAAGGTTTAGGAGAAACTGAAGTTTCGGGACTAAGTTTGTGGAGGAACCGAGGTCCCAATGGTAAAGAGGTCCCAATGGTAAAGGATATCACACCGTATGTTCGGCTAAAGAATGATGCATATGAGAGGCGTCATGTTGGAGCATGACATCAATATGGCATGAAGTTACGTGCTTTGAGCATGTGCGTATAGCAATTTATGGTTTGATGGATGGTTGTGCTCGCTTGCTTGGAGAAATGCTAGCTGCATGCATGCGTCACATGCAATGATGCAAAGGCGGCATGCATGCAGATTTTTTGTTGCTCCACAGCAGCATGTTGTTTGGAGGCTTGGAGCTTGTACGCGCGCGGTTTGGGGTAGTGGGTCAACTCGGTTCGGCCTGGCTAGGCCGAGCCAGTTTAAATTGGGTCAGGTGGCCCATTAGCAATTAGTTTTGGACTATAAATAAGAGAACTGTTTCGTTTTTTAGGGTAGTTCTTTTTAGAGATTAGATTAGCCACGAGATTATTAAGGTTTTAATCTATTTTTTGGTGTCTTCACGGAAAATTCCTGTAGGAATTTTGAGAGGCATCCGGTACACTTGATCTTGGAAAAAAAGTGAATTCTTCGTATGATTAAGTGTGGTAATCTCGTTCTTTAGAGTTTATTCGGCATTTGCATCTCTTGCTTTTGGTTTTAGATTAAATCATTGGTTTTAGGTTTATGGTTGATTTAATTTTGTTAAAATATGTTAAGACATCATAGTGCTGATCTGGAAAGTTTAGTTGATAAATTCTATGCGGTTTTTCGTTAATTGAGTAATTAGGGCTTAATCAATTTCCGTCATTGTTTTGTTTAGTAGTTTGTTTTGTTAATATATTTTTATCCATAAGTATGATCGACGTGATTCCAGTTAGGTTAGTTCACAAATTTTATCTACTTTGTTTTGTCAAAATTTCAGATCAATCGGAATTAGGGATTTTAATCTATAACATTTTTAATGAAGAAACAGAGTTAATTTTTTTATCTTATGCAATCATTCATCCCCGGCCCATTGTCTATTAGTGTGAATCGATCCTACGTAAGCAATCGGTAGAAGCAAAGCGGTCATGAGTGGAGGTGAACTCAGAATAATAGGCGTCAATGACCTTTGTGACATGTAAATTGGTCCTTGAGGTGGCTATTGGGCGATAGTTTATCTATATATATATATATATATATATATATATATATATATATATATATTCACGAATACCCATAGAGATAATAAATAGCATAATGTGTATTATATGTTTAATTAACAAGATGGACCGCTATAAATATAAATCTACTAAGTACTCGTCGCACAGAAACATAAATATATATATATATCATTTATTTGTTCCTCCTAAGGACACACTGTTGAGGGACATCCAGCATGGATTCCTTCTTATTCCAAGCGAGGTAGCACGTCGATCCGAGCAACAAGATCAGTGCATGTTACGGGCGAACGTAGAAGCCAATGGCAAGACGAAATTGTCGGCGCGTGCAGAGAATCCAACAATGCTGCCTTTCTCCAGTGGTACATTGAACTTGGTGTCACTTGCACCAGGGGTTCCAAATGCGTATCTGATTCCTCTGCTGGTGACGAAGATGAGTGAGTTCACGGTGAGCGGCAATTTTTGCGTGGGGAATGGTCCATACGTCCCTGAAACTTCCTTCACGTACTCGTTCGTCGTCAAGTTAAACTGCATGCAAAAGGATCATCCGAAGATACGTACGTACGTGACGCGGTCATATATCACTGTCATATAAATAGCTTCTAGCGACATAAATTTAGTTACTTAAAACATAGATATATAGCTATGACTTAAACACGTCTTTAATAATAGGTATTAGGTCTTACATAGGTGAAGACGTACATCATCATTAGTAATCGCGTATGTATGACAATAGCAAGAACTACAAATGATATCGGCCGGTATCTGTACTATGATTCCGGTGACTGAATCACTCCAAGTAGATAAGACGTTCACAATTTTTTGAAGCTCCATTCTCTGATAATCATATATAGCTAAAAGAAAAGAATTAGAATAGAAGAGCTTGCCCCATAAATATTTCATAGTAGACTAATTAAACGGTACGTAGATCTCGCTCGGTGAAATTTATCTTACTTCTTATGATAGTTAGGCTAACAAAAACTGAAAATATGTATGTAGTTCAAGAAAGATATTATTTATATATAATTGAGAACTTTGTATAACATAATTAAGTAATACGATTTATAGTTCACATTTTTTTATTAATATAATTTCAGACCATATAAATATATATGCCAAAGTCTGTCATTTAATCAATAATTTCATAGTTGTATTTAATTCACCGTAAATTGTTTTCTAGAAAAAAAATTAGAAAATCAGAATTAACAAAATTAGAATATGTAACCGTACCAAACAGTGAGTTGATGCATGCTTAATATGTTATGTACGTACCGTGTGATCATATCCAAGGGTGCCACCCCACGGTCCAACTTTGTGCTCCTTCCCGTTCCCGTCCAGTAAACGAACGTGATGGCGTCAATGGTGTCTATGCTACGAACCGTTACGGATTGAGGACCACCGGTGCCACATCGATGTTAGGGTGGTTCCAGTGTTTGCACCAAACATCCCGATCTGAGCAAGTCCATCCTTCAATATAAATACGACATATTCACCCAGTCAGGACTCAAGACCATATATATAAACTGTCGCAACAAATTAACACTGTTATATCAACTGCTCGATCTACAGCTGATATTGGCCGGGCTGTTTTCATCCTTAATTCGTCCCAAATTGCAACTAGTTTGTTCACCCTCTCTCTATATATTTCTGTACAGGTGTCACCCAACTAATTGTAGTTTCCTATAATACCTACATAATTGCCCCCACGGAACATTATTTTTTTCCTCTCCTCTCGTGAAATCATCACCCTCAATTATTTCTACCATCGGATAATTGATCTACAATGCGAATTATATATTTTTCTATCCTGAAGCCATACCAGCTATTTCAATGATGTGCTCGATCGCTTTGGATCATTAATCAAAGGCGCAAATATAATTAAAAGCAAATATAGTGATAAAGGTTCTATCAATATTTAAATACGACATGGCTCCTATCAAATAGCTAGTTTAGAATAGCAATTAAAAGCCAAATATACTCATGTGTGTCCAGTGATAGATTTAAAGTATTCTAGTAGCTACATAACAAATCATGCAGACATATATATGCAGCAGTACCTAAATCAAAAGCTATTAACCAAGAAAAGGCATCACACACAACAACTAGAGTAGACAAGAATAGTCTTTATGCCGACCAATAGCCATTGATCTCCATCAATTCTATAAATATTGTAACCTAAAATCAAATTGACATTTCATAGCATAATCAATCTAAACATTCGGATTTATTGTACTATGCCGATGGATGAAACTGATAGAGATGAAGTACTTTTGTTCCAACTATCGTCCATCCGTTAG
>JAAALK010000288.1:18189831-18466670 GCA_019279435.1 Zizania palustris
GTCTGACTGAAGGCATAATGGCCCGTCGGACCGCCTAATGGTTGTTCTATTCGACAGTTTGTCGATTGGTATCTGGCACATGGCGTCTGACCGTCCCAGGGCCGGCCTGACTAACATGGTCATGCAGGACCTCGCCATGAATGGTGTGGCCGAGGATGTGACACCTTTCCGGTACTTCCCTCGGTTCTACTATATATGGGGTTAATAGAGGGTACACTAGCTATTGGAGTGGGAAACGCCTCGAAAAGTCGAATCTCCTAAACATCGTCTCCATCTTCATGTCCAATTTCGTGTCTAATTTGAATCAACATGGCCTCTACGCAGTTTGCAACGGTAGCCACTAATGGCTTGGTCAACGGTGTTGGCTATCTTTTGTTCGAGGTCCTGGAGGACATTCGAGGAGACGATGATGTTACCTTAGCGCCGAAGATCGGGGATGTCGCCATCACGCTTGACGAAGCCCCCGCGGGTCTTGGTTAAGCGGCCAAGAAAAAGGTTGTAGCTCCCTTGTCCTGGCCTCGATTTCTGCCCTATCCTTCTCGGAGAGGTCGTCAATGGTGGGTACGATGATGTTGCCATCGTCAATCTCTAATCCCCACTGGATCCATCGGTATTGAGGGTCCCGTTGATGTAGAGGTAGTAGGTGTACCCGTCGCCGATGTAGAGGTGCTTGGCATGTTTTTTTCCCCAGTGGAGTCGCTAAAAAGTGTGTTGACATGAAAACGTGCCCCCGCACTTGGGTGGGTTCGATGATCCAAAAACTCGCTAGACGTTGGCATCACGTTCCGACAATCCTTAGTCAGTGGTAAGGGAAAACGGAGTCGCCAGACAATCAAAATATTACTCTAAAATTACTCAATTAACCAAAGTGGTGGAAAATAACTAAAAACTATAAACAACCTAATTAACCCAACCCGCTAGAATAGGGCCGGTTGGACCGAAGCCTAACAGGTGGTCACACCGCCCAGGGGGTCCGGTCAGACCGAAGGCACACGACCAGTCTAACCGGTGGTGCGAGGCCTTCGCCGAAGGGAACTTCGGTGTACGGGTGCGAAGTGGCCCGAAGGTATCCTGAAGGGGCCTTCAGCCTATCAGTCGGTCAGACCGAGGGTTTAAAACCCAGTCAAACCAAAGGTCTTTGGAGGTCTAGAGTCATTGCGGAGATGGGTCTCCGGCTTGACAATTCCTTCGGTTGCAAGGGGTGCCCAGGCCTCCTACGAATCTTCCTACAAAGCACGGTCAGACCGACCTTAGGCTGCCAATCGAACCACGGTGCCGGTGCATCAGGTGATGGCACGGCATAGGCTGGTCGGACCGGGCAATACGGCCGGTCGGACCGACAGTCCTTGGGAAGTGATATCCAGGGCTCCGGTGATGTCTTCCCGTCGATTGGATGGTGACCAAAATTCTTGGAGAAGATGGGATAGATTAAATACTGCAAAAATACCAAGATCAAAGTACTTCGTAGGAGACCGAATTACCAATAGAAACCAATAAAACTAATAGAAATCCGTTACGTGGATGAAACAGACGATTTATGAGCGAACTGACAAGGACTTCCATGATTACGACGCGGCGGATGGTTCCCAATGCAAACCAGCAAAGATGTATGTGCTAAGCTAAAACTAGGGCAAAGAAGTAAATGCAATTCAAGGTAGATAATAGATTGGATCTATTAGGATTTTGGGGGGCTTGAATCGGCCTTACCTCAATTTATAGAGGTTGGGCATGACGACCTGTGCTTATAATTGAAGTTGTGCATGAGTCCAAGTCGTCCAAAGTCAATTAGGGATAAAAATCCCCCGGAATCATCTAATTGGACTCGGACACAGACTTGGCCGTCGGACCGAGCCCACATGGTCGGTCTGACCGGGCCCACATGGCCAATTTGACCGGGCCCACATGGCTGGTTGGACCGGCCTATGCTAGGTCTTGACATATTTTCGGTAAACTACCAAAAAATGATATTTTGGTAACTTTGACCATTAAATCGTTTTTTGCTATCACAATATGTGATACTAATTTTATAATGAATCTTCTGTGATGAATTGTATGCGATGTGCTTTGGATGTTGCATATGTGGGCTATCAAATTCAGGATGCATCCTAAATATTTTTTTTTAAAAAAATGACCATAATATTAGTGACAGTTGATAATAATCACTTGTCAATAAAGAACATATTAGTGACCGGTGTCCATAGTCCCCGTCACTAAAGAACACATTAGTGACGGGTGACAACTGTCAACAGTCACCATAAAACCATAACAGGTGAGCCCATAGGATGAGGTTGACCCTTTAGTGACGAGTGTTTATTCGTCACTATTAATGTCACATTACTAACGCGATAAGAGTGACACAGGACATGCCCGTCACTAATGGATATTAGACCCATCACTAATGTATGTTTCTGTGATAGTGTAAATTGTTGTCTATTGCGCTCTTAGTTAACTAGTAATGATTTAACATTATATTAATTTTAATTATTTATGCTAAGTATAATTAGTATAGTCTAATTTAATATTTTTGTCTGATGTTGACATGTAAAGTTTAATTTAATTTTCACTGTTTTTTCGTTTAATTTGCATCATACGTATTTTTTGTTTCATTTCACACGGCAAAAGAATAGAACTAGTATAAAAGTTATTAATTTATATATTATAGTGGGTATATTTACATATATATTTTTTGTACATATAGCTTAATGCATGTGCGTTGCTATGAATTAAAATATCATTATAATATTTTTAAAATATATATACTTAAATATATAATCAAATCTCTCTTAACATGAATAATCAAGCCATGACACAAACTTGTATTCATATTAGAGTTTTTATTTTGGAATTACAGGACCCTTTTATTAATTGATATAAGATAAACGATGAAAGAATAACTAGAGATAGTGAGTTTCCTTCAATTAGTACCGTTGATAGCAAAAAAATGGCATTAATTATCAAAATTGTCAAAATATTATTTTTGGTAATTTGGGCCGAAAATGTGCCAAGACCTAGCAAAGGCCGGTCCAACCGGCCATGTAGGCCCGGTCAGACCGGCCCAACTGTAATCCGACTCCAATTAGTTGATTTCGGGGTATTTTTATCTCTAATTAATTTAGGATGACTTGGAACCTGTGTCTAACTCAGATTAGACCCCAGGCACTCATGACCAACCTCTATAAATAAAGGCAATGCCGATTCAAGGAGACCCTAAAAAAAACCCTAATAGATCCAATCTATTATTCCTTGAATCGTACCTTTACTTTTTAATTTACTTTCTTGCCCTAGATTCAATTCAACATGTAGATCTTCATGAGTTTGCACTAAAATCTCTCCGTCTGCCATGTCATAATCACGGTAAGTCCTTGTCGGTTCGCTCGTGAATCGTCTGTTTTATCAACGTAGCAGATTTCTATCGTTTTATCGGTTTTTCTTGGCTACACTTGATAATTCGGTCTCTAAGCCGAATTATTGATTTCTTGGTGTTTTGTAGATATTCCACCTTCAATCTCATCTCAAGGAGTTTGGGACTAATCCCATATCGCCAAGGGATCGCCGGAGTCCGGAGGGTCAAGCTAGGAGGTTGTCGGTCTAACCGACAGCTTGCCCCCGGTTTGACCGGCCTTGCATGCCGGACTCGTAAGGTTCTTGCTGGCACCCCTCGGTTTGACCCGGCATCCTCTACGGCCGGTCTGACTGAACCCCCTTCGCACCGGAGGGTTTCATCCGCGCAGAAACGCCACACGCCTAGGGCCACTTCGCAGCAAGCCTCCGGAGCCCTTCACACACGCTTGTCCGACTGAATCCCTGACTCCGATCTGATCGCCCGAAGATCCAAAGACTCTTCGTATATCTTCGGACCACCTCACACCCAGACGCCGAAGGCCCCCCCCTTCAGCGAGACCTTGCAAACCGCCGATCATACCGGCCCGTGTGCCCGCTCGGCCCGAATGGACCTACCTTGGTCGGATCTGACCGTCTGTGATACTTGTGGTCTAAAACCGTCCCTGTTCTGGCCGTTTTGATAATTTTACCCCTACAATTCGATTAATGGAACATTATTCTAAATACTTATTTGATTGCCTAGCGACTCCGTTATTTCCTTACCAGTGTTTAAGGGATCGTCGGAACGCGGCGTTGGTGTTGTGTTACGCTTAGGGGTTGACTCCTAAGTATCTGCACTGCTTTTGGATCGCCGAATCGACGTCCGTTTGTTTGGTGCATTTTAGTGTCAACAAGTACATATAAATCAAGCTTTACCCCGTATGCAATGAATATTGACTCCTGACATAGAATGAATTAAACATGCCACATAAGCAACCAGAGGACAAAGCATAAGCAACTTCAGCAAGTAATCGGTACATAGAAAACTCATTGTCATTGTCAAGCCTTCATAGCTTGATTGCGTCGTATTGTAAAATCCATCATCATATTACACACCAAAATACTAGATGTACGACTATTATACTCTAGGAAGCTTGAACTAATATAAAATTTTTGGCTATTGCATTCTAGAATCAACCATTAGGTTCGAAGATGCTGCACTTCCCTTTTAAACATCTAATCATAACCTCAAGTACCCTTTTGGATGGATTGCCGGTGATTCATTGACAATCCTGACAAAGACAATGAAAGAATCAAGCTTGAAGCGCTTCTTTAGCCGATGCTTCTCCACATTATGAGAGGAAATGACTGGTATGCTCAACTTTTGAAGTGTTATCTTGACACAAAAACTTCGAAAATCTAGGATCTTGTACCTATTGGAAATGACACTCTATCGAACCAATCTAGATACGTGGATGCTGATAATAAAACTCCACTCATTTGGCTTGAGCCCAAATTGATCTCTCATTATTTCTGCAATCTTGAAGACGAAATCATCTTCTTGTTACATCGGATAATACCGTATCAGCATTATATCTTGCTCTCGTGATGCTGATAATCTCTCTAGGGAAGGTTACACTCAAACCCATCTTTTGGTGTTGAAGTTCATAATATGCAATCTAATGGTATCGTGGCGGTGGTGCACTGACCTAAGGTTGATAGGTCTACAACTACACATTGATTGGTATTGGTGCCGGCGGTATCAAACTTGGTATTATGTTGCGCTCTAGCCCATAAGCTATGAAATCATGTGATGAAAATTTGGTTTATATTAAAATTAGCTTGCAAAGTGACTAGCGTAATGGCATGTATCAGATGTTTTTTGTGAGTGATGTTGTGTTAACTAATCTTGAGTCAAGTCGTAGACTTGTGCTCGTCCACGGTTTTGTGTGGTTGTTCATGCGCAGGTGTTGATTGATGCGGGACATGGTCAATGACGGACTGAAACTAAGGTTTAGGAGAAACTGAAGTTTCGGGACTAAGTTTGTGGAGGAACCGAGGTCCCAATGGTAAAGAGGTCCCAATGGTAAAGGATATCACACCGTATGTTCGGCTAAAGAATGATGCATATGAGAGGCGTCATGTTGGAGCATGACATCAATATGGCATGAAGTTACGTGCTTTGAGCATGTGCGTATAGCAATTTATGGTTTGATGGATGGTTGTGCTCGCTTGCTTGGAGAAATGCTAGCTGCATGCATGCGTCACATGCAATGATGCAAAGGCGGCATGCATGCAGATTTTTTGTTGCTCCACCAGCAGCATGTTGTTTGGAGGCTTGAGCTTGTACGCGCGCGGTTTGGTAGTGGGTCAACTCGGTTCGGTCCTGGCTAGGCCGAGCCAGTTTAAATTGGGTCAGGTGGCCCATTAGCAATTAGTTTTGGACTATAAATAAGAGAACTGTTTCGTTTTTAGGGTAGTTCTTTTTAGAGATTAGATTAGCCACGAGATTATTAAGGTTTTAATCTATGTTTTTGGTGTCTTCACGGAAAATTCCTGTAGGAATTTTTGAGAGGCATCCGGTACACTTGATCTTGGAAAAAAAGTGAATTCTTCGTATGATTAAGTGTGGTAATCTCGTTCTTTAGAGTTTATTCGGCATTTGCATCTCTTGCTTTTGGTTTTAGATTAAATCATTGGTTTTAGGTTTATGGTTGATTTAATTTTGTTAAAATATGTATAAGACATCATAGTGCTGATCTGGAAAGTTTAGTTGATAAATTCTATGCGGTTTTTCGTTAATTGAGTAATTAGGGCTTAATCAATTTCCGTCATTGTTTTGTTTAGTAGTTTTGTTTGTTAATATATTTTATCCATAAGTATGATCGACGTGATTCCAGTTAGGTTAGTTCACAAATTTTATCTACTTTGTTTTGGTCAAAATTTCAGATCAATCGGAATTAGGGATTTTAATCTATAACATTTTAATGAAGAAACAGAGTTAATTTTTTATCTTATGCAATCATTCATCCCCGGCCCATTGTCTATTAGTGTGAATCGATCCTACGTAAGCAATCGGTAGAAGCAAAGCGGTCATGAGTGGAGGTGAACTCAGAATAATAGGCGTCAATGACCTTTGTGACATGTAAATTGGTCCTTGAGGTGGCTATTGGGCGATAGTTATATATATATATATATATATATATATATATATATATATATATATATATATTCACGAATACCCATAGAGATAATAAATAGCATAATGTATGTATTTATATGTTTAATTAACAAGATGGACCGCTATATAATATATAAATCTACTAAGTACTCGTCGCACAGAAAACATAAATATATATATATATATCATTTATTTGTTCCTCCTAAGGACACACTGTTGAGGGACATCCAGCATGGATTCCTTCTTATTCCAAGCGAGGTAGCACGTCGATCCGAGCAACAAGATCAGTGCATGTTACGGGCGAACGTAGAAGCCAATGGCAAAGACGAAATTGTCGGCGCGTGCAGAGAATCCAACAATGCTGCCTTTCTCCAGTGGTACATTGAACTTGGTGTCACTTGCACCAGGGGTTCCAAATGCGTATCTGATTCCTCTGCTGGTGACGAAGATGAGTGAGTTCACGGTGAGCGGGCAATTTTTGCGTGGGGAATGGTCCATACGTCCCTGAAACTTCCTTCACGTACTCGTTCGTCGTCAAGTTAAACTGCATGCAAAAGGATCATCCGAAGATACGTACGTACGTGACGCGGTCATATATCACTGTCATATAAATAGCTTCTAGCGACATAAATTTAGTTACTTAAAACATATGAGTTAATATATAGCTATGACTTAAACACGTCTTTAATAATAGGTATTAGGTCCTTACATAGGTGAAGACGTACATCATCATTAGTAATCGCGTATGTATGACAATAGCAAGAACTACAAATGATATCGGCCGGTATCTGTACTATGATTCCGGTGACTGAATCACTCCTAAGTATTGATAAGACGTTCACAATTTTTTGAAGCTCCATTCTCTGATAAATCATATATAGCTAAAAGAAAAAGAATTAGAATAGAAGAGCTTGCCCCATAAATATTTCATAGTAGACTAATTAAACGGTACGTAGATCTCGCTCGGTGAAATTTATCTTACTTCTTATGATAGTTAGGCTAACAAAAACTGAAAATATGTATAGTAGTTCAAGAAAGATATTATTTATATATAATTGAGACTTTGTATAACATAATTAAGTAATACGATTTATAGTTCACTATTTTTTTATTAATATAATTTCAGACCATATAACATATATATGCCAAAGTCTGTCATTTAATCAAATAATTTCATAGTTGTATTTAATTCACCGTAAATTTGTTTCTAGAAAAAAAATTAGAAAATCAGAATTAACAAAATTAGAATATGTAACCGTACCAAACAGTGAGTTGATGCATGCTTAATATGTTATGTACGTACCGTGTGATCATATCCAAGGGTGCCACCCCACGGTCCAACTTTGTGCTCCTTCCCGTTCCCGTCCAAGTAAACGAACGTGATGGCGTCAATGGTGTCTATGCTACGAACCGTTACGGACTTGAGGACCACCGGTGCCACATCGATGTTACGGGTGGTTCCAGTGTTTGCACCAAACATCCCGATCTGAGCAAGTCCATCCTTCAAATAATAAAATACGACATATTCACCCAGTCAGGACTCAAGACCATATATATAAACTGTCGCAACAAATTAACACTGTTTATATCAACTGCTCGATCTACAGCTGATATTGGCCGGGCTGTTTTCATCCTTAATTCGTCCCAAATTGCAACTAGTTTGTTCACCCTCTCTCTATATATATTTCTGTACAGGTGTCACCCAACTAATTGTAGTTATCCTATAATACCTACATAATTGCCCCCACGGAACATTATAATTTTGTTCCTCTCCTCTCGTGAAATCATCACCCTCAATTATTTCTACCATCGGATAATTGATCTACAATGCGAATTATATATTTTTTCTATCCTGAAGCCATACCAGCTATTTCATTGATGTGCTCGATCGCTTTGGATCATTAATCAAAGGCGCAAATATAATTAAAAGCAAATATAGTGATAAAGGTTCTATCAATATTTTAAATATCGACATGGCTCCTATCAAAATAGCTAGTTTAGAATAGCAATTAAAAGCCAAATATACTCATGTGTGTCCAGTGATAGAATATTAAAGTATTCTAGTAGCTACATAACAAATCATGCAGACATATATATGCAGCAGTACCTAAATCAAAAGCTATTAACCAAGAAAAGGCATCACACACAACAACTAGAGTAGACAAGAATAGTCTTTATGCCGACCAATAGCCATTGATCTCCATCAATTCTATAAATATTGTAACCTAAAATCAAATTTGACATTTCATAGCATAATCAATCTAAACATTCGGATTTATTGTACTATGCCGATGGATGATGAAGACTGATAGAGATGAAGTACTTTGTTCCAACTATCGTCCATCCGTTAGCTAGATAACTTTGTTCTTTAAGTGAGAGAAATAGTCGTGTGAGATCACGCATTCATCGTTGGAGACGGAGATTAAACACACATCAAAATTAATTATGATGAATGTATAAAAATCATCATAAAACAATAAACATTTCTGTCACAAAATGATACAGGGTTTTTGTGTTATTAAAATTATGTTTTGAGCTCAAAAATTTTCAAGACAAATCAACAGAGTATTTAAGACATATATAATGTAATAAAAATGTATACTATAATGATTTATTAAGGAATTTTTAGTGTCCTGTGAGTTAATTTTAGTTTAAATATTTCTTATATTTAATAATACATATTTTTTTTAAAAAAACTTAATTTTGGCAGAGCACCATACTTTATTTTAATACAGTCCCGAAAATTTTTCATGTAAAAAAATAAAATGAGCTTATATGACACTTGTTCATTTGTGAGCATATCTTGATATATAGTCACTCTTGTATTCACACTAAGGATTAGGTTGATTAAGAGTTAACTTTAGCATTTTGATTATAGGATTTCATGATCATAAGTTTGTTTATGTAAAAAGTATAGTTACCAACACTACTACAAACTGCTAACCAGCGATAGCAGTGGCGTTAGAGCAGTGGCAGACTGGATGCCCGCCACTATAGGTCGATTTTGCCCGCCGCTACAGTGTCGCTTTGTAGTAGTGCAATGGTTACGAAATTGTTTTTAGAAGTTAAATATAGTTATGCCTTTCTACTCAAATTAATTCAAATTTAACCTAGATGTGTGGAATCCAAGATTCTTAAATTACAATGCATACATATCTACCTAAGAGTACATCGACATAATCAGTGATGTTGTTATGTGGCATAACTATTTATAAAATTTGTACTAGGATGAATTTTGATTGAAATTAAACATCCAATTGCTAAAAGTGCTTAGATGAAACCTAAGTGGGAAACTGATCGTGATGATGGGATATAGACAATACATGAAAACTTTTATTCGTCGAGTGTCCTAACACTCAAGAAGCCCCTTTTTATGTTTTAATTATAGAAAAAGTTTCAATTTCAAAAGAACATTTAACCATCAATTAATTTACATTCAAATTCAATATATTCCTTTTTAAAATTCTAATTCTTTCTTGGATAGTCTTCGGTTTTCTTAACATCATATATGACAAAATTTTCAAAATATTTTTAATTTTTAACATAATATCTACGTATCATATCATAATACTATAACAGGTCTCATATTTTTTAGACTTCATTAGCATTTTTTGAATTAAAATCATAAACTTCATGTTGTCGATTGAGTGTCGTAACTTAGATATTTCAAAATTTCTTTCAATTTAATGGGTAAGGCTGGACTAAAAAAATATGAATATGTTTTTCATAAATTTTAGTTTATTATTTAAGGCACTTTCTGTTTAAATTTTACATATTATAATTTAAACCCTAGAAACACACTTAATTAATTAAAAAGAGTAAATTGACCCCCAAAATACTAAAATTTTATAAGATATAAGTTATGTTGTATTTTGATTATTATAAAATATTTAGGTTCAAATAAATATTTAACCATCGATTTGCTTTTAAAACTAACCAATTGCTTCTCTAAACCCAAATAATTCCTCCTCAGAGAATCTTGATCTCTTAACATCTACATGGTAACTTTCTCAAAATATTTTTAATTTTGTATCACAGTATCTATGTATTATATCATAACACCATAATAGGTCTTATATTTTTCAGACTTTATTTGTTTTTTTATAATTAAAAAACTCATTAAGCTCCACATTATCGATTGAGTGTCATAACCTAGATTTTTCAAAAATTATTTCAATTTAGTGGATAAGAACTAAAAATAAACTCAAAGACATGAATGTGATTTTTTTATAATTTTTGGTTCATTATTTCATGCACTTGTAGTTAAAATTTTACCAATTTCAATTTAAATGCTAGAAACATACTAAATAAATTAAAAATAGCAAACTTACATAAAAAATTGAAATTTTTACATGATATAAGATATATTGTATTTTGTGTGTAGAAAAATTTTCATGGTAAAACCAAATTGCAAATATCTCATAAGTTTGAAATAAGTTTTCACACAAAATGATGGCTTTTTTGGGTTTGATGAGTGTTTTTTGAAGAAAAAAACTCGGCTAACCCAGGAAAAAATAATATTTTTGCTGCCCAAACACACAGATTTGGGTGAGTATGACTATGACAAGTATATATTTTTGCAACGGCTCTACCATCGAAACTTCCAAAGATATTTGATTAAAAAATTTAAATAATAATATATATAGAATTATGTTCTTCAATTCAATTTTTTGGTAGCTTTTAAGTTGCAGCAGGAACAGGTAACAGCCCTTAGATCTCTCCGGCACGAAAAGGTAATTGTGCACCTCTTGCGTAGAATATGGTCTTGAGAGATTTTTATAAAATAAGTTGACCCTTCTTAGAATACTTTTAACTTGTCAATGCCAACATTAAGTACGCAAACACGAGAGTCACGTGCTTCAGTAAAGAAATTTGTCGTTAGCTTTCGATAGCTTATTAGAAAATAAGAAATATTAAAATAAAATCCATGTTAGAATAAAATTAAACACACTACATGATTAATTAAAATTCCATATAAAAAATCACCATTTTGATCTCAATACTAATTCCAAAGTAAAAAAAGCCCTAAATCAGTTATTGCAGAATAAAAATATAATAATAATAATAATAATAATAATAATAATAATAAATGTATGAAATAGTGCTTATAAGTATACAATTTATAAATATTTGAAATTAGGATTAGAAATTAATACTAAAATAAGAGTTCACGTAATATTACATTCAACAATTATTTTAATTCAGAAATAAACTAAATTAAAGTAAAAACTAAGATATATTTTATATTAATGTAAACTTCGTATAAAATCCTGAAATACTAAATTTGGAACAAAAATACAAAACATATGGTAGAAATATCAACATGGTCCATGTCAAATATACCTACGAATAAGAGAAAAACTGGATTTTCAGTGGAAAATTAGAAACAGGATGACATGTAAAATTTTAAGTAAAATATATAAATGTTCTATGTTATGATTTGGGATATAAAATAAAAATATGAAATAATTCCCCTGTCAATTACATATGGCTGAAATTTGGGGGGAAAGTTAGCTGTTTTTCATACAATTTCTAAATTAAAATTCAGAGCTGCTGGAAGCTTGACAACGAAGAAGCATTAATATATTTTTATTGAAAACGAGCTAGCATATCCTGAAATATGAGCAGAAGAATAGTGTGCTATCTACAATAATAAGAACAAAAATTACCGGAGATGGTGAGGCTTGAGAGGCCAACACAATTAGTATGGTAGCCAATGCACCGAGTAGTTGACCCAGCTGGTTAAACAAAAGAAAAAGAAGCGCTGGTAATTGTACTTTCATCAGCTAATATCTTTTGACAATATAAATAGGTTTTGAATCCACGTAAATGCGCCATTCTAGTTCAATTGAAGTGCGAATGTTTAGAACAACATACCATTTTGTTGGCACACACAGAGCAAGTGCCGTTGATTCTGTAGGTTCTACGTGTGCTAGACTGCTAGTAAGGATAGATATCTGTATATGCTGTCCGTAGTGGTGCCCGTTTATACATGAACATTCATTCCAGCACACCTATTTATAGTCAACAATACACTGCATGATATGCAAACATATCATATCAGAAAACAATATTTCATTAGGCCATTTGCCAATAATATGAATCTTTGTCGACGAGGTCCTAGGGGTATATATGTCCTAATTTTTTTATCCAATGCCGCGTCTTTTATATAGTTTTGATGATGTCCGATCGAACTAGTTCCTCGGCCGGCCTGAGCACACGATCAACTACCAGCAAAGAAACCATATACTATTTTCATTCAATTGAGAAAGAAAACAATGGTTGAGACCTCCCCTCTCATACCATTATTTTTTTGTCGTTCATACCATATTTGCAAGAAACGTAACGTACACTCACTCAGCAAGTACTTAATTAAGGCCTTATCTTTGCCAAGTCAAAACATATATGGCGTTTCACGAGAAAAAGAGCATGCGTAACCACGTACGTACGACACAACAAAGTCAAAATACCTCGTTGATCTCTAATTACCATATTAAATTAGATGATGCAACCAATTGGTCTAAAACCAGCAATACTATCTCAACTTTCACGCTACAAATGAACGCTGATTTGGACAGAACTGCTGACGTATACTCCCTCGATCCAAAAATATTACACCTATTACATTTTTAATTTTTTTCTAAAAATCTTAGTCTTATTTATAGTTTATTTAGACTCAAATATTAAATAAACTTTATTTATGGTGGCTAGCCACGTTGTTTTATGCATAAAATAGTAGCACTGTTTAATGTATTAAAATAAATATATGAGAAATTTAATATCCATATAGTTTCATGCATACAATAATAATACTATATATTAAATTTTTTCTAAAGTCTTAATCTTATATAAAAAGTAATAGTTATAATATTTTTGAAAAGAGGAAGTATCTCTTTTCTCTTAACCACTAACCTAACGTACTGACAGGACTCGAACGGCTTGCATGTTGAAACCACGGGCAATAGCTGTTTCATATACATCTAGATACAACAGCACAAATATTAATTCATACAACGTATAGTTGTGCTTCCTCGACGGAATAACGTTAAATAAAGCATTCGACGCGTATCTAGAACTAACACATACAACAACTAATTGTTTCACTATTTACAGAGGCACCGTTAGTATCGATAAACCCCTTTTATCCCAGTTTTCAATCCAGTACTATATATGCATCCAGGGCTATAGGCCGGAGGCCGGGGTACCACATTAGCACCGGTTACTTAATCAACACTAATATATCTATCTAGTCCTAGGTGGAGAACCCTATCTAGTACACTACCGGAAAACAGATGTTTACCGAGTGCCACGATGTTTGCCGAGTGCATTTCATCGGGCACTCAGCAAACACTATTTTACCGAGTGCCCGATGTCATGCACTCGGCAAACATCATGGCACTCGGCAATTCCAACTCTTTGCCGAGTGCGCCGTAGGTGGCACTCGGCAAACATGCCAAAAAATGTCCCGCCCAAATTTTTGCTGACTACGTTACGACGGCACAGGTGAATTTTTGGGTTTGCAAACACGTAGCCATCTTTACACACTGGGCATAGCGGTAATGCAAACTTGTGAGGCGTGGTGTGAGTTGCCGTTATGAACTTGTTAATTAACTTAAACTTGTCAACATGAGCGTGAACTTGAACTGGTGATGTCAATTTGAACTTGAATTTGTGATGTGATCGTGAATTTTGTGATTTTTGTGATGTCAATGTGATTTTTGTGATGTGAGTGAATTTGTGATTCATATAGTGATTGAATGTGAATATTTGTGATTGAATGTGAATTTTGGAATGAATTTTGTGACTAAATATGAATTTGTGATGAATTTTGTGATTGAATGTGATTTTTGGATGAAATATGCATTAAATAAATGAAAAAAAACTTTGTCGAGTGCTACACTCGGCAAAGCCACCTAAATAGTACAGAAACGTGCCACGTGGCACATTTCTGTGCATTCTGGGGAGGCTTTGCCGAGTGCCTCCACATGGCACTCGACAAAGGCCCCTGCCACCCGAGTGCCCACGTGTCCGGACCACCTTCGCCGAGTGCCCACGTGGCACTCAGCAAACCCCCTTCGCCGAGTGCCACATGGGGCACTCAGCGAACCCCCTGCCCCCCGTGCCCCGACCACCTTCACCGAGTGCCCACGTGGCACTCGGCAAATCCCCTTCGCCGAGTGCCACGTGGGGCACTCGGTGAACGCCCGTTAATGGTCACCCCGACCGTCAACCGGCCATGTTTGCTGAGTGCTACACGTAGCACTTGGCGAAGTCTATATTGCACTCAGCAAAGACTTCGCCGAGTGCCTAATAAAAAGCACTTGACGAACACCCTTGTCGCCGATAAGGCGTGTACCGAGTGGGGTTCGCCGAGTGTGGCACTTGGCGAAGCCTTTGCCGAGTGCAAAAGAGGCTTCGCCGAGTGCACTAGGCACTCGACAAACTAAGTTGTTCCCGTAGTGAGTCCTAGGTGAAGAACCCATCCGGTAGGGACTAATTCTCTATATTGTGATCTTAGTTAACTAGAACGATTAATGTTATCTTAATTTTATTTATTTATGCTAAATTCGATCTGGTCTTTTGATATAACTAATAAAGTATAATTTAATATTTTTATCTGAGTAGAGACCTGATGTAAAGTTTAATTTAAAGTTTCCCTGTTTTTTCATTTAATTTGCATCGTACACAATTGTTTTTCATTTCACACGACAAGAGAAGAGAATATAGTATAAAAGTTATCACTTTATATATAGTATAGTGGGTATATTTCACTACTACAAAAACATACATTAGTGACATACATGTCTTTTGTCATCCTTATCACGTCAGTAAAACTGTATCATTAATGACAGGTAAAAGGCTCCCTCTAGATCTACGTCGCGTCCGGCATGCCTGTAACACCCCAGAAATTAAAAAAGATTAAAATAACAGAAAAAATATTATTTAAATCATTTCTGGATTTATTATTAAAGGAAAATTCATAAAAGAACCCAAACAAAGCCAAACAGGGAGAAATACTCAAAATCTGGACTTGAAAATTTTATGAGATGAACTAGAGACCAAAATATAATTTTAGGAATTTTTACAAATTTTTATCAACAGTGATTCAACCCTTAATCAAATAAATGAATTACTGGAATTATTTTAAATCGGAAAAGAATTAAAATGCTTAATGGGCCGCAACCTTCAAAGTAACCGAGCCCAGCCCAGCCCAAGCCTGGAGCCACTGACAGGTGGGACCAACCTGTCGGCGCTCGCCTCCTCTCTCTCCTCCCGCCCGCGCCCCGCCTGGCCCCACGTGTCAGCCTCCATGCGATCGCCTTCGCCCACTGACCGCTCGGCCCCGCCTGTCGGCCCCTTTCCTTTCCCGTTCGCCCACTGACAGGTGGAGCCCACCTGTCAGATCCTTCATCTCCGATGGAAGGGGATCGCTCCCCTTTCCTTTCCCCGGCGATTGCTTTCTGTTTCCTCGCCGCCGGCCACCGGATCGCCCTGGATCACCCCGGATCGCCTCCCCCGCATGCCACCGCCTCTTTCCATCCGTTGCCCACGCGTTTTCGCACCTTTGGAAAGCTACCCGAAGCTTGGAAGGAGATCGCCGGAGCTTTCGGGATCCCTCGGTTCCCTGCCATCCCGACGCCGGCGACCCCCTATAAAATCCCCCTCCGGTCACCGCACTCATCCCACACCACCGTAGCCCGAGCCGTAGCAATCCAGATCGCCGCCACTCTTCTTTCCGGTTTTCCCTCTGCTCCACCTCTGGCGAGCGATCGCCGTCACCTCGGACCCCCGCCGCCCTAGCCACCGCCACCATCAGATCCGTCGTCGCTCGCCCATCCCCGGCATCCCCTCCGTCGGTCGTGAAGACCGTCGGATCGCCGTCGCCGACGAGCACCCGAACACCCTACTTCCTCTACCCTCGCCGCCGGCCACCGTCCGTCGCCCTCCGTCGCCGGCAGAGGTACCATCGTGATCGCCATCCTCTCCTCTTTCCATTTTCGCCAAGAGCTAGGCCCCTAGGCCCTCGTCGTCGCCGCCGTGGCCGCACCCGAGCCCGCCGTCGCCGGAGACGAAGGGTAAACTACCCTCGTCACCGCGTGCCGTGCCAGGAATCCTTCCAAGCCGCACGATCCCGAGCGAACGGTCCAGATTAGATCCGGTGGGGATCTAATCTGAGCCCTCAGATCCGGTCAAACCGGTATCTTTTAATCTGGGCCGTAAATCTCTATTTAAAAGTTTGACTTAATCCCGTGCGTCCACGTATACCCTTTCGCCATGTTTTAATGTGAGCCGTCCAATTTCATTAAATCCACCCGCCTCGCATCTGGCCGCTGGATCCAGATCCAACGGTCCAGGTCGCTCGGGTCCACGCGCACAGTCACGGGTTCACGGTGAACCTGGTTCACCGTGGACCAGGGACTGTTTTTCAGTTTAAATAAAATTCAGAAAATTGTTTAAACTTTGAAAATTCATATCTTGCTCATTTTAACTCCAAATTTCACCATTCAAATTTTGTTAAAACCAGAATATTATTCTCTACACAATAATGCCATAAAAACAGTATGTTTCTGTTACCCAAAATATTCTTAATAAATAAATGAATAAAAACCCCTTAGGATTAAAATTAATAATACAGAAAATAAATTAGGAAAAATCCTAAAAAGTTAAACTTCACTGTTTTATACAAAAAACTCAGAATATTAAAATATTAATTCACATAAAACACCCACAACTATGAATGTTCTTTTATTTGGTGGATTTTATCTGTTTATTGAATGGATTATTTATTTTTCCGTATCGAGAAGATTACGAGTTCGTCGAGGAGCAGGAGTTCTACCCCGAGGTTCCTCCATCCCCCTTTGCTGATCAAGGCAAGTCATCGACCCTTCTGTGGAAACAGTTGATCATAATTGAGCCCATGTTTTATTAAGTTATCGCTATAACCCATAGGTTAATATTGCATTAGTCCAATAATCAAGCCTTACACTTATATTTATTAGATCCCCGTCCTTGTGTGCAAACCCAAGCCATGCTTATTGAGCCTTAACTCCTTGTCACTCTACTATAAAAATATTAGCTAGTGCCCGATGTACCGGCACGACTGCTATAGGATAAAAAGAATGAGTCGTAGATAGCTGGATTCTGTATATGATTTTCCCCGTTATTCTCGTCTCTGGACTCTGTTGGAGTTGGCTAGGTTATAAGTATGGTGGGTTCCGGGTGCAAGCTCGGGCACTGGTTTGTCGCACCCGGGGCACTATAAGGACCGGTCTGCGGGATCTGTTGCAAAGCACTTCCGTACCAACCACAAGTCTAATGGGTAAGTCCTAACTGGAAGTATGGAATACTCCGGCTCGATGCACCATAGAGGAGGGGGCAAGGGGCTAGCCTGCGGGCGACTTGTACCGACGAGGCTCAAGGGGGGGTATGGTGGGGCTCCGATGCGTCGGGACACCATATGAAACCCATAAGAGGGTGCTATTGGGTCGGGGAGGACTATATGGAAGGTTTTGGCACGAGTTCCCGTGTGATGGGTCATCTCGTTACACTTCGGTGTAGGTGATGAGTGCGTGCCTTGTGGGTACAGTGGTACATCTCTGATCAGAGTAAATCAATCTTTTCGAAAAGCCGAGCCCATGGTCAAGGGTGGGTTGTGTGACTACTCGCAGTTAGTTTACAAATGTTTGAATGATCAAGTTATTCATGGCATGTAAGGAATGTTGAGCGAGGCGGTGCTGACTGTACCCCTCGAGTTAGAAGATGATGATGCACACACACATGTTTACTTTTCCGTACTAATAAATTGCTCACATTTAAAGCTTTACAATTATGCTGCTTCCGCAAAATTAGCCACTATCTCCCTTGTTATTACCTTGCATTATATTTGCATTCGGTGGCTTGCTGAGTACATCTGTACTCACCCCGTTGACTTACAACATCAGAGCCCGTCTACTACGAGGAGGATGAAGGTCTGGAGTAGCGACCCAGTCAAGGCGAGACTGGAAGGAGGCGTTCATCTAGGACCCTTTATTTTATTAGTTTCTCTTCATCTTTATTCACTTTTGTACTAATACGGTCTACGAACCGTGAATGATTTGCTCGTATTGTACGTGGTCGCATGATGAACGTCTTGTTTTATTGATTTTCTATGGAATTTCAATAAAGTCCTGATTTATTAAATCGGGGCGTGACAAGATGGTATCAGAGCCGACTTGACTGTAGGAAGCCAAACAGACCTGACCCTAGGACTTATATTTACTATATTTTCTTACAAACACTGCTTATCCTCTCATTTTCCGAGGTTTTCACAAAAATTTTCTCTCTTTTGTAGATGCCGGTCCGTACCATGAGCGGGAACCTTCGTGACGAGGCCGGATTCATTCGCGAGCTGCGCATGCTCGTCAGCTTCCTCGGATTTGAGCATGAGCCGATGTACCATGGAGTCTTCCCCGACGAGGAAGAGAGCTTCTGCGAGGTCACCGTCATCGTCCAGCCCTCCCCTCAGACAGCTCACACCTACCGCGGAGGAGGACCCTACCTTCCTGGTTGCCAGCCAGCGCACCGCCCTCCAGGCACTCACATAGCTCCGGATGATCTACGACAGCGAGCTCTACGACACGGACTTTCGCTTCGTGCCTCTTCGCACCCCAGGGAGTCCCCACAGTGTCTTTGTCAGCACACTCTCCCAGCGCCATTCTGCGATTGGTCATACCATGCGCTTGTTGGAGGCCAT
This sequence comes from Zizania palustris, assembly GCA_019279435.1. Classification (NCBI taxonomy): domain Eukaryota; kingdom Viridiplantae; phylum Streptophyta; class Magnoliopsida; order Poales; family Poaceae; genus Zizania; species Zizania palustris. The sequence continues at coordinate 18,209,067 of JAAALK010000288.1, forward strand.
GGATGATCTTCATTACGAGGCACTGCAGGACGCCAATGGACAGCGCGACACCATCAGCTTTTACTGACACTCTTCTGAGGATCTGAACCGCGAGAACGGAGATCTTCGTCGCCGCATCCAGCAGGGACATCGCTTGGCCGCCGAGGCAGAGGAGTTGCGGCGTCAAAATGAGCTCCTTCGGCAGCGTGTCGCCACCAACCCACAGCTCCGCTACCAGATCGAGGAATTAAAGAAGGACATTGAGGAGATCGCACCTATTCTGCCTCGCAGGAAGAAACCCCTTCGGATCCCTACTATGAGGCCCAAGAGGATCTCCCGCAGCGCACCACCCGCCGGACCGTCCAGCTCCTCGACCCCGACCGTCTCCCACGAGCCTGAGATCGAGCCGTCCCCCTAGCTACCGTAGACGTAGATTTACGGTTGATTGTTTTTCATTTATGATTGCTTGTATTACCATTCAGGTCAACACATAAGGCATGAATGAAGAAATAAATAAATGTAACCGCAAGAACGGTACCTTTTGAAATAAAATATAAAGAGTTCACTAAAATAAATGTGTCTACATTGAAAACTCCAGGATGACCAACACTCAAGGTTCCGACGCTCCTCAGAACGGAGGAGAGAGTGGCAACTTGCCACAATGGGGAGCCACCGGGCAAAGGCAAGCCCCAGTCGCCAACCACCCCACTCTGGCCGAGATGATGGCCACACAAAACCAGCTGGTCTCAGCCCTTCTGAACCAGATGCAGCAGCAACAGCAGCAGATGCAAGAGCAGCAGGCTCATTTCTTCCGCCTCCACCAACAGCCCGAGCTGCCCCGACCCGCCACACCAGCTCCCGCTCCCGCATCCCAGCTCTCGGAGTTCCTCCGAGTCCGCCCACCGACCTTCTCAAGCACCACCAACCCCATGGAGGCTGGGGATTGGTTGCGAGCTATCGAGAAGAAGCTCGATCTGCTGACCTGCACTGAGCAGGAGAGGGTGGCCTTCGCCACCCACCAGCTTCATGGTCCCGCCACAGAGTGGTGGGACAATCATCGTGAGACTCTGCCCGAGGGCCACGCCCACACTTGGGCAGAGTTTTCGGCCGCTTTCTGTGCCGCCCACATCCCCGACGGCATTATAGCCCAGAAGCAACAGGAGTTCCGAGACCTGCAGCAGGGGAGCAGGTCTGTTACAGAATACCTGCACGAGTTCAACCGTCTGGCCAGGTACGCACCTGAGGAGGTCCGTACTGATGCGGCCAGACAGGCCAAGTTCCTCCGGGGACTGAAGGATGAGCTGTCCCTACAGCTTATCTTCGGAGACTTCGCCAACTTCCAAAAGTTGGTGAACAAAGCTATTATGCAGGAGACCCAGCAGAATAGGGTCGACCTGAAGAAGAAGCGGATGATTGCCTTCCGGCGAAAACCAGGGCATGGCCCAGAGACCCCGCTTTGCTCCACCTCCATCAGCACCGCAGTACCACCCCCGCCCAGTATATCGTCCGGCACCACCAGCCGCCAATGCCGGAGCCAGTCAACCTCGCCCCGCTCCCGCCGCACCAACCGCCCCAGCTGCCCCGGCCAAGAAGCCGGAAATTCTGAGAGACAAGCATGGCAAGCCTGTAGTATGCTTCAACTTCCGCCAGGAGGGACACTACTCCCATCAGTGCCCTCATCCCAAGCGTGCTCAAGGCGTCGCTTCAAACCCCGCCGTCCGCGCCAATGTCAACCACGTCACCGCCGAAGAAGCCCAGGCCGCCCCGGAGATTGTCATGGGTAAGTTTATGGTTCATTCATCACTTGCAGTGGTATTGTTTGACACCGGAGCTACACACTCCTTTATATCAACCGCTTTTGTGGAAAGCAATGCCCTGGACATAAGTGAACTACCCAGGCCAGTATTGATAGCTACCCCGGGCAAGCAAACCCTCGCTTGTTCTTTTAGTCCAAGGGTATGGGTAGAAATCCAAGGCACTATATTTTGGGCCGACCCCATTCTAATAGAATGTCAAGGTTTGGATCTCATTCTAGGGATGGATTGGCTAAATAAACATCAAGGAGTGATAGAATGTGCCCTGAGAAAAGTGACTGTGACAATGAGGAAGGGACTATCGTCACATTCCAGATGCCCAGCATGAAGGCCGGAAGGGCAAGACTACATCAGATAACCTTGGAAGAGATACCAGTAGTCAGTGAATACCCGGACGTATTTCCGGAAGATCTACCAGGAATGCCACCCAAGAGGGACATCGAGTTCAGGATTGACTTGGTGCCCGGAACCACCCCTATTTACAAGCGACCATACCGGATGGCCGCCAATGAGTTAGCTGAGATGAAGCAGCAGTTGGAGGATCTCGAGAAGAAAGGTTATATCAGACCTAGCACATCGCCATGGGGTGCCCCCGTCATCTTCGTCGAGAAGAAAGAAGACAAGGCAAAGCGTATGTGTGTAGACTACCGCGCCTTGAATGAAGTAACCATCAAGAATAAGTACCCGTTGCCTCGGATCGACGATCTCTTCGACCAGCTAAAAGGAGCTACAGTATTCTCGAAGATCGACTTGCATTCTGGTTATCATCAGTTAAGAATCCGAGACGAAGATATACCCAAGACTGCCTTTACCACCCGTTATGGATTATATAAGTGCACGGTTATGTCCTTTCGATTGACCAACGCCCCTGCATTCTTCATGAATATGATGAATAAAGTGTTCATGGAGTATTTGGACAAATTCATCGTAGTCTTCATAGACGACATCCTCATTTATTCCAAGGACCAGAAAGAGCACGAGGCTCACCTCCGGTTAACCTTAGGAAAGCTGAGGGAACACCAACTATATGCCAAGTACAGCAAATGCAAGTTTTGGACGGAAGAAGTAAAGTTCCTTGGACACATCATCTCTGCGCAAGGAATCGCAGTAGACCCTGCCACCGTAGAAGCAGTTAAGGATTGGCTGCCACCCACGAACGTATCGGAGATACGAAGTTTTCTGGGTTTGGCCGGATATTATTGGAGATTCATTGAGAATTTTTCTAAGATAGCCAAGCCAATGACCAAGTTGTTGCAGAAGGGAGAAAAGTTTGAATGGACTCCTGAATGCGAGGACAGTTTCCGCACCCTCAAGACCCGCCTGGTGTCAGCACCCATACTGACCCTACCCGACATCCGTAAAGACTTCCATGTCTACTGTGACGTATCTCGCCAAGGATTGGGATGTGTTCTTATGCAAGACGGGAAAGTTATCTCTTATGCCTCCCGTCAGTTGAGACCTCATGAGTTGAATTACCCGACCCATGATTTGGAATTAGCCGCCGTAGTGCACGCCCTTAAGATTTAGAGGCACTATTTGGTTGGAAATCGATGTGAGATCTTTACGGATCACAAGAGTTTGAAGTACATCTTCACACAGCCCGACCTCAATCTGAGGCAAAGACGATGGTTGGAACTCATAAAGGACTATGACTTAGGTATTCACTACCACCCCGGAAAAGCAAATGTGGTAGCTGATGCATTAAGTCGCAAGGGATATTGCACCGCTGTGATGATCCAGGAACACGCACCCCTGTTATGTAGGGAGATGGAAAAGTTGAATCTTGGATTGACCACCAGAGCATATCTAGCCACCTTGGAGACCCAGCCAATTCTATTTGAGCAGATCCGCGAAGCTCAACTGGAAGACCCGGATATAGCTGCCATTAGGAAGAACATGAGGCAAGGAAAAGCCCCCGAATTTTCAGAGGACGAAAACGGCACCATATGGTTTGGAACCCGGATATGTGTACCGGATAAGCCAGAGATAAAGACCCTTATCCTGAGAGAAGCCCACGAGACATTGTACTCCATTCATCCCGGCAGTACCAAGATGTACCAGAACCTGAAGGAACGTTATTGGTGGGTCAGCATGAAAAGAGAGATTGCCCAGTTCATCGCCGAGTGTGACACCTGCAGAAGAGTAAAGGCTGAACATCAGAGGCCTGCAGGATTATTACAGCCACTTAAAGTGCCTGAATGGAAGTGGGAAGAGATCGGTATGGATTTCATCACCGGATTACCAAAGACCCAACTTGGGTATGATTCTATTTGGGTGATCATCGATCGGCTTACGAAAGTAGCTCATTTCATAGCCGTCAAGACGACCTACAGTGGCCCTAAGCTGGCAGAACTATACATGGCCCGGATCGTATGTTTTCATGGAGTGCCCAAGAAGATAGTGTCCGACAGAGGAAGTCAGTTTACCTCTCGTTTCTGGAAAAACCTTCATGAGGAGATGGGCACAAGATTGAATTTCAGTACCGCCTACCACCCTCAGACAGATGGACAAACAGAAAGAGTAAATCAGATATTGGAGGATATGCTTCGAGCATGTGTCTTGGATTTTGGAGCCACTTGGGACAAGAGCTTGCCGTACGCTGAGTTTTCGTACAACAACAGCTATCAAGCCAGCCTTCAGATGTCTCCCTTTGAAGCCCTGTATGGACGTAAGTGCAGAACGCCTCTACTTTGGGACCAAACTGGTGAATCCCAAGTATTCGGAACAGACATTCTTTGTGAAGCTGAAGAGAAGGTACGGATCATCAGAGACCGACTCAAGACATCCCAATCACGACAGAAGAGCTACGCAGACAATCGTCGCTGAGACTTAGCCTTTGAAGAAGGAGATCATGTCTACCTTCGAGTTATGCCTCTCCGTGGTACTCAACGGTTTAACATGAGAGGAAAGTTGGCCCCTCGATATGTTGGACCATTTCCCATTGTTCGACGTCAAGGCGAAAGTTGCGTATCAGTTGGAATTACCACCCTCATTAGCTGGAGTACATGATGTATTTCACGTATCTCAACTCAAGGAGTGTCTCCGCGTCCCCACAAAGCAAGTGGATCTTCAGCAGTTGGATGTTCAAGAGGATTTGACCTATGTGGAAAAGCCTGTCAAGGTATTGGAAGTCAAAGAAAGGACCACCAGGAGTCGAGTCATTCGCTTCTGCAAAGTGCAGTGGAGCAATCATCCTGTAGAAGAAGCTACCTGGGAAAAAGAAGATGAACTCAAGGCACAGCATCCTGAGCTATTCGAGGATTGATCCGAATCTCGAGGACGAGATTCTCTGTAAGGGGGATAGGATTGTAACACCCCAGAAATTAAAAAGGATTAAAATAACAGAAAATATTATTTAAATCATTTCTGGATTTATTATTAAAGGAAAATTCATAAAAGAACCCAAACAAAGCCAAACAGGGAGAAATACTCAAAATCTGGACTTGAAAATTTTATGAGATGAACTAGAGACCAAAATATAATTTTATCAACAGTGATTCAACCCTTAATCAAATAAATGAATTACTGGAATTATTTTAAATCGGAAAAGAATTAAAATGCTTAAAGGGCCGCAACCTTCAAAGTAACCGAGCCCAGCCCAGCCCAAGCCTGGAGCCACTGACAGGTGGGACCAACCTGTCGGCGCTCGCCTCCTCTCTCTCCTCCCGCCCGCGCCCCGCCTGGCCCCACGTGTCAGCCTCCATGCGATCGCCTTCGCCCACTGACCGCTCGGCCCCGCCTGTCGGCCCCTTTCCTTTCCCGTTCGCCCACTGACAGGTGGAGCCCACCTGTCAGATCCTTCATCTCCGATGGAAGGGGATCGCTCCCCTTTCCTTTCCCCGGTGATTGCTTTCTGTTTCCTCACCGCCGGCCACCGGATCGCCCTGGATCACCCCGGATCGCCTCCCCCGCATGCCACCGCCTCTTTCCATCCGTTGCCCACGCGTTTTCGCACCTTTGGAAAGCTACCCGAAGCTTGGAAGGAGATCGCTGGAGCTCTCGGGATCACTCGGTTCCCTGCCATCCCGACGCCGGCGACCCCCTATAAAATCCCCCTCCGGTCACCGCACTCATCCCACACCACCGTAGCCCGAGCCGTAGCAATCCAGAGCGCCGCCACTCTTCTTTCGGGTTTTCCCTCTACTCCACCTCTGGCGAGCGATCGCCGTCACCTCGCCGCCGGCCACCGTCCGTCGCCCTCCGTCGCCGGCAGAGGTACCATCGTGATCGCCATCCTCTCCTCTTTCCATTTTCGCCAAGAGCTAGGCCCCTAGGCCCTCGTCGTCGCCGCCGTGGCCGCACCCGAGCCCGCCGTCGCCGGAGACGAAGGGTAAACTACCCTCGTCACCGCGTGCCGTGCCGGAATCCATCCAAGCCGCACGATCCCGAGCGAACGGTCCAGATTAGATCCGGTGGGGATCTAATCTGAGCCCTCAGATCCGGTCAAACCGGTATCTTTTAATCTGGGCCGTAAATCTCTATTTAAAAGTTTGACTTAATCCCGTGCGTCCACGTATACCCTTTCGCCATGTTTTAATCTGAGCCGTCCAATTTCATTAAATCCACCCGCCTCGCATCTGGCCGCTGGATCCAGATCCAACGGTCCAGGTCGCTCAGGTCCACGCGCACAGTCACGGGTTCACGGTGAACCTGGTTCACCGTGGACCAGGGACTGTTTTTCAGTTTAAATAAAATTCAGAAAATTGTTTAAACTTTGAAAATTCATATCTTGCTCATTTTAACTCCAAATTTCACCATTCAAATTTTGTTAAAACCAGAATATTATTCTCTACACAATAATGCCATAAAAACAGTATGTTTCTGTTACCCAAAATATTATTAATAAATAAATGAATAAAAACCCCTTAGGATTAAAATTAATAATACAGAAAATAAATTAGGAAAAATCCTAAAAAGTTAAACTTCACTGTTTTATACAAAAAACTCAGAATATTAAAATATTAATTCACATAAAAACACCCACAACTATGAATGTTCTTTTATTTGGTGGATTTTATCTGTTTATTGAATGGATTATTTATTTTTCCGTATAGAGAAGATTACGAGTTCGTCGAGGAGCAGGAGTTCTACCCCGAGGTTCCTCCATCCCCCTTTGCTGATCAAGGCAAGTCATCGACCCTTCTGTGGAAACAGTTGATCATAATTGAGCCCATGTTTTATTAAGTTATCGCTATAACCCATAGGTTAATATTGCATTAGTCCAATAATCAAGCCTTACACTTATATTTATTAGATCCCCGTCCTTGTGTGCAAACCCAAGCCATGCTTATTGAGCCTTAACTCCTTGTCACTCTACTATAAAAATATTAGCTAGTGCCCGATGTACCGGCACGACTACTATAGGATAAAAAGAATGAGTCGTAGATAGCTGGATTCTGTATATGATTTTCCCCGTTATTCTCGTCTCTGGACTCTGTTGGAGTTGGCTAGGTTATAAGTATGGTGGGTTCCGGGTGCAAGCTCAGGCACTGGTTTGTCGCACCCGGGGCACTATAAGGACCGGTCTGCGGGATCTGTTGCAAAGCACTTCCGTACCAACCACAAGTCTAATGGGTAAGTCCTAACTGGAAGTATGGAATACTCCGGCTCGATGCACCATAGAGGAGGGGGCAAGGGGCTAGCCTGCGGGCGACTTGTACCGACGAGGCTCAAGGGGGGTATGGTGGGGCTCCGATGCGTCGGGACACCATATGAAACCCATAAGAGGGTGCTATTGGGTCGGGGAGGACTATATGGAAGGTTTTGGCACGAGTTCCCATGTGATGGGTCATCTCGTTACACTTCGGTGTAGGTGATGAGTGCGTGCCTTGTGGGTACAGTGGTACATCTCTGATCAGAGTAAATCAATCTTTTCGAAAAGCCGAGCCCACGGTCAAGGGCGGGTTGTGTGACTACTCGCAGTTAGTTTACAATGTTTGAATGATCAAGTTATTCATGGCACGTAAGGACTGTTGAGCGAGGCGGGGCTGACTGTACCCCTCGAGTTAGAAGATGATGATGCACACACACATGTTTACTTTTCCGTACTAATAAATTGCTCACATTTAAAGCTTTACAATTATGCTGCTTCCGCAAAATTAGCCACTATCTCCCTTGTTATTACCTTGCATTATATTTGCATTCGGTGGCTTGCTGAGTACATCTGTACTCACCCCGTTGACTTACAACATCAGAGCCCGTCTACTACGAGGAGGATGAAGGTCTGGAGTAGCAACCCAGTCAAGGCGAGACTGGAAGGAGGCGTTCATCTAGGACCCTTTATTTTATTAGTTTCTCTTCATCTTTATTCACTTTTGTACTAATACGGTCTACGAACCATGAATGATTTGTTCGTATGGTACGTGGTCGCATGATGAACGTCTTGTTTTATTGATTTTCTATGGAATTTCAATAAAGTCCTGATTTATTAAATCGGGGCGCGACAATGCCCCCTTTTAGTGATGGGAGTACTTTACACCCATCACTATTGTGTTATTTAGGGACGGGTCACCAATGTCACCTGTCACTAATGTTATGGTCATATTTTTTAAAAATAATTATTTTTATGCTATATCCTGAATATGTCATATTAAGTGATGGGGAGTACTTTACACCCGTCACTAATATGCTCTTTATTGACGAGTGATTATTATCATTCGTCACTAATAATATGGTCATTTTCAAAAAAAAATTAGGCTGCATCCTGAATCACAGCAAGGATTTTGAAGCCAACATATGCAACATCCAAAGCACATCATAGACAATTCATGATAGAAGACTCATTACCAAATTAGTATCACATATATTAACTTCTAACTTGTTATCTCGAAAAACATGGCTAAACAAAGATAAATACAAGATGATTTCATGGCTTTTAACTAATATCTAACCTATAGCGATATCAATAGCTTAGATAGTATCCTATCACTATCAAAGGTTGCACCATGGGTAGCTTGAAGAGAAGCACTGTGGGTAGCAGGATCACCACCACCACCATGGACAGCTTGAACAAAAGCCTACTAGGTAGTAGTAGGAGCACCATCATGGCACCGTCTAGGAAGGAGCACTACGGTGAATAGCCATGTCAACGTTGAGTGCGTTATCTCGAAGAATTTAGCTAAGACCATCAATTATCTCGAAGAAATTGGCTAAAAGTAGTAGGTCAGTTTACCTTTAACAATAAAATTAAAACAAAGATAGCAATGACGGATGGTGCATTCGGACAGGGAAGAGGAGGAGGATGATGACCTTAGGAGGAGGACAAGGAGGATGCAACCAAGGTGGTGGCGAGTAGGGCGGCCACGCGCGTCGACGGTGCAGGTGCCACGGCCGACGGTACATGTGGCCATGAGCGGCGAAGAGCACGATGAAGGTGATGGCGGCGGCGGGAGTTAGGGTTAAGGTTGTGCGAAATGAAAGCCTGATGATTCACTTCGGTTCCCCGCCTATTTATAAGCGGGAGGATTCATCAGTGACGGGTTGTAATTACCATCCGTCACTGATGATGTAGGGCCCTTTAGTGACAGGTATAGCTAAAACTCGTCACTACAGGATCAACCTTTAGTGACGGGTAACAATGTTCACCCGTCACTAAACGATCCTTTAATTTAGTGATGGTTGAATATTATTACTTGTCACTAATGTTATGGTCATTTTGAAAAAAAATAGTTTTTAGGCTGCAACTTGAATCAAAACTAGGATTTGGTAGCCAACATATCAAATATTCCCAAACACATCACATGCAATTTATCATGAAATACAGATCACTCATCACAAAATATTTATAACCTAATATTACATCATACCCTAGGTTTATAGTACATTCATTACAACCTCAATTGCATCATTATTGATGTTAAAAAATGAAAGGCGCACACTGTGCCAACTTCTAACGAGTTATCGCTAAGAAATTGGCCAAAACCTTTAGTTAGATAGCACCGTCCATCCATCGCTTTATGCACCGCAATTGGGACTAGCTCAGACCCTGCTGTTGCCACCTGAATCTCAGTGGTTTGGTGGTGTAGGTGAGGAGTGATATACTTTTCACAGTATTGCCTTGAAAAGTACTATAAAATAAAATTTAAACAAAGCTATTAGAGAAAGCTATTTGTATAGACCAACTACATGTGCAAATAACTTACCACCGACTTCTTGTTGATGATCGTGTTATTTATTGTGCAGATATATAACCGACTCTCGGAGGATAAACCTGCCAAGATGTCTTGCAGGAGAGTCTTCCTTGCTAGAGTTACATCTGTCATTTTTGCTAAATTAACATATGTGCTTCAATTAGTCCATTTGGTCGGTGTCGACCTCCCTGGCTATCTGCTTCCTCTTCCTGTCTGCAACATTGCTAAGACCCTCCCCTAACATTATAAAAAACTATGATAAGAACATAAACAAAATATGTGCACGTGTAGTATTGTCAGTTCTCTATATACTACTATCATCATTGTCCTCCACTTTTATGGTCGTTGGGGTCTTCTTATCACCAAAGTTAGTGTAGAATTTTGCCATAACAGTCAATGGGGCCTGCCCCGTTGTTATTACCAAATAGTTCCCTTGTGTTAGGTCACCTCTTCGGCTAAATTCAGGCCACCCTTTGTGGAGTCATATCCTACCACCGCCCGCACAGCTCGCAACCTCAACCTCAGTGGCGTACCCATCTCTTGTCATTATTTGGAGGGTATCGCCAGCACGAATGTTATTGACCTCACAAAATATTTTTGATAAATACTACAACAGTAAGGCAATGTCGCTTCAGTTTGTTAACACAATAAATAGAACATCCAATGTACAAAAATCTATAAGTAAACCTAGTGACGCCCGTCGTTAACTAGATGATTGATCTTTATTAACCAACTATCAGGAACATAGGTTGGTACATGTAGATCTCTTGGAATCCTTGCAATATCCCTAATTCACAAATTCAATAAGCAAATTTCGGATAAATTTAATAGTAAGCACGAACAAACTTATGAGAATGAGAATGCAATTGAGATGCGGAGGGCACGAGCGACATAGCAGTGAGTAACACGATGAGATGACCGTGGTGGTGGGTTAGGGTTAGGGTTACACAAAATGAAAGCATGATGATTTACTTCGGTGCCCTGCCTATTTATTAGTAGGATTCATTTGTGACGGGTGATTAACTTCTTTAGTTATTGTAAGAAATATAACCCATCACTATAGGAGGGATCTTTAGTGATGGATCATACCATAACTCATCACTAATGAGGGTACCCCTTCTTTAGTGACGAGTCCAATTATGACCCGTCACTAATAATGCAATGTTACTGACGTGTGTGAAATAGCCCGTCACTAAAAGTGTATTATTGACGCATGTCTTTTACCCGTTACTAAAGGTGCATCACTAAACACTTTTTTGGTAGTGTTTACATATATATATACACTATATTATATACACACTATATACTAATTGTGTCACAGCTACCTAATGATGAGTCAACACTATGGATGTCGTTGTTGATGTCACCGCTACCCCATGCCGAGCCACCACTCTAGATGTTGTTGCTGCCATTGTCGTCACCGCCATAATTGCTTCAGCTGATGTCGTCGTCATTGGTGTCATTGTTGTCAGCTCCATTGGTGTCATCGTCATTGTTGTCATTGCCATCATCATCATCGTCATCATCGTCATCATAGTCATCGTTGTTATAGTTCTCATCACCTCATTCATCATTGCCAGTGCCATCGCCACTACCGCTTTAGCCAGTGACGCTATCGTTGAGGTCCTAGCATGCAGCAAAGTCGATGGTGACATCCGGTATTGCATCGGTTCTAGCAACACCGGCATCCAAATGGGCAGAGTCTTGCTCCGTGGTTTCCATGTCCCTAGTCTAGACAACGAAGTCTTTAGCTTGGAGGACTATTGCATCCTCCAAATCCTCTCGGGCCTTCATGCCCCGTTCAATGTATGAGTCATTCGTGTGTCATCGAGAAATCCTCCTCGGACGTCCATGACCATGAAGGCGATGTGGAGCGAGACATGACTAAACACAGAAACAAAACATAAGACGAACAAAACGTAGGGCTAAAGACGAACAACAGAACAAGAAGAGAGTAGATCGGACTTATCGAAGCGAAAGAACAATAGACATCAAATCAACAAAGAAGAAGATGGTGTTAAAGTAGTACATGAAATAAAGGAGTACACATGGACCTCCTTATATAGTTGGGTCTTTAGTACAGGGTTGCGAATACAAACTGGTACTAAAATATGATGGGCTTAGGTCCTGAATAGACACAGGTGCAGAACTTTCGTATTTTAGTACCAGTTCATATTATGAACTGGGAATAAATTTGGATGCACGGTTAACTAGGAGATGTGTGTCATATTTTGACAAACTTCTGTGTGAAACCACATTGCACAAACGCGAGCGACTATAGTGATCATCACCATTTCAAGTTTTTGCATCTCCTTTTCTTAACTAAAATTTGTGAAGTGAACATCAATTGAAACTTGTGATGATCAATCACATAACAGAGTTCATTAATTTGAATATAATACTACTCCACTTAATTCAAATAGTGGGTAATACAAAAGCCCAAACTATATAATAGCTAATTAATTACGATAGAGCAGTGCTGGTAGATGCGAGAAGAACAAATGACATTCGTGCTCGATTCTACATTCCTTACTATAGAGGGAGAGTACCTTCGGAAGCCATGGGTTTTCATAGTCGTTGTATCCGCCAGCGCCATTCCCAAAGAAGTGCGACATTGTTGTTGTTTCGGGTTTGGGATCTCACCAAGTGCCTATTGCCTAAAACAACATGATAACCGAGTGTTCACGAAGATGCAAGTAGTTCTCATTGGTGATGAACCTCCTGCACCATCACACGCTATCGATGATGGAGACCGCCTTATCCGGCATTGCCTCACCTTCCACTAGTCTTATGATCCACAACACGAGCTCGGTTGCAGTTTTCTCGCAGCTGTACTCGAGGAGGGCAACCATATAGGCTGCCATATTGTGTCCAACCTCAGCGCACATATGTAGCAGTACTTCCGAACAAAGAGATGGTGGACTTGGACTGAATGCAAGATACATGTCCACTATGAAGCATGCATCCATGTGGCCCACGTCAGCCAAAGCAAACATCAGACATTGGTACCGAGGATATCCATGCCAAGCCATCTAGGGACCCTCATGCGTTAGGGAAAACCTACTCCTCATGGCGTGGTCGTGGCATGCATGGCACATGGTTTGGCACAACAAGCGTAGCCCATGGAGGTCAGCCAGTGGTGCATTGGAGGTCTCGGTAATATGCTAGGCAATCTCCACGGCAATATCTTATGGGAGCTCGTTCCACCAACTTAGCACCATGGTCACCACCTACTATACTTCAATCTATTCACCATAGGTATTGGAACAAGGAAGAAGGAAGAAGAGGATAGGAGGAGTGCTAGTACTAGTTATGACCAGTGATTATAACATGCGATTAATAATGTGATCAAGCATCATCAAGGAAAATAAGTGGTACATTCGGTTATTGTGGAAAGTGAACCGTTGCCTCAGACTGAACGAAGTAGTTCCATCATATGTCCGTGTGCACTTTTCATCACATTTGCGTGCATTAGGGAAGCAATGATTTCAAATCTTTAGTACTTACTGGTTTTCTTTGTTACCCGATACTAGAAATATGTTTAGTACCGAGCCATAAATAATATTGGTACTAAAAATACATGATTATGAAAAAGCATATATTTCATTTCAATTGAAATAAAAACCAACTTAATTGGAATCAAGTTCAATTTAAATTCTTCACCACTAAATTGTATTTCATTTCAATTTAAATTCCTCCTAACTAGTTGGATTTCATTTACAATGAAATTATTCACAACTAAGTTGGATTTCATTTCAATTAAAATTATTCACAACAACTAAGTTGGATTAAATTTTAATTGAAATTGTTCACAACTAAGTTGGATTTCATTTCAATTGAAATTCTTCACAACTAAGTTGGATTTCATTTCAGTTTAACTTCTTGACAACTAAGTTGTATTCAATTTAATTAAAATTCTTCACAATTAAATTTGATTTTATTTAAATTGAAATTCTTCACAACTAAGTTGGATTTTATTTCAATTTAAATTCATGGAAACTAAGTTGGATTCAATTTCAATTGAAATTCTTGAAACCTAATTTGGATTTCATTTCAATTGAAATTCTTTACAACTAAGTTGAATTTTATTTCAATTTAAATCCTTGACAATTAAGTTGGATTCAATTTCACTTCAAATTCTTCACAACTAATATGGATTTCATTCCAATATAAATTCTTCACAACTAAGTTGGATTCAATTTCAATTGAAATTCTTCACAACTAAGTTGGATTTCATTTCAATTTAAATCCTTGACAAATAAGTTAGATTCAATTTTATTTCAAATTCTTCGCAACTAAGAGGGATTCCATTTCAATGTAAATTCTTGAAAATTAAGTTTAATTTCATTTCAATTTAAATTCTTAATAACTAATTTGGATTCAATTTCAAATGAAATTATTCACAAATAAGTTGGATTTCATTCCAATTTAAGTCCTTGACTACTAAGTTGGATTCAACTTCAATTGAAATTCTTCACAATTAAGTTGGATTTCATTTCAATATAAATTCTTGACAACGATTGGATTTCATTTTAATTTAAATTCTTTACAACTAATTTGGATTCTAATTCAAATGAAATTATTGACAACTAAATTTGATTTCATTTCAATTTAAATTCTTGTCAACTAATTGGATTCAATTTTAATTGAAATTCTTGATAGCTAAGTTGGATTCAATTTTATTTGAAATTTTTGACAACAAATTTGGATTCAATTTCAAATGAAATTATTCACAAATAAGAAAGATTTCATTTCACTTGAATTCCATGATAAATAAGTTGGATTCAATTTTAATTTAAATTCATCATAACTAGGTTTGATTCAATTTTAATTGAAATTATTCACAACTAATTTGGATTCAATTTTAATTTAAATTCTTCACAACAAAGTTGCATTTCATTTCAATTTAAATTCAGGACAATTAAGTGAGATTTTAATTGAAATTGAAATTCTTCACCGCTAATTTGGATTTCATTTAAATTTAAATTCTTGACAACTAAGTTGCATTCAATTTCAATTAAAATATTCACAACTAACTTGGATTTTATTTCAATTAAAATTCTTTACAACTAAGTTAGATTTCATTTGATTTTAATATTTTTACAACTAATTAGTTAGATTCTATATCAATTGAAATTCTTCATAACTAAGCTGGATTTTAATTCAATATAAATTCTTCATAACTAATTTACACCGCATAACGAATGGTTTCTTTTTAGTCAATCATAGTAGGTACCAATAATCTATACCACATAATAGATGTTATTCTAAGCTATAGTATACACACAGTTTCCTTCACTGCACCATTTCTAATGTGGAAATAAAAAACACAAATTGTGTCGACAATTATCTTGTGTGCTTGCAAAAATGTCTAAAACCAACTGTTAGGTAATAATACCTATGTATTGATTTGTGCAATGCAGTTGGGACTAATGTGCCTCCTGCTATTGTCACTTTGATCTTTGTGGTCTATTGGTGTAGGTAAAGTGTGACGTATTTCACACAGTACTCAAAAAGTATTGTTACAATTAAATGTTCTAGTAGCTAGATGACCGAGTCAAGTGCATATAGCTAAGTATAGATGTTTGCAATTGTGACATGTGCAAAGTGAGGAGCCATGCTGAATAGCGTGGGCCTCATGGCTCCAGATGTGATGAGTCATTGTCAACGATAGTCAAAGAGGACAGATGAAGAGAGGAGATCTGCTGTTTCATGGGCCGCGTGTGACTCAGGTACACGGGCAGTGAGCGACTGTCGGGCAAAGGAGGCTGTGAAGTCGGGCTGGCCCAATCCGGGTATATGGGCCAGGAGCAGCAGAAGACCCACTGGGCTGTTGACCAGGATTGACTCAGGTACACGGGCGGTAAGCGATTGCTGGGCTGAGAAGAGCTGCGGAATCGGGCCGGCCCAATCCAGGTACCTGGTGCAAAGTCGGTGGAGGCTTTGTCAGTTTCGGCGCAAAACTGACAACCATTGATCTTGTATCCGACTGTCCAGAAGAGAAGTCGTAGTCGCTACGAAAGTTTAACTTCCGGATAAGTCATCTATCTCTAGGCCCACAGTCAGTCAGTCAAGTCTGTAAAAAATCCTAAGGGCAGTTTAGTCTTTTCTTTTTATTCCTGCGTCTGTTAAAAAACCCTAAGGGGCTGGTGGAATATTCTAGGTCATTGGGCAGCCTATAAATAGGGCCCCAATCCCTAAGGTTGGACTACCCTTCCAGAAATTTACTTTTAAATCTTTTGGGTCATTTTGTTCCTGCGTGTTTGCTTCTCTCCTTCTGTGCGCCACCAAGCTTCCTCCCACGCCATTACTGCATCTTTGCTGTTCATCTTATTGTTGCGAAGTTTTTATTCCCTGTTGATTTCATTCGGTGTGCAATGTTTGCTTTGAGGAGTAAATGCTTCGGTTTACATGCACAGCCTGATTTTATCTGGGAACAGAAGCTTCTCTGTTGCATCGTTTTTGTTCTTCCATGAGTACTAGTTCTTGTGCACTGTTGCAAGTAGTACTACTACACTGTAGCAACAGTACACTACTCAGGCTTTGCTTTTTCTACGTAGCTTTTTGATCGAAGCAAACAAGACTGAATACCTTTTCTGGCTGTTTCTGGTGAAGCCCTTCTCTCTGTTCGAAGCCCCTCAGCTCCGTGAGGCAGGCTTCGATCTGACATCTTCGAAGGCTTCGCTTGAACTTCGGCTTCAAGTTTGTGCTGTGTTTCTAGCTTCGCAGTACGCTTTGCACTCTGTCAGCTTCACATACTTCGATAGTCTTTGCGAAGGTATTCTCAGTCTCGAGCTGTTCGAAGTTAATACTTCGTCAGGCTTCGGAATTAGCTTCGAAGCTAATCTCACTGATAGACTTCGCTTAGTGTTTGCAGCTGTCTGTTTCGAAGGCCTTGATGTGTTTTGTTCGAAGGTAGAGTGTAGGCTTCGAGTTTAGATTCTTTGTTGCGTGTCAGGCCTCGCTATCCTTTCAAAGGTTGTTTGCTCTGTGTGCTTGTTCGAAGCCTTGCCTTCGAAGTATACTCTTCGAATCAGGCTCTGACTCTGTCATACTTCGCTCTCATTCACACTCGACCTAGGATAGACAACACACCTTCGACAGACTTCGACTACCACCTCCGAACCAGACTTTGACCAGCGAAGCAGGCCTCGACCTCCGAAGTAGGCTTCGACCCAGCGAAGCAGGCTTCGACACTGCGAAGCAGGCCTCGACCAGCGAAGCAGGCTTCGCCAAGTTTCGAACAGGAGACATATTTCGAACGGTACCTTCTCATTTCACTCTTTGTGCATTTATACTGAGAAGATTATCTTGCCTTGTCTTTTGTATAATGTTTATCTGTCTATTAGCACTGTATTGGTATTTCTCTGTTTTAAACATCAGTTGCTTCTAGATTGATACCTTTAGACTTAGGCAATCTGCTCGTTCTTTGCTGCTTAGTCTTTGAGGTGCGTTGGGTATTGGGAGCAGGTCATTGATTCGAAAGAATTTTTTAAGGCGCCCATTCACCCCCCTCTGGTCGCTACTTCCGGTCCTACAAGTGGTATCAAAGCAAGGTTAGGGTTTTTTTCCATACCTTAACCGGTTCTAAACCCCAGTAGTGACCATGACGTCTCCTGGCAAGGTCCCGTCCTTGGAAGCCTATGGCTATAACTATTGGAAGACTCGCATGCGAGCCTATCTCATGAGCCAGGGTTCGGACATTTGGGACATTTGCGTTCACACCACATTTGTCATATTGCTAGTCGTTGAGCATGGTACTGCTAGTATCATTGCTCAGCATCTAAGCAACAGTAAGGCTGTGAACATTCTTTTCTCTGGTTTAGGTCCCACTGAGTTTGAGCGTGTGAGCCATCTCTCCACTGTGAGAGAGATCTGGGCTACCCTCAAGGCACACCATGAGGGAACAGCACAGGTCAAGGCTCGGCTCTATCAGACCTACCGGCGTGAATATGAGAATTTCACACAGAAGCTGAGTGAATCTGTTGAGGCTTTGTTTGGTCATTTTCAGTCGATCATAAACAAGCTTCGGGACAACAAGGCTGAGGGTGCTCAGTTAGTCTCAGATCATGAGCAGGCGCTCAAGGTTCTCCATACCTTGGACCCAAAGATCTGGAAGATCAAGGTATATTCTATCATTGAGAGTACTTCTTATGATACCTTGACCATTTCTGAGTTGTTTAGCAAGCTGAAGGCTACTGAGGTTGATCTCCAGCTGAGATCAAATCTCACTGGTTCTGGATAAAAATCTCTGGCCCTTGCTACACCTTCTGTTGATCCTTCTTCTATGAGCTGTGCTGGGTTCTCTTTGATGTCTATCACTGAGGACCAGCTAGAGTTGTTGGGTGATGATGATTTGTGTCTTTTTAACAACCGGGTGCGTCGTGTCTATGACAAGAGAATGTTCAAAAGACACGGCACAAAATCCGGATGCTTTGAGTGTGGTGATCTAGGACACTTCATCGCCGACTGCCCCAAGCGCAATGGACACAAGAAGGGCACCGGTGGCAGCTTCCATGACTCCGGCAAGCACGACAGCTCTTCCTTCAACAAGGGCAAGCCGAAGACCAGATTCTTCAAGAAGGCCCTAAAGGACTACTGGCGAGAGAACAAGGAGTGCGACAAGGCCTTCTTCGCCGAAATGGAGAAGAGCTACTCCAAGCGGTCCACGTCTTCTTCCTCTTCATTGAGCTCAAGCGATGAGGAGATCGCCATCAGGAAGGGGAAGGACAAGGACGATCCGGCGGGCCTCTGCTTCATGGCCTTCGGAGACAAGCCGAAGAGCCGCTCACACCAGTGCCGAAGATCCCGCAAGAGCTTCTATTCAATGGCTCTTGGGGATAAGGAAGAAAAGAGCTCCTCCGATGACTCCGACGACGACGACAATGAAAAGGTATCATCCTATGAGCGCGAAATTGTTGATTTACATGAGAGCAATCGTTAGGAGTTGAAATATCGGGAAAAACTGCTTAGGGGGCTAAGAAGAGAATAGATGAGTTAGAGAGTGAGCTTGTCGTGGCCAACGGCAGAATTGAGAGTCTATCTTCTTCCCCTTGCTTGGGTGATAGTAGTGAGTGCCCGAAGTGTGAGGTGCTTCTGTGTGACCTGTCGACTCTGAAGTCCAGGTACACAGAAAGGGTTGATGAGAGGGATGCTTTGGCCACTGAGCTTGAAAGCGCTCAGCTGGAGCTGAAAGATGCTCAAGCCACTGTCATCGCACCCTGTGCTGATTGCCCATCTCATCTAGCTGTCTTAGCTGAGCTGAAAGCCAAGGGCGATGAGCATTTAGGGGATTTGGAGAGAGTGAGAGCTGAGCTAGCACAGACTAGGCTAGAGCTTGAGACACTGTCAGTTCCACCCACTGTCTGTGAGAACTACCTGTCTCTTAGAATGGAGTTGATTAAGCTGAAAGCCGAGAAGTCTGTTCAAGTAGAGAGTGAGTGTGAGACATGCTTGTCTCATGTGGAGGTTCTAGCTTCCTTGAGAGGAGCTAGCAAATTCTCAGAATGAGAACTTTTACCTCTGTTCTATCCTGAGTTGGATCAGTGCCAGAAAGCCTCAGCTCGGCTTGATGATCCAACAGTTCAAGAGGCAGGATGGGTTTGGGGTAGGTTACACCTACACCAAGGCTGACTTTGAGAGTGCTATTAGCCGGGCAGTGGAGTGGAGTAAAATGACTCCTGAGCAGAGATACCCCAAGACTCACTCCACTGAGTCTTCCCAGGCTTGTCAGCCCAAGGATGGAGTAATTGATGAACCACCCAAAGATCCACCCAAGAAGCCTATCTGGGTTCCAAAGCCCAAACACCTCCACTCTTCTCTAGACTCTCTTCCTGGACCTTCTCAACCTAAGAAGACTACACCTAACACCACCAAGCCCAAGAATCCCAAGCCTCAACCACATCCCAAGAAGCCCACCTATCATTGTGAGTACTATCAGAGAGACGGGCATCTTGCGGAGTTTTGCTTCAGGAGGAAGCGGGTTGAGAGAGCAGAGAGAGCTCGTGGTGGTCAGGAGCAGTTCTACCAGTAGGGTGGTAGACTGCGTGTTCCTCGACGCGGGGAGAGGCTGGAGGCCAGGCCGCGTCGTGTAGGTGGTGGTAGAGGAGACGACTTTCTTACCCATTCTCCAGTTGGTTGTGGTCCTTCCGGCAGAGCACCAGGCCGTTTTGGCTACGGTTCTGGACCTCGTAGCCGAGGCTTTAGGCAGAACCGAGGACCGCGCTTTGAGCCGCGTTTTGGTCCGAACTTTCTTGATGGTTTTCGCTTTCCATCTTTGGAGCAGATGGCTCGACAATGGTTTAGCTCTTTTGCTAAACCTGGTGCTGGACCATTTGCTCCCACTTACAGCCACTGATTGTGCAGGATCGGGGACTAGAGGACGTTTGGATCATGGACTCAGGATGTTCTCACCACATGACGGGACATCGCAGATGGTTCTCCAGTCTCACTCCCCCGAGCTCCAAAGAATACATCACCTTCGGGAATAGTGGTCAAGGGAAAGTAAGTGACATTGGCTCAATTCGCATTTCAGATCATTTCTCTTTGAAGAATGTTGCCTTGGTTAAAAATTTGAACTTTAATTTGATTTCTGTTTCGCAACTTCTTGAGGATGGTTTGGAAGTGCGTTTTAAGAAGGGCAATTCTTCTGTGTTTGATTCTAGAGGATCCTTGATTTGCCAGATTTTACCATTTGGTAAAGTTTTTCAAATTGACTTCTCTAGTTCTTTTGGCCCTTCTCGTTGTTTGATAGCTGGATCTTCTTCTGAGCTCTGGAAGTGGCATAGGAGGTTAGGCCATTTGAGTTTTGATCTGCTAGTCAAGTTAAGCTCTATGGAACTCATCCGAGGATTGCCCAAGCTTAAAATGGAGAAAGATCTAGTCTGTCATCCCTGTCGTCATGGGAAAATGGTTGCCGCTTCTCACTCACCTGTGACTCAGGTGATGACTTCGTATCCGAGCGAGCTATTACATTTGGACACTGTAGGTCCAGCTCGGGTACGCTCAGTCGGTGGGAAGTGGTATGCACTTGTGATTGTTGACGACTTTTCTTGATTCTCGTGGGTTTTCTTTTTGGAGTCTAAGGATGAAACGTTTCAGTTTGTTCATGACCTGATTTTGAAGCTGAAGAATGAGAACAATGGTCGGATGCGAGCAATTCGCTCCGACAACGGCTCTGAGTTCAAGAACTCTCAGTTCGTCAGCTTCTGTAGTGATCAAGGTCTTGACCATCAGTTTTCTTCTCCTTACACTCCCCCACAGAACGGTGTTGTGGAACAAAAGAACCGCACGCTAGTCGAGATGGCCAGGACGATGCTCGATGAGCACAGGACTCCTAGGCATTTTTGGGCTGAAGCCATGAACACGGCTTGCTATCTGGCCAATCGCATCTTTCTTAGAGCTTACCTTGGTAAGACATCATATGAACTGCGGTTTGGCAGACAGCCCAAGGTGAGCCACTTGCGAGCGTTTGGCTACAAGTACTTTGTGCTAAAGAAGGGAGGGCATTTGGACAAGTTTGAGTCTCGTTGCTGGGATGGTGTTTTTCTTGGTTATGCTTTGCATTCTCGAGGTTTCCGTGTTTGGAAACTCGAAACCCAGCAGCTTATCGAGACTTGCGAAGTTTCATTTGATGAGTCCTTGCCTTCTTTGACTCATTCTTTTGAGCCTTCCGGTGATGATGAGCTCGGAGAGTCCATCTTCGAGGAAGATGAGGATACTCCAGCTGCTGATGAGGGTGGGCCTTCTGCACCCCCTGCAGAGCCCACACCTTCTGAGACTTCGACTAAGGAAAAGGGTGGACCTCTGATCACTTCTTCCACTATGATCGAGCCCCCTCAGTCGAGTCCAGAGGTGCCAGCTGTTGACTCCAGTGAGGTGACTTCAGATCACCAGGGAACCCGAGCAGTTCAGTGTGACCATCCCTCAGAGCTCATCATAGGTGATTTGACTGAGAGAACTTTGCGTTCATCTAATGCCTCTCTTGCTGTGTTTGCTGAATCTGCTTTTGTTGCATCTTTTGAGCCCAGAGATGTCTCTCATGCTCTCTCTAATTCAAATTGGATTAATGCTATGCAAGAAGGGCTTGAAAATTTTGTCCGTAATCGGGTTTGGACACTAGTTGAGCCGCCACCAGGATGCAACCCCATAGTCACCAAGTGGGTGTTCAAAAACAAACAAGGTGAAGATGGGGTTGTGGTGCGCAACAAAGCTCAACTAGTTGCCCAGGGTTTTGCCAGAAAGAGGGTATTGATTTTGAAGAATCTTTCGCCCCTGTTGCCCGTCTTGAGTCCATTCACATTCTTTTAGCTTTTGCCGCTTCGAAGGGTTTTAAGCTTTTCAAATGGACGTTAAGAGTGCTTTTCTGAATGATTTCATAGAGGAGGAAGTTTATGTTAGGCAACCCCCTGGTTTTGAGAACCCTAAGTTTCCTCAACATGTTTTCAAGTTGAAAAAAGCTTTATACGGGTTGAAGCAAGCCCCTAGGGCTTGGTATGACCGGTTGAAGCAATTTTTGTTGGGGAAGGGCTTTGTGATGGGTTCAGTGGATAAGACTCTCTTTTTGCTCAGAGTTGCTTTTGATTTCTTGGTTGCTCAGATTTACGTGGACGATATTATCTTTGGCGGTACTACTGATTCTCTTGTGTCCAAGTTTTCTGAGCAGATGCACAACGAGTTTGAGATGAGCCTCATGGGTGAGCTCAAGTACTTTCTAGGGCTCCAGATCAAGCAGACCAAGGACGGCACCTTCATCCACCAAGGTAAGTACACTCGTGACATGTTGAAAAAATTTGACTTTGGTGGGGAATTGAAGTCGCAGATGACCCTGATGGGCACATCTGGGGGTCTGGACAAGGACGAGAGCGGCGTCAAGGTCAACGAGAGAGAATTTTTAGGGATGATCGGTTCACTGCTGTACTTGATGGAGACGAGGCCAGACATACAGTTCGTCGTGGGACTGTGCACGCGCTTCCAGTCTTCACCACGCGCGTCTCATCGGCAGGCTGTCAAACGCATCTTCAGGTATCTTACCTATGCGCCTGATCTTGGTCTTTACTATTCAGCATCATCTTCTCTTGATTTATCTGGCTTTTCGGACGCTGACTTTGGTGGGTGCCGGTTGGATCGCAAGTCGACTTCCGGTACTTGCCAGTTTCTTGGTTCTTCTCTTGTCTCTTGGTCTTCTCGAAAGCAATCTGGAGTTGCTCTTTCGACCACAAAGGCTAAGTACGTAGCTGCATCTAGCTGCTGCTTACAGTTGGTTTGGATGATTTCCACTCTGCGAGATTTTCGGTTGTTCTTTCCTACCAGGGTTCCATTGTTTTGCGATAGCACTAGTGCTATTAGTGTAGGGAAAAACCCATGTCTTCATTCAAAAACCAAACATATTGATGTGCGCTTTCATTTTCTGCGGGATCAATATGAGAAAGGTGTCATTGACCTTGTTCATGTTGATACCCATCATTAGTTGGCTGACATTTTCACCAAACCCTAGATCAGTCTACATTTGAGCATTTACGAGGGGATTTGGGTGTTGTATATCCTTTCTAGGATATTTTGCGTCAGTTTTATTTCTTCTTTACTCTTTTCTTGAGTCTTTTTGTGTGTGTTCATATCTTGCATATTCACATATCACACTTTAGAGCTGCTTCTGTTATATGATTGAACTGCTTTACTTATTCTAGCTAGTACATGATTTTGAATACTTGTCAATGATCATGCTTTAGTTCAGTTCACTTGATATGTCTGATATCTGTCATGTGCATGGCTTTTATGCTTTAAAACTTGAAAAATGATCACCATTGCTTCTGGTAACTAGCATGTGTAGGCTGAATGTTTTTGCTATCTGATACATACCTTGTAGCCCGCTCCTTACTTAGATGCAAATACGCAACTTGGACATCTTTATGCTTTTGAACATGGAAAATGTGCTATAAAATAATGAAAAATCAGAAAAATGAAAATTCCATGCCTTTTTATGCTTAAAATTGAAAAGATCCAGGTGGGTTTGTTTTGTCGCATTGCATTGTTCTGGACTGCGTACCATAGCACTTTGGTATGAACTAGGACAGTGAAATGAATGCCAAGACCAATGTCTTAAGCTTCTGATGGTCCAGTTCTGGCCTAGGCTTGACTTGGTCGGTCAGCATAAGGTTTGACACGCAAATAACCCCTGGCAAAAATGAAAAAGGAAACAGAAAAATCCTGAATATTGAAATGATAACAAGTCTGCTGAAGTACTTTGTTTTGGACAATGCTTATCTTGGTAGCTATCAGTTAGCTTCTACATCTCATGTTTTACCTTGCTTGTCAATCAGAAAATGTGGTGATGTTTTTGTCTGCAAAAATTGAAAATGCGTGCTAATGACTTTCTTTAGATATCATCTGTTGTACTGATCATGCCATGTGTCAAAGACAGTATGTCTTTTGCTATACTTGCTAGATGTTTGTAATTACAGTCAATCCTATCTGAGAAGCATGCTTTCTACACTCCACATGCACTCTAGTTGCATTCATTGCATATTTTGAGGGGGAGTTGCATTTCAGGGGGAGTCTGTGTCTCTTTTGAGTGCTTGATGAGTTCACTTGTCAACAAGGGGGAGAAAATTTGGGATCAGAGTTTAAGGGGGAGTTTCTTACTCTGTTGATATCCTTGTTGTTCTAAAATCGCACTCATTTTTTGAGCTTTTATGTTTTAGTTAACCATAATGACCACTTCTTGCTTTTGTTTGGCTTTCGGTCATTAGGGTTAAACTTTTCTCTATTTTTTCTTCTTTGTTTTTCTTGTGCTTTGTTTTTTTTTGTGTTTCCACAGTTGTTCGCAGGTTATGAAGAGCTGAAGAAATGAAGTGTTGACAATGCACTCATCAAGGGGGAGATTGAGGAGCCATGCTGAATAGCGTGGGCCTCATGGCTCCAAATGTGATGAGTCATTGTCAATGATAGTCAAAGAGGATAGATGAAGAGAGGAGATCTGCTATTTCATGGGCCGCGTGTGACTCAGGTACACGGGAAGCGAGCGACTGTCGGGCAGAGGAGGCTGCAAAGTTGGGCTGGCCCAATCCGGGTATATGGGCCAAGAGCAGCAGAAGACCCACTAGGCTATTGACTAGGATTGACTCAGGTACATGGGCGGTAAGCGATTGCTGGGCTAAGAAGAGCTGCAGAATCGGGCTGGCCCAATCCGGGTACCTGGTGCAAAGTCGGTGGAGGCTTTGTCAGTTTCAGCGCAAAACAGACAACCATTGATCTTGTATCCGACTGTCTAGAAGAGAAGCCGTAGTCGCTACGAAAGTTTAGCTTCCAGATAAGTCATCTGTATCTCTAGGCCCACAGTCAGTCAGTCAAGTCTGTAAAAAATCCTAAGGGCAATTTAGTTTTTTCCTTTTATTCATGCGTCTGTAAAAAAATGAGGTAACGTTTTATGAGAAATGGTTAAGTTATTAGCATGGTGTGTTACGGGTGCAAGTGAGGGCATTGGTTGGCCACACTCGGGGCACTATAAGGACCGGTCTACGGGATGTGTTGTGAAGAATATCTATACTAACCACAAGTCTAGTGGGCAAGACCTAACCTGGAGTATGGGACGTCTTAGTATGATGCACCAAGCGGAGGTGTTGATGAAGTCAGGACAGATGGTGACATGTTACTCCTGATGACTGAGACACTGGAACAAAAGGGGGTCTACGTCGTCTAATGCATTGGAGCATCGACAAAACCTAGTGTGGTTGTCCTTGTGTTGAGGCAGTCCATATAAAGGGTTTTGGCATGAGTTCCTTGGAGGTGATGTGGTGTCCTCTTGACACACTTTGGTGTGTGGGAATGAGTGCCTTGTGGGTAAATTTGTACATCTCTGATCAAAGTATAATCCTTTTGAAAAGCCATTCCCGCGGTTATGGGCGAGCCTAGTGATATTCTCCGCATTTAGCTAAATAATTTAAACATGAATGATTAATTGTGATTGGTTGGGTTGTTGTGCAAGTGAGCACAGGTGTTGTACTCGAGGTAGTGGATAAAAATGTTATTATTTTATCACTGTTAATCAAATTTGCTCACTATAATTGCTTACTACAAAATGTGCTTTTCCGCAAAACTGGAGGTATGTGACGTTCCAACTCTAGACACTATGTGGAGAGGGGCAAGTAGCACCTGCGGGTGACTTGTACCATGTGGCACGATGTTGGTCCAGTGCGCTGGCGCGCCGGCGAAACCTGTCACGCCCAGATTTAATAAATCTAGACCTTTATTGAAATTCCATAGAAAATCAATAAATCAAGACGTTCATGACACGACCGTGCAAAATACGACAAGCATTCATGGTTCGTAGACCATATTAGTACAAAAGTGTTAAAGTAAAAGAGAAACTAATAAAATAAGGGTCCTAGATGGATGCCTCCTTCCAGTCTCGCCTTGACTGGGTCGCTACTCTAGACCTTCATCCTCCTCGTAGTAGACGGGCTCTGGTGGTGTAAGTCCATGGGGGTGAGTACAATCGTACTCAGCTAGCCATCGAATGCAAATATAATGCAGAGTAATAACAAGGATGGTAGTGACTAATTTTGCGGAAAAGCATAATTTGTAAAGCAGTTAATGCGATCAAGTTATTAATACAAAAATGTAAACATGTGTATGCATCATCTTCTAACTCAAGGGGTACAGTCAGCCCACCCTCGCTCAACAGTCCTTACATGCCATGAATAACTCAACCATTCAAACAATTGTAAACTAACTATGAGAAGTCACACAACCCGCCCTTGACCTTGGGCTCGGCTTTTCGAAAAGATTTAAACTCTGATCAGAGGTGTACCACTGTACCCACAAGGCACGCACTCATCCCATACACCAAAGTGTAACGAGATGACCCATACCACAGGAACTCGTGCCAAAACCTTCCATATGGACCGCCTCGACCCGACAGCACCCTCTTATGGGTTTCATATGGTGCCCCGACGCGTCGATCCAACACGATACCCCCTTGAGCCATGTCGGTACAAGTCACCCGCAGGTTGCCCCTTGCCCCCTCCACTATGGTGCGTCGAGTTGGTTTGTTCCATACTTCCAGTTAGGACATACCCATTAGACTTGTGGTTAGTACGGAAGTGCTTTGCAACAGATCCCGCAGACCGGTCCTTATAGTGCCCCGGGTGCGACCAACCAATGCCCTAGCTTGCACCCGGAACCCACCATACTTATAACATAGCCAACTCCAACAGAGTCCAGAGACGAGAATAACGGGGAAATACATATAATAGAATCCATCTATATATGACTCATTCTTTTATGCTATAGCAGTTGTGTCGGTACATTGTACACTAGATAATATATAATATTGTGGAGTGACAAGGAGTTAAGGCTCAATAAGCATGGCTTGGGTTTACACACAAGGACGGGATCTAATAAATATAGTGTGTAGGGCTTGAGATTAGACTAATGCAATATTGTCCTATGAGTTATAGTTATAATTCATTAAAACATGGACTCAATGATGATCAAAATGGGGGTTGTGACTTGCCTTGTTCAGCAAATGGTGAAGGTGGAACCTCGGGGAAAAACTCCGGCTCCTCGACGATCTCGTAGTCTTCTCGATACGGAAAAGTTTAAATAAAACATTCAATAAACAATCAAAATATCACAAAACATAAGCATACAAGTTTTATGATTTAAATATGTGAAACAAGCTTTATTATTCTGAAGTTATATGGAATAATATTAAAGGTTAAAGTTTTGGGGTTTTTCCTAATTTATTTCATGATTTATCAATTTATCCCTAAGGGGTTTTTATTCATTTAATTAATAAGAATATTTTATGCTAAAGTAACATACTGTTTTTATGGCATAAACATGTAGAGAATAAAAACAAGAATTTAACAAAATTTGAATGGTGGAATTTGGAGTTAAAATGAGCAAGTTATGAATTTTCAAAGTTTAAATCAATTTCTGAATTTTATTTTAAACAGAAAATGGGTTCTGGTCCACGGTGAGCCAGGCCCACGGTGGACTCATGTATTGTGCACGTGAACTGGATCGATCTGGACCGTCTGATCTAGATCAAGCGGTCAGGCACGATGCGGGAGGGTTAAGTGGCGATCGACGGCTGTGAGGCCTCGGTACCGCTTTGACCGGATCAACGACTCTCATTAAATCCCTTTGGGATTTAATCTGGGCCGTCCGATTACAAACGTGTGGCCAGGAACAGATCCGGCATGGCACGCATGTAAGGGGGCAAGTACCCCCTTCGTTCTTGGCTCCGGCGGGCTCGGGCGCGGTGGCGATGGCAACGGCGAGGGCCTAGGGACCTAGATCTCGGCGGAAATGGAAAGAGGGGAGCAAGGGGAGTGTGATGGTACCGAAGATGGCGACGGCGGGTGATTGACGGCGACCGGCGGCGAGGGTAGATGAAGAAGGGCTTTGGGTCGATGACGGCGATGGCGATCCGGTGGTCCTTACGGCCAACGAAGGCGTGGCCGAGGACGGGCGGTCGATGATGGTCACGAAGGTGGTGGTGGCGTGGACAGTGGCGGCTTGTGTCAGTGGCGAGCAGTGGCCGGAGGTGAAGCAGAGGTGAAGGCCGAGAAGTGGGCGGCAACGCTCTGGAATGCACTAGCTTGGGCTACGGGGTGTGGGCGGAGTGCGGTGTCTCGAAGAGGTTTAAATAGGGGCTTGCCGGTGTCGTTTTGGCAAGGGAATCGGAGGAAACCCGAAGGTTCCTTTCCAACTCCGGCGAGGCTTTCCAAACCCTCGGCCAAGCTTCCCTCTTTGGGAAAACACGTCGGTTTTTGAAGGAAAGAGGTCGTCGGTGATCAGGGAAGGCGATCCCGTGATCTGATCGGTGAAAACGGGCACGGGGCGGCGGATAAACAGAAGGGGATCGCCGGAGAAGGAAAGGGGAGGGGGATTCCATCGGAGACGATGGATCTGACAGGTGGGTCCCACCTGTCAGCGGGCGAGCGGGAAAGGAAAGGGCCGACAAATGGGCCTGGGCTGTCAGAGGCAGAGGGAGGCGCTAGCGAGGCTGACGGGTGGGCCGAGGCGAGGCGCGGGCGGGAGAGAGAGGAGGGTGTGAGTGCTGACAGGCGGACCCTACTTAGCAGTGACACAGGCGCTGGGCTGGGCCGGGCTGAGGCAAATTGGTGGTTTGCGGCCCACTGGGATTTAAAATGCTTTTCTGATTTAAAATAATTCCAGTAATTCATTTATTTATTTAAGAGTTGAATCACTATTGATAAAAATTTGTAAAAATTCCTAAAATTATATCTTGGCCTCTAGATTCCACCATAAATTTTCCAAGTTTAAATTTGAAGTTTTCCCCCTTGTTTGGCTTTAATAGGGCTCTTTTTAGGGTTTTCTTTAGTTCAATAATTCCTTTAATTCCCTGAAAATTCATTTCCTTTATTTTATTTATTTTTAAATCTTGGGATGTTACAAAACCTATAGTGTGTGTCATTAGGTTGGGGCGCATCATGCTAAAGGTTTCGGCATGAGTTCCTGCGACTTGGGTCATCTGAACACATTGCGGTGTGTAGGAATAATTGCCTTGTGGGTACAGTGGTTGACCTCTAATTAGAGTTTAAATCTTTTCGAAAAGCTGAGCCCACGGTCAAGGGCAGGTTGCGTGACATCCCACAATTAGTTTGACTTTGTGAAGTGTTGCATGATGATTGGCATGTAAGGACTATTGAGCGAGGATGGCTGACTGTACTCCTCGAGTTAGAAGATGTTGCATCATTCGTGGTTTAATTATTCTGTACGATTAAACTTGACTCACATTAAAGGCTGCAAGATAAAAATGTACTTTTCCGCACTTTAAACTAGTACCTTTCCTTGTTATTACCTTGCATTATTATTGCATTTCTCAGTGGCTTGTTGAGTACTTTTGTACTCATACCCGTTGGAAAACCCACTTCAGAGACGATGTACTATGACGAGGATGTCCTGGAGTAGCGACCTAGTCAAGGAAGCGACCCTGGAGAAGATGTTCATCTAGATGATTATTTTATTATTTTATTTTTATTAACACTTGTGTAATAATGTGGTCTACGAACCACAAATCATTGTCGTACGTGCGTTGTCGTGTGATGAACATCTTGAGATTATTGATTTTCTTTGGAATTTTAATAAATTCGGGAATTATTAAATTCCGGGTGCCACATACCCCTTCCTAGCCTAGTTGCATGTTTAGGGGACATAGTGAGGGATGTCGGAAAAAAGATGCTCGACTATGGGTGTATAGCCTTAAGGCTTACCCCTTCTTGTCCTAGTTGCATGTCTAGGGAAAGTAGTCAGTGAAGTTGAGGAGGGATCATCATAGAGTCGATGAGTGCTTGAACATGTTAGCTTTGTTTACAAAATTTATGAGTTTATTTACAAGACAAGGTTATACGTAAAATCAATGAAAGTGTTCGATGTTCCATGAATAAAGCTTCAAAGAGACTCATCCTTATTTCATGGTTGTTGTAGATCATAGCGAGTACCTGGTTTCTACCATATCCCCTAGTAGTTGCCGACGAAGGCCAAGCAGAGTTGCACATAGGAATTTATAGATTTCCTTTGTTAGACTACAAAGCTAGTTATTAGTAGAGGATGAGAGCATGACTAGTAAGTAAGTTGACATCACTCTCTTGTCACTGCTAGCCGCATAGACCACCATGTAGTAGAGTCATAACCATTGTGAGGGCTGTGTTTTGCCATCACAAGGCTCAATCCCTATCATGGGGAATGACTTCAGTTATCTCACTCAACTGGGCAACTCATGAATGCAAGAAAACTGCCATAATCGCTTTGAATCTTGCTTCTCTTGTGGATGTGGCAGTTTTAGCTCCTGCCACTGCTAGAGCCACTGTTGTTGGTACTACTTTCGGTGCCATAATCTCTTTGAATCTATTCGCTTGTAGATCTCTGATCATACCCTATAGTTCTGCCTTCTTAGTGGCAATGAGAGGTGACTATTGTGTGGGTTGTTGATCGATGGGGTCCCATCGTGCCATGGTTGATACCGACTAAAGCTATGGTTCTCCTTATTCTATGAGAAGAAGAGGGAGGCTAGGCTAGAGCTAGTGCTGGGGTATTGATATGTATTGCCACAGCCTGAGTCAAAGCCTTGGCCTATTGTAGTTCTTGCATTTTGTGGAGATAACGAAGGGCCCTCTCGAGTGCAACTAAGTTAGTGGTGGGAGTCTTGAAGACACTTTGACCATCGAATCTAGGGTGAATCTTCAAAATTGTGGTGAATATCCTCTTCTTACGTGACTCCACCACTATGACATGCCTATGCCGGTCGCTGCTAGGAGATGATACCTTGCCTTTGGCCATCATGATGAGATTTGTCGGGAACTAAAGATTGCCCAATTTGGGGTTATCCTCAGGTCCATCGGTGGGTCGGACCTCCATCCATCAGCGTTGGATGATCCAACCCTTTTTGCTGGAGAAGATGACATAATGCCAAGGATCAATTGGGGCTCAACCACGATCCACTAGGTTGGCCCGCTCAAGAGCTGAAGGAAAAGTTATCTTCCTCGATTTAGCTAACCTAGATGAAGTGCTCGACGAAGGTTTCGATATTACAAGTTATCCAATCACATCCCTAATGAATTCCAAACTCCCAAGCATGATGTATTTTTATTGTTAAAAAAATTCAAGTTCAAACGAGGATTTAAACATCAATAAAAAAGTGCTGAAAATTTTAAAAAGTACATAAGAACAGAAATTAAAAAATGTTTGGGGGCCAACAGCAAGGTTCAAACCTCAAACCGCCTACCGGTAGCAAGGTTCGAACCTCGAACTGCAAGGCCCCAAGCGAGCCCCCCCGCACCACTGTGCTACAAAGTCTTTCTCGACATTATAGGTAGTGTATGCTAGATTGTCCCTACCGCTATTAATAGTGGCGGTCGTGTGTAATCAGTGGCGGGCATGCTGACATCACCAGCCCGCCACTGCTATTCCTTTTAGTAGTGGCGGTCGGGTGACGTCAGCGGGCCACCACTACTTAGTCGAGTGACGTAAGTTACAGAGTCTAATATGTCATCACCCCACGCGCGTACAGGGACTTAGGTTTCCCTGTACATGCCCACTGCCACCCCTGTCGCCGCCACTCGCTGCCGCTAGCCACAACCCGCTGTCCGCCGCCGCCGCCTGCCACCCACACCCGCGCGCGTCGCCGCCCACCGCCCAGCCCGACTCCTGCCCCCGCCTCCGGCCGCCGCCTATCGCAAGCCACCGGCAGCCATCACCCATCGCCCGTCGTCGCCAACCGTTGCCCGTCGCTACTGCCCGTCGATTAAGTAAGTTAATGTGATCACTATCGCAAGAATGCCACTGCTGGACAGCTCCTCCTTACACACTCAAATTTCTTAAATATATTAATGTGTATTTTCTTGTTGAGGAACATTAGAACATGTCAAGGATCAAATTAGTTGTGCAATGTTAATGGGATTTACTTATGGTGTCTTTAAACACCACTTGCATGATAAACCTTCATGTGTTTGCAGAAAATTTTAGCAATTTTGAGCATTTGTATGTGAATGTTAAGTTGTGCGAAGTATTCCTGTGATCAAATGAAGAAGCACAACAATTACATTTGTTTGTAGTTGTTCACTACTTCACTTGTTTATAGCTGCAAGGGTTTTTATTATTTTTTCATAGAACCATATGGAGCATGTAAAAAGCTTGCCACTATTGGACTTTATAATTTCATTTGCTAATGCATAATTGATTCATTTGATGTGAATTGTGAGTTGTAGTATGTGATATAATGAATAATTGATTCATTTGCTAATGCATGTCTGGGCCTAGTGAAACAGTTCAAGAGAATGCTCCCCTTATTCTTGTTGAGCCTGTTCCAGATCCGAATATTGATGATCAGTCAAGGGGTGTTGATGATGTGAACGCGGGAGAGCAGTTCAGATTGCCTGATGATGCCGAGTTGTTTGAGGATTGGCAAGTTGAGACTTTTCATTTGTTTAACCAGAAAGAGGTTGGGTTTGTTGAGAACAGGAAGAGACGGAAGAACCCTGCCAGAACAATGAAGAAGGTGGTGCCAACTGTGGTGCTTCATTAGAGTGCCCATTTCGGAGAAGGCAAAGCAAAGGGATGATCTTAAAAATGATATCTCAAGTTTGTCAAAGTTTACTATTCTACAATCTACTGGTAATAATTGCCTGAAATTAATTACTAGTGATGCTGGTATAAGTAGATGTTTTTTTTGCAGTGGAAGAATCACTTGAAGAGAGTGGACCGAGGAAGAAGAAGAGCAAACTATAGCTTCCTTTTGGGTTTGGGCCGGGAGTGCGTTTTTGTTTGGGGTGCGGTTCAATGTGTAAGCTGGTTTCCCTAGCCTGGAGTTGTGTCTGTTTAATTGCTTTCCAATAAACATGATGTGTCAAGTTTGGATATGAATTTGGATGGATATGTGAATTTGGATGTGATATGTGATTTTTGATGTGATTTGTGAAGTTTGGATGTGAATTTGGATGGATATGTGAATTTGGATGTGATATGTGATTTTTGATGTGATATGTGAAGTTTGAATGTGAATTTGGATGTGATATGTGATTTTTGTTGTGATATGTGAATTTGGATATAAATTGTGATTGATTGTGAGTGTGAATAGGGGAACCAGGAAAAAAAATAAAAATACCAGATAACTTCCATCGGCTTTTACCATAGCCGACGGAAGTTAGCAGGCCTTGGTAATGGGGCAGAATGCCACGCTGACTTGCGTCGGCTTCGTGTGGCCGACAGAAGTTAGCTACCTTTCGTCAAACTGCTTCCGTCGGCCATATGCACATGGCGCCAAGCGAGCCCCCCGCACAACTGCGCTATAAAGTATTTTCGACATTGTAGGCAGTGTATGGTAGATAATCCCTACCACTACCATGACTTATTTGCATTTAAATCATAGAAATAAAAACAATAAACTGAGGCAGAAAAATACCAATTTTGCAATTAGTATAGTTGTGTTGTATTTTGATTGTACAAAAACTTTCAAGTTCAAAGGAAGATTCAACTATATATTTTTCTTTCAAACCTGAGTCATTTAATCTCTAAACCTTAATTCATCCCCGGGGAATCTTAGGTTTCTTAACGCGCTACATGATTATTTTCTCGAAACAATTTTATTTTTTTATGACAACATCTATGGATCATATCGTAACAACATGACTAGTCTCGTCTTTTTTACTCTTTATTTGATGTTTTGAGGATTAAAAAACTATAAAGATACATGTTGTCGATCGAGTGTGGCAACCTACATTTTGTATGATGGTTTTAAATTTATTTGATAATAACTAATAATAGAGTCAAAACATGAATATGGTTTTTCTATAAAATTTGGTTAATTATTTCATGTGCTTGTAGTTCAAATTTAGCTTATTTTGACTTTGATTATAGAAACACACTTAATGAAATAAAAACAGTAAACTGAGGCAGAAAAATACCAATTTTTTAAATTTGATAAGTTATGATGTATTTTTATTGTTAAAAAAATTCAAGTTCAAACGAGGATTTAAACATCAATAAAAAAGTGCTGAAATTTTAAAAAATAAGAATAGAAATGAAAAAAATGTTTGGACTAATAATAGAGTAAAAAACATGAATATAATTTTTCTATAAATTTTAGTTAATTATTTGATGTGCTTGTATTTCAAATTTAACTTATTTTGACTTTGATCATAGAAACACTTAATGAAATAAAAAACAGTAAACTGAGGCAGAAAAATACCAATTTTTTAAATTTGATAAGTTATGATGTATTTTTATTGTTAAAAAAATTCAAGTTCAAACGAGGATTTAAACATCAATAAAAAAGTGTTGAAATTTTAAAAAATAAGAACAGAAATGAAAAAATGTTTGGGCGCCAGTAGCAAGGTTCAAACCTCAAACCGCCTACCTGCAGCAATGTTCGAACCTCAAACAGCATGGCCCCAAGCGATCCCCCCGCACCACTGCGCTACACAATCTTTCTCCACATTGTTGGCAATGTATGCTAGATAATCCCTACCGCTTTTAGTAGTGGCGGTCAGGTGTAATCAGTGGCGGACATGCTGACATCACTAGCCCGCCACTGCTATTCCTTTTAGTAGTGGTGGTCGGGTGACGTCAGCGGCCCGCCACTACTAAGTCGAGTACCAGCGGAAGGCGGATTAGTAGTGGCGGGCTGCTGATGTCACTGCCCGCCACTACTAACAGAAATAGCAGTGGCGGGCAAGATGATATCATATTGCCCGCCACTGCTAATACACCTACATATAGTGTTTTCTCTCCCGCTCCAAAAACCTAATTTCATTTGGAAACTAAACTCCCGCTCTACCGAACTCCACCCATCACCGCCGTCCCGGAGCACGTCACCGCCACCCCTGGAGCCTGTCGTCGCCGCCCGCGAAGCCCGTTGCCGCACCCGAAGCCCGTCGCCACCCCCCGGAGCACGCAGCCACCGTCTTGGAGCCCGTCACCGCCCCCGAAGCCCATCGCCGCCCCGAGCCCGTCGGCATCCCGAAGCCCGTCGTTGCCACCCGCGAAGCCCGTCGCTGCCCCGGAGCACGCGACTACCGTCTTGGATCCTGTCACCACCCCCAAAGCCCCTCACCGCCGTCTTGTAGCCCCTCGCCGCCATCTTGGAGCCCGTCACCCTCCCGGAGCCCATCGTGTTCACCGCTTAGGGGTTGGTATGTTCCCTTCTCTGATGTGGTGGTGGATGCTTGTTAAATTTACTAAGCATGGATTCTATAAGCGATGCAACACATCACGAAAATTACATTCTTACTGTGATGGTAACTTCACATGATCGCTTCAGTTTATTTGCTGGCCATATAAAAACATGCATTAGAAATTTAGAACTATATGAAAACACGATTACTGCGATGCATGTGTGTTTAATTAAGTTGGAAGATATATCAACTTGTGAATATATGAATAGTTGCTGCCTGCTACTGTGTATGCATCTATTTGTGTGTCTTTTTGTTTTTAATTGCTTATTATTGCTGTCAACTCCAAATTATAACATGAATAGTGAATTGCAAATCAACAACTATTTATGACATGAGCAATACTACAACATAAGCATCTTAAGCAGATCAGTTCCCATGTCATTTTTTTCTATTGCAATGTGAAAACTGAGTCAATACAACTAAACTAAAACTTTTGTATGAAGATTCAAATTTAAATGAGAGGTATGAAATAAAGTAAATAGTTGTCACATGAGATTGAAATGGACAAAATGGTATGCCCTGAAATCATGTGATGACACTGAACTGATGAAAACTAACATGATTCCAAGATTGATGCCTGCTACTGTGAATTATTACCATTTCTTTCAGACAAAACCTAAATTCAAAACTCCCGTTCTCCGAAATTGATGATGTTTGCGCTCCCGTTCTCCGAAACCTAAATTCAAAACTCCCGGATAGGTCTTTTTTTTCTCTATTGCAATTCTATGCCTTTTTTCCTGTTTTGCTATTCCTTTTAGAGGCCTATGATGCAAATTGTTATTGAGTTATCTCATGCATGTCATCAAATCTATGGGACACATCCATTCCCTTCAACAACTTCTTCTTTCTTATGCTGCTGGTAGGGAATGGATGTGACCATGGGTTCCATGGCAGCCATGAACACATTTGAAAAACAACAAAAAATATGTTGAGGCCTCAATAACTTTGTGCAGAATCCAATGTAACACAACAATACTAGAGAGAGAACAACTAATAGTAAACTAGCTTGTTGTTATATGATGCATACATAACACAAGCACTATACTTGAGGATTAGTATAGTAGCTTCAGAAGTAATAGCTGACTACTAATGCATGAGGCTACTACCCAGTCTTAATCATACATAACAAAACCAACAAGAGAGTTGTAGCTAAGAAAAGTTTTCATCCATTTCCCACCTTTGACATTGTTGATCAGTTTACTACTTCTATTACTTCTGAAGCTACTATACTAATCCTCAAGTGCATCCGACATGTGCATTGTTTCATACATGAAAATATGACAGCAAACCTTTTTTGCATAACCAAAATTCCGATACATTAGCCTCTTAACTATGAATATTTCATCTATTGCGGAAGAAGGACGTTCCATCGAGGAGCTCATCTATGAGTCTCCTGCAAAAACAAATAAAGAGGGTTCATCTGAAGGATCCTCTGATAGCGAATCTTCGTACCACTCTCCGGAGAATTAACATCCAGTGGAGCCTAGGAAGAAGCGAACGAGAGAAGACGCTGATGAGGATTACATTCCTGAAGCTCAAGCGGAGGTAATTATTGCATTAGTAACTAGTCAGAGCAGCTTCTAACCGAGGATTACATTCCTGAAGCTCACATTGTCTATCATCATAGGATCATCCAAAGCGAGGAAGCGTCGATTATTCTAAGTCGAGGAAAGAACAGCTATTGTCCCATCTATTGAGTCATCTGAGCCAACAGTTGTTGAGCCCGCTGCCACTACATCCTCTGCATATGCGAAGAGGAGAGGAAAATAGGAGAAGAATAAGCTGCATACAACTATCTACGAGGTTGAAGAAGTGTATGTTGATGGGGCTCCAAAGAAGCCGAAAGAAATCACAGCTAAGTGGCGCAATGACCATGGATGTCTCGCCAGGGAGCGATGTAAGATAGTTTGGAAAAACTAGAAGAGTGTCCCTGAAGCTACAAAGAATGAATTATGACAACATATAAAAGCGCATTATAAATTCCCAGAAGATTGCTTCGAAGATGCTAAAGCTTCCACATTGAAGACTATCAGGAAATATCTCCATACATTTAGGACTAAATTGAACACACAATACCTTCAGAAAGGAGATTCGCCGCTCAACGACTACGACTTTATCATGCCAAATGAATGGAATGAATTCAAAATGCAGCATTGCTCGGAAGAAGCCAGACAAGAGAGCATCATGTTCAAAGAACTTAATAAGAAAAATAAGTTCCCACATAAACTTGGCCCAGGTGGATATAAGACCAAGGAGGATGAGTAGAGTAGAAAGGAAGAGGAGGACTATGCGACTGGGTTACCTGAAAAGTTTTCAGGTGTTGATCAACACACTAAGAGATGACTCCTAGGTCGATCTAAAAAACACTCGAGGGCCAATATATCCTCTCCGACTCACAGACTAGTGAAGTATTTCAGAAAGAGAAGGAAATCGTTGAGTTGGATAAGACTGGAAAGTTCAAGCCCGAGGGATGTAATGACCAGCTTACATCTGCTCTCGGAAATGAAGAACATCGAGGGCACACCTGAGGTGTCTATTCTATAGCACCCTAGAAGAATACTTTCAAGAAGCAGGATTGTGCCACATACAAGAAGCGTCAAGCACGCACAGACGACGCCGCAGAGCACCGTGTAGAGTGGGAGAGACACTTCTTTCAATTTATTAGTGAGAATCCAAACATCATGTAGGCTGTAGCGGGACAGATAGTTGTGCCAGAGGTACGACCTGACGTACCAAACATTGTTGGATCAGTACAAGAGAAATTTCTTGTAAATTATATTAAAGAGGACACACCATGCAGTCTGCATGTACCAATTGGACGCAAAGGACATTCCCAAGAGGCTGCACGAGGCATTGCTATGCCTGGGGATCTATTTCACAATCGGCCTATTCCCGTGGAGTATACCAAGGTTTAGGTCAATGAGATCACCAATGACAGATTTATCAATGACCCCCTGGATATTCTAATGCCTGATGAGGGGATTGAGACAATTGGAGATGCACTAATTAACTTTGTCTTATAGGCCAGCCGAGATATCAAATTACTCCAGAGGTAGTCTCCAACAAGTTCTCAGAGTAGATCGCCTATTTTCTCGTCGCAATCCCCCACATATCCTTCATCTCATGATATGCAAAATATAGGATCTTTATCACCTGTTGATGAGCGTGAGATGGAGGAAGAGGCAGAGAAGGAGCTAGTGCCCGATAAAGTGGAATATCGTCAAATGGCTCAAGAACTCGAGGAACACGTGCCCGAAAAAGTGGCAGATCCACAAATGGCTCAACAACACGTGCCGAAGGAAGTGACAGATCCTAAATTGGCCGAGCCTGATCAAGTGGAAGAGTCAGTTCCAGCGATCGAGCCTGATCAAGTCAAAGAGTCAGTTCTAACGATCGAGCCTCAAGTGACAGAGCTAGTGGATGAGCCTGATCAACTGAAAGAGTCAGTTAAAGCATCCGAGCTCGAGCATGAGAATCAAGAGGCACGCCTAAAGCCCACAATCCACAAGACAATTGTTCAAGTTGGGCAGTGTTCTAAGCCAAAGTCTGAAATGCTCAAATTCTTAGTACTATGGGGAAAACACGTTCTATGGCCGTAGAGGCTCACTTAAAGGCTCTAGTACAAAAACATGGCTCACTTTCTGCGGATCAATGGACCTACGGAGACAATGATTTTATCGAGTACGAAACAGGAAAACCATTCTTATCCCAATGAGTACTTAAGAGTATGAACTGGGAGATTAAATCATTTCATGACTAGTATCTTGAAGCGTCTTCGTTAAGAGTTATGCAAATAGAAGTGAAGGTTCCAAAAGAAGTATTCAACTGCCTAGAGTTTAACCTTGTACTGTTTTTCGATGACTTCCACCTGATGTTCTGTCTGAAGCGAACCGACATTACAAGCATGATGCTCTAGTGCTTGTAAGTAGTTTTTACTTTGTCAATATAAAGCAAAAATCAATCATGTCTTATATTGACTAGTGTTTCATAACATATGTAGTTTGAATTCATGTTCTGATAAGTCTAAACAATATGGGTACTTGAACCCATCATTAATAAGTCAAAGTACACTAAACCCAGTACTAAACTAGAACGATGCAAAGTACTGGAGTGCGGGTCGGAAAATGTTTCAAAGGAAGATTTTCAATAAAGACCAAGATGCACTTAAGAAGAATAAAAGGAATTGTGCCACGTTGTATATTGCATGGTGCAGGTTTCAATGGAGGGACAGAGACATGATAAGCGGGGCATATAACTTTAAGTAAGTATACCCACTATATCCACTTAATCACGTTTTATCGATTATGAAACTAACATAATCACATATTACTTCTCTCGATAGTGATCATTGGATTGCACTTCTGATATACCCGAAGAACTCTAGGGTTTGGGTGCTCGAATCTCTCAACAAACCCATAAAAGAATATCAAGATATAATAAATGTTCTTTAGAGTGCATATAAATATTACGTAGAAAAGTTACATGACCCACATGATCTACAAAGGCCGAAAGAAATGCATATCAGAACCAACTATCCGGTAAGATTATATTTTGAAATTTCTTAATTCAAATAATAAACCAAACTATATATCATTCTAACTTTATCTATTTTGAAGTGTCACAAACAACTTCCTGGTTCGGTGCATTGCGGGTATTACACTTGTAATTTCATGAGCAATGACTTAGGAAAGTATGCGCGAACAATACCTTAGGATACTAAAGAAGTAAGTTGATTTATTGTGTGTTAATCTAATATAACCTACCATGTATGTACTTATATGTTAGGTATGCAGACGTCAGGTCCATCAACCGTTGCCAGGAAGAGCCAAATCTCTGATGCAAAATGTATGGAATCGTATCAAGGATGTGTTGCTTCACGATGCATGAAATTATTCATGAGTATGGAATACTCTTCGATCCTGAAGGTGAAGTGGCCAAGCATCCAACTCTGAGACGTTGGGACAGAAGACCTAAAAGGCTTGAACAACAAATTTCTAAGAATTTTGAAGCTCTGAAGAAAAAAGAATATGTGCAAGATAAGAGCTAGCCTTCCGAGAAGAAACATTAAACAAAATGAGCATATATTTGTGAACAATTGTTAATTTTTAAGTTTTGATAGATGTAAAGTTTGTAAACTTGATGTGTGATGAAATGTAAACTTTGTAAATTTGTAAATTTATGAGATGGGTTGTTGTTGTGTTGATGTTGTGTTGCTGTTGTGGATGGCTTAGGGAGCTGATAATTTTTGTAGTTGTGTTGCTGCTGTGGATCTGGATGGCTGTGTGAAGCTATATATTTCTATGTTTTTGTTTGTGGGACTGTGTGAATTAAGGTTTATAACATTCTGTGTAATGGGGAAAACAAGTAGTGGCAGGCACGTTGACGTCATCTGCCCGCCACTGTTGTTAGCCACTGCTATTAACACAACGATGGCGGGCACTCTGCCCGCCACTACAGTATGTTTTTGCCCGTCGCTACAGTGTCGCTTTATAGTAGTGTTCATCCCCAACAAATATTTGTTAATGTTATATAATGAAAATAACTAATAGTCAGAATTATACGTTAAATTTCATGTAAAAACTTCATTACTTATATTTTAAGTAGAGATAACACCTTTTTTATCGACACCTTTAACAATCTAGCCTACCTCTAGTTCCCTTCTATTTTTCCTTTGCTTAAATATTCTATGTAGCTCTCACTATGGAAAATAGGGGCTCACCGAGTGTCATAGGAACTCAGCAAAGCACTAAAAGTATTTGGTGAAGTGTTCACCGAGTGATATAATTAGCGAAGACCACTTAGAGAACCCGCTATCGGTAGACAGAAATTCAAAAGGTGTTTTATTGGCCACTTTGGTGAACATTTCATCAAGTGTCACATCAGCTTTACCGAGTGCCCGATGTGACACTTGGCACAAAAAGTGCATAACAACCCAAATGAACTATTGGTGGCTTCACCAAGTGCTACACCGTGCACTCTATAAATAGCCAAATTCAACAATGTCTAGGAGCGCACTATGTGTTCGGCCTAGCGCACGAACACATGACACACCTCAAGCGCTGCCCAATCTAGATGTTTGCCGAGTGCCATAATAGGCACTCGCCAAATGTCATATGTGCATTTCAAGCTCTTTGTTGAGTGTACACACTCGGCAAATCCTCCATTTTCCAAAAATTAGTACACTTTCCAATTCACAAATGCACATACATATTGAAAACCACATCATATACAAATTGATGTTACATTCAAATCCATGTCATATTTCACAAAATCCACATACACATTTCAAACAATCCCCAATTCACATCACAAGTTCACATCACATTTCATCACAAATTTATAAAACTATGTCCTCCATCACGGACACCACATGTTAACTCCACAAGTTATGTAACTAAAAAGTCATGCCAAGAGAGTGTGCATTTGGAGAACAATTGGAAGATGCTGCCAAAAACTTGCGCTGGATTGGAGTGTTGCATGAAAATAAATCCAATCTACATATCCTCCACTTGTCCAAGAAACATTGATATTTGGAAATAGTTACAGTCATAGATTTGCAAAGACTTACATATTTCAAACCGTAACTCTTCCGAATAGGAGATGCCTAGGTTACACGACCCTTGAACACACTAGTCTAAAATCATATTAAAAGAATATTTTTTCAAATTTTTGGTAGCATATCCTCTATAATTGTTGACGCCAAGAAGCCTAGGCCCACAGAAGATACACATGGTCAACAAAAGTCAAAGGAATCCGGTCAAAGATGGTCAAAGAAGCCCGTCCATGCTGTTACAACATGACAGGATATGAAGGAGCCAATGAAGGTAAAACTGAGAAGAGATAAGGATTATCTAGAAATCAATTAGGATAGATTACTTCGACGACAAGTCTCTATACTATAAATATGTATCCTTTAGTTAGGTCAAAAAACACACAACTCTATCAAAAAACTCTTTGGCACATCGCCACCGTTGGCTTCCGAAGGTTAACCTCGGCGGGATTCGACACTCGGTGCTGGGCTGCATCGTTCTGATCTCCGATGAAGAGATGAGTCCCTCCACCCCAGACGATGGTATCGACTAGGTCAGTGTCCTCATGACTGCATCAATTTGATCTCTTAAGGCATCGGTCGAAACAATATGATCGCCAGTTTATCTCGGTGTATTGGCTAGGTCTAAGGCTACATCAGATTGATCTCTTAGATTGATGTGATTTAGGTGTGGTTGTCTGAGGCTTCATCGGTTAGGTCCGACATCTATTTCTATTTTATCTTCTTCATGTTGTATACCGTTCATCTAAATAAAGCGTGCCTGATACTCTAAAGTATTGTTAAGTTCATCGTGATTAGCTATTGTCTTGGTTAAGTCAAATCTTGTTATTGTGATGATTTTGATGATACAGATGTGTGTATCTGGCATGTTTTATTTATTTCTATCGAAGTACAAGGAGATAGGTTATCTTCAAATCAACGTTATATTCTATTTGCTATCAAGGAATGCTCATTGACCCATATGCATAAATTTCTTATCTCATCGGCCGATGGCGCATTCGTCTCAGACGCTCTGCCTTGGTCATCGGCCTTTTCACCGATTTGCGTTATTCGCTCACAATTGTTTCATCTTTACCACAGTAATCGGCTTGGCAGCCGATCAACATTTCTACTAGTGATATTTTCTCTATTCCCTTACAATTTACAGGGTCAAACTGATTGGCACACCTTGAACCTTTTTTCTAAGATTGTAGGACCTGCACTGGAGTTACGCAGATGTCCTAGGCCACACGTGTGTCAAAGTGTGACCAAAAAAGACACCAACACACTTTTTGGCATGATTAGTAGGGCCCAGACTCTATCCATCCATCAGGCCAGACTTAACATTGTTAAAGTTACAAATGACAAAGTCAAACCGACCTATAGTAAGCAGCCCAAGCTCACCCTGTGAAAACGACATTGATGAGGTAGAGGGTAAAATCAGTCAAGGGTTCACTGCAGCCGATGAGCTCCAGGAAGTAGATATCAGACTTAGTGACAGACTGAGGCCAACCTTCGTAATTGCCCAACTCCTCGATGAGATAAAAACTGGACTACTCGCGTTACTACGAGAATATCAAGATTGCTTTGCATGGGAGTATCATGAAATGCCAGGTTTAAGCCGATCAATTATAGAACATCGACTACCAATAAAACAGGGATATCGGCCATTCAAGCAGTCACCTCAGTGGTTCAAAGTAGAAATATACCAAGATATCAAAGACGAGTATGGAAGAAAAGCCAGAAGCTCAAGATATGTGTTGACTTTAGAGATCTGAACAAAGCAACCCCAAAGGATGAGTACCCAATGCCGATCACATACTTGCTGGTGGACGCTGCATTAGGTCACAAGATCATCATCTTCATGGACGAAAACGCAAGATATAATGAGATCTTCATTGCTTACGAGGACATCCACAAGACGGTCTTCCGATGCCTAGGCGCTATCGGACTGTATGAGTGGGTGGTGATGACCTTCAGTTTGTAAAATGCCGGGGTGACTTACTAGATTGCCATGAACTATATTTTTCACGACTTTATTAGCCTGCTAGTGGAAATATACATCGATGACGTCGTGGTAAAGTAAAGAAATGTTCAAGACCATGCCAATATACATCAAGTTCTAGAGAGGGCCAAGAAATACGAGTCAAAAATGAATCCTGAAAAGTGTTCCTTTGGTGTGTTGATGGGGAAGTTTCTGGGATTTATTGTGCATGAAAGAGGGATTGAGATAAACCAACGCAGTATCGAGGAAATTAAGA
Organism: Zizania palustris; assembly: GCA_019279435.1. Lineage (NCBI taxonomy): Eukaryota > Viridiplantae > Streptophyta > Magnoliopsida > Poales > Poaceae > Zizania > Zizania palustris. The sequence goes on from JAAALK010000288.1 coordinate 18,253,479, forward strand.
ATAATCAACCCCCTTCTGATAAAACCAAATTGCGGTAATTAATCGGGAAGATAATTTTTCTCAGGATATTCATAGTTGACCTCTCAAGGAAAATAGAGTCGTTCACTCTACTGTTGAAGTTGAAGCCTGATCAGGAGTTTGCATGGGGAGACAAGCAGCAAAAGGTGTTTGACGAAATTAAAGAGTACTTGAGTTCACCACCAAAATTAATGCCACCGGAGAAAGGAACTCCATTCAGTTATACTTATCGGCCGGCAATGATGCCATCGGGGTAGTTCTGATTTAGGACGTCGATAAGGAGAGGGTAATATTATATCTCAGCAGGAGGCTTCTAGACATTGAGACCCAATACCCTATAGTGGAGAAGCTCTATTTATGTTTGTACTTCTCATGCACCAAGTCGAGACATTACCTGCTCTCAATAGAGTGCACCATAGTGTGTAAGGTCGATGTCATTAAGTACATACTATCGGCCTCGGTATTAAAAGGACGTATCGGAAAATGGATCCTCGCTCTAACTTAATTTGATCTCAGATATTAATCGGCTAACGCAGTGAAAGGGCAAGTGATAGCCAATTTCATAGTTCAGCACAGGGATGAGTCGGTAACCCATTTTGAGCCGATACCATGGACGTTGTTCTATGATGGATCGATGTGCCGAGACAGATGTGGTATCAGCCTTGTAATCGTCTCCCCTCGGGGGGCATCATTTGAGTTTTCTTACACCATTAACCATTCACCACCAACAATCAAGCCGAGTATGAAGTAGTGCAGAAAGGGTTACAGCTACGGGAAGAAGTGGGCACCGTCACAGTTGAAATCCATGGGGACTCCTTCTTAGTTATGAAGCAACTATCAAATGAGTATGAATGCAAGGAGGAAATACTAAAAGAATACCACGATCGGTTCTAGACTATAATGACAAGCTTCCGAGGCATAATTCTCACTCATATTTTGAGAGAGCAGAACTCAGAAGCGAATGATTTGGCCCAAATAGCATCAGGATATAAGCCTATGTCTAGAACAATCGAGGTAGAGGTCATAGAGATAGAAGCCGGTGATTGAAGGACCGACATTATCAACTATTTGAAGAATCCTTCAACATCGGCGAAGACTTATACGTCTTGCTCGGCGAAGACTTATACCATTAGACAACCGATGGGGTTCTCCTCAAGTGCATAGGCGTCGAAGAAGATAAAGTGGTGATGTGTAAAGTACACGATGGCATATGCAGAACATACCAGTCGGCTCAGAAAATGAAGTGGTTTGTTTGGAGAGCAGGTTACTTTCGGCCAACTATGGTAGAAGACTGCATAAGGTATTACAAGGGATGTCAGGATTGTCAAAAGTTTGGAGCTATTCAGAGGGCACCTGCATCGGCAATGAACCCGTTAATTAAACCCTGACCCTTTAGAGGGTGGGGCATCGATATGATCGACCAAATTTTCCCAGCATCAAGTAAGGGTCACATGTTCATAATAGAAGCCACCGATTATTTCATGAAATGGGTAGAGGCCGTTCCGCTCAAGAAAGTTACATCCACCGATGCTATTGAATTCATCAAAGAACATATAATATATCAGTTCGGGATCCCACAAACCATCACCATAGATCAAGGGACAATTTTCATGTCAGAGGAGTTCCAACAATTCACAGCCGATATGGGGATCAAGCTCTTAAATTTATCACCATATTATGCACACGCCAACGGTCAAGCAGAAGCATCCAATAAGAGTTTGATCAAGTTAATAAAGTGTAAAATTAATGAACAACTGAGGCATTGACATCGGTCCCTATCGAAAGCACTCTGGGTTTATCAGATGGCACGTCATGGATTCACCCAAGTACCACCATATCAATTGGTCCATGGCCATGAAGTAGTATTACCATGGGAAAATAACATCGGCTCAAGAAGGATCATGTTGCAAGATCAACTCACAGGCGATGATTATTATAATCTAATGATGGACAACTTAGATGACCTAGCGCATGTCTGATTAAGAGCCCTCTAGAAGATTGAATAAATAAAGAAAGGGTCGCCAGGTTCTACAAAAAGAAAGTGGTGCCCAAATTATTTGAAGAAGGAAAACTTGTATGGAAACTTATCTTGCCAATCAGATGTAAAGATAATCGGTTTGGTAAGTGATCACCTAATTGGGAGGGACCATTTCGGATACATCGGGTTGTGCCTGGCAATGCCTACTTGCTTGAAGGATTAGATGGAGAAGTGTTCGGAAAATCTTTAAATGGCAAGTATCTAAAAAAGTATTTTCTGAGCGTTTGGATAAATGCCTAAAGATCTACATGAAAGACAACCGATACCAATGGTGTCACCTTCCAACGGCCGAAGCAGAGGCACCGCCCTTAGTTATAAAAACTCAAGACTTATTCCAAAGATTAGGGACAAATATATTACAAGAACATAACATTCCGGATCACATCGATGCTCCACAGGATAGCGCGGTCCTCACTGTCCTAGTTGAGAATGTCTTGGAGGGCGCAGAATTAACGCTGCGCAAGATGGATGACACCAGAGAGTTGGCATCTTTGAGCTTCAATCTGGTCCGGAAGGGTAGCCAGGGCAGCTTCCTTGTTGGTGATATCTGTCTACACGATATCCAGCTTCGAAGCTAGATCGGTTTCTTCTGCCCAAAGCCGATATAATTCCCACAATGTGGTCGATGAATCGCCTTGAAGCCGATGACTCGCCTTGAAGCCAATCCAAAAGGGTGCTTTCATCCACCGCTGTTACGACGTAATCTTTGATCGCCTCCCGCTACATCACGTAGCTGGCGCGATCAGCCATCTTCCTCAGCGCCCGTTGTACATCTGTTCGATGGAATTCTAAGTACATGGCCGGTGTGAGGATGTCGACCAACTCCAAGGGAATCAGGGTCATGATACACCCCCTTATCGGCCCCGAGTCGTTGACCAGAACATCCACCAATCTGCAAGGTGACACAGTATGTCTGATAGAACCTCCTTTGTCCCCAAAGAGAGCTGAGTCATGGCCGATGTGGGAACGCCTGTAACCTCCTCATTGGCCTCAGGATAGGGACCAACATCGAATGGGAACTTCTGTACAAAGGACTGTGTTGACACAAAAACGTGCCCCCGCACTTGGGCCGGTTCAACGATCCAAAAACGTGTAGATACTTAGGGACAAGCCTAAGCGTAACATAACGCTGATGTCACGTTCCAACTATCCTTAACAGTGGCAAAGGTGTGGAGTCACCAAATAATCAGATTGCACAGAAATAATCCAATTATCCAAAATATATAGATAAAATAGCCCAATCAGCCAAATGGAGCCTGATTGGTTCGGATTGTACCATGCGAAGGGGTCATTGAAGGAAGCCTTCGACATCTGGTGCGAAGTATGCGCCGAAGGTAACCTTCGGAATTTGGATCGATCTGATCAAAGACAGGCTCCAAACAGATCACGACGTGGAATCGCCTCCAAACGACAGGGTTCGGTGCGAAGCCTCTAGCGTGATGAGACCTACTGCGGAGCGTCCTGGTGCGATGAAGTCCGATGTGGAGCGCCCCGTTGTGACTTCGGCGCAAAGCAACCTTGATGCGAAGTGGCTACAGTGCGTGGGACTCGACCAGACCGACAACAACGTGATGAATCCGGCACAGGCGGACGGAGCGAGGACCTACCGAAGGGTACTCCTGCAACCTCCAAAACTTGCTTCCTTGCTCCGGAAATCCTTGGCGAAGAGGACTCTGAATGTGAATCCTGCAGAAAAATGAAGATCAAGTGCCAATTCGGCCTAGAGACCGAATTACCAGTGTAGCAGTAGGCAAAACGAAGGGTAACAATCTATTACGTAGATTAACAGATGGTTCACAAGCGAGCCAACAAGGTGATAGCAATATGTTATGTAGATTAACAGATGATTCACAAGCGAACTAATAAGGCTTACCACAATTACGACGTGGTCGACGGAGGGCTTCCAGCGCAAACCCATGAAGGTATGGTTCAAAGCTAGGGCTTTGTGATTGATCTATATTGGGGGTGCTATGAACCGGCCTCACCCCTATATTTATAGGGGCTAGTGTTCTTATCTCTAATTCTAATATGATAAGAGTCCGGCTAAAACAGTTAAGATTTGGATAAGACATCAAAAACAGCCGAACTATGCTAATCTCATTCAGACTCCGCTGGCTAGAGTTGGCCTCCACAGGCCTCACCGCAGCCAACCCACTAGGCCGAAGCCTATTGGCAGAGTAGGCATCCGAAGGGCCCATCGGTCCGAAGCCATCCTGTGAAGCAGGCCGCTGAAAGGCCACCGAGGCCCTATGTTGATGGGCCTCCGGTACTTCAGGGCTTCGGCCTGTTCTAGGTATTGCATATTTTCGGCACAAATTGCCAAAATTAATATTTTGACAATCTTGACCATTAATGGCAATTTTTTGCTATCAACACATGCCCCCTGCCTTTTAGCAAACTTAGTGAGCTAAAAGCACAATGGGCTAAGGACGATATACTCTATATCAGCCTTTTGACACTTTCAAGCACTTTGCTACACTCTTGAGAAATACCTTTTGAAATACCTGCCATTCAAAGCTCTTCGAAATCGCTCTCCTTGTAGAGACTCTAATAAATATGCATTGCCTGGAATGATTTCAACTACTTTAAAAGGACCTTCCCAACAGGGCGACCATTTACTAAATTTGGGGCTTTAGTGCCTAAGGGCAAAATCAACTTCCAAACCAAGTCACCAACTTGAAACAATTTTTCTTTGACTCTTTTGTTGTAGGCTCTAGCCACTCTCCTCTTATGTTTTTCTATAGCCTCTAGAGCCCTTAACCTTTTATCGGTGTTGGCGTAAAAGATTACGCTAACAGGTTTCTGTAGAAAAGAAACTAACAAACGAAGTGTTTGCGAAGCAAACTGTTCTAAGCCTCCGGAAGGATAATAGCTTAGAATAGTTCGAAAGTGTGTATTGAATCACTTGTAATCGGTCCCTATTACAGGGTGAAATGGGGGGTATTTATAGGCCCAAACATTAAGGAAAAGACCTATTTACCCCTCTATTACAACCGACATTAAGGAAACTATTCGGTTTCCTTAATAGGGCTAAAATGGTAAAAGACTAATCTAATAGGATAGAAGATAAGTCTTCCATCTTAGCTGGCAGAAAAGATCTTGAAAGGCTTTGGTTCGAAGACATACTTCGAACCAGTGTCTGTCTTCGGGCTTCGAACCGGGTTCCGAGCATCTTCGAAGAAGGTCTTCGGACAATCTTCGAACTAGCTGGTTGTCTTCATGCTGCTTTGGCAATAACCCCGAAGATGAGATATTTTCCCCCAACAATCGGTCACTTCTTCCAAATTATCCTTCAAGAGAGTTTCATATTTCTCCACCGATAAGCCATCTTACTTAAGGAATCTCAATGAACTTACTGGTAGAACAAGCTTCTTGTCCATATACTAACTCATATGGACTAACTTTGGTAGCACCATGCTTTGCAACTCTACAAGCCCATAATGCCTTAGAAAGCACTTCATGCCACCTTTTAGGGAACTCTTCAATTTTCTTCTTAATGAGCTTAATTACAGTTTTATTACTAGACTCGGCCTGACCATTGGCCTGAGCATAGTATGGTGAAGAGTTTATCAACTTGATACCATAAAATTTGGCAAAGTCTCTCACTTCTTTAGCAATAAATGAAGTACCCTAATTTGTAGTGAGAGTTTGGGGAATATCGAATCTATGTATAATGTGCTTCAAGATGAAATCAGTTACCTCATTGTGAGTCTTGTTCTTGAGAGGCATGGTCTCGGTCCACTTGGTGAAATAATTCGTTGCCATCATCATGAACTGATGCCCCTTTGAAAAGGGACGATGAATTTAGCCGATGAAGTCCAAGGCCCAACCTTGGAACGGCCATGGTTTGATGATAGGGTTAAGTAGTAATGCAAGAGCCAACTGAATATTACCAAACTTTTGACATGCTTCACATCATCTTTTGAGCATCCAACTCATTTTCTGGGCTGACTGATGGGTGCCACAAAGTCCCTCATGAACTTCCCCTTTAGCCACTCTAGATTGATCAACATCCTAACACTTTAGAAGTACTCCATCAATAGTTCGGCGATACAACACATCGTCGAGTTTGCACCACCGCAGGACGAGGCCGAGATCGCTCAGTTGATCATCGGTCTGCGCAGCGCCATCTTCGAGAAACCTGAGGACTCAGATCGCCATCTAAAGCCTCTCTATGTCAGGGGTCACATTGATGGAAAGCTGATGCTCGTCGATGGCGGCGCCACGGTTAATCTAATGCCTTATTCATTGTTGAAGAAACTTGGCAGGGACGAAGATGACCTGAAGAAGACCAACTTGATGCTGAACAGCTTCAACGGCGAGAGCTCTGAAGCCAAGGGAGTACTCTCTATGGAGTTGACGGTGGGCAACAAGATGTTGCCAACAGCGTTCTTCGTCGTCGACGTACAAGGTAACTATAGTGTGTTACTAGGACGCGACTGGATCCATGCGAACTGTTGCATCCCCTCTACCCTACATCAGTGCTTGGTACAGTGGGACGGTGATGAGGTGGAGGTCATCCCTGTGGATACTTCAGCCCAAGTGGCTTTGGCCGATGTGTCAGTTGACGCCGTCCATAACAAAGTAGAGTGTCTATCAAGTAGAGATCTTTCGGATTATGACTTTGTTAGTGTATCCGGAGGACGGTTTGTACCAGTGTCTGTAAAGCCGGCTGGAGTAGCACAACTATTTTTGTATTAGTAGTCATGTCTAGCAAAGATAATCTAGATTGGCTAAAGTCTCACGTAGAGCAGTATCGGTCTAATAAAGACGGTATTGCCGAGGCCATCAAGGACTTTAGCGAAGTAGAAAAGTTAGGGCAAGGTTTTGCGTCGGCCGACACCTTGGAGGAAGTTGATATAGGCGATGGTAGCATCCCAAGGCCGACTTTTATAAATCAACATTTACAGCCCAATGTAAAGGCTGAAGTAATAAAGTTACTTCGGTCATATGTCGATTGTTTCACATGGGAGTATAGCGAAATGCCAGTGCTAAGCCGCGAGCTCGTGGAGCATCGGCTGCCCATCAAGCCCGGATTTAGGCCTTATAAACAGCCTCCCCGTCGCTTTAATTCAGCCGTCTATGACCGAGTTAAAGAGGAAGTAGAGCGACTACTTAAGGCTGAATTTATTAGGCCATGCAGGTACGCGGAATGGGTTGCTAACATTGTGCCTGTAGAGAAGAAAGGGAGCGGCAAGATACGGGTATGCATTGATTTCAAGGATCTGAACAGAGCCACTCCAAAAGACGAGTATCCAATGCCAATAGCCGACATGTTGATCAACAATGCTTCAGGACACAAGGTACTAAGTTTTCTTGATGGCAATGCCGGTTACAATCAAATCTTTATGGCCGAAGAGGACATCTATAAGACTGCCTTTCGATGCCCTGGTTTTGTCGGTTTATTCGAATGGGTCGTCATGACTTTTGGGTTGAAAAATGCCGGCGCCACGTATCAGCGCGCTATGAACTTGATCTTTCACGACCTGTTAGGAGTCATGTTAGAAGTTTACATCGATGATGTCGTGGTCAAATCAGACTCTATGGGAAACCATTTAGCCAATTTGAAGGTTGCTTTCGATAGGATGCGGCAGTATGGGTTGAAAATGAACCCACTCAAGTGTGCTTTTGGCGTGTTGCAGGTAAGTTCTTAGGTTTCATGATTCATGAGAGAGGTATAGAGATTGATCCTAAGAGACTTGAGAAGATTAGAAACGTTGCAGCGCCGACATGCAAAAAAGATGTGCAAAAGTTTTTAGGCAAATTGAACTATTTGCGTTGTTTTATATCCAACTTGTCCGGCAAGATTGATGCCTTTGTCCCCATACTCTGGCTAAAAATGAAGCCGAGTTCACTTGGGGGCAAGCCAGCAAAGTACTTTTGAGAAGATCAAAGAATGCTTGTTGTTGGCGTAAAAGATTACGCTAACAGGTTTCTGTAGAAAAGAAACTAACAAACGAAGTGTTTGTGAAGCAAACTGTTCTAAGCCTCCGAAAGGATAATAAATTAGAATAGTTCGAAAGTGTGTATTGAATAACTTGTATTCGGTCCCTATTACAAGGTGAAATGGGGGGTATTTATAGGCCCAAACATTAAGGAAAAGACCTATTTACCCCTCTATTACAACCGACATTAAGGAAACTATTCGGTTTCCTTAATAGGGCTAAAATGGTAAAAGACTAATCTAATAAGAAAGAAGATAAGTCTTCCATCTTAGCTGGCAGAAAAGATCTTGAAGGGCTTTAGTTCGAAGACATACTCCGAACCAATGCCTATCTTGTGCTTCGAACGGGGTTCCGGGTGTCTTCGAAGATGATCTTCTGAGAACCTTCGAACCTGATGACTGCCTTTATGTTGCTTCGGCAATAACCCCGAAGATGAGATATTTTCCCCCAACAGTAGCCCCTCGAATACGCTTCTCCGTTGACCTGTAACGTTAGGAAAGCAGTATACGAAAGGAAAAGATAACCAATCATAGGGGTTATTGGTTTTTATTTTATCTCCGAAATGCATGAAGATATGAACTCCGAATCAGTCTTAAGATAATTACTTTTCGAACTATCTTAGAACTGACTTAGGAAGTTCGAAAGTCTTTTTAGACTTAGAAGAAATAGCCATTAGTTTCTGTTTTCAACGGAAACTGTGGCAGGCGTTAATTTCGTAAAAGAAGTAACGGCAGGAATGCGAACTGACATGGATTAACGGTAAGAAAGTGAAGTCTAGGCTATAAATAGAGGGCCTAGAAGTTACCCGGTTACCTTTTCACCGCATTCTAGCAATCAAAAACTTTTGAGCCCTTTGAGTTCTTGAGCCCTAGCCTTTGAGTTCTTAAGCCCTAGCATCCATTTCCTCAGAGCAATCCAGCGATCGTGATGGTGAAGACCAAGGGATCTGCGCCTCCGTCGGCTTTGGCTCGGCAGCAGGCGGCCGCAGCAGCAGCGGCGGCAGCATTGGCGGCGGCACCTCCGATGCGGGCGGCGACATCCATGGCGGCAGGGGGGAGAAATCTCCAAATCGCCGATGACCAAGGTCTGTGCCCGCCATCGACCAAATATTTGGATCAATCTTTTGAATTGGGGCCTTCTACCCGCAAGAGAGAGTCTTTGGCAATCACAGCAGGGGGAAAAATTAGTAATGGAGTTATGATTCGGAAACCGGGCAAAGAATCGATTCCATCACCAAGACCCGGAGAAGTAGTAGTATTCGAAGCTTTCTTCGAAGCTGGCTTGGGCCTTCCTGCTGTAGACTTCCTGGCGGAGGTATTGGATCTGTTTCATGTAACCCTCCCTCAATTATCTCCGAATGCAGTAGCTAGGTTAGCTATCTTTGAATGGGCGCTGAGAGCCGAAGGTTGTGAGGGGAGGGAAGAAATCTTCGCAGCACTTCATAGAGCAACTTGCCAGCCGAAGACCTTCGTAGGCTCCGGAGGTGAAAAAGTGGTAGTATCCTTCGGCTCTATCAACTTTAGGCTTCGGGACGAATATGCCCTTCAGTTTCCTGCCAAGGCCATCAATGCTAGATGGTACACTGATTGGGTCCTGAGGTGGTTCTATGCCGAAGTTGGAGCGAGCAGTCCTTTGGCTGGGCCCCTCAAAGAAATTCAATTCCGGAAAGAAGCCTTAGTGCAGCCTGACGAAGGCCAGCTCGAAGCTCGTCTTAACCTGCTTCAGAAAATTAGCCGAAGGTTAAGCATGCGGGACTTAGCCGAAGAATTCCTCGGACTGCAAATTCCTCCGCTGATGGCCAACTAGCCTATCGTCTTCGAGGATGACTCGGAAGGCGGTCTTCGCAAGATCAATTTTACTTCAAGCCCTGCAAGTAACTTTGAAACCAATATGCATTGTACATATTTACTTCGAAGAAAGACTAACTTGAATTATTTTTAGCTTCTTCAGCCCCTATTACTTCAGAGCAAATTGTAAGGGCTTCGGAGAAGATTTTGGGTGCCTCAACTCCGACTGAAAAAGAATGGCGAATTAAATTGGTCGGGAGTTGGGAAAGGTTTAACAGAGTATGGGGAATGTTGGAGTTAACTCCGCCCCCTCTGATGGATTGGGTGCCTCTGGAGAAAGGACCCAAGAAAAGAATGGCTGAAGCCGGAGCTTCAAGCTCCGTAAGGACTCCGGTGAATAAGGTGGCTCGGAAGCCAAAAAATCTCGCACCTTTGAATCCTGCGCCTTCGAGCTCAAGAACCTCAATCTCTGGTTCTAAAGAAGATGAAGGTATATTATTAGTGAGATTGATTGATGAAGATGCAGCTCAACGAAATATTCACATTGAAGATACTGCAGGTATACCGGAGCCCCAAGCTAACATTGAAGAAGTAAGAGCTCCGGATACTCAAGAAGAGCAAATCGAAGCCCCTATGGGTGAAGATGAAGTCGAAGTTCCTGCAACTTCAGTTGTGGAGGAAAGGACTGCTCACGGAGATGCTCCGACAGCGGAAAATTTAACTGTGAATTCAGATGATGACTTCACCTTTGATCCTCCGAGCAGTCCAGTGCTCGATCTCCCGGAGAATGTCGAAGGTAAATTTCGCATAATTCTTATCAATTTCTGCAAAATTATACAATGTATAATATTTTTGTTTTTTCAGAGCCTCCTGCTGTAGAAGTACATCACGAAGACACAATTCAAAGGCCTTCGACAACTTCGGAGCCACACCCGGAGGTTACTCAACAGGGGCCTGGAAGGGGTAAAAGACACATAGAGCCTCTCCCTACTCAAGGATCGACTTCGTCTGAGTCAACAGATGAAAGTGAATCAACTGAGGGGGGGCCATCTTCAGAAGTTCCAAGGACCTCAGGAGAACACTCCGGAGCTTCGCCAAGCAGGGAAGATCAAAAGGCTTTGGCCCTGCTCCCTCTTTTAACTCCTTTTTTGGAGCAAAGAAGAGGGCTTCGGACATTGCTCAAACCTTTAGGTCGAGTGAGTCGGGAAGTCGGGGAGACAGAGCTAGTAGCAAAATTAAGCAAGGCGAAGAATTCGGAGCTTAATGTTGCTTTGGAACGAGCAGCTTATCAGGTACGGAGCACCTTCGAATCGATATCTTTAGCAAATTATATTGGGTTCGAAGTACATTTTCGAACCAGTAGCAAATTATAAATGAATAATTTCTTACTTCAGTTTTTTCTCTTCTTAGCAAGCGGTCTTGGCCCGCGCTGCAACCTTATCGAACGAAAATGAAATTGCTCAGCTTCGGGAAGAAAATGAAGCTCTGAAACGCAACTTATCTTTCTCCGAAGCTAGAGTACTTCAAATGGACAATGTAATTTCAGCGGAGCGCAGGGCCAGACAGGGCTTGGAGGCTGTTAATAAGGAGCTCGAAGCAGAAAGAATCGTGCTTCGGGCCGAAATTGAAAAGGTGAGGTCGGAGCATGCTAGTGCTGGGTCTGAACTTGTAAGGCTCCAAGAGGAAGCTGGCCAACTCCTAAACCAGAAGAAAGATTTAATTACGGAGAACGCTAGGATTTCCGGAGTTTTGGCAGAAACGACTTCGAGCAAGGATGCGCTAATTGAAGAAAAGCTGAAGTCGGAGAAGGTGGCTACGGAGGTCATCGAACAGATTCTAAGTGTTCTGGAGTACTTCGGTACTACTGGATCACTTCCTTCGGATGACAATGTGACTCTGCTGCGCCGGTTAAAGAGGATCCAAGGAGCAGCGAAGCAAATGAAGACGGCAGGCATGCATTATGGAGAACTCTCTGGACAAGTGTCTGCCCTCGGATTACTTCGTTACTACGAGGATTTGGGTCGAACAATCACTCCGAGCGCAGAGGGTTCCATTACCTTCGACGACGAGCGGCTTTTGAATCCTTCCGAAGGCGTGACTGCCGCCTGGTGAGCCTTTCAAACCTCATGGAGAGCCGAAGGTCGTTCTGCGATCAAGGCTTGGATCGATGAAGGCCAACGTCAGAAGCAAGTTTGGAGTCAAGCTTCGAGCAGTCAGCCTCCTCCGAACCCGCAGGTTTAGGAATTATTTAGGATTTTTTGATTATGTAAAGCTCATGCTTGTAAACATTTATCAATGAAAGTCTTGTTTGTCATATTTTTAGGCTTTGCCTCTTATGGAAGATATCGAAGTGTTAGAGCTTAACAACGAACTTTGCTCATTGTGGAACACCTTCGAACTTCTAAAGAGTTATAAGCGTCCTCGATTTCTTATTCCTCGAGATGACTCCGGCGTAATTGCGCCCGAAGTAATCAAAGACGTATTGTCTTATATTAAAGAGGAAAATAAAGAGGTTGACGCAAACACCTCGTCTTCTGAAGACACTAATTGGTCTGAAGGCGAAGGTGAAGCTCGAAATAAAAGATCTGAAGATCTTAGAAGCTGGGAAAGGAGTCCCGAGCGGCTTCGAACTTGGACCGAGCTCCAACAAGAGCAGAAGGATTTTAGAGCTTCGAAAGGGAGGAAGAGAGTTAAACGTAAAGTTCTTAGGACTTCCGATGTTGGAACTAGTCGTTCCACCCCTAGCTCTCGGGACCGAAGAGGTCTCCGATTCCTTCTTGGTATAGATACCAATTTTTCATAGTGTAATTTGTAAACACATTTATTTCAATAATGAATGCCGATTTAAAATTGTCTCCATATTTACTAGCCCCTCTTTGGGTATAAGCAACTTCGAAATGTATTCAAAGATGGTTATGCGCAAAGAAAAAACTTCGGAGTACAATTTTTTGGGGGTTCGGAGCCCCTGTGTCATTTAAAGATCTTTTAAAATCTTATGAAATGTCTTCGACTTTTTGCAGTCAGAAGAATGGTAACTTATTACCTTTGTTTTACGAAAGAAATCAATTGAGATAACTTTCAGGACACTTTAGTGTCTTAAGAAATTTGTCACTTTGGACTTATGTTAACAGACATTCGAAGCTCATGGCTCAAATGCTGTTTTGCTTTAGCCACCTTCGGCTTGTCTTTGCGATCTCTGACGAACCAATGGTTCGGAGTTTGCAATGGTCTCTTTGGACTCTTTTTACGGATGTCTACCAGCCAATGGCTTGGACTCCGTATAATTTAGCCACCTTCGGCTGTTTTTGCAGAAGTCTACCAGCCAATGGCTTGGACTTCGCAGATTTTGGCCACCTTCGGCTCTTTTTACGGAAGTCTGCAAGCTGCAGCTTGGACTCCGTAGATTTTGGCCACCTTCGGCTCTTTTTACGGAAGTCTACCAGCCAATGGCTTGGACTCCGTAGAATGTGGTTTTGGGCTCTTTTACGGATGCCTACAAGCCGTTGGCCTGGGCTCCGGATTATGTCAGCCACCACGTCGGAGGCTTCGAACTTTATGGGTTCGAAGTCCGAAAATACAACCCAGCTTAATGACACTTCCCTCTCGGTCGACCCCGCGGTTCCAGTGCGTCCACTCAGAAGCTGGAAGTCTATGAGGGGAAGGCAACTATCAGGGTCATATGCTTTATTAATTTAGAGGTGATTACAAGCGAATTACAAAGAGCCCTTATGCGAAGTATCGCTTTAGGTGCTCCGCATGCCAAGTATGTGCTAACTCTTCACCTTCTAAATTAGCTAATTTAAATGAACCAGGGCGCCCTGAGCGGACAATTAGATATGGACCTTCCCATTTATTGCCTAACTTCCCTGGTGCTATAATGCTTCGTAGAACAAGATGACCCGGCCTTAACTCACTGAGCTTAACCTTCGGGTCATACCAAGTCTTTGTCTGCTGATGATACTTTGATAAATTAGCTACAGCCCGAAGTCTTGTTTCTTCTGACAAATCTAACGAAGCTTGTCTTTCTTCTTCAATGTCCGGTTCGGTGCTGCGAAATGATCCCCCTTTGAGCTCCGTTGGAGTCATAGCTTCATCTCCGAATAGTAGTCTGAACGGAGTAAAACCTGTGGACCTTGTTTGCGTAGTCCGAATGGACCACAAAATCTTCGGAAGCTCTTCGGTCCACAGTCCCTTTGATAATCCTACTATTCTTCGATTTAGCCCTGATAAAATATTTCCATTGGCTCGCTCTACGGCTCCATTCGACTGAGGATGTCTCACTGCAGCAAAATATAGTTGAATGCCTAGGTCTTCGCAAAACTTCCTGAAGGGTTCTGCGTCGAACTGTGTTCCATTATCAACTGTGAGATATCTAGGCACTCCGAACCGGCAAATAATGTTCTTCTAGAAGAATTTCTGTACATTATTCGAAGTGATAGCTGTTAAGGGCTCTGCTTCTACCCACTTAGAAAAATATTCAATAGCTACCACTGCGAACTTCAGATTTCCCTTTGCTAACGGAAAGGGACCAATTAGATCCATACCCCATCTGGCCATGGGCCATACCGGAGCAATGACTTGAAGAGCTGTTGGTGGGCGATGACTCCGTCGACCCATCCACTGGCATCCTTGACAAGTGCGGACCAAGCTCTCCGCATCAGCTGTTATTGTGGGCCAATAAAGCCCCTGGCGAAGTGTTTTTCCTGCCAGAGCTCTAGGAGCTAAATGGCTTCCACAAAGGCCTTCGTGAATTTCTCGAAGAATTTCTTGGCCTTCGGCTTGAGATATACATCGGAGTAAAGGGGAACATACTCCGGCCTTGTATAATATACCGTTGATTAACTGATAGTTTCTGGCTCTGAGCTTTAATCTTGACAACTGGGGCTCTTCGGGCAAATTTGTTCCTCCTTGTAAGAGTTCTATGATCGAATCTTTCCAATCTGCATTAGGAATGCAAAGAATCTCCGCAGAGGCAATTTGTGGCACCGAAGGTATATTGAGCTCCTCATAGAAAGCTTCTTCAGGCACATCCACAGCTCCGGCTGCAGCCTTCGCTAAAATGTCCGCTTGCACGTTTTCAGCTCTTGGTATACTCCGAATGGAAATACCCTTGAAGTGTGCTTCGATCTTGCGAATTTCTTCTAAGTACTTGGCAAGCTGTGGATGCCGAACTTGAAAACTTTTGTCTACGTGCCCTGCTACTATCTGAGAATCTGTCTTTATAATTATTTTTGTAGCCCCTAGAGCACGTGCTTTCCGGAGTCCCAATAAAATCCCTTCGTACTCCGCTATATTATTGGTAGACTTAAAGTTGAGTCTTGCGGAGTACATTGCTCTTTGCCCTGACGGTGAAATCAACACTGCCCCAATGCCTGCTCCGGATGCTTGGAAAGCCCCATCGGAGTAAACAGTCCAAATTCCGTCATTTGATTTCTCTGGAGTCAAATTCGCAGGTGGAGTCCACTCTGCTACGAAGTCTGCTAGGACTTGGGATTTGATAGCTGTCCTTGCCAAGAAAGATATGCCGAAAGGTGCTAGCTCGACTGCCCACTTTCCAATCCTTCCAGTGGAATCTTTGCTTCGGAGCATATCTCCCAAGGGATACGAAGTTGGTACAATTACATTGTGAGCCAAAAAATAATGTCTTAGCTTCCTCGAAGCCATTATCAGAGCATAAACGAACTTCTCAAGTTCGGAGTATCTTGTCTTCGCTCCTGATAATGCTTCGGATACAAAATAAACAGGATTTTGGACCAACTTCCCATTGAAATCCACTTCTCTGACAAGGACTGCGCTGACAGCTGAACCTGTAGCTGCAAGGTACAGGAGTAGGGTTTCGTCCGCAATAGGCACCGTGAGTGTAGCAAGATTGCTGAGATAATCTTTAATATCTTCGAAGCTTTTCTGACACTCCGGTGTCCATGCAAAATCTTCGGACCCTTTCAAAGCTTTAAATATTGGCAAGCTCCTCTCCGCAGACCTTGATAAAAACCTGCTAAGTGCGGCTAGACGTCCAGTCAGCTTTTGTACTTGCTTTAAATTCTCCGGAGGAGCCATTTTCTGCAGCGCAGTTATTTGAGTAGGGCTAGCTTCAATTCCCCTGCTTGAAACTAAATACCCTAACAACTTTCCAGCCTTAGCTCCGAATATACATTTTTCGGGGTTAAGACGGATCCCACATGCCCGAAGGCTATTGAATGTTTCTGCTAAGTCTAGGCTATGTTGGTGCTTTAAAGCACTCTTTATTACAATATCATCCATATAGGCCTCCACATTGCGACCTAGTTGATGACCTAGAGCCTTAGCAACTAATCTTGAAAAAGTAGCCCCGGCATTTCTTAGGCCGAAGGGCATTCTTACATAGCAGAAGACTCCCGAAGGAGTTAGAAAGCTTGTCTTGATTTCATCTTCGCGCTTCAACCATATTTGATGATAACCAGAATACGCGTCAAGGAAGCTTAATAACTCCGAACCTGCAGTGGAGTCAACCAGTTGATCAATTCGGGGCATGGGGTAGGGGTCACGTGGGCACGCTTTATTCAGAGATGTGAAATCAATGCACATGCGCCACTTCCCGGAAGACTTCTTCCTGACGAAGACTGGGTTGGCTAACCATTCTGTGTGAGCCACTTCTCTGATAATCCCAGCCTTCAACAGTTTTTCAACTTCGTCCTTAGCTAGAGCAGCTCTCTCTGTGGACATCTTCCGGAGTCCTTGTCGAACAGGCCGGGCCTTCGGGTTTACAAGTAAACTGTGTTCAATGATATCCCGATCGACTCCGGTGATATCTTCGTCAGACCAAGCGAAGACATCCAAATTTTCTTCCACGACCTTTGCCAAGGAGGTTGCAACTTCAGGAGGTAAATCTTTACCAAATTGAAAAGTGTATTCTTTACCATCTTTAACAATGACCTTCGTTGCAATCTCTCCTTCGGGACTTGGTCTCGGAAAAGACTTCTTCGAAGCTTCGGAGGAGGCTGAAAAAATTTCATCATTATCCTGCACACTGTTTACTTGCCTCAGATCAAGAGGGGGACTGTGACCATATTCTGCCCTCCGAGCAATGGCTTGATCTCCGAAGATTGTTAAGACTCCTGCTTGAGTGGGCATCTTCATGCACAAGTAGTTGTGATGCGCCACAGCTCTGAACTGATTCAACATGCCCCGTCCGAATATGACATTATAAGCATACGGGGCATCTATCACATCAAAGATAACTTCTTCAGTCCGGGCTAATAAACCTTCTCTGAAGGTAACTTCCAGGCCTATCTGGCCAAGTGCATCAAGCGGAGGTCCTGCGAAGCCTTGCAGAGGACGAGCCGCTGGGAGGAGATGCTTCCTGGAAATGCATAACTGATCGAAGGCTTGAACAAAAATGATATCTGCCGAGCTACCTCCGTCAATTAGCACCCTTCGGACTTCAGTCCCTGCAATATCAGCAGTGATAACCAATGGATCTGCGTGCGGGAACTTAATACCAGCTGCATCCTCCGCAGAGAAAGATATCGGAACATGAGACCACTCTGGCATTGCAGCTGCAGATGACGAAGTTCCAATATGACCTACTTCCCGAACGTACTCTCTTCGCTGTCTCTTGGACATGCTTCCGAGGCTACCTCCTCCGGAGATAGGGAGAACTACTCTCTTTCCTCTATCTTGCCCTTCCTCTTGCTTCGGAGGTGGCATAACATTGGCCACCGGAGGGTGCCTTGCAGCATCAAAATTTTCTATCCGCGCCACAGCTTGGACCGGCTCTGGGCGCGTTGCTGCTGGACTTCGGTCGGTACTGCCTCGACCCGAAGTTCTCTCCAAGTACTCTCCCCTTAGGGTAAGGATAGCCTTGCAAGTGTCAGTTGCATGGCTTCGATTTTCTCCATGAATACAGCAAAAAAGGGTCTGGCCCTTGCCAGCCGTTTTCCCTGGCGGCCTCCAGCCGCTGGCCTTGTTCCCCGCAGACTGTGGAGCTCTTGGTGCAAACTTCTGTGGGGGTGCAATATTCAAGACTTCAGAGCGAGGGTGCTTTTGCCCTCTTCTTCGATCATGTTGCACTTCGAAGACTGGTTCCTGCGGCTGTGCCGAAGTCTTCACTTCTGCTTTAACTTGTTGCAATACTGTCGAAGTAGCAGCAGTCCTCCGAAGCCAACCCTCTTCTGACCTCGCATACTCCTCGAAATATGACATCAACTGTGACGCTGAGAAGATGCTCTTCCGATGCAGTTTATCTAGAAGGCCTTGATGACTGACGCCTTCCCGAGCCGCATCAACCACTAAGGATGTGGACAGCCCCCGAATTTGCGACTTCGTATGAGCGAAGCGCTTAAAGTACTGCCTCAATGTTTCTCCGGGGAGCTGTTTCACTTGGAAAAGGCTTCCTGTTGACATAGGAGGCACGAAGGTGCCCTGAAAGTTACTTATAAACTTCCTCTTCAACTGCGACCACGAATTGATTGATCCTGGCTTTAAAGACCAGAACCATCTCAACGCCACTCCTTGAAGAGCTAACGGGAAGCACTTCGCCATATTGTCTCTGACTCCGCCGCTAGCCTCAATCGCTAGGGCATAAGAACGCGCGAACTCTCCGGGATCTTCATCTCCGGCATACTTGCAGAGCTTCGAAGTTTTAAACTTTGGATCAAAGCGAACCTTCTGCAGCTCAGGATGCAGCGGAGATTCATTGTCGTAAGAGGCGTTCTCCGGGGCTTCGGGATAATCAAGATCGTCGTCTTCGGGCACTTCTGGGATAGTTGGGATGGCTTGAGAGCGAAGCCTATCCGCAGCTTCTTGTCGCCATCTTGCTACCTCAGCTTGAAGGTTGGCCATTTGAGTGGCCATATCTCCAAGGCTATCTTCATCTCCTCCGGAAGGACCTTCCGGGTCTTGAGAACTGATAGGATCAGTTCGAATCGGAATGGAGGGTGGAGAAGTGACTCCGGGCTGTCGGAGTATGGAAGGGGTTGGCGGAGAGGCTTCGTATCCTCGAGGGATAGAAGCCCCTTCCGGAGTTTGTGGAGAGAAGGCCGAAGACCCTCCGACTTCAACTGTGTCGAAGGGTATCTCTCCGGAGATCCGAGAGGACCTCCGAGTGGGATTGCGAGGTGCGCTCCGCTTAGGAGGCATGATGTAAGAAGTTGGTAGAGAACGAAGTTTTTCGGACTAGGTTCCCCACGGACGGCGCCAACTGTTGGCGTAAAAGATTACGCTAACAGGTTTCTGTAGAAAAGAAACTAACAAACGAAGTGTTTGTGAAGCAAACTGTTCTAAGCCTCCGAAAGGATAATAACTTAGAATAGTTCGAAAGTGTGTATTGAATAACTTGTATTCGGTCCCTATTACAAGGTGAAATGGGGGGTATTTATAGGCCCAAACATTAAGGAAAAGACCTATTTACCCCTCTATTACAACCGACATTAAGGAAACTATTCGGTTTCCTTAATAGGGCTAAAATGGTAAAAGACTAATCTAATAAGAAAGAAGATAAGTCTTCCATCTTAGCTGGCAGAAAAGATCTTGAAGGGCTTTAGTTCGAAGACATACTCCGAACCAATGCCTATCTTGTGCTTCGAACGGGGTTCCGGGTGTCTTCGAAGATGATCTTCTGAGAACCTTCGAACCTGATGACTGCCTTTATGTTGCTTCGGCAATAACCCCGAAGATGAGATATTTTCCCCCAACACTTGTCATCACCACCCGTGGTGAGAACACCCAAGGCCGGGATTCCGTTTTGGCTATACATCATCGCTGAAGATAGCGTGATTGGAGCCGTGCTGACCTAGGAGGTGGAGGGGAAGGAGTACATCATCACATTCCTGAGCCGCCGCCTGCTGGACGCCGAAACCAGGTACGCATTTGTGGAGCGATTATGTTTATCACTTTATTACGCATGCACCAAGTTGCGCCATTATCTTCTCCCCACCACATGTGTTGTCGTTTGCCAAACCGATGTTATAAAGCACATGTTACAAAAGCCGATTCTAAGTGGAAGAATCGGAAAATAGGCTTACGCGTTAATTGAGTATGATTTGGCCTATGAGCCCTTAAGGGCGATGAAGGGCCAAGTCGTAGCTAACTTCATAGTTGATCATCACATAGATGCTAGCTGGAGTGATTCTATTGCTCTAGTGGAGGTAGTGCCATGGAAAATCTATTTTGACGGTTCGGCTTGCAAGAATGGCCAGGATATTGGAGTGGTTCTCATATCACCTAATGGTATGTGCTTTGAAACCTCGGCCCGACTAGAGTTTTCTTCCACTAATAACCAAGCCAAATACGAAGCTTTGTTGCTAGGCCTTGAACTATTAGAGTCTGTAGGCGCTAAGCATGTTCACGCGTACGGTGATTCATTATTAGTAGTGCAACAAGTAGCCAAGAATTCTCAATGTTTTAATGGCTTGCTGAATAGCTACTTGGACAAGTGCCTAGACATAGTTGCTACTTTTGAGGATTTCAAAATATCTCACGTGTCAAGAGAATCCAATTCAATCGCTAATAATTTGGCTCAGCAAGCATCTGGCTACCAAGTCAGGAGAGGGAAATTTTCCGTGTTGAAAAAGCTGATGTTTGGTCTCATTGCCGAAGCCAGTGATGCTGGACAGGCGTACCCTTCGGGTCGAGGCTCTCAGGTCGCGGAAGGCCACCGCATGCCAGAGCCCCTGGATCGGAGTGCTCCGCCCACCAAGGGGTCCGGCATGCCGAAGCCTATAGTCCGAAGTCTCTCGAACGGGGAACGCTCTCCAGAGTCCAAAACCTCCGAAGGGCTTCGGCCCAGCACACTCCGAGCGGCCACTTCGGCTGGGCTTCGGTAGGAGCTAAAATGGCTCAGGGGGCACCCTGTGGTCGGTGTTTTAGAAGTTCTTCTAGAAGGTGAACCAGCGAAGCCCTCTGAAATCTGCAAGGGCGATTGGAGAATCCCAATCGTCCAGTATTTGAAAGACCCTAGCCGAAGGGTTGATCGGAAGGTTCGGCGACAAGCGTTCAAATTTGTGTTGGTAGATGACACATTGTATCGCCGAACCATTGACGGAGTGCTATTGAAGTGTTTAGACCATGAACAGTCCCAGGTAGCTACAGGAGAAGTCCAAGAGGGACTTTGCGGCACTCATCAGTCGGCCCAAAAGATGGGTTGGATGCTCAAAAGAGCAGATTTTTATTGGCCGACTATGACTGAAGATTGCTTCAAGTACTACAGAGGGTGTGAGGCGTGTTAGAAATTTGGCAATACCCAATTAGCTCCTGCCTCATTACTCAATCCTATTGTCAAGCCATGGCCGTTTCGAGGTTGGGGTCTAGACTTCATCGGCCAGATCTACCCTTCTTCCTCAAAAGGGCATCGGTTCGTGTTAATGGCGACGAATTACTTCACCAAATGGACCGAGGCCATACCTCTCAAGAACATGACTCACAATGAGGTACATGATTTTATTTTAAAACATATCATACATAGATTCGGCATCCCTCAAACTCTTACTACGGATCAAGGTAGTTCATTTGTTTCTAAAGAAGTAAGGGACTTCGCCGAATACTATGGCATTAAGTTGATAAACTCTTCACCTTACTATGCTCAGGCAAATGGTCAGGCCGAGTCTAGTAATAAAACCAGGATTAAGCTTATTAAGAAGAAAATTGAAGAGTTTCCTAAAAGGTGGCATGAGGTGCTTTCCGAGGCGTTATGGGCTTGTAGGATTGTGAAGCACGGTGCCACCAAGGTCAGTCCATATGATTTAGTATATGGACAAGAGGCCGTTCTGCTTGTAGAGGTAGATCTTGGCTCCTTAAGAGTGTTGAAGCAAGACGGCTTATCGGTCAATGAATATGAAGCTCTTCTGAAGGACAATCTAGAGGAAGTGACCGATAAGAGACTAAGAGCTTTAGAAGCCATAAAGGTATACGAGAAGAGAGTAGCTAGAGCCTACAATAAGAAGGTTAAACCAAAATCGTTTCAAATAGGAGACTTGGTATGGAAGACGATTTTGCCTTTAGGCACGAAAAGTCCCAAATTTGGGAAATGGTCGCCTAGTTGGGAAGGTCCTTTTAAGGTAGCCTAAATCGCTCCCGGCAACGCATACGTGTTGGAATCCCTGTAGGGAGAGCGGTTTTGAAGGGCTTTGAATGGTAGGTACTTGAAAAGATATTTCCCGAGTGTGTGGCAAATGTCATGAAATGTCGAAAAGCCGATATGAAAAGTATCGTATCAAGCTCGTTGTGCTTTTAGTTCACTAGTTCACTAAAAGGCAGGGGGGCATGTGTTGATAGCAAAAAATGGCATTAATGGCTAGATTATAAAAATATCAATTTTTGGTGATTTGGGCAGAAAATACACATGTCCAGGGTCTAACCGAAGCCCTACGGGGTCGAAGCCTGTCGAGCTATGGGCTCCGAAGGCCTCCAGCTAGCCCATGGGCTTCGACCAGGAAGCCTTTGGAGGCCCATGCTGCCGAAGCCTCGGGAACCTTCGGAGGCCCATGGTGCCGAAGCCTCGGGAACCTTCGGAGGCCCACGCTGCCAAAGCTTCGGGAACCTTCGAAGGCACACGCTGCCGAAGCTTCGGGAACCTTCGGAGGCCCACGCCGTCGAAGCTTCGGCCCAAGAGCAAGCCCCGATGGGCCCGGATGAAGCCCATGCTGCCAAAGCTTCGGCCCGAGGAGCAAGCCTCAACGGGCCTTGCCAAAGCCCACGCTACCGAAGCTTCGGCCCGAGGAGCAGGCCTCGGTGGGCCTGGCCGAAGCCCACCTCGACAGAGATAGAGTTGGACGCGGTGCCAGCTCAATCTTTATCTCTATCTGGCCGGATTAATAGCAGATTAGATTAGAGTTAACCCTCTATAAATATAAAGGCCTGGCCGGCGTGGAGACCCCCCAGCTCAAACCAAACCAAAGTCATGCTTTGATCGTACCTTTACTTTTACCTTTACTTTTCTGTACCTCTTCGTGGGTTTTCCTGGAAGCCCTCCGTCCGCCACTACGGAACAGTGGTAAGCCTTGGTACTTTGCCCGTGAAGTCCCCGTTAATCTACGTAACAGATTGCTATCGCCTTGTTACTTCACCTGTGAAGTATCCGCTAATCTGCGTAATATATTGCTACCTTCGCCACCCGTGCAACACCTCGCAAATTCGGTCCTAAGGCCGAATTGGTACTTCTCTTCATCCCTGTTGCAGGTTCGCATGTTCGGAGCCCCTTCGCCGGAGGTGTTCAGAGCTGAGAGATCGGTTTTGGAGGTCCCCAGGACGCCCTCCGACAAGACTGCGGGCTTCGACAATAGGCTTCGATCGGCACACTTCGTCGCAAGCTCCGCCATGACCACATTCCGCACCAGACGAAGTCGCACCCGTGCGTGACCTTCACACCACTTTTTTGTAATTCGCTCCATCGGAGATCGCACGCCGAACCCCACTGTTCGGAGGCGATCGCCATGTTTAGATCCGCTTGGAGCCTACCTTCGGCGCACACTTCGCACCAGACGCCAAAGGTACCCTTCGGCGCACCCTTCGCATCAGACTTCGAACCAGGAGGGCTCCGACTTGTTTGCTGATTTTTGCTTGTTTAATCTATTTCATTTTGGCTAATTGGATTATTTCTTGTAATGTGGTTGCTTGGCGACTCCACTCCCCTTATCACTATTAAGGGTAGTCGGAACACGGCGTCGGTGCTTCATCACGCTTAGGCCCGTCCCTAAGTATCCGTGCACTTTTGGATCGCCGGACTGACCCAAGTGCGGGGGCACGTTTCCGTGTCAACACCGTCGAAAAACATTACAGTCGTTAGTATTATGTGAATGTGAATCATGCCACTTACAATATGGATGCTTCTTCAACTCATCGGCAGAGGGAATGACTTGACCTTTAGGCAACCTGAGAAGCTGGTTCTTTAAGAGAAAATCGAATATTTTATCACACTTAGTTATGTCAAATGAGTACTTGACCTCACTAGGACGATTCTTCGTGGGAGACGATCGTAATTCGGAGCAAGTGATAGGTTTGCTCTTAGCGTTCCAAACCCATTCGGCCACGTACATGTCGGCCAAATCCTCCTCTTCTGATTCCTCCTCGTCGGAGCATTCCATGATGTGGATTTCAGCCCTAGGCTTGTTAAATGTCTTAATGAACTTTTTATCTTTGGTTTGGCCTTCTTGGACCAGAGCCTGTTGTAAGACTTGGCTAACTTCTAAAAAGTTCTGGTTGTCTAATTTTTCTCTAATCTCGGAACGCAGCCCATCAAAAGCTAGTTCCGCCAAGTCCCTTTCAGAAATGTTAAGGCTGAAACATCGGTTTCTAGTATCCCTAAAACACTTGATGTACTCAGAGGCATTCTCGTTAGATTTCTGCCTAACCGATGTCAAGTTTAAAATCCTAAGTTCCATCTCACCTGTGTAAAAGTAATCATGGAATTTCCATTCTAAATCATCCCACGTCTGAACGGAGTTTGGCGGGAGCGCCGAAAACCAAGTGAAAGCAGTGCCGGATAGCGAGAGAGAGAATAGTCTAACTTTTAGAGAATCTATCTCGCTAGCTTCTCCACACTGTGCTAAAAATTGTCTAACGTGCTCTAGTGTGGTTTTGCTACCCTCGCTGTTGAATTTAATGAATTCAGGGATTCTATAGCCATGGGGGTAGGGTATTGTGTCGAGATGATTGGGATATGGCTTACGGTAAACCCTAACCTGACCCTTAGGCATGAAGCCGGCGCACTCCCTAAATAGTGCACGGATCCGCTCCTCTAGGTCATCCTGGCCTGCTGCCTGCGTACGTCTCTCGTGCGAGGGTGCGACACATGGCGGGATATCGGTGTGTTGGCCATAGGCCTCTTCCCTACGCGCTACCTGTATGACGTGCTCGTTTCCGGGTGCCTGCGCATGTGGCGTGGGCAGCGCGGGTACTGGCGCAGGTTGTGGCGCATGGTACGCAGTGCTAGTTTGGCCGTAAGCATAATGATTAGTCACGGCCATAAGTGTTGGGGCCGGAGATGTAACGGTCATGCCAGTGTCACCGTCAGTTCTACTGTACACATGATTTACCGGAGGTGCACTAGCAATAGGGACTAGAGGTACAACCTCAGTAAAGCCAAACCTTCTAAGAGTTGCCTCTACTTGGGAGCTAACTATCAAATCTAAATGGCCTAATCTACTGATGTCCCTATTTTTGCTCAATCTCTAAAGAAGACAAACGAGGCGATACGGGTGTTACCTGGACCCGAGCGAGGTCGGGGGCGATGATGTTGCGCTTGCTGAAGCCTGCGCATGTCTTAATGTAGCCCCCAAACATCATGTCTTGGAGCGCCTTTAACTTTGCCTCGATCTCAACTCGGTCTTCTGTGGGGATATCTTCAAGAGTAGGTGTTAGGATGTTGCGGTTGTCGATATCCGTGCCTCCTATGGTGTCCATCGGCGGTGTAGGCGTAGTAGTCGTTGTAGATGTATCGGTGGCTAATGTAGACATACCCGTCATGTTGGCATAGCTTTCCCCAGCAGAGTCACCAAAAAGTGTGTTGACACGAAAACGTGCCCCCGCACTTCGGTCAGTTCGATGATCCAAAAGTGTGTGGATACTTAGGGATAAGCCTAAGCGTAACATAGCACCGACATCGCGGTCCAACTACCCTTAGCCGTGGTAAGAGGGGTGGAGTCGCCAGGCAATCAGATCACACAAAATAATCCAATTAGCCGAAAGAAATAAATTAAACAGAATAAATAATCAAACCGGTCGGAGCCTATCGGCTTCGAAGTATGGTGCGAAGGGCTCGCCAAAGTGTACCTTCGGCATCTGATGCGAAGTGTCCCGCCGAAGGGTACCTTCGACGTTTGGACTAATCTGATCGAAGATGGACTCCGAACAAATCAGGACGTGACAGTCACCTCCAAACAGCGGGGTTCGGCGTGAAGTCTCCGATACGGCAAGATACAGAGTAACGACCCGAGCGCAACACGCAAGCACAACTTCGTTTAGAGCGGAGTACGAGCGTGGCGAAGCCTGTCATGACAAAGTGTGATGGCGAAGCATGCGGTCGAAGCAGCAGTCTCGCCGAAGGGTGTTCTGGCAACCACTGAAACCGATCTCTCAGCTCCGGACGCCTCCGACGGACTAGCTCCGAACGTGGGAACCTGCAATAGAGAAGATACAAAGTACTAATTCGTCTTGAGGACTGAATTCTGCTAAGTTTAGCACTAGTAACGAAGGTAGCAATCTGTTACATAGATTAGCGGATACTTCACAGGCGAAGTAATAAGGGGATAATAATCTGTTACGCAGATTAGCTGATACTTCATAGGCGAAGTAACAAGGCGATAGCAATCTATTATGTAGATTAACGGATACTTCACAAGCGAAGTAACAAGGATTACCACTATTCCGAAGTGGTCATCGGAGGGCTTCTAGGCAAACCCATGAAGAGGTACAGAAAGTAAAGATAAAATAAATGCAATCAACGCTAGGGCTTTGTGTTTGATTTGTGTTGGGGGCCTTCTAAACTGGCTTCGCCTCTCTATTTATAGGGGTTAAACCTCTGATCTAATCTACTATAATTCATTTGGATAGAGATAAAAACTTAGCAGGAATTGTGCCCAACTCTATCTCTGCTGAAGTGGGCCTTCGGCTAGGCCCGTCGAAGCTTGCTCTTCAGACCGAAGATTTGGCGGTGTGGGCCTCCGAAGGCCTCCTGGCCGAAGGCCGTGGGCTGGCTGGAATCTTTCGGAGCCCATAGCCCAATGGTCCTTCAGCACTGTAGGGCTTCGACCTGACCCGGGACATGTGTATTTTTGGCCCAAATTACCAAAATTGCTATTTTGACAATCTTAACCATTGATGCCATTTTTTGCTATCAACACATGCTTCACATGATTTGATTGTTTCAAACGTTTAGCTTGTCACGCTCGTACTGCGCATCTCATTCGCACACTTCGCATACATACTTTAGTCCCCCCTTATGCGTGGCAGCTAGGGACTTAGTCATTGCTGGTGCGAGCGATTAAGAATGCAAAGGGGTGCACCTTTTTGGCGGCTTCGGACGCTTATATCGCATCAAGCGAAGGCCTCTTTTGGGCTTCGAACGCATTAATTTGAAGCGAAGCAAGGCTTCAACGTACTCAAATTAAGCGAAGCATGCTTCGACATACTTGGATTTGGATAATATGTGCGAGCAAGGCTCCGAAACACACTTAGATTTTAGGCGAAGCATGACTTTGGTATGCTTAACTTTAGATTAGATCACGTCACGCGAGGCGAGGCCTCAGTGCACATTCAAATAACGAAGCAAGGCTTCTTGAGCTTGATCCTGTAATGAATGAAAGAGATATTTGGTGTGGATTCACCGAACCTACGATGGGTTGAGCCACCTTTGACTCTGGGCCACCTTCGACCCTCGGCCACCTTCAACCCTAGGATGCATCAATCCGGAGCCTAGAATCATGGACTCGTCGAGCCGTCGCTCGGAAGTCCTAGACACCTTGAGTCGTTGCTCGAGGGAGTCCTAAAGCCCACTGCTACGGGCCCGGATGCACTGTGTAGCCTTCGGAGGGGTGCTCTGGATGTTGCAAAGCAAAGCGAGGCTTCAAATTTCAAATAAGGCGAAGCAAGGCTTCAGGTTTTTCATAAAGTGAAGCAAGGCTTCGAATTTTAATAGTGGAGCAGGGCTCCGATTTTGAATGAGATGAAGTGAGGCCTCGATTTTAAAGCGAAGCAAGACTTCGATTTTTGATAAAGTGAAGCAAGGCTTCAATTTTAAAACGCAGAGCAAGGCTTCGACTTTTAATAAGGTGGAGCAAAGTTTTGCTTTAAAGGCAAAGTAAGACTTTGGTTCTAAGGCGAATTATGACTTCAATGATTTATTGAAATAATTGCAAATTTGCATAGCGAAGTGGGGCTTCGGACTGTGTACATACCTTGTAAAGTAAGGGTGAAAAGCTTGCCTCGTAGCCCCTAGGGCGTCAGAGGCCTTTGGCGCACAAAGTGGAGCCCCTTGCCGGAGGGTGCGCTCTGAGGCATGAGGGATGGTGGAAGGCGAGAAAATCCTTCGAGCTACACTCGAAGCCCCTTGCTAGAGGGTGCGCAGAGCTAGAAGTCTCCGAAGCTCCCCCCTTAATCGCACTTCGAGACACGGGTAGTGGTAGAGAACTTAGCTTTTAGGACTAGGTTCCCCACGAACGGCGCCAACTGTTGTAGAAATTGCGTTAGCTACAACAGGTTTAGTGTGTATATGGTGTATAGAATGAACCTCGAAGGGTTATCATAGAGGGAGATAGGATTTGTACTGGTTCAGGCCTCCCCGAAGGGATAATAGCCCTACATCCAGTCTACAGTGGATTTGGCATAGTTCGCCTCTACTGATCCTAATGGATCTGGCTATTACAAGGGAATGGCCCTGCTTTTATAGGCACGCAGGCCAAAGGAAAAGACCTAAATGCCCTCTACAAGTCATAGGCCTTATAATGGCAAGAAGGGAAAAATGACTAGACTAATGTACAAACAGCTTTATAGCTTTATAGACGTGTCAGATAAATGTCACTTCTGAGCAGCTAAATGACATACTAGGGGCAGAGGGGCCCCCGATATGTGGTGGCCGGAGCTCTTCGGGCGGAGACTGCATCAAAGGCTTCGAAGGGCACTCCGAAGTGGACTTCTGGAGACTTAGCTTCGAAAGGGACCGGAGGGGGTCCGGAGGTTGGCTCTAGGGAACCCCGAAAGGAGCCCGGAGGGTTGACTCAGAAGGGAGCTCGGAGGCAAGGCTCCGGAGGACTCCAAAGGGAGCCCGAAGGCAAGGCTCCGGAGGACTCCGAAGGGAGCCCGAAGGCTTGGACTGATTGCTGCTTGGAAATAACTTCGGCGGGAGGGATCTGCTTTGATAGTGTCAGGCTCCGGGCCTGAGGCCTATGGAGGCTAACGTCATTTGGCCCATGTTCAAGGGAAAACTTATTCCCCCAACAGGTACTAATAATGACTTACCTTGAATTTCTGCCCTTAACCATGGCATGACTATTCAAATAGTTTTACTTTGATCAGAGGTGCACAACTTTACCCACAAGATACAACCCTACAATATGTCACCATACACCTCAATACCACCACGTTATCTTAGAAAAGAAGAGTGATATGACCATCCACCTAGATCCTCTAAGATTGACAACCAGGATCCCATGACACCTGATCTCCCTCTAGCGCTCCCCATCCAAATAGCAATGCCTTACACTAGTGTGGGGCTATCGGCCCCCTTGATGTTCCACCCAAGATCTCTAGGCTTCTAGTCAAACCATTACCCATGTTTGCTTGTGGTGAGTGCGAGTTTATAGTGCAAAAGTGGCCCATTAACCGATCCTTAAAGTGTTATGACTATGACTAGTAGAACCATAGACCATATAGTCACAACCTACCTTAATCAACTTTTAGTAGCATTTAAGTCATGAACTAGTTCAAATTCAACTAGTAATCATAAGTCAACATTAACATGTAAGTGGTATTAAAATAGCTTGGTATTAACACTCGCGTGGGTGGGGCCCCATGGCAGCCATGTGGCGGCCACGTGGGTAGTAGCGGCCGAGGTGGTGCTAATGCGGGAGCCACATGGGTGCCATGTCGGTGCCAGGCCAAGGTGACAGTGTTAGGCAATAGTGGCTCGTGACCCGATGGTCGACGGCGACCAGTAGTGCGGTGGTTGGCGGGGAGGGCAAAAATATGACTAGTGAGGGATGGTGATCTCACAAGAGCAATCGATGATGAGAAGCAGCGACATAATTTGGCCGGTGACGGAAAGAGGTGGTGATGGCTTCAGGTCAAATGCGGTTATGGCTTTGGGTCGATGATGATGATGGGGTTACACTGGTCTGAGATGAAGACTAAGGGGCGGTCGAGGATCGGCAGGCGATGGCGAGCATGCTGGTGATGATGGCGAAGGCTGCTGACCACCGAAGCGACGGCGAGCAGTGACTAGAGGCGGGCAGAGGCGGTGGATAGATGATGCACATGGAGACAACGATCTATGGCTCTAGGGCTTTGGGCTAGGGGGCTAAATGATGTTTAGGAGATCAGGGGTGTTTTAAATAGGGTCAACTAGTGGAGTTGGTTGAGGACACAGTGTCACAATGAAGACGGGTAGTAGTTAAGGTTGGTCGACACGATGAGGCTATTATGGACATGGGTCGGGCTCAAAACCTTGGGGGGAAAGGCTAACAATGTATGGGGATCATGGCAATGATTGGGGTGGATTGCGCATGGGGATGTGGCGGTGACACAATGTGGGCATGACGAGAGGTCATAGATAGCCCTAACATGCGGGGCACGCATGATAGTGGCAGCGGGGTTCACACATGGGGCGTTGGGCTAATGGGGCTAGCTAGGTTGAGGCACAAGAGTGGGATAGTAGAGGTGCGCGTCTAACGAGCTAGCTTAAAGCCACCCAAGAGCGAGAGTCGAATTTTTAAAATAATAATTGATTTTAATTCCCTTTTCTTTTAGAAAGTGCTCCAAAATTTCAGAAAAAATATATTTTTGACTCACATAAATTCGAGAAAAAATCTTTACATTTTTAGATACTTTTGCAAAAACAAATTAGCAACCATTTATTTGCAAAGAAATCTTTCTCAAACTTTAATACTCCAAAAATCCTTTCTTTTCTTGAATGAAAATCTATTTTTATTTTCCTTTACTTAAAATTTCTATTATTTACAAGTTTATGTTTTAAAAATTTCAGGCTGTCACAAACCCCCCTTGTAACAGAATCTTGACCTCGAGATTCGGAGGCACTTATAAAAAGATGTGGGTGGTTAGCTCTTAATTCATCTTGACGCTCCCAACTAACTTCCTCTTTCGAATGATTTCTCCACTA
The DNA here is from genome assembly GCA_019279435.1 of Zizania palustris. Classification (NCBI taxonomy): domain Eukaryota; kingdom Viridiplantae; phylum Streptophyta; class Magnoliopsida; order Poales; family Poaceae; genus Zizania; species Zizania palustris. The sequence goes on from JAAALK010000288.1 coordinate 18,284,070, forward strand.
AACCTTGCAAAACTTTACACTATGCTCTGGGTCCTTGTTTCACTGACTTCTAAAATACGAATAGGCGTATCCACAAATGTCAAATCTTCTTGGAGATCCATCTGCTCAACATTTTCCACTTTAGAGAGGACATGTAGGCACTTCTTCGACTAGGACAGATGGAACACATTGTGAATTTTTGCAATGGATGCGGGTAACTCTAGTTCATAGGAAGCTTCACCTCTTCAACTTGTTATCTAGTATGGTCCCACAAAACATGGTGCCAACTTTTCCTTAGTCTAGAAATGATGAACTCCATGAAAAGGGGTAACCCTGAGGTATTCAAAATCTCCTTCTTCAAAACTGAGATATTAATGATGATTATTGGCATAACTCTTTTGTCTAGACTGAGAAACCTTCAAATGGTCTTGAATAATCTTGACTTGGCTTTCAACTTCATTCATAATATAGGTGTTTAAGACTTGATTTTCACCTACTTTATCCCAAAACAATGGTGATCTACACTTCCTTATATATTATAGCACTAAAAGAGGAGACTAGAGGGGGTGAATCGGAGCCTCAACATTTCCTTTTAAAAAGATGGTCTAATCCATTCACCCAATTCTTCTCCAAAGAAAGCTAGAGGAAATAGAGAGAACTTAAAATAGGATTAAGAAACCAAGTTGAAATGTGCCTTGGTTTCAAGTCTGTGATGAGTGATTGACAAGTTATCTTCTAGGAGAAGGGGTCCCTCCGAAGGGGTTCGGAGGTATTTTACTGAAGGGTTCTGTGTTTGCTGGTTGCAGTTGTTGCAGTGGAGTATGTCTGTTGGAGGGGTCCAGTAGAAGACAACGGGAAATCTGTACTGGAGGGTTCGGTACTTTGGGCGGTACACCGTAGTGTGTACCGGAGGTTGTTTAACCGGAGAGGACTCCGGGGTACTAGAAACACTTGTCTGCTGGTTGGTGGTGTGCAGGTGACTTCGGAAGCGATGGATGGTTCGCAGCAAGTGAACCTGGGTCAAGCGGGAGGCTTGATGCTAGGCGAGCGGCGAGCTCGGTCACGAAGGCTACCTGGGGCAAGGTCGGTCCTCAGGTCAAGGTGTGCTAGGCGAAGGCAGAAAGTGCGGAGGATGGCTCCGGCTGAAGGTACCCCGAGGCAAAGTCCTCGAAGGCGAGGCAATTTGAAGGGTGACTCCAAAGGAGTGACTTCGAAGATTGGCGGACGAAGTCCTCAGGAATGAGACAAGGCTCTAGGTGTGCTCCGGTCGGAGACACTTGGAAGGACACCTAACAAAATCTCAGAAGTCAAGGTGCATCGAAGGCATGGTCTGGGTAAGGCCCTTCGTGAGTGTGATCTGGGCAAAGACAATGCGAAGGAGTGCTTGTGGAAGTGCTTCGTGCGGAGGCCTTGGATAGAGGGACTTCGGAAGGTGGTGAAGGTACTCCGAAGGTGGAGCTTCAGAGTGTGGCTGACTTGAGGTACTTTAGCCATGCATGGCTTTGGTACATAGACTGACAGAGTTTGAGCTGGGAGTAGCTACGAATCCATGATGATCCACTCCGGAGGTGATGGTGCGAAGACTCAAAGGCTTTGACGGCTTCTGCTCAAAACCATCAATGTATCGAAGCCTAACTTCGGTGAAGCGAAGGCCTTCAGGTTCGAAGCGTGTCACCAAAGCCTATGTACACTTCGTGTGCGAAGGGGGCTCTAGAAGATTCCTCTTTGCAAAAGTTGATCCAATCTGCTGTGCAAAAGCCGATGTTATCTCCTCTGCGAAGCTGACAAAAGAAGTCTCTAATAAAATAGACTACCATCTGTACCCCCATGTATGGCTGAGACAAAAACATTGTAAACCCTAGGAGTATTGTAGTCTATTCACAAGTCAGAGTAGTGCCTATAAAAGGAGAGGTAGGCTAGGTGCTAGGGCAACACTGTGCACTCCTGTAGAACCTTCTGTTTTCCTGTAGACTTGGACAACTGCCATGAAGTGTTCCCTGTACTTGTGAGTTTTTGTGTTCCCTGTTCTAGCAATGAAATTTCCATTCTATTTTTATTTATTGCTTGAACTTGTATCTATGTTTTTGCACTGCATTAGTTAAGTTTTCTGCTTTCCATTTCGTTCTATGCCAACCAGAGTTTTTGCTCTGTTTACATGAAGTGTGTTTATGTCCTGTGCGTGTGTGTGTGTTCGCTCTGTGTCAATCGGAGGCTTGTCCTCACTGTTTACAAGAGAAGCACCCTGCAAGTGTTCATTTGACGCTTGTTCTCTTCCCAAAGATGAAGTCCTTAGTGTTTTGGAGTTTCTGAGTGCGAGCGAAGTGATATGTGCTTCGAACTTTTACCCTATTCGAAGCCTATGTTCGGAGTGTGTTCGATACCTCCGAACCAGACACTTTGAAGGGTGTGTTTAAAGCCTATTCAGCAGAAAATATTTTTAAAAGCTCCGATTAACCCCCCTCTAGTCACCTGTTTCGGTCCAACAATTGTTATCAGAGCTTGGTTAAGATCACGTGTTGACCTTAACCGGTTTTGTGGTCTTTTGGAAACATGGACAGAGTTAGTAAAATACCTCTTTTCGATTGGACTGACTTTGCATATTGGAAGGTGTGCATGGAGGCTTACTTGCTAAGCGAAGGAAATGCAATACGGGAGATTGTGGACTCACAATACTCCATCCCTGAAACCCGCACTACTCAGGCAGAAATATATTGTTCATTGTCTTGAGCAGAAGTGAGTTTGATAGGGTTCAGCACTTAAGGACAGCTAGGGAGATTTGGACTACACTCACTGTCTTTCATGAGGGCTCTACACAGATTAAGGCTAGGAGCCAGAGCACATACAATCAACAGTATCAGCTGTTTGTGCAAGGCCCTGGCGAATCTATAGATTCCATGTTTTCATGATTTGACGCAATAGTGAGTAACTTGCGATCCAATGGAACACTTGCTTACAATGACCATGACAGGGCTATCAAGCTTCTCTATGCTCTCGATCGTAGCATATGAGAAGTGAAGATATCCAGCATTGAGGAGTCCACAGGATATGACACATTAACCTGTGATGAACTCTTCAGCAAGCTGAAGTCCACAGAGATTGCCAAGGCATCTCTTATAGTGCACAGAAACTCTTTGCCTCAACTGTTGGCACTAGTTTCTAGCTCTAGTCGTGGCACCACTGTAGAACCAAGCTCATCTAGCACTTGTGTTATTGCAGGTGGTTTTATTTTATCCTCCCTGGTCTTTGTCACTAAAGAGTAGGTGGATACTCTAGATGATGAAGATCTTGCTCTCATTGCCAGGAGGTTCACCCACTTTCACAATGAGAGACGGGATCAGAGGAGAAGTGGCTTTAGTGGTTGTTTTGAGTGTGGTGACACTTCTCACATAAAGGCCAATTGTCCTAAGCTTAAGAGAAGAGACGAGAGTGAGTGCCCCAAACACCACAAGAAGGAGAGGAAACCATATGTGAAGGGTAAGCGCGACAAGGTGGCTAAGAGGGTAGCCAAGGCCGCTTCTAGAGCATTTGTCGCTGCTCTTAGTGACATTGACACTTCCTCAACTGAGGAGTCGATCCCTAATGAGGGGGAAGAGTCTCCAAGGAAGGAGGAAAAGAAGGAGAAGAAGGCAAGGGATTTCACCGGCCATTGCTTCATGGCCGACAGCACTCACAGCGGCGATGAGCTAGACTCATATGAGGTACCACTATCCTATGACCAGGTTTCCATTAAAGTAGATGAACTGAATGAAGTAGTTCTAGGTTAGTATAGATTACTTGTTTAGGCTGCTACATATAGAAAAGACCTTAGACTTAGGCTAGAATCTGTTTCGACTAATTATGCCATGCTTAAGTCTAGAATTGATGATGCCAATTGTGAATCTTGCACTGTTGTCATGGGTGAGCTTGCTCAGTTGCGTTTTCTGCGTGCTCAAACTATTGATGAGCTTGAGGCTGCAGAGAAGTAGCTTTTAGTGGTGGAGTATAGACCTATTTCTTCTGATGCTTGTTCAAATTGTTCCTTATTGATTGATAGCATTAATTTGAGAGACAAGCATGTTAAGGAGTTAGAGGCTAGATTGGAGAGTGCTGAGTGTTCTAAGGATGTGCAGCCTGCTTGTCCCACCTACATCACCATTAAGGACCAACTTAGTTTTGCTAAAGGACAAGTAGAAAAACTCACGATTGAAAATGAATAGCTTCTTTATGTGGTGAACAAATGTATTGAGGGACATTGTAGGATGAATTGCTCTTGGCCAAGACCAAGATGTGTGCTGACAGGGCAGGGTTAGCTCTAGGATTGAGTTTTGAGAGAATTCCTTCACACAGTGAAAACAAAACTATTTTTACTTCACCCACTACCTTAGAGAAAGAAAGAGCCCAGTTAGACACTCCACAAAAAAGCCAAGAAACCTACCCAGCCTCCAAAGAAAATTCCACCTCCTCTGCTCAAGAAAAACCCTTAGTAGAAGCCCAAGGAGCCTGTGAGAATTGCTCCTATGACCCAGGTGACTACCCCCAAGAGAGTCTTTCATTGCTCTTATTGCCAGCGGGTGGGTCATTTGGTTGGGTTTTGTTTTCGTCGCGTCAAGGATGAGCGACGCTCTCAGGCGTTGTGTTATCAGGACATGCATTACCATTCTCCAGGTATGCATGAGTCTAACTTATACACACGTCTAGGTTTTGAGGCTCCCCGTGCTTCCTGGAGTGGTTTTGTCCCTCGTGGTGTACACCATATCTCATATGGTGCCAGACCACGTGTAGGTGGCTTTGTACCTCGACAGGTTGGGATACCTCATCGTGTATCTGATTTGCATCATGTAGTTAGACCTCACACTTTGCATCACTCTACCTTACCTGTGCATAGACAGTCTACTTTTACTTTTCCTACTGCTTGTATCTCTCAGTGTTGGATGCCTCCTCATATTTTCACTCACCCAGCACTGAGCGATCGAGTTTCTCCTCGTTTTGTGTAGGCATCAGACCGAGGCTTAGAGGGCACGTGGATCATGGATTCTGGTTGTTCGCGCCATATGACCGGGAACGCAGCATGGTTCTCCAGCCTCACCACAACCAAGGAAAAGGAACAAATCAGCTTCGGCAATAATCGAAGGAACATAGTGAAAGGTAAAGGTGTGGTAAGAATCAACTCAAACTTCACTCTCAAATATGTTGTTTTGGTTGAAAACTTGGGATACAATTTGCTTTCTGTATCTCAGTTGCTTGATGAGGGCTTCGAAGTACGATTTCATCGCGATACTTCACAAGTACTCAATTCTGATGGTTTTTTGGTCTGTAAGATCATTAGAGTTGGGAGAGTTTTTAGAGCTGATTTTTCTGAGTCATCTGGTTCTTCTCATTGTTTAGTTGCTCATTCTACATTTGAGCTTTGCAAGTGGCATAGGAGACTAGGGCATATGAGCTTTGGGTTGCTCGCTCGTTTGAGCGCCCTAGGACTGATCCGAGGATTGCCTAAGCTCAAATTTGAGAAGAATTTAGTTTGTGCTCCATGTCGGCATAGGAAGATGATTGCCGCTTCACACTCACCTATCACTATGGTGATGACAGAACAACCCGGAGAACTTCTCCATATGGACATTGTAGGTCATTCCTAGGTTAGTTCGTTAGGCGGCAAGTGGTATGTTCTAGTAATTGTCGATGATTTCTCTCGCTACTCTTCGGTTCTTTTTAGCTAGCAAGGATGAAGTGTTTTCATACTTTCAGAGCTTAGCTTTGAGACTTTTCACTAAACTCCCTGGTGCATTGAAATTCATTCGAAGTGATAATGGCACCGAGTTCAAGAATAGTCTCTTTGTTAACTTTTGCATGGACCATGGCATAGAACATCAATTCTCTGCTCCACGGGTTGCTCAACAGAATGGTGTTGTTGAGAGAAATAACCACACTTTGGTTGAGATGGCTAGGACGATGCTCGATGAGCACATGACTCCTAGAAAGTTTTGGGCTGAGGCCATGAACACTGCTGGTTACATCTCAAACCGAATTTTCTTACGCTCAATCTTGAACTTGACTTCATACGAGTTACATTTTGGGAGACAGTCTAAGGTCACTCATCTTCGAGTATTTGGTTGTTGATGTTTTATCTTAAAATGTGGAAATTTGGACAAGTTTGAGTCGCGTTCTTTTGACGGGATCTTTTTGGGTTACACTTCCCATGGTCATTCTTATCGTGTTTTCAATTTGGAAACTAACACTGTCATCGAGTCATGTGATGTGACTTTTGATGAATCAAAGTGCATTCTCACGTATATCAAGCATACCCTCGAATTTGGCATTTGGTATTTTGCATCTTCCTCTTTGTGTCTTCGTGGTTATTCAGATGCGGATATTGCTAGGTGTAGAATTGATAGTAAGAGTACCTCTTGTACTTGTCATTTTCTGGGTACCTCTCTTGTTTGCTGATCTTCCCACAAATAGTCTAGCATTGCATAATCTACGGATGAGGTCGAATATGTTGCTGCAGCTTGCTGTTGCTCTCAGATTTTGTGGATGATTTCCACTTTGTGCGATTTCGGGTTACATTATAAGAGTGTTCCACTATTTTTTGATAACACTAGCACTATTTGCATTGCAAAAAACCCGGTTAAGCATTCCAGAACCAAATATATTGATGTGAGATATCATTTTCTCAGATATCATAATGAGAAGGGTGATATTGAGCTTCAATATGTTGATACCTAGAACCAGCTTGCCGATATTTTTACCAAACCCCTTAATCCGTCTCGATTTGCTTATTTGCGTGGGGAACATGGTATTTGTCATCCTTACGACATTTTGTGAGGGGGAGCATGATTTAATTATTGTGCATTGGCTTCTTTATGATTATTTGTTGATGCATTTAGTTGCTTTTCTATGAATTTGCATAATTGTCATTAATCATGATGTGCTCAGCTCTGTTTAATATATCCATTTTCCTTATGAGCGTGATTTTAATTTACAAAATTCCAAACTTGATCGCTACTTAGTCTTGTGTCTAGCATGTGATGTGCATAATTTCTTTAGTTATCCTTTATCTTCCGAGTAGCTCGAATCCTTTATTTTGGATGCAAAATTACAACATAAAAATAATACTGCTTTTCATGGAATTATCCAGCAATTGGTACTCAACAAAAATCAATATCCATGATTTGTGTGCTAAAAATGAAAAGATCAAGGTGGGTTTGTTTGTCACACTATCTTATTCTAGACTGCTTACCATAGCATTTTGGTATGAACTGGGATAACTAAGTGTTTGCCAAAATCACTGTTTTAAGCTTCTTATGGTCTTTCTAGAACTAGGCTTGGTTGGAAAGTATAAGGTGGACAAGTAAATAACCCCTAGCAATATAAAAAGAGTTGCACAGTCTGAATTATTTTCTTATCAAGCTTGCTAAATGCTCCATAAAATTGGACTTGCTTTCCTGTGTAGAAATTGATTAGCTTTAGCAGTTATTGTTGTCACTTGTCTAGATGACTCGTCTAATTGGTGATTTTGATTTTTCAACAATCTAAAAAATTCATGCCTCAAATATTGCATTTGAAATATGTTTACTTGAGCTGAGCATCTAAGCCTGACATTATGATTTTGCATATTCTTGCACCTTATGTCTTCACACTTTTCATCATTTTGAAGCCTTGCATCTTTTATTGCGCCTTGATTCTTGCATTGCCAAAGGGGGAGAAAAATGCCTTGATTGCCTACCAAAGGGGGAGAACAAGTGATGAAGTTCAAAGGGGGAGAGAATTTTTGCTGCCAAAGGGGGAATTGTTGCCAAATGGCTTTTCATGAGTCAAGACGGAAGAAATCCTTTTATCAAGTGACATGATTTGGCTCTTTTCTGAGTTTTTATGGTCACTTGTGGGCTGAAAAATTTAAAATTTTCTTGAACTTGAATTTGTTTGTCAATGCACTCATCAAGGGAGAGATTGAGAAACCAAGTTGAAATGTGCTTTGGTTTCATGAAAGTAAATCATTACAATCCACTGGTATTTAATCAATTAAAGTAAATGATAACTATCTAAAAAAACTCACAGATGATTCAACATGCACTAGAGATATAAAAATTCATCAATGAAAATACACCGTGCAATAAAAAATTGATCGTAGCATTTTAATCTATCACAAATTGTTCAGAAATGAAATACTAGAAGCACACAAAATGAGAATAAGAAATTACTGTTCATCTGTTGTCTCCTGTATGCATTCCATCGGACACATTTAGTGCATGGCGATTGCTGCTTGCGTTGCTTCAGCCATAATCACACCACACGCTGCACCTGTGCTAGTCCTAGACTGCACATGGCTGAACAGGTGGAGTGCACCTGGACTCCGTGCCGCCAGCACTCACTGCGTGCCACACCGTTGAGAGAACACCGATCCAAGAAGAAAAATCAATGCCTCAGCACCAAGTTCTGGGCTGATCCCGTGTGCACCGAAATATGGTCCACGCCTCGTGCGCTTCACCGAGCGCAGATGGTTGTGCTCACAGGTGCGCGTTCGCATGAATAGCAGCTGGCGGTAGTCTAGATCGACGATGGGGAAAATCACAAGAGACTACGCAGAAACCAGATCAAACAAAAACGTTGTGCAGAACATAGCTCCTGAAACCTACTCTGCCAAGGACAGAAATCTCATGAAACGTGAAAATAAAGAACACTTGATGAGCTAGCTTATGTCCCCTAGACTAAGGTCCTGTACCTACGGCTGCTATCCTAGCTGTGAGGCTATGATGTAAATTAGCAGCTGGGGCAAGCAGAACGAGCCTATGGGAAAAAATGAGAAGCTAAAAACCTAGCTATACTGATAGCTGTAAAGGCTAAAAACCATTTTGCAAGTGAAATTTCTCTTCTCCATATGTAGCGCCAGGAACTAGACTGCTAGGAAATAGTGCAGCAGCATGCAGTAGATGCATAGCCTGTTGGCTAGCCTGCAGTACTGTGGCGCTTGATCCGGAAAAACAACGAACAGCCAAACAAACCGCTAGAAGAAGAAAAACTGCGGTAGCAGAAAAGATTTCGAGAGCGGCGACAAGAAAATTTCCGACGGCGGCAGAGAAAAACTCAGGAAGAAGAACACGAAGAAAAAGTGACCCAGTATTTGGTAAAGTGTTTTCTGCAATTAGGGTAACCCTAACCCTAGGATAATGGGGCCTATTTATAGGCAGCCCAATAAATGGGAAAAATGCAGAAATACCCCTAGGGTTTTTTACAGACTCTAAATAAAAATGGAAAAGACCGAAATGCCCTTAGGATTTTTTTTACAGACTCGACTGACAGACTGTGGGCCTAAAGGAAAAATAGTAAAAACCTAAATAAAGATAACTTGTCCTGATGCGGAGCTTTTGTAGCAGCTACGGCTTCACCTCAGAATGGTCAGATCCGAGATCAGCGATCGTCAGTTTTGCGCCAAAACTGACAAAGCGTCCATCGTCTTTGCACCGGGTACCCGGATTGGGCCGGCCCAATTCCGCAGCTCCCTCAGCCCGGCAATCGCTTGCCGCCCGTGTACCTGAGTCAATCCCGGTCAACAGCCCAGTGGATCCTCTGCTGCTCCTAGCCCATGTACCCGTATTGGGCCAGCCCGACTTCGTGGCCCCTCTGCCCGATAGTCGCTCGCTGCCCGTGTACCTGAGTCACACGCGGACCAGACGCAGCAGGTCTTCTCTCTCTTTTCAGTCCTCTTTGACTACCGTTGACAATGACTCATCACATTTGGAGCCATGAGGCCCACGCTTTTCAACATGGCTCCTCAATCTCCCCCTTGATGAGTGTATTGTCAACACTTCACTTCTTTAGCTCTTCGGTACCTGCGAACACATGTGGAAACACGAAAACAAAACACAAGAAAACAAAGAAGAAGAAAATAAAGTAAAAGTTTAACCCTAATGACCAAAAGCCAAACAAAAGCAAGAAGCGGTCATTATGGTTAACCAAAAGTAAAAGCTCAAAACGAGTGCAATCTCAGAATCATCAACAAGGATATCAAAAGAGTAAGGACAAACGGGACAAAAACTCCCCCTAAAACAAATCCCAGAGAAAGCCAAAACTCCCCCTTAAACTCTTCTCCCAAAATTTCTCCCCCTTGTTGACAACTAAACTCATCAAGCGAGACTAAATGCACTCTAAAGAGACACAGACTCCCCCTCAAAATATGCAATGAATGCAACTGGGGTGCAGATGGAGTGTAGAAAGCATGCTTCTAAGATATGATTGACTGCAATTACAACATCTAACAAGTATAGCAAAAGACATATTGTCTAAGACACATGGCATGATCAGTGCAACAGATGATATCTAAAGAAAGTCATTAGCACGTATTTTTCAATTTTTTGCAAACAAAAACATCACCACATTTTCCAGTTGACAAGCAAGGTAAAGCATGAGATGTAGAGGCTAACTGATATCTACCAAGATAAGCATTGTCCTAAACAAAGTGCTTCAGCAAACTTGTTATCTTTTTAATGTTCAGGCTTTTTCTTTTTCCTTTTTCATTTTTGCTAGGGGTTATTTGCAAGTCAAACCTTATGCTGACCGACCAAGTCAAGCCTAGGCCAGAAATGGACCATCAGAAGCTTAAGACATTGGTCTTGGCATACATTACATTGTCCTAGTTCATACCAAAGTGTTATGGTAAGCAGGTCAGAACAATGCAATGCGACAAAGCAAACCCACCTGGATCTTTTCAACTCAAGCATAAAAAGGCATTGAATTTTCATTTTTATGATTTTTCATTGTTTTTATAGCACATTTTCCATGTTAAAAGCATAAAGATGTCCAAGTTGCATATCTGCATCTATGTGAGGAACTAGCTACAAGATATGTAACAGATAGCAAAAGCACTCAGCCTACACATGCTAGTTACCAGAAGCAATGGTGATCATTTTTTTCAAGTTTAAATCATAAAAGCCATGCATATGACAGATATCAGACATATCAAGTGAACTGAACCAAAGCATGATCATTGACAAGTAATCAAAAGCATGTACCAGCTAGAATAAGTAAAGCAGTTCAATCATATAACAGAAGCAAGCTCAAAAGTGTGATATGTGAGTATGTATGATATGAACACACACAAAAAACTCAAGAAAAAGAGTAAAGAAGAAAGAAACTGACTCAAAATATCCTAGAAAGGATACACAACACCCAAATCACCTCGTAAATGCTCAAAAGTAGACTGATCTAGGGGTTTGGTGAAAATGTCATCCAACTAATGATGGGTATCAACATGAACAAGGTCAATGACACCTTTATCATATTGATCCCGTAGAAAATGAAAGCGCACATCAATGTGTTTGGTTTTTGAATGAAGACAAGGGTTTTTCCCTACACTAATAGCACTGGTGCTGTCGCAAAACAAAGGAACTCTGGTAGGAAAGAACAACCCAAAATCTCGCAATGTGGAAATCATCCAAACTAACTGTGAGCAGAAGCTACATACTCAGCCTCAGTGGTCGAAAGAGCAACTCCAGATTGCTTTCGAGAAGACCAAGACACAAGAGACGAACCAAGAAACTGGCAAGTACCGGAAGTCAACTTGCGATCCAACCGGCACCCACCAAAGTCAGCGTCCGAAAAGCCAGATAAATCAAGAGATGATGATGCTGAATAGTAAAGACCAAGATCAGGCGCATAGGTAATATACCTGAAGATGCGCTTGACAGCCTGCCGATGAGACGTGCGTGGTGAAGACTAGAAACGCGCGCACAGCCCCACGGTGAACTGAATGTCCGGTCTTGTCACCGTCAAGTACAACAACAAACCGATCATCCCTCGAAACTCTCTCTCATTGACCTTGACGTCGTTCTCGTCCTTGTCCAAACCCCCAGATGTGCCCATTGGGGTCATCTAAGGCTTCAGCTCTCCACCAAAGTCGAACTTCTTCAACATGTCGCGAGTGTACTTGCCCTGGTGGATGAAGGTGCCATCCTTGGTCTGCTTGATCTGGAGCCCTAAGAAGTACTTGAGCTCACCCATGAGGCTCATCTCAAACTCACTGTGCATCTGCTCAGAAAACTTGGACACAAGATCATTAGTAGTACCGCCAAAGATAATATCATCCATGTAAATCTCAGTGACTAAGAAATCTGAAGCATCTCTGAGCAAGAAGAGAGTTTTATCCACAGAACCCATCACAAAACCCTTCCCCAACAAAAACTGCTTCAACCGGTCATACCAAGCCTTGCGGGCTTGCTTTAACCCGTATAAAGCTTTCTGCAACTTAAAAACATGTCGAGGAAACTTAGGGTTCTCAAAACCGGGGGCTTCCTAACATACACTTCCTCCTCTATATACCCGTTCAGAAAAGCACTCTTGACGTCCATTTGAAAAAGCTTAAAACCCTTCGAAGCGACAAAAGCTAAAAGAATGTGAATAGATTCAAGACGGGCAACAGGAGCGAAAGTTTCCTCAAAATCAATACCCTCTTTCTGGCAAAAACCCTGGGCAACTAGTCAAGCTTTGTTGCGCACCACAACCACATCTTCACCTTGCTTGTTCTTGAACACCCACTTGGTGCCTATGGGGTTGCATCCTGGTGGCAGCTCAACTAGTGTCCAAACCCGATTGCGGACAAAATTCTCAAGCTCTTCTTGCATGGCATTAATCCAGTTCGAGTCAGAAAGAGCATGAGAAACGTCTCTGGGCTCAAAAGATGCAACAAAAGCAGATTCAGCAAACACAGCAAGTGAGTCAACAGAAGAACGGAAAGTCCTTGCAGACAAATCATCGATGATGAGCTCTGAGGGGTGATCACGCTGAACTGCTCGGGATCCCTGGTGATCTGAAGTCACCTCACTGGAGTCAGCAGCTGGCACCTTTGGACTCGACTGAGGAGACTCGATCGAACTGGAAGAAGTGATCAGAGGTCTGCCCTCGTCCTCAGTCGAAGTCTCAGAAGGTGTGGGTTCTGCAGGCTGTGCAGAGGGTCCACCCTCATCAGCAGCTGGAGTATCCTCATCTTCCTCGAAGATGGACTCTCCGAGCTCACCATCTCCAGAAAGCTCAAAAGAAGGAGTCAAAGAAGGCAAGGACTCATTAAATGAAACCTCACAAGTCTCGACAAGCTGCTGGGAATCGAGGTTCCAAACACGGAAGCCTCGAGAATGCAAAGCATAGCCAAGAAAAACTCCATACCAGCAACGAGACTCAAACTTGTCCAAATGCCCTCCCTTCTTGAGCACAGAGCACTTGTAGCCAAACGCTCGCAAGTGGCTCACCTTAGGCTGTCTAGCAAACCGCAACTCGTATGAGGTCTTACCTAGGTAAGCTCTAAGAAAAATGCGGTTGGCCAGATAGCAAGCCGTGTTCATGGCTTCAGCCCAAAAATGCCTAGGAGTCCTGTGCTCATCGAGCATCGTCCTGGCCATCTCAACTAGCGTGCGGTTCTTTCGTTCCACAACGCCGTTCTGTGGGGGAGTGTAAGGAGCATAAAACTGATGGTCAAGACCCTGATCACTATAGAAGCTGACGAACTGAGAGTTCTTGAACTCAGAGCTGTTGTCCTAGCGAATTGCTCGCATCCGACCATTGTTCTCATTCTTCAGCTTCAGAATCAGGTCATGAACAAAATGAAAAGTCTGATCCTTAGACTCCAAAAAGAAAACCCACAAGAATGGAGAAAAATCGTCAACGATCACAAGCGCGTACCACTACCCACTGACTGAGCGTACCCGAGCTGGACCGACAGTGTCCATATGTAACAGCTCGCCCGGATACGAAGTCATCACCTGAGTCACAGGTGAATGAGAAGCGGCAACCATTTTCCCACGACGACAGGGATGGCAAACTAGATCCTTCTCCATTTTAAGCTTGGGCAATCCTCGGATGAGGTCCATAGAGCTCAACCTGACTAGCAGATCAAAACTCAAATGACCTATCCTCCTATAACACTTTCATAGCTCAGAGGAGGATCCAGCAATCAAACAGCGAGAAGGGCCAAAAGAACTAGAGAAGTCAATCCGAAAAACCTTACCGAACGGTAAGATCTGGCAAATCAAAGACCCTCTAGAATCAAACACAAAAGAATTGCCCTTCTTAAAACGAACCTCCAAACCATCCTGAAGAAGTTGCGAAACAGAAATCAAATTGAAGTTCAAATTTCCAACCAAAGCAACATTCTTCAAAGAGAAATGGTCAGAGATGCGAATTGAGCCAATGTCGTGTACCTTCCCTTGACCACTGTTCCCAAATGTGATGTACTCTTTGGAGCTTGGGGGAGAGAGACTAGAGAACCATCTGCGATGTCCCGTCATGTGGCGAGAGCATCTTGAGTCCATGATCCAAACGTACTCTAGTCCCCGATCCTGCACAATCAGTGGTTGTAAGTGGGAGCAAATGGTCCGGCACCAGGTTTAGCAAAAAGAGCTAAACCAGTGTCGAGCCATCTGCTCAAAAGACGGAAAGCAGAAATCATCATAAGAGTTCGGACCAAAACGTGGCTCAAAGAGCGATCCTCGGTTCTGCCTAAAACCTCGGCCACGAGGTCTAGGACCGTGACCAAAACGTCCTGGAGCTCTGCCGGAACGAACACCACCATCTGGAGCACGAGCATGAAAGTCGTCTCCTCTACCACCACCTACACGACGTGGCCTGGCCTCCAGCCTCTCCGCGCATTGAGGAACTCTCAGTCTACCACCCTGCTGGTAGAACTGCTCCTGACCACCACGAGCTCTCTCTGCTCTCTCAACCCGCCTCCTCCTGAAGCAAAACTCCACAAGATGACCGTCTCTCTGACAGTACTCAAAACGATAGGTGGGACTTTTGGGATGTGGTTGAGGCTTGGGGTTCTTGGGCTTAGTGGTGTTTGGTGTAGTCTTCTTGGGCTGAGAGGGTCCAGGAATAGAGTCAAGAGAAGTGTGGAGGTGTTTGGGCTTTGGAACCCAGATGGGCTTCTTGGGTGGAGCTTTGGGCTGTTCTTGGATCACTCCATCCTTGGGCTGACTAGCCTGGAAAGACTCAGTGGAGTGAGTCTTGGGGTATCTCTGCTCAGGAGTCATTTTACTCCACTCCACTGCCCGGCTAATGGCACTCTCAAAGCTAGCCTTGGTGTAGGTGTAACCTACCCCAAACCCATCCTACCTCTTAAACTACTGGATCATCATGCCGAGTTGTGGCTCTTTGGCACTGATCCAACTCAAGATAGAACGGAGGTAAAAGTTCTCATTTTGAGCATCAGCTAGCTCCTCTCTCAAGGAAGCTAGAACCTTCACCTAAGACAAGCAGGTCTCACACTCTCTATCTACTTGGACAGACTTCTCGGCTTTTAGCTTAATCAACTCCAGTCTAAGAGACAAGCAGTTCTCACAAACAGTGGGTGAAATTGACAGTGTCTCAAGCTCTAGCCTAGTCTACGCCAGCTCAGCTCTCACTCTCTCCAAATCACCCAAATGCTCATCGCCCTTGGCTTTCAGCTTAGCTAAACTAGCTATATGAGATGGGCAATCAGCACAGGGCACGACGACAGTGGCTTGAGCATTCTTCAGCTCCAGCTGAGCGCTTTCAAGCTCAGTGGCCAAAGCGTCCCTCTCATCAACCCTTTCTGTGTACCTGGACTTTAGAGTCGACAGGTCACACAGAAGCACCTCAAACTTTGGGCACTCACTGCTATCACCCAAGCAAGGGGAAGAAGATAGACTCTCAATTCTGTCGTTGGCCACAGCAAGCTCACTCTAATTCATCTATCCTCTTCTTAGCCCCTCTAAGTAGTTTTTCCCGATATTTTAACTCCTGACGATTGCTTTCAAGTAAATCAACGATTTCACGTTCATAAGATGATACCTTTTCATTGTCGTCATCGGAGGAGTCATCGGAGGAGTCCTCTTCCTTATCCCTAAGAGCCATTGAGCAGAAGCTCTTGCGGGATCTTCGGCGCTGATGTGAGCAGCTCTTCGGTCTGTCCCCGAAGGCCATGAAGCAAAGGCCCGCCGGATCGTCCTTGTCCTTCCCCTTCCTGATGACGATCTCCTCATCGCTTGAGCTCGATGAAGAGGAAGAAGACGTGGAACGCTTGGAGTAGCTTTTCTCCATCTCGGCGAAGAAGGCCTTGTCGTGCTTCTTGTTCTCTCGCTGGTAGACCTTCAGGGCCTTTCTGAAGAATCTAGTCTTTGGCTTGCCCTTGTTGAAGGAGGAGCTGTCGTGCTTGCCGGAGTCGTGGAAGCCACCACTGGTTCCCTTCTTGTGGCCATTTCGCTTGGGGCAGTCGGCGATGAAGTGTCCTGGGTCACCACACTCAAAGCACCTAGATTTCGTGTCATGTCTTTTGAACATTCTCTTGTCATAAACACGACGCACCCGATTGTTGAAAAGACACAAATCATCATCTCCTAACGACTTAAGCTGGTCCTCAGTGATAGACATCAAAGAGAACCTAGCACAACTCACAGAAGAGGGATCAACAGAAGGTGTAGCAAGGGCCAGAGACTTTGATCCAGAGCCAGTGAGATTTGATCTCAACTGAGTATCAACCTCGGTGTCCTTCAGCTTGCTAAACAACTCAGAAATGGTCAAGGTATCATAAGATGTGCTCTCAATGATCTTTGGGTCCAAGGTATGGAGAACCTTGAGCGCATGCTCGTGATCTGAGACTAACTGAACACCCTCAGCCTTGTTGTCCCGAAGCTTGTTTATGATCGATTGAAAACGACCAAACAACGCTTCAACAGATTCACCCGACTTTTGTGTGAAGTTCTCATATTCACGTCGGTAGGTCTGATAGAGCCGAGCCTTGACCTGGGTTGTCCCCTCATGGTGTGCCTGGAGGGTAGCCCAGATCTCTCTCGCAGTGGAGAGATGGCTCACACACTCAAACTCAGTGGGACCTAAACCAGAAAACAAAATATTCACAGCTTTGTTGTTGTTCTGATGCTGGGCAACAATATCTAGAGTAGTGCGCTCAGCAATAGGCAACACAGTGAAAGTAGCGTGAATACAAATGTCCCAGATGTCCGAGCTTTGGCTCATGAGATAGGCTCGCATGCGAGTCTTCCAATAATTATAGCCATAAGCTTCCAAGGACGGGACCTTTCCAAGAGACGTCATAATCACTACTGGGGTTAGAACCAGTTAAGGTATGGAAAACCCTAACCAGGCTCTGATACCACTTGTAGGACCGAAAGTAGCGACCAGAGGGGGGTGAATGGGCACCTAAAAAATTCTTTCGAATCAATGGCCTTCTCCCAACACCCAACGCACCTCAAAAATTATCCGGTGGAAACTAAAATGAATCATAGATGCTAAAAATAATCTAGCCTAAAAATGACCGGTGTTCTAGTTGAAAAGACACCACCACAGTGTTCAAAGGCAGATTAACAGATCATTTAAAACATGGGTATTTCAAGCTTCATGAAAGTAAATCATCACAATCCACTAGTATTTAATCAATTAAACTAAATGATAACTATCTAAAAAAACTCACAGATGATTCAACATGCACTAGAGATATAAAAATTCATCAATGAAAATACACCGTGCAATAAAAAATTGATCGTAGCATTTTAATCTATCACAAATTGTTTAGGAATAAAATACTAGAAGCACGTAAAACGAGAATTAGAAATTACTGTTCATCTATTGTCTCCTGTATGCATTCCGTCGGACACATTCAGTGCATGGCGATTGTTGCTTGCGTTGCTTCAGCCATAATCACACCACACGCTGCACCTGTGCTAGTCCTAGACTGCACATGGCTAAACTGGTCGAGTGCACCTGGACTCCACGCCGCCAGCACTCATTGAGTGCCACACCGTTGAGAGAACACCGATCCAAGAAGAAAAATCAATGCCTCAGCACCAAGTTCTGGGCTGATCCCGTGTGCACCGAAAGATGGCCCACGCCTCGTGCGCTTCACCGAGCACAGATGGTTGTGCTCACAGGCGCGCGTTCGCACGAATAGTAGCTGGCGGTAGTCTAGATAGACGATGGGGAAAATCACAAGAGACTACGCAGAAACCAGATCAAACAAAAACATTGTGCAAAACATAGCTCCTGAAACCTACTCTGCTAGGGACAGAAATCTCGTGAAACGCGAAAATAAAGAACACTTGATGAGCTAGCTTCTGTCCCCTGGACTAAGGTCATGTACCTACAACTGCTATCCTAGCTGTGAGGCTATGATGTAGATTAGCAGCAGGGGCAAGCAGAACGAGCCTATGGGAAAAAATGAGAAGCTAAAAAACCTAGCTATACTGATAGTTGTAAAGGTTAAAAACCATTTTGCAAGTGAAATTTCTCTTCTCCATACACAGCGCCAGGAACTAGACTACTAGGAAAACATGCAGCAGCATGCAGTAGATGCATAGCCTGCCGGCTTGTGGCACTTGATCTGGAAAAACAACGAACAACCAAACAAATTGCTAGAAGAAGAAAACTGCGGTAGCAGAAAAGATTTCGAGAGCGGCGACAAGAAAATTTCCGGCGGCAGAGAAAAACTCAGGAAGAAGAACACGAAGAAAAAGTGACCCAATATTTGGTAAAGTGTTTTATGCAATTAGGGTAACCCTAACCCTAGGATATTGGGGCCTATTTATAGGCAGCCCAATAAATGGGAAAAATGCAGAAATACCCCTAGGGTTTTTTACAGACGCTAAATAAAAATGGAAAAGACCGAAATGCCCTAAGGATTTTTTTTACAGACTCGACTGACAGACTGTGGGCCTAATGGCAAAATAGTAAAAACCTAAATAAAGATACCTTATCCTGATGCAGAGCTTTCGTAGCAGCTACGGCTTCGCCTCAGAACGGTCATATCCGAGATCAGCGGTCGTCAGTTTTGCACCGAAACTGACAAAGCGTCCACCGTCTTTGCACCGGGTACCCAGATTGGGCCGGCCCGATTCTGCAGCTCCCTCAGCCCGGCAATCGCTCGCCGCCCGTGTACCTGAGTCAATCCTAGTCAACAGCCCAGTGGATCCTCTGCTGCTCCTATCCCATGTACCCGGATTGGGCTAGCCCGACTTCGCGGCCCCTCTGCCCGACAATCGCTCGCTGCCCGTGTACCTGAGTTACACGCGGCCCAGACACAGCAGGTCTTCTCTCTCTTTTCAGACCTCGTTGACTACCGTTGACAATGACTCATCACATCTGGAGCCGTGAGGCCTACGCTTTTCAGCATGGCTCCCCATACCAGAGGGTTCGGTACTTTGGGCGGTACACTAGAGGTTCTTTAACCGGAGAGGTCTCCGGGGTATTGGAAACACTTGTTTGCCAATTGGTGGTGTGTAGGTGACTTTGGAGGCGACGGATGGTTCGCATCAAGTGAACCTGGGTCAAGCGGGAGGCGTGATGCCAGGAGAACGGGGAGCTTGGTCACGAAGGCTGCGTGGGGTCAAGGTCGGTCCTCAGGTCAAGGTGCTACAAGCGAAGGTAGAAAGTGCAGAGGATGGCTCCGGTGGATGGTACCCCGAGGCAAAGTCCTCGGAGGCGAGGCACTTCGAAGGGTGACTCTGAAGGAGTGACTTCGAAGATTGGCGAACGGAATCCTTAGGAATGAGGCAAGGCTCTAGGTGTGCTCCGGTTGGAGACACTTGGAAGGACACCTGACGAAGGTCTCAGAAGTCAAGGTGCATCGAAGTCATGGTCCGGGTAAGGCCCTTCATGAGTGTGCTCTGGGCGGAGACACTGCGAAGGAGTGCTTGTGGAAGTGCTTCGTGCGGAGACCTTGGACGGAGGGACTTCGGAAGGTGGCGAAGGTACTCCGAAGGTGGGGCTTCGGAGTGTGGCTGACTTGAGGTTCTTCGGCCATGCATGGCTTCGGTACACAAACTGACGCAGTTCAAGCTGGGAGTAGCTACGAAGCTGTGATGATCCACTCCAGAGGTGATGGTGCAAAGACTCAAATGCTTTGATGGCTTCGGCTCAAAATCGCCCATGTATCGTAGACCGACTTCGGTGAAGCGAAGGCATTCGGGTTCAAAGTGTGTCACCGAAGCCTCTGCACACTTCGTGTGCGAAGGGGGCTCCTGAAGATTTCGCTTTGCAAAAGCTGATCATGTCTGCTCTGCAAAAGTTGATGCTATCTCCTCTATGAAGCTGACAAAAGAAGCCTCCAATAAAGTAGATTACCATCTGTACCCCCGTGTCTTGCTGAGACAAAAACGTTGTAAACCCTAGGGGTATTGTAGTCTATTAACAAGTTAGAGTAGTGCCTATAAAAAGAGAGGCAGGCTAGGTGCTAGGGCAACATTGTGCACTCCTATAGAACCTTCTATTTTACTGTATACTTGGCCAGTCACCATGAAGTGTTCTCTGTACTTGTGAGTTTTTGTGTTCCCTGTTCTAGCAATGAAATTTCCATTCTGTTTTTCATTTATTGCTTGAACTTATATCTGTGTTTTTGCACTGCATGAGTTAAGTTTTCTGCTTTCCATTTCGTTGTTTGCTAACCAGAGTTTTTTCTCTGTTTCAACAAAGTGTGTTTATGTCTTCTGCGTGCGTGTGTTCGCTCTATGTCAATCAGAGGCTTGTACTCACTGTTTACAAGAGAAGCACCCTACAAGTGTCCATTCAAGGCGTGTTCTCTTCCTAAAGATGAAGTCCTTAGTGCAGTTAGTTTTGTCTGTTTTTTGAAATCCGAAATACGAAGCCCTATACTAGTTACTGGTGTTGAGTTTTTGTTCGGAGTCCTCAGAGGGAAACATACTCGTGCGAAGTGCACTAGTGCGAAGCCTGCTCGAAGGCACCCCGTGTACGAAGCCTGCACTATCTTTGCAGAGTTGTGTTTTGGGGTTTCTGAGTGCGAGCAAAGTGATCTGCACTTTGAACTTTTACCCTATTTGAAGCTTGTGTTTGGAGTGTGTTCGATACCTCCGAACTAGACACTTCGAAGGGTGTGTTCGAAGCCTGTTCAGCAGAACAGATTTTTAAAAGCTCCCATTCACCCCCCTATGGTCGCCTGTTTCGATCCAACAAGGCTAATAAGAAAATGTGAATCTAGTGTATGTGAGATGAACCTCAGGTTCTATTGAGCACAAAAACACTAGTCATAGTCATGACAACAAACACTAGAAAAAACACAAGAGAAATTTGTCTCCTACAAAATATACTTCAAGTTAACGGTCTAGAGGCAAAAAGACTTGAACCACACCACATATGTGTGTATATGAGTTTTTAACCCTCTAGCAACAAGAAAGATGACTTGCAAAAGTGCATAAAATTTTAGCTCGATCCCAATAATGAAAACCAATAACTAAAAGATAAACTAGCCTCCAAAACAAGAATCAAACAATCGATTCAAAATAGAGGTGTTCTAAGTATAAGAGCACTAAAAATGCAAGAAAATGTTCTTCATTACTCACAAATATCAGCCATATTACATGATTTGCTCACGAAAAACTCTATCATATTACAAGACTAAATCTCTCCTCTCATAACCCTATCAAAAGATTCTCACAATGTTGATATCTTTAAGAGTTGCCCCAATCATCAGCCATTCTCCTCTATTTATAGTCTAGAAGGTTGGGCTTACAAGTTCCCTTGCCCTACAAGCTTCTTGAGAAACTTATCTTGCAAGTTTCCCACCAAGCTTTTCTCATAAGATTAAGTCGATCTAGTTTAGCCCCCAAAGTATTACCCTGTAGACGAAAGTTGCCCCCAACTTAAAAACTAGGCTCTTAACCCCCGGAACTATTCTAAACTGGAAAAGTAACCCCCCGAGATAGTTTAGTGCAGTGGTTTTGATGATGTCGTAGTCTAGGTTGGTCATTTTGCTTACATGGTAGTCTACGTGGACCCTTGTCTACTGATTTGGCCAGGTTTTACTTGCTAACAGGTGGGACCCACAAAATATAACATGGTTGCCCCTTTCTCTCTCCTCTTCCTCTTTCTTCTTCTCTCCATCCTCATTCCTCTATCTTGGTGCATTGTGTTCTCATGGCCGCCCAATGTGCCCAGTGTGCCCCAAACCATGGTGTGTGCACTCGAGCTCTCGGTGGTCGTGCGCTACACCTGTGTGCCCATGCCCCTAGCTCCCCTGTGTCCCCGACGACCAAATGCCCCTATGTCGGTGGAGCCACACACTGCACATGTATGCTCGTGTCAGCATTATCGCGTGCCCACAACCCACGTGCCATAGGGTTGAAACTAGATGACATGATAGGGGCCTACCACTTTTCCCCATTCGTGGCTGGCCGGAAGGAGCATGACCCCATTGAAACCAACGGGGTGCCGCCTACTTATCTTGTTGCAAGCTCCCTCCTCGCTACCACAGGTTCCCTAGTCATCTAGCCATGGTGGGCAGGCCACCGATGTCATCGTTGGCTGATGAGCTCCTCATGATGGTCGAGGAGGCAAAGCGGCGGTGAACCTTCGAGACCACATCAAGATGACTCAAGATGGCTCTGGGGCCCTTGCACGCGGCACACTGCTCCTGCTCGCCAAGGCCCACATTTGGCTATGCCTCGTGGACCTGCTACTATTGTGCAATTCTTTGCCACTAATGTGCACCTCCAGCACGCACCGTTGCTCCATTCCTCTCCCCTCTATTCCGCCGCAGCTCAAGCTCCTAAGTGTCGTCCCACTATAAAAGCGCGTGCTCTGCCATGGGCTCGGACTCCTCGCCTCCGTATCTGCATCAGGACTCCTCCCCAATTGCTCGACGCTCCCCTAGACCTGCAACTTCTGCAGCCAGCATTTAGATTAAGAAGAAAGAAAAGAAAAAAGAATAATAGAACAATAGAATAAAAAAGAAAGAAAAGGAAATAAAGAAAGAAAAGAAAAAAGAATTTTTTATGTGTCACTAACAAGTTTGTCCCACCATTCAGATTATAGCGTACAGTCACGTGGACCACCATGTCAGCAAAATCGCTAACGTGGATCACAACATCAGCAAAACCACTAGTGTGGACTGCCACGTTAGTAAAACTACTGTAGTAAACCGCCTCGAGGGGTTATTTATCTGGTTTTGAATAGTTCGAGGATTAAGAACCTCGTTTTTAAGTTGGGGGCAACTTTTGTCTATAGGTTAATGCTTTGGATGGTAAACTAGACTTTTTCCTTTCTCATAAGATTCCTGACAGATCTTGAATGTTCACTTGCTTTGATGATTCCTGTTGATCGAGAAGGAATTTTGACATATAATTGGTGCCATTCGAAAGCTTATGAAATTAGCTTTCCGTACATATGTGGAACGTCGAAAATAGAGTCCGTGTGCAATCTGGGCGACGATTTTAGTGCTTGCTACTCATACAGGACGAGATGGACTCGAACTTGATGTGGGTTGGGCCTGCGAATCACTTTACACACCCTCGCTGATCTTCTCTATCTCTTAGGCTCCCACAGTTTTTCAGTCAAACTGTGAAACCCTTGTAATCTTCTTGCTTTACGTCAGGCAAAAATTCTGATGTTGATACATGTACTCCATCTTGCGATCTTGACTACTAGCAAGTCTTTCCTATTCTTGATCTCTCGAGCCGCATTGTGACTTGCACCGATATCCTGTTTGCTCGACTTTTTCAACACACCGTCTTCATCAACCTTCATCCCATGACTTGCTTAAGATGTATATCACTAGGATCATCCTCGACTTCACCCAGCTTCATTGATAATCCGGCACCATGCTCCCTACTTGTTCCTCATCATCTACCATCAACCATCGAGTAGCATCCATGTCTTGTACACCATAAGACAAGCAAACATGTTTCTCCCAACATCGGACCTTCCGATACACATGAACTTTTATTATAAATGAATTATCCTCTCTTTAGAGCAAACTTCAAATCAAAATAGATGAGTATCTTAAACCCAAAGCTAACTCCTCACAAATGTCAATCACTCATCATTCATTTAACCAAGGCATATCTCAACTTGTTTTCTCACATCATAAATGTCAATCACTCATCATACATCTAACCAAGGCACATTCCAACTTGGTTTCTCACATACAAATCTTCAAACAGAGACATCTGGGGACAAGTTTGATAACTATTATTATAAGAGAACTCGGTGTAGGACAGGTTCTTATCCCACAATCCTTCAAAATCGAGGACATGCTCTGAACATATCCTCTAGAATCTGATTTATTCTTTCTATTTAACCATCGGTCTAGGGGTGATAAGATGTACTAAAATTCAGATGGGTATCCAATTCTTCTTGCATCTTATGCTAAAACTTACAGGTAAATTGACTTCATCTATCAGATACTATCCTTTTAGGAACTCCATGTAAACAAACAATCATATCCATGTATATTTCCACCAATTGATTGTCATAGTAGGTTGTGTTGACTGGTATAAAGTGAGCCAATTTTGTTAAATGATCGACAATAACCTAAATAGAATCATACCCTAAGGTTGTTCTTGATAATCCTATTATAAAATATATTCTGATTTCTCCCCATTTCCATTTGAGCACTCGCAAAGGTTGGAGTAATCATATGGGTCTCTAATGTTCTACTTTTACTCATTGTCATACATCACATAGAGCTACATACTTTGATATCCCACGACACATACCGAACCACCAAAACCATTCTTGATGGTCTTTATACATCTTAGTACTTATAGGATGAATAGAGTTCTTGGTCTCATGGGCTTCATGAAGTATGAGATCCTTTAGCTCCTTATTAGGTACATATATATGATTTCCATGCCATAGGACCATTCACTTGAGCTTCATGTTTACAGAAAAAATGGCACTAATGGTCAAAATTTGCAAAATACCGAAAATTGGTACTTTTGGCCAAAAATGTGCAAGTCATGGCACAGGCCGGTCTAACCAACCATAGTAGGCCGGTCCAACCAGCCATGTAGGCCCGGTCAGATCGTCCCAATGGGTTCGGTTAGACTGGCCCCAAACCAAAAATTAGAGATAAAGATTGTTTCAGACTGGTTTTATCTCCAATTAAATCCTAACTACTTTTAGACGAAATCTACTCCAATTGGATGACAAGAAACACCAAGTCCACCTCTTATAAAATATAGGGGCAAGGTCGATTCATGAAGACCTCTCTCAAGTCAAAGACAAAGCCCTCGATTTGAATCACACTTTTACCTTTCAATCTACTTTCCTGGCCCTAGGATTAGCCAAGTAACATCATTCTTCGTGGGTTTGCATTGTAAGCCCTCCGTTCGCCACGTCGAAATCATGGTAAACCTTGTTGATTCACTCGTGAATCTCCCGTTTAATCCACGAAACATATTTTTATCGTTTTATCGGTTTTCTCCGACTACCCTTGGAAATTCGGCCTCTAAGCTGAGTTAGGACTTGATCTTGGTATTTTTTGCAGGATTTCCTCTTCACATTCAATGCCAAAGATTTTGGGTTCCATCCCATACCAGCAAGGAGATCACCGGACAAAACCGGCGATTAGATCTACGGTCACCGGTCTGACCGACGGCGTGGACCCGGTCCGATCGCTCCATGCTGCCTTCGTCAGGGTGTTGTCGGCACCAGTCGGTCCAATTGATGGAGCTTGGTCGGTCTGACTAGCTGAGTGCATGCCGAAGGCCCCCTTCGCAATTGAGATACTTCGCACCGAAGCCACCTTGGGTCGGACCCCGCGGCGCCGGAGCCCTCGGTCTGACCGAGGCCTTGCCATCGGTCCAATTGGGAACACTTCGCTAGTCCAACCGCCTGGAGTCTGAATTGCACCATTCGCATAGAATTTCATAGCCCCCTTCGATGACCCCCCTTCGCATCGGTGTCGGTCCGACTGAGGCCTATTCCCCGGTCCGACCGTCCAGTAGGCCAAAGCCTTCCCCCGAAGTGTCGCGCCCCGATTTAACAAAATCGAGACATTATTGAATTTCCATAGAAAAACAATAATACAAGAGGTTCATCATGCGACAACGTACATACGATAAAATCCATGGTACGCAGACCATATTTATTACAACATTGTTTTAGTAAAAACAGTAATAAGATAATTAAACAGCGGCATGACGAACGTCTTCTTCAGGATCTTTCTTCTCGACTGGGTCGCTACTCCAGACCGTCTTCAAAGTAGGCATCCTCTGTGGGGTCCAACGGGTATGAGTACAGAAAGTACTCAACAAGCCACCGCAAATGCAAATAATAATGCGGGATAATAAACAAGGAAGGATAAAGGCTAACAATGCGGAATAAAGCAGTTGCAGTTATGGCATTTAGTGTAATCTTATTTTAATCATGCGGAAAGTAAACATGAACATCATCAACATCGACTAACTCGAGGAGTACGTTTTACCTCCTCGCACAACAGTCCTTACATGTCAATCCATCATGCACATTCATATTCAAAGTAAACTAACTGGGGGATGTCACGCAACCCGCCCTTGACCGTGGGCTCGGCTTTTCGAAAAGATTTAAGACTCTGATCAGAGATGTACTACTGTACCCACAAGGCACGCACTCATCTCAACGAGATGACCCATTTCACGGGAACTCGTGCCAAAACCTCAATATGAGATGTTCCAAGCGATAACCACCCGCTCTAGGTTTCGCCGGCGCGCCGGGCCGCATCCCGGCTAACGTCGCACCCCCTTTTGCGCCACATTGGTACAAGTCACCCGCAGGTGCAACTTGACCCATCTCCAAATGGTGGCCTCGGTTTGGAACAACCCATACCTTAGTTAGGACTTACCCACTAGACTTGTGGTTAGTATGTAAGTGTATTGCAACGGATCCCTCAGACCGGTCCTTATAGTGCCCCGGGTGCGACTGACCAATGCCCTAGCTTGCACCCGGAACCCACCATGCATACACTCACAACCATGACTCATCACCAACAGAATTTCCAAGGATAAGAAGTAACGGGGATCATATAATAGAACCATTTTGCTACGACTCATTTTTATCCTATAGCGGCCGTGTCAATACTTTGGACACTAACTAATATCATTGATCATATGGTGACAAGGAGGTTAGGCGAGATAGCATGGCTTGGGTTGCACATCAAGGTCGGGGGATCCTAAATAAATATAATGTAAGGGTTCATTTGACTAATGCATATACATAACCTATGTGTTTTAGCGATAGTCAATTCAAACATGGGTTCAATATGTTCAAAAGAATTGTTTGGTGACTTGCCTTGTTTAGCGAAAGGCGAGGGAGGGACTTCCGGGAAGTATTCCGGCTCCTCGACGGCGTCGTAGTCTTTTCAATAATAAAGTAGAATAAATACAACATTCGATATAAACAACGTAAAATCACACAACAAGCATGTGGGTTTTAGTTGGTTTGATTTTAAAGAAAATCAGTTGTTAAGGTTCTGAAATTTATTTCACAATTAATTTAAAATGAATCAAAATGAATTATTGTTTTTCATAAAAGGGTTTTTAAGTGTGAATGATACCACATTAAGTTTTCTAATCAATTTAATATGAATGATTCAGAGAAAACTCAGTGGTTCTAGTGTTTAAACAGAAAGGAACAAATATATAAATTTTCTGGAGTTTAAATATTTAAATTTGCATTTTAATCCTAAGGGCATTTGAATACTTATTTAAATAAACATGAAAATGTCAAAGTAAACCTACTGTTTTTATTGCATAAATATGTAGAGAATAATTTTATGAATTTTCTGAAATTGGAATGGTAATTTTTATAGTTCAAATGCATTAGATATGAATTTTACAAGTTTAAAAGCATTTCTGGAATTTTATTTTCGAATTTTAAACCCCTCGGGTCCACGGTGAGCCAGGCCCACGGTGAACCCGCGCACTGTGCGCGTACGCCGGGTCGATCTGGACCGTCGGATCCAGATCCGACGCGCGAGGGCGAGGCGGGACGCGTAAGTGGCTACGGACGGCCAGGATTAAAACGTGCGAAGGGGTACCACGTGGACGCACGAGATTAAACGCGGGGTTTTAAAACTAACGGACGCACGAGATCGCACCGTACCGCTTCACTCAGATCCGACGGCGCCGATTAAATCACACGAGGGATTAAATCCGGGCCGTTAGATCTGGATCGCACGACGTGGATCGAATCCGACACGGCACGGGTACTCGACCCGTGCCGGTCGTCTTCTCCGACGACGGCGAGCGGGCCAGCGGCCACGGCGAGCGACGACGACCTAGTCTAAGGCCTAAAACGGAACGAGGGTGCTACGGGGATCACGAGGGTACCTTGGCGGTGAGAAAAGGTCGACGGAGCGAGGCCGGCGACGAGCGGGGGCGGTGGAGGTGTTCGGGTTCTGGGCGGCGACGGCGATCCGGCGAGGGTTCTCGTCGACGGAGTGGTGGCCGGTGTTGGGGAGGTCCCAGCGGTCACGATGGCGGCGAAGGCACGGGCGGAGGTGGTCCGGTGCGACGGCGAGCGGTGGCCGGAGACGAACCAGAGGGAATGCGCTAAACGGCGAATTGTGGGTGCTCTGCTCGTTCTCGAGGCGATTAAGCGTGGGGGTCGGACGCGGCTCAGGCTGGGGGCTTAAATAGGACACCGGAGAGGGCTCGCATGCAAGGAAACCGGGAGAGGGCCTTTACTCGCCGGCGATGGCTCGGCCATGCACGCGTAGCGGCGATCCCGTGGCGTAAACGCGAGGATTTAAGCGGGGAAACGGTCGGCCGAGCGCGGGGGGGCTGTTAATGGCGCCAATTTAATGCGGGAGGGGCCAGCGAGGCGGATCCGAGGCGGGGTCGTCGGCCGGCGGGATTTGGGGGCGATGGCGGGAGGTAGACGACGAGGTCTGACAGGCGGGGGCCACTGGCCAGCGGGCGCGAGCGGGCGAGGGTGGCGACTGACGGGTGGGGCCGGGGTGTCGGGTTCGCGCGCGAGGGGAGGGTTTCGGCGCCGACAGGTGGGGTCCGTTTGTCAGCCAGAGGCGAGCGCGGTAACGGGCTGGGCCGGCCGGGAGAGAGAGAAGGGAGGGGAGGATCCCATTACTGTTCTAATACTTTTCTGAATAAAAATAATTCCAGAAAATAGATTAAAATATTAGGGTTACTTCCAAGGCTGGTAAAAATTTATAAAAATTCCCAAAATTATATTTTGGTCTTAGGATCATATACAAAAAG
The DNA here is from genome assembly GCA_019279435.1 of Zizania palustris. Lineage (NCBI taxonomy): Eukaryota > Viridiplantae > Streptophyta > Magnoliopsida > Poales > Poaceae > Zizania > Zizania palustris. The sequence goes on from JAAALK010000288.1 coordinate 18,312,968, forward strand.
TTTCACCTCCTAATTTGGTCATCTACTCTATGTTGTAGTTCAAAAAGGGTATAAAGGGGAATTAAAGTATTTTCTGAAATAATAATTCCAAGAAATTGAATTTAATAATATATTTATTGTTTTGAAAATTTGGGGTGTTACAAACCTATCCCCCTTACAAGAATCTCATCCTCGAGATTGGAACGTTACTCGAATAGCTCGGGGTATTGGGCTTTCAGCTCGTCTTCTTTTTCCCAGGTGGCTTCTTCGGCGGGATGGTTGTTCCATTGGACTTTGCAGAAGCGGACGACGCGACTTCTGGTTACTCTCTCCTTGGTTTCCAAGATCTTGACGGGTTTCTCTATGTAGGTCAAATCTTCTTGGACATTGAGCTGCTGAAGGTCGGCTTGCTCGGTGGGTACACGGAGGCACTTCTTCAGCTGAGAGACATGGAACACATCATGAACTCCTGCCAAGGATGGAGGTAGATCTAGTTGATATGCCACTTCTCCTTGTCGACGGAGGATCTGGAAAGGTCCGACGTAGCGGGGTGCTAGTTTGCCTTTCATGTTGAACCTTTGAGTGCCACGGAGGGGAGTGACTCGGAGGTAGACATAATCGCCCTCCTCAAAGGCTAGGTCTCTTCGACGGTTGTCGGCATAGCTCTTTTGCCTGGATTGGGCTGCCTTCAGTCGGTCTCTTATGATCTTAACTTTCTCTTCAGCTTCTCTCAATAAGTCAGTCCCAAACAGTTGTGATTCTCCGGTTTGATCCCAGAGCAACGGCGTTCTGCACTTACGCCCATAGAGTGCTTCGAACGGGGACATTTGCAGGCTGGCTTGATAGCTGTTGTTGTAGGAGAACTCTGCATAAGGTAAGTTCTTGTCCCACATTCCGCCAAAGTCTAGAGCACAAGCTCTAAGCATATCTTCCAATATCTGGTTGACCCTTTCGGTCTGACCGTCGGTCTGTGGATGATAGGCGGTGCTAAAGTTCAGCCGGGTGCCGAGTTCCTCTTGAAGGTTCTTCCAAAACTTGGAGGTAAACTGACTCCCACGGTCAGATACAATCTTCTTGGGAACTCCGTGGAGGCACACGATCCGGGTCATATACAACTCAGCCAACTTGGCGACGGTGTAAGTTGTCTTGACCGGAACGAAGTGAGCTACCTTGGTGAGTCGATCGACGATCACCCAGATAGAATCATGACCAGCTTGGGTCCTGGGCAGTCCCGTGATGAAGTCCATTCCTATCTCTTCCCACTTCCATTCAGGGACTTTGAGGGGTTGAAGCAGTCCGGCAGGTCTCTGATGCTCTGCCTTGACTCGCCGGCATGTGTCGCACTTGGCCACATACTCAGCTATTTCTCTCTTCATGCTGACCCACCAATATTTTTCCTTCAGGTCTTGGTACATCTTTGTACTCCCGGGATGGATGGAGTATAGAGTATCGTGGGCTTCTTGAAGGATGAGAGTCTTCAACTCAGGTAGGTTGGGTACGCATACTCGGTTTCCGAACCAGATGGTACCATGTTCATCCTCGGAGAATCCGGGGGCTTTACCCTTCCTCATGTTTTGCTGGATCTCCAGGATGTCCGGGTCTTCCTTCTGCTTTTCTCGGATCTGGTCTATTAAGACAGGCCGAGACTCCAAGGCAGCGAGGTACTCTCGAGTGGTGATCCCTAGGTTTAGCCTTTCCATCTCCTTATAAAGTAAAGGGGCTTGGTCTTGAATCATGATGACATTGCAGTACCCTTTTCGACTAAGGGCGTCTGCCACCACATTCGCTTTTCCTGGATGATAATGGATGCCCAAGTCGTAATCCTTGATCAGTTCCAACCATCTCCTTTGCCTGAGGTTCAGGTCTGGTTGGGTGAATATGTACTTGAGGCTCTTGTGGTCGGTGAAGACCTCACACCGATTTCCCACAAGGTAATGTCTCCATATCTTCAAGGCATGAACCACGGCTGCTAGTTCCAGGTCGTGGGTTGGGTAGTTCAGCTCATGCGGTCTCAATTGCCGGGAGGCGTAGGATATCACCTTCCCTTCTTGCATTAAGACGCATCCCAATCCTTGGCGTGAGGCATCACAGTAGACGTGGAAGTCTTTCCGGATGTCTGGCAGAGTCAGAATGGGGGCTGATACTAGCTTCTTCTTGAGAGTCTGGAAGCTTTCTTCGCAGTCGGGGGTCCAATCAAACTTCACTTCCTTCTGCAGAAGTCTGGTCATAGGCTTGGTGATCTTGGAAAAATTCTCGATGAACCGGCGGTAGTATCCGGCCAATCCGAGAAAACTCCGGATCTCGGTCACGGTCGTTGGCTGTAGCCAGTTGGTTACCGCTTCCACGGTGGTTGGGTCCACTTCTATTCCTCCGGCAGATATAACATGGCCGAGGAACTTCACCTCAGACGACCAAAATTCGCATTTGTTGTATTTGGCGTACAGTTGCTGCTCCCTTAGCTTTCCGAGGGTCAGACGGAGGTGAGTCTCGTGTTCTTCCTTGGTCTTGGAGTAAACGAGGATATCGTCGATGAATACCACGATGAACTTGTCCAAGAACTCCATGAATACATTGTTCATCATGTTCATGAAAAAGGCCGGGGCATTCGTGAGTCCGAACGACATCACAGTGTACTCGTAGAGTCCATAGCGGGAGGTGAAGGCAGTCTTGGGTATATCTTCCTCCCTGATCCTCAACTGGTGATAACCTGACCTGAGGTCAATCTTGGAAAACACCGAGGATCCTTTCAGCTGATCGAACAGGTCGTCGATCCGAGGCAATGGGTATTTGTTCTTGATGGTTACGTCGTTCAGGGCTCTATAGTCCACGCACATCCTCTTGGTCTTGTCCTTCTTCATGGCAAATATAACCGGTGCACCCCAAGGTGAGGTACTCGGTCGGATGTAACCTTTCTGCTCCAGGTCTTCGATGTTACTCTTGACTTCGGCTAGTTCATTGGCGGCCATCCGGTATGGGCGCTTGGAGATTGGAGTGGTCCCCGGGACAAGCTCGATTCTGAATTCGATGTCCCGCTTGGGAGGCATTCCGGGCAGATTTTCGGGGAAAACATATGCAAACTCCTTGACTATTGGCACCTCTTCAAGAGCTATCGAGCGAAGGGATGCTCCGAGTGGTTTGCGACTGGTCATCCGGAAGGTGACGGTTACGCCTTTAGTACTGGTCACCGTGACGGACTTGTTGGCACAGTCGATCACTCCCTTGTGCTTCATCAACCAATCCATACCTAGTATAAGGTCGAGTCCGGTGCATTGGATGAGGACAGGCTCGGCCCGAAACAACACTCCTTGGATGTCAAGTTGAACCTTAGGGCTGTAGAAGCGAGCTGAGGTCCTATTGCTGGGGGTGGCAATCACCATGGGAATGGGTAGAGGGAGCACGTCCAGATTGTTTGTTTTCACAAAATTTTCCGAGACGAAGGAGTGGGTTGCTCCAGAGTCAAATAATATGACGGCCGGTACGGAATTCATAGTAAACGTACCGAGTACGACTTCAGGAGCCTCTTGAGCTTCCTCCGCGCTGATATGGTTGATGCGGGCGCGAACCGCCTGGTGAGGGGCTGCGCCTTGGTTCTGCTTGGGGTGAGGACACTGGTGCGAATAGTGCCCTTCCTTGCGGCAGTTGAAGCAGATGACCGGCCTTCCTTGGCGATCCTTCAGGATTGGGGCCTTGGCGGCCGGTGTCGGCTGAGCGGCCGGAGCTGGTGGAGCGGGGCATGGATGCCCGGTGTTGGATCCACCGGCTGCGTGAGGTGGCCTGTAGGCGGGCCGAGGATGATAGGCGGGTGCTGGTGGCGGAGGGACGAAGCGGGGCCTCTGAGAGTTCGCCTGCTGATGCTTGAAGGCGATCATCTTCCTCTTCTTGAGGTCCAGCTTGTTCTGCTCAGTCTCTTGGATGAGCGCTTTGTTGACCAGCCGCTGGAAGTCGGCGAAGTCGGCGGTGACGAGCTGGATGGACAGCTCATCCTTAAGTCCCCTGAGGAACTTGGCTTGGCGGAGGGCGTCGGTGCGCACTTCCTCCGGTGCGTAGCGGGCGAGGCTGGTTGAACTCATGGAGGTACTCCATGACAGTCCTGTTGCCTTGCTGCAGGTCGTGGAACTCCTGCTGTTTCACCGCGATGACGCCGGCGGGGACGTGGGCGGCACGAAAGGCGATGGTGAACTCCGCCCAAGTCACCATGTGGCCCTCTGGCTGGGACGCACGATAGTTGTCCCACCATTCAGCGGCGGGACCCTGGAGCTGGTGAGTGGCGAAGGCCACCCGCTCCCGGTCTGTGCAGGGGAGGAGGTCGAGCTTCTTCTCGATGGTGCGAAGCCAATCTCCGGCCTCCATCGGGTTGGTGGTGCTCGAGAAGATGGGCGGGCGCACGCGCAAAAACTCGGAGAGCTGCGGAGCGGCCGCGGGTGCTGGTGCGCAAGGGGCGGGCTCCCCGTTCTGCAGACGGTCCAACTGAGCCTGTTGGTGCTGCATTTGGGTGAGGAGGGCGGTGATCAGATGGTTCTGATTTGCCATCATTTCCGCCAAGGTGGGGTGGTTGGCGGAAGGCGACCCGGAATGACGCGGGCCTGTTGCACCCCAGTTGGGCACAACACCCTCAGGCGCATCTCGGCTCCCTCCTGCTCCGTTGTTAGAGCCGGTGTTCTGGTGGTCGGCCATCTTCTGAATTCATAAGGTTATAAGGCAAAAAGTTGACAACACAATTAACGAGAATATTTCAAGCATATAAATTAAGTGGTAAAATAAATGTTCATTACAATCAAGTTCTTATTCTACCCACAACACACTCGTCATGGGTAGCACCACATACAAAATAATGCTTTTTATTTAATTTCGCGTCTCCTAACGCCTACTCGCCACCGGAGGCGGTCTCCGTGCTCTCGGAACCACGAGTGCGCGGCTCCAGCGGGATGGTGGGCTCGAGAAAATTCTCGATGATGGAGTCGGAGACGAGGCCGGGGCGTGGAGGAGGGGCGCTGGTAGAAGGCCTGGCGGGGGAGGGTCGTGGCGAGATCCTCTTGGGGCGAGGGAGGGGCTCACGGATGGGCTTCTTCTTCCTTGGAAGAAGAGGAACCATCTCAGCGATGTCCTTCTGCAGCTGCATGATCTTGCGCTGCAACTCGCCGGTCTGCTGGATCAGGTTCTTCGTTTCTTCACGAAGAAACTCTACCGCCTCATGGTGCTCGTCGGCGTCGAGCACCGCCTCGGTATGGAGATCATCCATGGCCTGCAGAAGACGCGACTGCCGGGCCATGACCGGATCACGCACGGAGTGAACCCCGAGGTAGATGCTACGGTGGGCTCCGGGAGTACGCTTCGGCACAAGCCGGAAGGATGAGTTCTGGAGACGATCGTCGTAGATCATCCTCAGCTCCATGAGGGCCTGGAGGGCGACTCGTTGGCACGCGACAGTCGAAAGTCGGGCCTCCAAGTGCGGTGGTGTAGGGCAGCAGATGCTCTCCAGAGCCATGGACGGTGAGGGAGACGTCACAAGGCCCGGCGAACTCGTCGGGGTACACTCCTTGGAATTCGGGTTCGAAGAGGAACCCGAGAAAAGTGAGCATCATGCGGAGCTCCCGGACGAAGCCCTCGTAGTGGCGGCAGTAGCTGTGGACTTGGTAGACAGGCATCTACAAAACAGCAAGTTGAATAAAAGTGAGGAGAGGAACAAAGTTTATGAAGTAGATTTTCAAGAAATAATTTCCTATGGCTAATGGCTAGGCGGGTCTGTTTGGCTTCCTACAGTCGAGTCGGCTCTGATACCATCTTATCGCGCCCCGATTTAACAAAATCGAGACATTATTGAATTTCCATAGAAAAACAATAATACAAGAGGTTCATCATGCGACAACGTACATACGATAAAATCCATGGTACGCAGACCATATTTATTACAACATTGTTTTAGTAAAAACAGTAATAAGATAATTAAACAGCGGCATGACGAACGTCTTCTTTAGGATCTTTCTTCTCGACTGGGTCGCTACTCCAGACCGTCTTCAAAGTAGGCATCCTCTGTCGGGTCCAACGGGTATGAGTACAGAAAGTACTCAACAAGCCACCGCAAATGCAAATAATAATGCGGGATAATAAACAAGGAAGGATAAAGGCTAACAATGCGGAATAAAGCAGTTGCAGTTATGGCATTTAGTGTAATCATATTTTAATCATGCGGAAAGTAAACATGAACATCATCAACATCGACTAACTCGAGGAGTACGTTTTACCTCCTCGCACAACAGTCCTTACATGTCAATCCATCATGCACATTCATATTCAAAGTAAACTAACTGGGGGATGTCACGCAACCCGCCCTTGACCGTGGGCTCGGCTTTTCGAAAAGATTTAAGACTCTGATCAGAGATGTACTACTGTACCCACAAGGCACGCACTCATCTCAACGAGATGACCCATTTCACGGGAACTCGTGCCAAAACCTCAATATGAGATGTTCCAAGCGATAACCACCCGCTCTAGGTTTCGCCGGCACGCCGGGCCGCATCCCGGCTAACGTCGCACCCCCTTTTGCGCCACATTGGTACAAGTCACCCGCAGGTGCAACTTGACCCATCTCCAAATGGTGGCCTCGGTTTGGAACAACCCATACCTTAGTTAGGACTTACCCACTAGACTTGTGGTTAGTACGTAAGTGTATTGCAACGGATCCCTCAGACCGGTCCTTATAGTGCCCCGGGTGCGACTGACCAATGCCCTAGCTTGCACCCGGAACCCACCATGCATACACTCACAACCATGACTCATCACCAACAGAATTTCCAAGGATAAGAAGTAACGGGGATCATATAATAGAACCATTTTGCTACGACTCATTTTTATCCTATAGCGGCCGTGTCAATACTTTGGACACTAACTAATATCATTGATCATATGGTGACAAGGAGGTTAGGCGAGATAGCATGGCTTGGGTTGCACATCAAGGTCGGGGGATCCTAAATAAATATAATGTAAGGGTTCATTTGACTAATGCATATACATAACCTATGTGTTTTAGCGATAGTCAATTCAAACATGGGTTCAATATGTTCAAAAGAATTGTTTGGTGACTTGCCTTGTTCAGCGAAAGGCGAGGGAGGGACTTCCGGGAAGTATTCCGGCTCCTCGACGGCGTCGTAGTCTTTTCAATAATAATAAAGTAGAATAAATACAACATTCGATATAAACAACGTAAAATCACACAACAAGCATGTGGGTTTTAGTTGGTTTGATTTTAAAGAAAATCAGTTGTTAAGGTTCTGAAATTTATTTCACAATTAATTTAAAATGAATCAAAATGAATTATTGTTTTTCATAAAAGGGTTTTTAAGTGTGAATGATACCACATTAAGTTTTCTAATCAATTTAATATGAATGATTCAGAGAAAACTCAGTGGTTCTAGTGTTTAAACAGAAAGGAACAAATATATAAATTTTCTGGAGTTTAAATATTTAAATTTGCATTTTAATCCTAAGGGCATTTGAATACTTATTTAAATAAACATGAAAATGTCAAAGTAAACCTACTGTTTTTATTGCATAAATATGTAGAGAATAATTTTATGAATTTTCTGAAATTGGAATGGTAATTTTTAGAGTTCAAATGCATTAGATATGAATTTTACAAGTTTAAAAGCATTTCTGGAATTTTATTTTCAAATTTTAAACCCCTCGGGTCCACGGTGAGCCAGGCCCACGGTGAACCCGCGCACTGTGCGCGTGCGCCGGGTCGATCTGGACCGTCGGATCCAGATCCAACGCGCGAGGGCGAGGCGGGACGCGTAAGTGGCTACGGACGGCCAGGATTAAAACGTGCGAAGGGGTACCACGTGGACGCACGAGATTAAACGCGGGGTTTTAAAACTAACGGACGCACGAGATCGCACCGTACCGCTTCACTCAGATCCGACGGCGCCGATTAAATCACACGAGGGATTAAATCCGGGCCGTTAGATCTAGATCGCACGGCGTGGATCGAATCCGACACGGCACGGGTACTCGACCCGTGCCGGTCGTCTTCTCCGACGACGGCGAGCGGGCCAGCGGCCACGGCGAGCGACGGCGACCTAGTCTAAGGCCTAAAACGGAACGAGGGTGCTACGGGGATCACGAGGGTACCTTGGCGGTGAGAAAAGGTCGACGGAGCGAGGCCGGCGACGAGCGGGGGCGGTGGAGGTGTTCGGGTTCTGGGCGGCGACGGCGATCCGGCGAGGGTTCTCGTCGACGGAGTGGTGGCCGGCGTTGGGGAGGTCCCGGCGGTCACGATGGCGGCGAAGGCACAGGCGGAGGTGGTCCGGTGCGACGGTGAGCGGTGGCCGGAGACGAACCAGAGGGAATGCGCTAAACGGCGAATTGTGGGTGCTCTGCTCGTTCTCGAGGCGATTAAGCGTGGGGGTCGGACGCGGCTCAGGCTGGGGGCTTAAATAGGACACCGGAGAGGGCTCGCATGCAAGGAAACCGGGAGAGGGCTTTTACTCGCCGGCGATGGCTAGGCCATGCACGCGTAGCGGCGATCCCGTGGCGTAAACGCGAGGATTTAAGCGGGGAAACGGTCGGCCGAGCGCGGGGGGGCTGTTAATGGCGCCAATTTAATGCGGGAGGGGCCAGCGAGGCGGATCCGAGGCGGGGTCGTCGGCCGGCGGGATTTGGGGGCGATGGCGGGAGGTAGACGACGGGTCTGACAGGCGGGGGCCACTGGCCAGCGGGCGCGAGCGGGCGAGGGTGGCGACTGACGGGTGGGGCCGGGGTGTCGGGTTCGCGCGCGAGGGGAGGGTTTCGGCGCCGACAGGTGGGGTCCGTTTGTCAGCCAGAGGCGAGCGCGGTAACGGGCTGGGGCGGCCGGGAGAGAGAGAAGGGAGGGGAGGAGCCCATTACTGTTCTAATACTTTTCTGAATAAAAATAATTCCAGAAAATAGATTAAAATATTAGGGTTACTTCCAAGGCTGGTAAAAATTTATAAAAATTCCCAAAATTATATTTTGGTCTTAGGATCATATACAAAAAGTTTCACCTCCTAATTTGGTCATGTACTCTATGTTGTAGTTCAAAAGGGTATAAAGGGGAATTAAAGTATTTTCTGAAATAATAATTCCAAGAAATTGATTTTAATAATATATTTATTGTTTTGAAAATTTGGGGTGTTACACGAAGCCCTTCAGACTTTTTATCATTTCGGTAATGTTATCCATATTGTGCGGTCCGACCGGCTCTACTTGGTCGGTCCTACCGACTATCATGTGTTCCATCTAATTGGTTTTAGCTCGTCGATTGAAGTATTTATTTTGGGTTTACTTTATTATTTTTTCCAATACTTCGGCTAATTGAACTTTATTTCTAAATATTTGGTTGATTGCCTGGCAACTTCGTTTTCCCTTACCATTGTTTAAGGGTTGTTGGAACGCGACGTCGGCGTCTCGGGACGTTTTAGGGTTTATCCTTGAAATGACCGCGTGCTTTTGGATTGTCGAACCGATGTCAGTGTGTGGGCGCGTTTTCGTGTCAACACACTTTTTGGCGACTCCGATGGGGACGACATCAACATGACGAGCACGTCTACATCGGCTGTGGGTACATCGACCACGACTACTATGATTACGGCAATAGTACCCCTATCGCCGATGGACCCAGGGGGCATGAGCGCGGAGATCGATGACCGCAACATCATCCTCCCCACCCTTGTAGACATCCCGAAGAGGATCGGACCGATATTGAAGCAAAGACAAAGGAATTTCATGCCCTCATGCTTGGGCGCTACACAAAAACTCGCACCGGCTTCGTCAAGCATGACATCAACATCCCCGACCTCTCCGGAAACAAGGTACCACTTCCATCATTCCCATCTCTATCCCCCTTGGAGATTAGGCAAGAGATAGCAGCCACAGTGGATCAGGCCATTAGTGCTACATTCGCAAACTGTCTAGGACCTGAAATGGAAGCGATGTTTAAGAGATTCGGCTTTTCCGAAGACGCTTCTCACACTTCGGTTGCTAGCCTACCCCCCGTGCATCACATATATAGTAGAACACATGGAAGCACCGGAAAAGCCTTTGCATCTCCGCTCCCAAACTCAAGGGCCGAGGCTGCACACACCATTGTCAATCAGACCTGCCCTTGGGCCGGTCAAACCAACACATACCAGGTACCGTGACCGTCTACCAGGCCGGTCCGACCATCTACCAGGCCAGTCCGACCGACCCTTACACCTATGGCCAGACCGGCTACCAGGCCGGTGCGACTATCCAGTATGCCTATGGTCAAACCGGCCCTATGGCCGGTCAGACCGCCCACATTTATTACAATCCACCTGAGCCTACACTACATTTTCATGTGTTGACCGCACCACCTACTCCTACATGCCCGCGTAGTCCTGAGCATCCTATTTATCATGAGCCGGCACGAGAGGAGGAGCTGCACGTCCGACACCCCAATATACTACCATGTGTTGCGCCCCCACGCGAGAGACGGGCATAGGCAGAAGGTGTAGAGGATATTGATGAGCGAATTCATGAGCTTGTTAGGGAATGCACTGGCTACACACCTCGGGATCGAATTAGGGTCTACCGTAAGACATACCCAGACCACTTTGATGCTATCACATATCCTCGCGGCTTTAGGGTTCCCGAGTTCACAAAGTTTGACGGCGAGAGTAGCAAGACCACCCAAGAGCACATAGGCCAATTCCTAGCGCAGTGTGGCGAAGCAAGCGGGTCGGACGCACTTAAGCTTAGATTATTTTCCCTGTGGCTTTCCGGCACTGCTTTCACATGGTTTTTGGCGCTAATACCGAACTCCGTCCAAACTTGGGCCTAGTTAGAACAAAAGTTCCACAATTATTTTTAAACTAGGGAAACCGAACTTAGGCTCTCGCATCTAACATCGGTTAAACAAAAGACCAATGAGAGTGTCTCCGGTTACATTAGGCGTTTCCGAGACACTAGAAACCAATTTTGTTTAAACATCTCCGAAAGAGATTTGGCCAACTTAGCATTCAATTGTTTGCATTTCAAGATTAAAGAAATATTAGATAGTTGGAATTTCCTTGAGGTCGGTCAGGTTTTGCAGTAGGCTCTAGACCAGGAAGGCCGAGCCAGGAGCAAGGAATCTGTTAGAATTTTTAGTGAGCCTAAGGCCGAGATGGACATTGTGGAGCACTCTGAGGAAGAATCGTCAGGAGAAGAAGATTCGATTGACATGTACACGGCCGAATGGATCTAGCCGAATGGGTCTAAAATGATCACATGCTCCGAACTATGGCTGTCTCCCACTAAGAGTCGGCCCAATGAAGTTGAGTATTCATTTGATGTGACCAAATGTGACAAAGTATTTGATTTTTTGTTGAAAAGCAAGCTAATCAGGTTGCCCAACGGTCCATCCGCCGATGACTTAAAGAAACGTGCATACTGCAAGTGGCATGATTCGCTCTCCCACTCTACTAATAATTGCAATGTTTTTCATCGGCAGGTTCAATCGACCATAGATGAAGGATGATTGAAAATAGATCCTAGACCTAAGATGAAGCTGGACTAGGATCCCTTCCCTGTAAACAACATTGACCCCAGTGGGAAGAAGGTGTTGACTCGGCCCGAACAGGCCGAGTTGTCTAAAGGAAAAGCGGTCGTCATTGGGAGACTTCACACACGCATGCCCGTACCGAAGAACCCTGAAGTAGGAGTGTGGAAAGTGAATGTCAAAGCAACCTCTTCGGCTAAATCCCACCGAAAGTCGAAGGTAACTTTTAGGATGCTGCTCTAGAGGCATAAGAGAAGGGCCGAGAACAAGCTCTCTCGGCTGCAACTTCCAAGGAGGTCGAACCCTCTCTAGAGACATGAGTTCGGCCCACAGTCTATTAGGCCTCCAGCACCACCCCGGTCTCGCCAGCCTACTATGGTCGGTCTGATCGACCGAAGCCAGGGGATCAACCCCACTAAATGCAAGATTGTTGAGGCTGGTCTGGATCTGTCCCGTCTAGCCAAAAGTTCTGGGAGCAAGTTTGTGACGCCCGGAACTGAGCCACAGCCTTCATGGGCGCCTCCCAGGATGACCAAGTCCCAAAAGAGGCAATTACAAGGTCTTCATGTCTAGTATCTTAAAGAGAATAAGGCCGAAGAAGTTGGGGATGACCCGCTCAGCGAGACCAAGGCCTTAGCAAAGACACTATAGGTGTTGAGACCGAAGTTGGTTAGCAGGCCAGCTTCTAGTCTCGTTGAGAAGGAGTGAGTCCATACAAAGGGACTTGGGGCAGGACTAGTAAAATCACTAAAGGCCGATTTAGTGGAAAATCTGGCGCTTAAGTCCCCTAGTCATAAGGGAAATAATGCACACACATGGGTGGGGCCAAGTGGCAGCCAAGCAGTGGCCATGCGGGAAATGGCGGTCGAGGTTGCACTAGTGTGGTAGCCATGCGGGCACCATGTTGGTGGCGCACCTAGGTGACGGCAATGGAAAAGAGGTACCGACGACTTCAGGTCAATAGCAGCGAAGGGCTTCAAACGGTCAGCGATGATGGTGGAGAGGCAGGTAAGGAAATGCAAGTGATGGTGAGTAGGACGGTGATGATGACGAAGGCTGGTGTCCACCAAAGTGATGGTGAGTGGCGACTAGACGTAGAGATGTGGCGGATCTATGGAACAAGCCCAGACGGTGATCGGTAGAGCTATGGTTCAGGTTAGGGGGTCTAGACGATGGCTAGGTGCTTGGGTGTGGATTTTGCACGGGGATGTGGCTGTGACGTGGTGCAGGCATGGTGGGAGGTTAGGGATGGCCTTGGCATGTGGGGCCCACATGACAATGGTAGCAGGGAACACGTGTAGGACGACTGGCTGATAGGGGTAGCTGGGTTGAGGCATGGGAGTAGACTAGTGGGGGCACACGACTAATGGGCTGGCCAAAATCTAGCCCAAGAGTGAAGGGCAAATTTTTTAAATTATTGTTGAATTGTAATACCTTTTTCTTTTAAAAAGGGCTCCAAAAATTCAGGAAGATATATTTTTGACTCAAAAAATTCTTTACATTTTTAGAGACTTTGCTAAAAAATCAACAACCTTTTATTTGCAAAATTTTCTTTCTCATATTTTAAAACTCCAAAATCCTTTCTTTTCTTTAATCTCAATTCTATTTTTATTTTCCTTTACTAAAAATTATTTTATTCACAACTTTTATGTTTTGAAAATTTCAAGCTATGACACTAGCGGCCGAGGGATGGGGCATATGGGAGAGAGGGGCAATGGGGCGTTAATGACCTACGCACGACTATCCAAAAGACCTTAAAGAGGCAAACTCTCTGATTTTGTCGAGTACCCCAATCTAGCACTCGACAAATATTTCTTCCAACTTTATTTTTAAAAAAATGACTCAAATGTTTGTCGAGTGATAGAATAGGGGCAATCGGCAATTTGTTTTTTTAATTTTCATATTTTTAATGTGTTTTTCAGTTTTTCTTGTCAACTTACTCAAAAAAACAACTTTTACCTCATCTTATAGGTATCATATCATGACACCACTTCAAATCTCATGTTTTCTGTACTTCGTTTGATTTTGTTATTAAAAAACCATGCACATGCATGTTGCTGATCTAGTGTCCTCATCGAGATACCTCAAAATTATTTAAATTAAATGGTTAATTTCATTTGTGCCATTATAATTTTTACGGTTTGCCAATATACTATTAGTGTGTTAATAACAAATGAGGGTCACCACAATCATTGACAATGGCATGTAGGCAATTATTGAAAATTATAATGGCATGTGAGTAATTTTCCCTAAATTAAATGGATAAGACCTAAACACACATTATTTCATGCACTTACGGTTTGAAATTAACATGTTTCACTTTAAATCCTAGAAGCACATTTAATTAACTAAACATAGAAAACTGACTTGGAAAATTGCTAAATTTCTGCATGGTATAAGATATAGTGAGTTTTGATTGTAGAAAAAGTTTTAGCTTCTAACAAATATTTAACCATCGATTTTTTAAACCTAACTCATTCATTGTCTAAACCCTAATTTCTCCATAGATAATCTCTAATTTCTCTACACCTTACGTGACAACTTTCTCATAATATTTTTAATTTTTTTATCATATCATTTATGTATCATATCATAACACCATAACTATTATCACATTTTTTTCGATTTTAATTATTTTTTTTAGAATTAAAAAACCATTAAGCTTCATGTTGTCGAGCAACTGTCGCCATCTAGATTTTTCAAATTTTCTTTACATTTAGTGGGTAAGGACTAAATGTTAGAGATATAACCGTCAAGTACCCCATGATAGGGTTATATCAGTCCAAACCAAGAGCAACCCAAACTTAGCATTGGAGTCCGGTATAGCCCATAAGAGGGGTTCCGTCTTGATAAGGAATTTTAGGTGCTTATCAAGAAACTGAGATATATCTGTTATAAAGAGATATGTTTATACTAGAATTCTTGTGATTAGGGAATTAAGACTCGGGTTTGGTATGTAATCCCAAAAATAAGTGAAACCAACTTAGAGTATAGTCCTGGGTTTTTGTGCTCACTCAGAGACCCCCTGATCAGGCACCTGATATCATCATATATTCAGGCTTTTATGTTTTCATCATGCAAGCTCATAGCTTTGTAAGTTTAGATACCATGTAATACACAAAAGCACTAGACGAAGGGATATTGTCCCTCAAAAGACCCGAACTAATATAAATTTTTGCACTTGCTTCATATAGTTGACCACTCGATTCAAGAGTATCAAGCTTCCCTAATCCTCTATTCACCACCCCGGGTACCCTCTTAGGAGGAGTCCTTTGCAATTCATCTATGGAAACTTTCACCAAGATCCAATGGCATCTCCACACCACTTGTCTGCTAACTAAAGAACAACATTTGTGCTTGGTGACACCACATACATTGCTGATTTCACTAGAAGGTTGGTGTCCTTTGACTCGGTGCTATCTTTGTCCTGATCTCCAAGCTATGTCCTTGATTCCTTTACCGCTCGAAAATCAGACCAGGTCATGGAAATGGTGATGGAACAACTGGATCGATAGGTCGCTAATTGGGTGGTTCAGCACCTCCTGGGTCGTATAGAAAATGTGTGTCACCAAGGCTCCCGTTCTCGTAGTCAAGAAGATTTCCACGAGCACACAGGAGCAGGGGTGGGCATTCGGTTTTTTTCGGTTTCATCGATTTGGTTTTTTTAGTTTTTAAAAAGTTCGGTTTTTAGAGACCAGGAACCGAATAGATCGCTGGATTTAAGAAAATCGAACAGAAAAAACCGAAAAAAATCGGTTCAGTTTTTAGGTTTTTTCGGCTAACCGAATTATGCACGGGCGCTAGGCGGGCGTTGTGGCCTGTGGCCGGTGTTTCGCATGGCGAGGCATCACAGCGTGTTGGGCCAAGCGTTTTGGGCCATAGCGTAGGGCAGGCCAGATTAAATGAATGAATATTGTGCTTGGGCCTAGATAAACTTCAGAAATAACAATGATCTAGTAGTTCGGTTCGGTATAGCGGTTTTCGGTTTTCCTAAAACAAAAACCGAACGGAATACCGAACACCGAACTTTTTCAAAATTAAAATTGATTTTTTTTAAAAAAAACGAAACTAGCTGTTTTTCAATTCAGTTTTGGGTTATTTTGTACCTACTACACAGGAGGTCGACTCTGTCAGCCGACTCACTTGGCCAATGCACCAAAGTGACTAACGAGAAATTAAATGTGTCATAACCAATCAGGAGACGACACGTCATCTCGTCCAATGTTGGATGAGCTCATCCAGAAAAATTTCTTGAATCTCTCCATCCAGCATATTGAAGGAATATTCCTCTCGTGGACCATCCCATCCACCTTCACCCTTCAACCAAACAGCTGACTGGATGGGATGGCCCTATCCCATTTAGGGATATCCAGCAAACCAAACGCACCCATAGTAACCAGACCTAGCTATAGCCAGGGCACCATAGCAGGAGCCTATGAAAGGACAACTCGACCTCCTAATTGGTCGCTCGACAATTCAAGCATATAGGAAAAATGGAACGAAACAGCGTCTTAGAGCATCTTCAATGACGGTTTATTTCACTAACTAGATTTACTATCTTTCCTACGTGGATAGAAAATGTAGAGAAAAAGAGAATAATTAGCGACGAGCTAATAGATAGGATATTTCACATATTCTAAGAAATTTAGTGTATTACGTGTAGGAACAAGTACTAATGGTAAAATAAATTATTATTTTTATTCTTTTTTAACTCCACATCATCTAGTTATTTGAGACAACTATTGTGGATGCTCTTAGGGCAGTCATATAAATATTGGGACCGTAAGAGGATATGGCACAAGAAGTCATATGGGGGCACCTATTGCGTGATGAATGATGGCCCACGGCCACAAAGACGATAGAACCGATAATGATTGTCTATGATATCGATCATCCTATAAGAACACAGTTCAGTGAAACTTTTTTTTTAGAAATTTCAAGCTTCAATGACTCCAAGTTTTCCCTCCTCGTTCAGCTTGTACCCTTGTACCCTCATCCTCGAGTAAATAAAGCTGAACCTTATTTCAGGCACTTTATGTCGTGCTTTTTATCACCAACACACTAGCCTTGACGTCCCTTGAGTTGATGCATAATGTTATATGCCTGGATCACCGGTCGTGCCTCAATGAAGCGGCATTGGGTTTGGTGTTAACAACCGTGTGAGCGAAAAAGAGCCGGAAGCAGCAACCCTTGTAGCACTCAGAGTAGCGACAAGAGAAGACGAATGGAAAACAAATTATTTCGAATAGATGACCTTTTCTTAATACCCAACAATCCTCAACAATAATTAGCGAAAACAAACAAATTTTCATAGCAAAATATAAAATAAACTTAGTGCTATTATTCTCCTATCAGATATGATATGAGACGACAGTCTGAGAGATCAGAAGCACTAAAAATAATCTAACCTCTAAAAAGCAACTAGTGTCTTAATTGATAAGACACCAACACAGTGCTCAGAGGAAGATTAATACTACTCACTGATCAGGCAACAGATTAACAAATATTTTACAAACTCATAGACATTTTATCAAGCACATAGTAAGTATCCATAGTTTATAGACATTTAATCACATAATAGTCATCCAGGAAAATATTCATAAATTCAACAAACATTTTATCGAATAGTTAAGACCTGCAAGAGCTAGCTCGGAGCAGATGAAAACTAACAGATCAATTCATTGGCTTCTCTTAGACTACGTACCGAAGATGTAGTTGCTGTCATCGAGCTGGAGCCGTTCTTGTGCCTGCATTGCGCATCCGTCGAAACAACACTCCTCTGCGCGTGCGCTACAGTTCCTGGCACGTGAGCATGCTGCGTGCACACACTGAAGCTGCTCCCAGCCGCACGAGCGCTACATCGCTAGGGAATATTGTGCGCGCTGCTGCGCCCACGGCGGAATCGCTCATGCGCGATGTGGACTCGACCGGCTGAAGAAAACCGGACTGCGCGTGTGACCCAAAGTGTGGAGGCAGTGCGATGAGACAACGACGACGAAAAAAAAATCGTCAGAGATGGCGATGAAACCACCCAGTGGCGTCACCCAGATTACAAGCAGGGGAATTTTTCTGGAGAAAATAAGGAAAGTTGAAACTTGATTGAGTTGGTAGAAACCATAAAAATACAAGTCTTTTATAGACAGTTCAAAAATAGGAAAAGATATATTTACCCATATGGTAACTTACTAACCAAGTATATGAATTGGGTCGACCCGACTCCACAGCTCATTCAGCCCGACAGTCGCTCGCCGCTCGTTTACCTGAGTCAAATCTGGTCAAATCATGGAACTCCCCTGCCATTCTCGACCAGTGTATCTGGATTGGACCAGCACGATCCCGTGACTACCTCAGTCCAGCGGTCGTCCGTCCGTGTACCTGAGTCACACGTCCAAGACACGACAAGTCTTATCTTTTCCCTTCTTCTTATCATTCCCATCTCTTCTTTGACTTTCATTGACAATCACTCATCATCTTCTAGAGTCATGAGACCTATGATCTTCAACATGGCTCCTCGCCCCTTTCGGTACTCATCCACATGCTAAGATCCTCGGGGACTCTAGTCCTTATCCTCAACTTTGCTAAAGCTTTCAAGGTCTCAAAAACTCATGATGCTTGATATTGGGTTGGCATGTGGCATTAGTTCCCCATTCCTAAGACTATATAGCTACACTAAGGGCTCAGGACCTGATCTCAGCTACGCATAGGACTTAATATAAAAAATCCAGAGTTTCAAAGCTCTCAGGGACCTATGTTTCCTGATGTTAGTAGGCGTGTGTGTGTGTGGCATTAGATCTTGTGCTATGTACTATATGGCTAATCCAAGGTTTCCTCGCGACGCTGATAAGTTTGGTGCACAAATTTTTTCAAGTAAAGCGAAAGAAGGATTTGTTCACGAATGATAAAGTTTCTTTATAAAAAGACATAGACTAATCACCTACTCCTATTTTTATAGAAAATGTCTACAAAACTCCTCGAAAGGCATCGGGGACTACTCTTGATCATCGGTGGGTGGAAAGAATTGGAGATCATCGGCCATGGTCGTGGTGAGGCCGTCCACCCCTTACTAGAGTGCGAGAGCACCCTCGGTGGACATTCCGACAGGGAACCTATATGCCAACAACTTGAGGTCCACCTCATTAAAGAGTGCCCAGACATCCACACTGAGAAATATCCTCCCTTGAAACACTTGAGCCCACGGAGCATCAAACGAAATGTAATGGAGGTGGTCGACCACAGAGTAGGCCCAATCCACCTCTACCTTGAGCTTAGTGATCCGAGCATTGTCCTAGTCATGGTGCTCTACAAGAAGAACAAAAAGGACATTAAGACCAAAGATGAAATAGATGATTAGAGGCAAAATAGAGAAAGACACAAAACCTTACCGCAAAAATTAGTGATGACATTCATCACTGCCACCTTGTCCTCCTTTGTTGCATTAGCGGTGGCTCTAGCGGCCTCCTCTCATCATCAAGCCTCCTCGTCCATCTTGTTGGTGTTTTTGGCCACCACTATCACAGAACCCACCATGGACCAAGACTCGATGCCCTCCCGCGTCAATGCCTCAACCTTAATCATAAGATTAACATGCTCACGCTTGATCTGCTCTACCTTGACCTCGAGGCCGGCCACCCTACCCATGCCTAAGGCCTCCCCACATATGCTTGGCCAACCTAGCAAAGTTCGCTAGACAAACCCGACAACCATGCATGGAGCAACAATAATCAAAAACAAGAAGATCAGTATAAGGAGATACAAGAAAAAGAAAACATAATGCGAGTCAGGAGCTTACCACCAACACCTAGCTAGTTAAGCGTTGATTTTCTCAGGGGCTGCCCTGGTAGAACCCATCGTCTACTCACATGCTCCTGATACCACCTAAAGACTGATCGGCCTCATCAATGTCCCGGCCCCACCGTGTTAGGGAATGGGGAAGCTACGCTAGCCAATAAATACAAAAATTTCATCCCAAAGCCCAAGAACCATGCGCATGAGGGATCATGAATCGTTACCTTCTAACGCGAGACACGCTAGGTGCAGCGGAAGAAGATGTTGGGGAAGCGTGTCCTTGCTTATCCTCGCCTCGGTCCACCCGTTAACCAGTAATCCAATCGACGAAGACGACGGTGTTCACGTGAAGAAGCCCACGAACGACGCTATTGGAGCAGAGCCTCCACGGTATCCACATGTACAGGCATGAGATTGCTCCCACATCGGCGTGCTAGAACCGCTCGTGAGAACTAGGAGAGATCTTAATCTCAACTCTTGAGATCAAGAAAGGAGAGGAGGAGTTCTTGATGGCTAGGGTTTAGATCTGATCTAAACTATAAAAAACTTGATTGCCAAGACCTCCTCCTTTCTTTATATAGAGGTGAGAGTCATGGCCCCAACCCACATTAGGGCCTAACAGATCCAATCTATTATGCCCACCTCAGAACTTCCGATCCTCGGATCAGAACATCCGATCAGAACTCTCGGTCTGTAAATTTAGAAACCATCAGAACTTTTGATCAGTGCAATTTTTCTCGATACGCATCTGAACTTCCGGTTTCAACTCTCTGTCTCTAAATTAGAAATTATCAGAACTTTTGATACCATATCGAAACTTCCGATTTGAGCTCTTTGTTTTGCAAACAATAAATTATCTGAACTTCCGATACCATATCAAAACTTCCGATTTAAGCTCTCTGTTTCTAATTCAGAAAATAATCGAAATTTCCGATTCCAAATCAGAACTGTCCATCCAACTAGAATTTTCTTAGGCACTATTCCTTCACACCCTTCATTACCTAGCATGCTGGTAGATCCTTCAATCGATGGCAGAGTGGATGCCATGACCGCATCCACATTATCCTCGATAAAGGGAACAAAGGCATGATCCTTGGCCATTGCTAGGCCCAAGGCCTTGGTCATTGCTACTATGGCCAGCAAGGGCCATGTTGCAATCACCCCCTAAGGGAGCATGCCCTTGGGTACTCTAGAAGTCACAAATCTGAGGCAATGTGGAGGATCAAAGTAAAAGTAAAGACCAAGGAATAAAGAAAGAAAAATTCACCTTGATGCCAGTCGGTAGGTGCCTCCAAACTAGTGCCTCACCATCCCTTCACTAGGAGAGGAGCTGAGTATGTCATGGCATTGGAGACTGAGACATCCCATACGCTCTCTGACTCATCTGAGCTAGCCAAAACTAGGCACCATTTCCTTATTGGCACGGTCCTAGCCTTCCAAACCTTAGCCATCTTTGAGCGCTTGCTCATCCCGGCCAGCTCCTTCCCCTTCTACTTTGGTAGTCAAGGAGCTGAGTTAGAGTCACTTATGGGTTACTCATGTTGAGGTGGCCGGGTCAAAACCCATCAGGTGCTTAGGGAGCGATGACTATGAAAAGAACGCAACATGACCCTGTGGTTAGACCACATCACACCACATGGGTTGTCATACATCAGCAAAATCCAAAAACAAAGGACAAAGATTGACAAATCGATGAAGAATCCTATCAGTGTTCATTGGTCTATGATGTAGTATGTTATGAAACTGAGGTCTATTAGGAAGCTAGGCTTCCCATTAAATAAGTAGCAGAGGTACTTGATGACCTCTACTTGAGGCATCCACTCCATTGTCAAGCTATTCATGTCCCAAGACCTGAATGCCTCATAGGTCAGCGTCACCAGGTCCTCAAATGGGAATATCCACCACATCGAGAAGTAGGTCATGACATCGATCTCGCTCAACCCATTATGGAGGAGCTTCATTACCAGCCCTACAAACTCTCAGACCTGGTCCTACTCCAATGAGTGGCCCTTGCACATCCACCAGAGGGAAGGCTCTGGCCTTCAGTTGATCTTGTCTTGAAAGGCTAGTGGACGGTTTGTGGTGTAGAACAACTCTGCATGCCACCCATTATTAGAGGTAGTTAGTAGTATATCCATTGGAGGTGGATTCTAGACCTCATGATGTTATTGATTGCATGAACTGCTCTTTATTACGGGAAAGCATTAATTTACGTGATAAGCATGTTCATGATTTGGAGGCTAGATTGGAGAGGGCCGGTAGTTCTAAGGATGTGCAACCTGTTTGTGACACTTGCATCACCCTTAAGGACCATCTAGGCACTGTTAGAGAGCGAGCTGAAAACCTCATTTAGAAAATGAATACCTTCTTTCCGTGGTTAATAAATGCACTGAGGGAAAAGGTAGGATGGATTTGCTCTTGGCCAAGACCAAGTTGTGTGCTGACAGAGCAGGGGTAGCTCTAGGTTTGGGTTTTGAGAGGATTCCTTCAGACAGTAAGACCAAAACTGTTTTTACCTCTCCCACTACCTTAAAGAAAGAGAGAGCTCTGCTAGACACCCCATCAGCCAAAAAGCCTACCCAACCACCAAAGAAAACCACACCTCCTGCCAAGAAAATCCCTCCCAAGAAAACCACTCAGAAGAAACCCAAGGAGCCTGTGAGAGTTGCTCCTGTGACCCATGAGAGTGCCCCGAGGAGAGTTTTCCACTGTTCCTACTGTCAGCGGGCGGGTCATTTGGTTGGGTTCTGTTTTCGTCGCATCAAGGATGAGCGACGCTCTCAGGCGATGAGTTACTGAGGAGCCATGCTGAATAGCGTGGGCCTCATGGCTCTAGAAGTGATGAGTCATTGTCAACGATAGTCAACGAGGACTAAAGAAGAGAAGAGATCTGCTGTTTCATGGGCCGCGTGTGACTCAGGTACACGGGCAGCGAGCGACTGTCGGGCAGAGGAGGCTGCGAAGTCGGGACTGGCCCAATCCGGGTGCATGGGCCAGAAGCAGTAGAAGACCCACTGGGCTGTTGACCAGGACTGACTCAGGTACACGGGCGGTGAGCGATTGCCGGGCTGAGAGAGCTGCGGAGTCGGGCCAGCCCAATCCGGGTACCTGGTGCAAAGCCGGTGGAGGCTTTGTCAGTTTCGGCGTAAAACTGACAACCGTTGTTTCTGTATCCGACTGTCCAGAAGAGTAGCTTCCGGATATGTCATCTGTAACTCTAGGCCCACAGTCAGTCAGTTGTGTCTGTAAAAATACCTTAGGGCAGTAGAGTCTTTTTCTGTATTTTTGAGTTGTAAAACCCTAAGGGGCTGGTAGAATATTCCTAGTGTTGGGCTGCCTATAAATAGCACCCCAATCCCTAGGGTTTTGGGACTACCCTTTTGCGCTGAAATCAAATCCACCCATTGGGTCACTTTGTCCCCTGTCTTCTCTCTCCTGTGTGCGCCGCCAGGACTTCCCTCTCACTGTGTATGCATTTTTCTTGCTCAAATCTCTTGGATGCGTAAATGCTTTGGTCCCTGGTGAACTTATTGCTTGGATTTTGTTTGGTTTGGGGAGTTATTGCCCTGGCTACGAGCTGGTGAATTTTATTCTTGAGGTGAAGGTCCTTCTGGTGCTTCTGTTCTTCACGAACTGAGTACTAGTTCTTGCTGTTGCAAGTAGTACTGCTTTACTGTAGCTACAGTGTTCTGCAGCAGCTTTTCACCTTCTATTGCCCAGCTTTTTGATCGAAGCTGACAGTCTCTTTTACCTTTTTCTGAGTGTGTCTGGCGAAGCTCGTTTCAGTGCGAAGCCCCTCAACTCCGTGAGGCAGGCTTCGATCGAACATCTTTAAAGACTTCGCTCAGACTTCGAACTTCGGTTTTTGTGTCTGAGTTTCTAGCTTCGAAGCTCTTCTTGTATTGGATAGCATCGCATACTTCGAACTAGCATACTCCGAATCTATCTGTTCGAAGTGCTCACTTCGTTAGGTTTCGAAGTTGGGTTCGAAGTTTGTCTGTTCTGATAGACTTCGCTTGGATTCCGTTGTGGCGTGTCAGCCTTCGATTCTCCTCCCGAAGCTTTCCCTATTCGTAGATAGAGTGTAGGCTTCGGACTTGATTCTCTGTCACGTGACAGACTTCGCTTCTTTGTTCAAGGGTTGTCTGTTGGTGTGTGTTGTGTTCGAAGTTTTTGTGTTCGAAGTTTTAGCTTCGAAGCTTTCGGTTCTAAGAGTGTTCGAAGTTTTGTCTTCGAAGTGCATACTCCGAAGCAGGCTCCGGCACTGTTTTACTTCGCTCCGAAGCTCGTGATTTGAAGCTGTGTTCGAAGTCCTTGTCTTCGTAGTACTTACTTCGAACCAGGCTCCGGCACTGTTTTTACTTCGTTTCGAAGTATACTTCGCCTCTTACCACTTCGAACTAGGCTAGACAGTGACACCTTCGGCTTTTCGGACTGACTCCGACACCAACCTCCGAAGCATACCTAGACGTGCGAAGGGGGCTTCACCAAGTCCCGAACAGGAGACAACTTTGGACAGTAACTTCTCTTTTCATCTCATACTCTCTTGGATCATTTCATTGAGAAGTTTAGGCCTGTTTCATCTCGTTCATCTGCCTAGTTGCACTGCTTTAGATCTACACTGTTTATAATCAATTGCTTCTAGGTTAGAAACCTTTAGACTTAGGCCTTCTGTTTATTTTTTGCTGCGTAGTTTTTCTGAGGTGCGTTGGGTATTGGGAACAGGCCATTGATTTGAAAGAATTTTTAAGGCGCCCATTCACCCCCCCTCTGGTCGCTACTTTCGGTCCTACAAGTGGTATCAGAGCAAGGTTAGGGTTTTTCCATACCTTAACCGGTTCTAAACCCCAGTAGTGACTATGACGTCTCCTGGCAAGGTCCCGTCCTTGGAAGCCTATGGCTATAATTATTGGAAGACTCGCATGCGAGCCTATCTCATGAGCCAGGGTTCGGACATTTGGGACATTTGCGTTCACAGCACGTTTGTCATTCTGCCAGTTACTGAGCAAGGTACTGCTGGTATCATTGCTCAGCATCTGAGCAACAGTAAGGCTGTGAACATTTTATTTTCTGGTTTAGGTCCCACTAAATTTGAGCGAGTGAGTCATCTCTCCACTGCGAGAGAGATCTGGGCTACCCTCAAGGCACACCATGAGGGAACAGCACAGGTCAAGGCTTGGCTCTATCAGACCTACCGGCGTGAATATGAGAATTTCACACAGAAGCCGGGTGAATCTGTTGAGGCTTTGTTTGGTCGCTTTCGGTCGATCATTAACAAGCTTCGGGATAACAAGGCTGAGGGTGCTCAGTTAGTCTCAGATCACGAGCAGGCGCTCAAGGTTCTTCATACCTTGGACCCAAAGATCTGGGAGATCAAGGTATCATCTATCGTTGAGAGTACTTCTTACGATACCTTGACCATTTCTGAGTTGTTTAGCAAGCTGAAGGCCACTGAGGTAGATATCCAGTTGAGATCAAATCTCACTGGCTCTGGATCAAAATCCCTGGCCCTTGCTACACCTTCTGTTGATCCCTCTGCTGTGAGTTGTGCTGGGTTCTCTTTGATGTCTATCACTGAGGACCAGCTTGAGTTGTTGGGAGATGATGATTTGTGTCTCTTTAACAACCGGGTGCGTCGTGTCTATGATAAAAGAATGTTCAAAAGACACGGCACAAAATCCGGATGCTTTGAATGTGGTGATCCAGGACACTTCATCGCCGACTGCCCCAAGCGCAGTGGATACAAGAAGGGCGCCGGCAGCAGCTTCCACGACTCCGGCAAGCATGAGAGCCCCTCCTTCAACAAGGGCAAGCCGAAGACACGGTTCTTCAAGAAGGCCCTGAAGGACTACCGGCGAGAGAACAAGAAGCGCGACAAGGCCTTCTTCGCCGAGATGGAGAAGAGCTACTCCAAGAGATCCACGTCTTCTTCCTCTTCATCGAGCTCAAGCGATGAGGAGATCGCCATCAAGAAGGGGAAGGACAAGGATGATCCGGCGGGCCTCTGCTTCATGGCCTTCGGAGACAAGCCGAAGAGCCGCTCACACCAGCGCCGAAGATCCCGCAAGAGCTTCTGCTCCATGGCTCTTGGGGATAGAGAAGAAAAGAGCTCCTCCGACGACTCCGACGATGACGATAGCAAGGTATCATCTTATGAGCGCGAAATTGTAGATTTACTTGAGAGCAATCGTCAGGAGTTGAAGTATCGGGAGAAACTGCTTAGGGGGGCTAAGAAAAGGATAGACGAGTTAGAAAGTGAGCTTGCCGTGGCCAACAGTAGAATTGAGAGTCTATCCTCTTCCCCTTGCTTGGGTGATAGCAGTGAGTGCCCGAAGTGTGAGGCGCTTCTGTGTGACCTGTCGACTCTGAAGTCCAGGTACACAGAAAGGGTTGATGAGAGGGACGCTTTGGCCACTGAGCTTGAAAGCGCTCAGCAGGAGCTGAAAGATGCTCAAGCCACTGTCGTCGCACCCTGTGTTGATTGCCCATCTCATCTAGCTACCTTAGCTGAGCTAAAATCCAAGGGCAATGAGCATTTGGGTGATTTAGAGAGGTTGAGAGCTGAGCTTGCCCAGACTAGGCTAGAGCTTGAGACACTGTCAGTTCCACCCACTGTTTGTGAGAACTGCCTGTCTCTTAGAATGGAGTTAATTAAGCTAAAAGCCGGAAAGTCTGTCCAAGTAGAGAGTGAGTGTGAGACCTGCTTGTCTCAGGTGGAGGTTCTAGCTTCCTTGAGAGAGGAGCTAGCAGACTCTCAGAATGAGAACTTTTACCTCCGTTCTATCTTGAGTTGGATCAGTGCCAGAGAGCCACAGCTTGGCATGATGATCCAGCAGTTCAAGAGGCAGGATGGGTTTGGGGTAGGTTACACCTACACCAAGGCTGACTTTGAGAGTGCCATCAGCCGGGCAGTGGAGTGGAGTAAAATGACTCCAGAGCAGAGGTATCCCAAGACTCACTCCACTGAGTCTTCCCAGGCTTGTCAGCCCAAGGATGGAGTGATCCATGAACCACCTAAAGCTCCACCCAAGAAACCTATCTGGGTTCCAAAGCCCAAAGTTCTCCACACTTCGCTTGACTCTCTTCCTGGACCCTCTCAGCCCAAGAAGACCACACCAAACACTACCAAGCCCAAGAATCCCAAGCCTCAACCACATCCCAAGAAGCCTACCTATCATTGTGAGTATTGTCAGAGAGACGGGCATCTTGCGGAGTTTTGCTTTAGGAGGAAGCGGGTTGAGAGAGCAGAGAGGGCTCGTAGTGATCAGGAGCAGTTCTACCAGCAGGGTGGTAGACTGCGTGTTCCTCGGCGCGGGGAGAGGCTGGAGGCCAGGCCGCGTCGTGTAGGTGGCGGTAGAGGAGACGGTTTTCCTACCCGTGCTCCAGTTGGTGGTGTTCGTTCCGGCAGAGTTCCAGACCGAGTTGGCTACGGTTCTGGACCTCGTGGCCGTAGGGTTAGGAAGAACCGTGGACCGCGCTTTGAGCCGTGTTTTGGTCTAAACTCTTTTGATGGTTTTCGCTTTCCATCTTTTGAGCAGATGGCTCGACACTGGTTTAGCTCTTTTGCTAAACCTGGTGCCGGACCATTTGCTCCCACTTACAGACATTGATTGTGCAGGACCGGGGACTGGAGGATGTTTGGATCATGGACTCAGGATGCTCTCACCACATGACGGGACATCGCAGATGGTTCTCCAGTCTCACTCCCCCGAGCTCCAAAGAATATATCACGTTCGGGAACAACGGTCAAGGGAAAGTAAGTGGCATAGGCTCAATTAGCATTTCAGATCATTTCTCTTTAAAGAATGTTGCTTTGGTTAAAAATTTGAACTTTAATTTAATCTCTGTTTCGCAACTTCTTGAGGATGGTTTGGAAGTGCGTTTTAAGAAGGGCAATTCTTCTGTGGTTGATTCTAGAGGGTCTTTGGTTTGTCAGATTTTACCCTTCGGTAAAGTTTTTCGAATTGACTTCTCTAGTTCTTTTGGCCCTTCTCGCTGTTTGATTGCTGGATCTTCTTCTGAGCTCTGGAAGTGGCATAGGAGGTTAGGTCATTTGAGTTTTGATCTGCTAGTCAGGTTAAGCTCTATGGACCTCATCCGAGGATTGCCCAAGCTTAAAATGGAGAAGGATCTAGTTTGTCATCCCTGTCGTCATGGGAAAATGGTTGCCGCTTCTCACTCACCTGTGTCTCAGGTGATGACTTCGTATCCAGGCGAGCTTTTACTTTTGGATACTGTAGGTCCAGCTCGGGTACGCTCAGTCGGTGGGAAGTGGTATGCACTTGTGATTGTTGACGACTTTTCTCGTTTCTCGTGGGTTTTCTTTTTGGAGTCTAAGGATGAAACTTTTCAATTTGTCCATGACCTGATTTTGAAGCTGAAGAATGAGAACAATGGCCGGATGCGAGCGATTCGCTCCGACAACGGCTCTGAGTTCAAGAACTCTCAGTTCGTCAGCTTCTGTGGTGATCAGGGTCTGGACCATCAGTTTTCCTCTCCTTACACTCCCCCACAGAACGGCGTTGTGGAACGAAAGAACCGCACGCTAGTTGAGATGGCCAGGACGATGCTCGATGAGCACAGGACTCCTAGGCGTTTTTGGGCTGAAGCCATGAACACGACTTGCTATCTGGCCAACCGCATATTTCTTAGAGCTTACATTGGTAAGACATCATATGAGTTGCGTTTTGGCAGACAGCCCAAGGTGAGCCACTTGCGAGCATTTGGCTGCAAGTGCTTTGTGCTCAAGAAGGGAGGGCATTTGGACAAGTTTGAGTCTCGTTGCTGGGATGGTGTTTTTCTTGGTTATGCATTGCATTCTCGAGGCTTCCGTGTTTGGAACCTTGAATCCCAGCTGCTTGTCGAGACGTGTGAGGTTTCATTTGATGAGTCCTTGCCTTCTTTGACCCCTTCTTTTGAGCTTTCTGGTGATGATGAGCTCGGAGAGTCCATCTTCGAGGAAGATGAGGATACTCCAGCTGCTGTTGAGGGCGGGCCTTCTGCATCCCCCGCAGAGCCCACACCTTCTGTGACTTCGACTGATGATGAGGGCGGACCTCTGATCACATTCTTCCACATCGATCGAGCCCCCTCAGTCAAGTCCAGAAGTGCCAGCTGCTGACTCCGGTGAGGTGACTTCAGATCACCAGGGAACCCGAGCAGTTCAGCGTGACCATCCCTCAGAGCTCATCATAGGTGATTTGTCTGAGAGGACTTTGCGTTCTTCTGCCTCTCTCGCTGTGTTTGCTGAATCTGCGTTTGTTGCATCTTTTGAGCCCAGAGATGTTTCTCATGCTCTTTCTGATTCTAATTGGATTAATGCTATGCAAGAAGAGCTTGAGAATTTTGTCCGCAATCGGGTTTGGACTCTAGTTGAGCCGCCACCAGGATGCAACCCCATAGGCACCAAGTGGGTATTCAAGAACAAACAAGGTGAAGATGGGGTTGTGGTGCGCAACAAGGCTCGACTAGTTGCCCAGGGTTATTGCCAGAAGGAAGGTATTGATTTTGAAGAAACCTTCGCTCCTGTGGCCCGTCTTGAGTCCATTCGTATTCTTCTAGCTTTTGCCGTTTCAAAAGGTTTTAAGCTTTTTCAAATGGACGTTAAGAGTGCTTTTCTGAACGGATTCATAGAAGAGGAGGTATATGTTAGGCAACCCCCCGGTTTTGAGAACCCTAAGTTTCCTCGACATGTTTTTAAGTTGCACAAAGCTTTATACGGGTTAAAGCAAGCCCCCAGGGCTTGGTATGACCGGTTGAAGCAATTTTTGTTGGGGAAGGGCTTTGTGATGGGTTCTGTGGACAAAACTCTTTTCTTGCTCAGAGATGCTTCAGATTTTTTAGTTGCTCAGATTTACGTGGACGATATTATCTTTGGCGGTACTACTGATTCTCTTGTGTCCAAGTTTTCTGAGCAGATGCATAGTGAGTTTGAGATGAGCCTCATGGGTGAGCTTAAGTACTTTTTAGGGCTCCAGATCAAGCAGACCAAGGACGGCACCTTCATCCACCAAGGTAAGTACACTCGTGATATGCTTAAGAAATTTGACTTTGGTGGTGAATTGAAACCGCAGATGACCCCGATGGGTACTTCTGGGGGTCTGGACAAGGACGAGAGCGGTGTCAAGGTCAATGAAAGGGAATTTCGAGGGATGATCGGTTCGCTATTGTACTTAACGGCAACAAGACCTGACATACAGTTCGCCGTGGGACTTTGCGCGCGTTTTCAGTCTTCACCACGCGCGTCTCACTGGCAGGCTGTCAAGCGCATTTTCAGGTATCTCACCTATGCGCCTGATCTTGGTCTTTATTATGCAGCATCATCATCACTTGATTTATCTGGCTTTTCGGACGCTGACTTTGGTGGGTGCTGGTTGGATCGCAAGTCGACTTCCGGTACTTGCCAGTTTCTTGGTTCTTCCCTTGTATCTTGGTCTTCTCGAAAGCAATCTGGAGTTTCTCTTTCGACCACAGAGGCTGAGTACGTAGCTGCTGCTAGCTGCTGCTCACAGTTGGTTTGGATGATTTCCACTCTACGAGACTTTGGGTTATTCTTTCCTACCAGGGTTCCATTGTTTTGCGACAGCACTAGTGCTATTAGTGTAGGGAAAAACCCGTGTCTTCATTCAAAAACCAAACATATTGATGTGCGCTTTCACTTCTTGCGGGATCAATATGAGAAAGGTGTCATTGACCTTGTTCATGTTGATACCCATCACCAGTTGGCTGACATTTTCACCAAACCCCTAGATCAGTCTACTTTTGAGCGTTTACGAGGGGATTTGGGTGTTGTGTATCCTTTTTAGGATATTTTGCGTCAGTTTTCTTTGCTCTTTACTCTTTTCTTGAGTCTTTTTGTGTGTGTTCATATCATACATATTCACATATCACACTTTAGAGATGCTTCTGTTATATGATTGAACTGTTTTACCTATTCTAGCTGGTACATGCTCTTGAATACATGTCGATGATCATGCTTTGATTCAGTTCACTTGATATATATGATATCTGTCATATGCATGGTTTTTACGCTTTCAACTTGAAAAAAAATTGATCACCATTGCTTCTGGTAGCTAGCATGTGTAGGCTGAGCGCTTTTGCCATCTGTTACATGCCTTGTAGCTAGTTCATCACATAGATGCAGATATGCAACTTGGACATCTTTATGCTTTTACATGGAAAATGTGCTATAAAAATGATAAAAATCAAAAATGAATGAAAATTTCCTTGCTTTTTATGCTTAAGTTGAAAAGATCCAAGTGGGTTTGCTTTGTCGCATTATACTGTTCTGGACTGCTTACCATAGCACTTTGGTATGAACTAGGACAGTGTAGTGTATGCCAAGACCAATGTCTTAAGCTTCTGATGGTCCAGTTCTGGCCTAGGCTTGACTTGGTCGGTTAGCATAAGGTTTGACATGCAATTAACCCTTGGCACCAATGAAAAAGGAAAATGAAAAAGCCTGAAACTTAAAAAGACAACAAGTTTGCTGAAGCACTTTGTTTTGGACAATGCTTATCTTGGTAGATATCAGTTAGCTTCTGCATCTCATGCTTTACCTTGCTTGTTTACTAGACAATGCGGTGATGTTTTTATTTGCAAAAACTGAAAAATGCGTGCTAAATGACTTTCTTTAGATATCATCCCTCGCACTGATCATGCCATGTGTCTTAGACAGTATCTCTTTTGCTATACCTGTTAGATACTGTATTTGCAGTCAATCATATCTGAGAAGCGTGCTTTCTTCACTCCACCTGCACCCCAGTTGCATTCACTGCATGTTTTGAGGGGGAGTTGCATTTCAGGGGGAGTCTGTGTCTCTTTTTGAGTGCTTGATGAGTTCACTTGTCAACAAGGGGGAGAAAATTTGGGATCAGAGTTTAAGGGGGAGTTCCTACTCTGTCGATATCCTTGTTGTTCTGAAATCACACTCATTCTTTTGAGCTTTTACGTTTTGGTTAACCATAATGACCGTTTCTTGCTTTTGGTTGGTTTTTGGTCATTAGGATTAAACTTTTACCTTATTTTTCTTCTTCTTTGTTCTCTTGTATTTTGTTTTCGTGTTTCCACATTTGGTTCACAGGTGCTGAAGAGCTGAGAATTGAGAAGTGTTGACAATGCACTCATCAAGGGGGAGATTGAGGAGCCATGCTGAATAGCGTGGGCCTCATGGCTCTAGAAGTGATGAGTCATTGTCAACGATAGTCAACGAGGACTAAAGAAGAGAAGAGATCTGCTGTTTCATGGGCCGCGTGTGACTCAGGTACACGGGCAGCGAGCGACTGTCGGGCAGAGGAGGCTGCGAAGTCGGGACTGGCCCAATCCGGGTGCATGGGCCAGAAGCAGTAGAAGACCCACTGGGCTGTTGACCAGGACTGACTCAGGTACACGGGCGGTGAGTGATTGCCGGGCTGAGAGAGCTGCGGAGTCGGGCCGGCCCAATCCGGGTACCTGGTGCAAAGCTGGTGGAGGCTTTGTCAGTTTCGGCGTAAAACTGACAACCGTTGTTTCTGTATCCGACTGTCCAGAAGAGTAGCTTCCGGATATGTCATCTGTAACTCTAGGCCCACAGTCAGTCAGTTGTGTCTGTAAAAATACCTAAGGGCAGTAGAGTCTTTTTCTGTATTTTTGAGTCTGTAAAACCCTAAGGGGCTGGTAGAATATTCCTAGTGTTGGGCTGCCTATAAATAGCACCCCAATCCCTAGGGTTTTGGGACTACCCTTTTGCGCTGAAATCAAATCCACCCATTGGGTCACTTTGTCCCCTGTCTTCTCTCTCCTGTGTGCGCCGCCAGGACTTCCCTCTCACTGTGTATGCATTTTTCTTGCTCAAATCTCTTGGATGCGTAAATGCTTTGGTCCCTGGTGAACTTATTGCTTGGATTTTGTTTGGTTTGGGGAGTTATTGCCCTGGCTACGAGCTGGTGAATTTTATTCTTGAGGTGAAGGTCCTTCTGGTGCTTCTGTTCTTCACGAACTGAGTACTAGTTCTTGCTGTTGCAAGTAGTACTGCTTTACTGTAGCTACAGTGTTCTGCAGCAGCTTTTCACCTTCTATTGCCCAGCTTTTTGATCGAAGCTGACAGTCTCTTTTACCTTTTTCTGAGTGTGTCTGGCGAAGCTCGTTTCAGTGCGAAGCCCCTCAACTCCGTGAGGCAGGCTTCGATCGAACATCTTTAAAGACTTCGCTCAGACTTCGAACTTCGGTTTTTGTGTCTGAGTTGCTAGCTTCGAAGCTCTTCCTGTATTGGATAGCATCGCATACTTCGAACTAGCATACTCCGAATCTATCTGTTCGAAGTGCTCACTTCGTTAGGTTTCGAAGTTGGGTTCGAAGTTTGTCTGTTCTGATAGACTTCGCTTGGATTCCGTTGTGGCGTGTCAGCCTTCGATTCTCCTCCCGAAGCTTTCCCTATTCGTAGATAGAGTGTAGGCTTCGGACTTGATTCTCTGTCACGTGACAGACTTCGCTTCTTTGTTCAAGGGTTGTCTGTTGGTGTGTGTTGTGTTCAAAGTTTTTGTGTTCGAAGTTTTAGCTTCGAAGCTTTCAGTTCTAAGAGTGTTCGAAGTTTTGTCTTCGAAGTGCATACTCCGAAGCAGGCTCCGGCACTGTTTTACTTCGCTCCGAAGCTCGTGATTCGAAGCTGTGTTCGAAGTCCTTGTCTTCGTAGTACTTACTTCGAACCAGGCTCCGACACTGTTTTTACTTCGTTCCGAAGTATACTTCGCCTCTTACCACTTCGAACTAGGCTAGACAGTGACACCTTCGGCTTTTCGGACTAACTCCGACACCAACCTCCGAAGCATACCTCAACGTGCGAAGGGGGCTTCGCCAAGTCCCGAACAGGAGACAACTTCTGACAGTAACTTCTCTTTTCATCTCATACTCTCTTGGATCATTTCATTGAGAAGTTTAGGCCTGTTTCATCTCGTTCATCTGCCTAGTTGCACTGCTTTAGATCTACACTGTTTATAATCAATTGCTTCTAGGTTAGAAACCTTTAGACTTAGGCCTTCTGTTTATTTTCTGCTACGTAGTTTTTCTGAGGTGCGTTGGGTATTGGGAACAGGCCATTGATTCCAAAGAATTTTTAAGGCGCCCATTCACCCCCCCTCTGGTCGCTACTTTCGGTCCTACAGTTACCAGGACATGCATTACCCATCTTTAGGTATGCATGAGTCTGAGTTGTACTATCGTCCTGCTTTTGAGGCTCCTCGCGCTTCTCGGAGAGGTTTTGCTCCTCGAGGTGTTCACCATGTTCCATATGGTGGTAGACCTCGGGCGAGTAGCTTTGTACCTCGTCAGAGTAGGAGACCTCGACATGTTGTTCGATCACAGCATGTAGGTAGACCTCGCACTTTGCATCATTTCGATTTTCCTGTGCGTAGACCGTCTACTTTTGCTGCGCCTACTACTCGTGTCACTCAGTGCTGGATGCCTCGTCATTATTTTGCTCACCCCAGCACTGAGCGATCGAGATTTTCTTATCATGTGTAGGCGACAGATCGAGGCTTGGAGGGCACGTGAATCATGGACTCTGGTTGTTCGCGCCACATGACCGGAGATGCAGCATGGTTCTCCAGCCTCACCACAACCAAGCAAAGGGAACATATCACCTTCGGAAACAATCGAAGGAGTAGAGTGAAAGGTAAAGGTGTGGTAAGAATTAACTCGAATTTCACTCTCAAAGATGTTGCTTTGGTTGAAAACCTGGGATACAATTTACTGTCTGTATCTCAGTTGCTTGATGAGGGCTTCGAAGTGCGATTTCATCGCGATACTTCGCAAGTGCTCAATTTTGATGGCGTTGTGGTGTGTAAGATCTTTAGAGTAGGGAGAGTTTTTGGAGCTGATTTTTCAGAATCGTCTGGTTCTTCTCATTGTCTTGTTGCACATTCGACTTCTGAGCTTTGGAAGTGGCATAGGAGACTAGGGCATATGAGCTTTGAGTTGCTCGCTCGTCTGAGCGCCCTAGCTCTGATACCAATTGTTGGACCGGAAACGGCGACCAGAGGGGGGTGAATGGGAGCTTTTAAAAAATTCAGGCTAAAAATAAGCCTTCGGTTTGGTTCTGTCTTCTGCGGAACAGGCTTCGAACACAACCTTCGAAGGTCTGGTTCGGAGGTGCTTCGATAGCTCCGAACACAGGCTTCGCAGGAGCAAAAGTTCGAAGCCAAGAAGACTTCGCTCCACTTACAACCCTCGAAAATCTACTCTGCTAAGTCAGTGCAGGCTCCGCACACAGGGTGCTTCGAGCAGGCTTCGCACGTCACCCTTCGCAAGAGTGGACACCCTACTGGGGACTTCGACCGAGTACTTGGCAGCAGCAGCTGGTGCTGGGCATTCGTACACGACGGTCTACACGCACACAAATGGACTTCGCTACGGGCTTCGACACAAGAAGCAAAACGGGCTTCGATTAGGGCTTCGCTAGTAATCTGTGAGGTCTGGCCTCAAGTTACACAGAGCGAACGCGCGCTGAAAAACACACTTCGCACAAAACACCCTTCGCCTAGACAGGCTTCGGTGCACTATAACTAGCGAGGTATTTAACACGAGCTCAAGCAAAAAGCACAAAGAAGCAGGGCTTCGCCGCTTGAACAAGGAACACAAAAATATTTGAACTCTGGATGAATACAGCGAGGTATGTGGCTACAGGAGCTCAACCGTAAATGCTCAAAGTGTTAAATGTTACCTACCGAGCCCCCATATTTATA
Source organism: Zizania palustris (assembly GCA_019279435.1). Classification (NCBI taxonomy): domain Eukaryota; kingdom Viridiplantae; phylum Streptophyta; class Magnoliopsida; order Poales; family Poaceae; genus Zizania; species Zizania palustris. The sequence continues at coordinate 18,347,966 of JAAALK010000288.1, forward strand.
GCCCACAGTTCACCCAAAGGAAATGACTACTTTACCCCTAGGGTTTACAAAGGATTTGTCTCTACAGAACTAAGGGGTACAAAAGGTAGTCCACCTTTATTCTGGAGGCTTCTCTGTCAGCATTGCAGAGGGGACAGCGTCAGCTTTTTGCAGAGCAGACAGTGTCAGCCTTTGCAGTCTTTGACCTTCTGCAGCCTCCCTTCGCACACGAGGGTGCGGTAGCTTCGGCGAGAAGTCTTGAGCCTGGTGGCCTTTGCTTCACCGAAGTCAGTCTCCGATACAGTGACGGTTTTGAGCCGAAGCCGTCAAAGCCCTTGGGCCTTCGCACCAACACCTCCGGAGTGGACCACCACGGCTTCGTAGCTTCACCCAGCTCGAACTCCGTCAGTCCGTGTACCGAAGCCATGTAGGCCGAAGCACCACAAGACAACCTCGCTCCGGAGCTAGCCTCGCTCCGAAGTCTTCCTCACTCCGAAGCCCCACCTTCGGAGCACCACCCTTCGAAGTCCCTCCTTCGTCTAAGGCCTCCGCATGAAGCATTCCACGAGCCCTTTGTCGCAGTGTCTCTCCCCGAGCACACTCCTCGACGAGCCTCACCCGGACCATGCCTTCGATGCGCCTCGACTTCTGAGACCTTCGTCGGGTACCTTCGAATGTCTCCCTCCGGAGCACACTTCGAACTCCTTGCCTCCGCAGAGGACTTGATCCATCCAACTCCGAAGTCACTCCTTCCGGAGTACCTTCGAAGTGCCTCACCTCCGAGGACTTTATCTCGGAGTACCTTCACCCGGAGCCACGCTCCGCACTCTCTGCCTTCACCTGGCACACCTCGACCCGAGGACCGACCCGGACCACCATTAGCAGCCACCGTGACGGAGCTCCCCGCTCCCCTGGCATCAAGCCTCCCGCTTGACCCAGGTTCACCTGCTACGTTCGTCTGTCGCCTCCGAAGTCCCTGCGCACCACAGACAAACAGACAAGTGTATCCAGTACTCCGGAGACCTCTCCGGGTTAGCAACCTCCGGCACACACTCCGGTGTACCGCCCAAAGTACCGAAGCCATCGGTACACACCCAGTCATCGTGTACTGTCGGACCCGTCCGACAGGCACACTCCGCTGCAACAACTGCAGCAACCAAACCACCGAACACCCTTCGGTGAAACCACCTCTGAACACCCTTCGGAGGTACAACCTCCGAAACCCCTTCGGAGGTACAACCTCCGAACACCCTTCGGAGGTACCCCTTCGAACAGAGGTAAAAAGCCTGTCAATCACTCATCACAAACACCGAAACCAACCCTTGGTTTCTCAATCTCCCCCTTGATGAGTGCATTGACAACCAACTTTAAATCCAAGAAAATTAAAAACTTTCAGCACACAAGTGACCATAAAAACTCAGAAAAGAGCCAAATCATGTCACTTGACAAAAGAATTTTCCTCCCCCTTTCTCAAAAGAGTTAAAAGCCCCTTCGGCAATAAAAACTCCCCCTGACTTAAGTTTTCCCTTTGGCAATAAAGAACCTTCTCCCCCTTTATGTCACATGTTCTCTCCCTTTAAAAATTATACCCCTTGCGGTAGAGAACGAAGCAAAGTCTCTCCCCCTTGAGGAATTTCTCCCCCTTTGGCAATGCAAGCATCAAGGAGCATGTAAAAGATGCAAAGCTTCGAAATGAGCAGAATTGCAAATACATATGAAGCAAAAATATGCCAACAATAACACCAATGATCATGTGCTCAGCTCAAATTAACATTCTCTAAAAACATGATGAAGCATGAGATTTGATCATTTTTGAAATAGAAAGCATCACCACTTAGTCAAGGAAACTAGACAAGTAAGAGAAGGGGACTGCTCAAAGCTAGTCAAATTCTACTCTTAGACAGACAAGTCCAGTACAAATGGAGCATGAAAAGCAAACTTGATAAGCAATGAATTTTGATGTTCTTTTCTTAGTGCCAGGGGTTATTTGTTTGTCCACCTTATACTTTCCAATCCGGCCAAGCCTAGGCATGAAAGCCATAAGAAGCTTAAGGAAAAGATTTTGGCAAACACTACACTATCCCAGTTCAGACCAAAGTGCAATGGTAAGCGGTCTAGGATAGAGTAGTGCGACAAACAAACCCACCTGGATCTTTGCATTTAAAGCATGTAAATCATGGAGTTTTTTTTTGATTTTAACTAAGTAAACCAATTGTTGGGCACTTTATGAATATCCATGAAAATGTAGAACAAATTTTCAGGTTGCAATTTTTAGCATCCAATAAACAGTGTCTTGCTATCAAGCAGATAAAAGATAGCTAAAGCAGTCCTGCCTAAACATGCTAGGTTCAAGACTAAGCAGTGAGCACGATTTGATTTTGAAAAGAAAACATCATGCACATGAATGTTTCAGATAAATTAAAAAGAGCTGAGCTGTCATGATGTCATGGATTATAATCAGGCATATAAGTGCAAAAGATGTAAATGCAATTTCAGCACAATTAGCAAATGCACATCCATCTAAAACTGCTCCCCCTCACAAAATGCCGTAAGGGTGGCAAATACCAAGTTCCCCACGCAAGTAAGCAAATCGAGAAGCATCGAGGGGTTTTGTAAAAATGTTGGCTAGCTGGTGTTGGGTATCAACATACTGAAGTTCAATATCACCCTTCTCATTGTGATCTCTGAGAAAATGATACCGCACATCAATGTGTTTGGTTCTGGAGTGCTGAACCGGGTTGTTTGCAATACAAATAGCACTAGTGTTATCACAGAAAAGTGGAACACTCTTATACTCTAACCTGAAATCCCGCAAAGTGGAAACCATCCACAAAATCTGAGAGCAACAGCTAGCTGCAGCAACATATTCGGCCTCAGCCGTTGATTGTGCAACACTAGACTGTTTGCGGGAAGACCAGCAAACCAAAGATGTACCCAGAAAATGACAAGTACCAGAGGTACTCTTCCTATCAATTCTACACCCAACAAAATCTGCATCGGAATAACCTCGAAGACATAAAGATGAAGATGCTGAATACCTTATGCCAAATTCAAGGGTGTGTTTGAGATACCTTAGGATGCGCTTTACCGCTTGGCGGTGCGAAGCTCGTGGTGAAGCCTGAAAACGAGCGCACAGACACATTGCAAAGTGTATGTCCGGCCTCGTGGCAGTCAAGTAGAGGAGGGAGCCGATCATGCTTCGGAACTCCTTCTGATCTACGGCTTCTCCATCTTCGTCAGGATCCAATGCTACAGATGTAGCCATTGGAGTGGCGAGGGGCTTCGCATCGGACATGTCGAACTTCTTGAGCAGGTCCTTGGTGTACTTCGTTTGGTGGACGAAAGTACCTTGTTTGCTTTGCTTGATTTGCAAACCAAGGAAAAATGTAAGCTCGCCCATCATTGACATTTCAAATTCCTTGCTCATGGTATCTGCAAACTCGACAACCAAAGCATGAGAAGAGCCACCAAAGATGATATCATCCACATAAATCTGAACTAGGAGGAAATCTTTGCAATGCTTGAGAGTAAACAGTGTTTTATCAACAGAGCCCATCAAATACCCTCGCTCAAGCAGAAAAGACTTAAGTCTGTCATACCACGCCCGAGGCGCCTACTTGAGTCCATAAAGAGCCTTATGAAGTTTAAGGACTTTATGTGGGTACTTGGGGTTTTCAAAACCAGGGGGTTGTTTTACATAAACATCTTCGCCTATGAAGCCATTAAGAAAAGCACTTTTGACATCCATTTGATAGAGTTTGAATCCCTGGGATGTCGCAAAGGCAAGCAAAATCCTAATGGCCTCAAGGCGAGCAACAGGTGCAAAAGTTTCAGTAAAATCAATCCCTTCTAGTTGAGAAAAGCCCTGAGCTACAAGTCTAGCCTTGTTTCTAACTATAGTCCCATCCTCCCCTTGTTTATTTTTGAAAATCCATTTTGTTCCAATGAAGTGAACATTTGGTGGAGGATCAACTAAAGTCCAGACTTGATTTCTCTCAAAATTTTCAAGCTCTTCATGCATGGCATTGATCCAACTAGAATCAGAAAGTGCATGACTAACATCTAAGGGCTCGAAAGAAGCAACAAAAGCTGAATCAATAAAGTGAGCATGAGAACGTGTTACCCTTTGATCAAGCTCACCAATGATCTGCTCGGGAGGATGCATCCTTTGAACATGGTGTGGTGCCTCGCGGCGGGATGCAGTCTCCCCCTCAACTTGTGCGTTGGAGTCATCCAAGATGACCGATGTTGAGGTAGTCGCTTCGAGACCTCGTGCCGAAGTGGTCGAAGCGGGGTCAGCTTCGGGAGTTGATGTCGAGGGTAGTAGGGGTTCATCCTCGAATTCTCCGGGATCTTCTTCTTCAAATAAGGTCTGTTCCATGTCATGTTCATTTGCCTGTTCAAAAGCAGAACTAACATAGGGGGTTGATTCATCAAAAGTCACATCACATGACTCGATGACGGTGTTAGTTTCCAAGTTATAAACACGATAAGAATGACCATGTGTTGTGTAACCCAAAAAGATCCCGTCAGAAGATCGCGACTCAAATTTATCCAAGTTACCACGTTTTAGGATAAAGCAGCGACAACCAAAAACTCGAAGATGAGTAACCTTGGGCTGTCTCCCAAAACGCAGCTCATAAGATGTCAAGTTTAAAATTGAGCGCAAGAAGATACGGTTTGAGATGTAACATGCAGTGTTCATGGCCTCAGCCCAGAATTTTCTAGGAGTCCTATGCTCATCAAGCATCGTCCTAGCCATCTCAACCAAAGTGCGGTTCTTCCTCTCAACAACACCGTTTTGTTGAGGAACCCGCGGAGCAGAGAATTGATGTTCTATGCCATGCTCCATGCAAAAGTCAACAAAGAGACTATTTTTGAACTCAGTGCCATTATCACTTCGAATGAATTTCAATGCACCAGGGAGTTCAGTAAAAAGTCTCAAAGCCAAGCTCCGAAAGTGTGAAAACACTTCATCCTTGCTGGCAAGAAAGAAGACCCAAGAGTAGCGAGAGAAATCGTCGACAATAACTAATACATACCACTTGCCGCCTAAAGAACTAACCCGAGAAGGACCTACAGTGTCCATGTGGAGAAGTTCTCTGGGTTGTTCAGTCATCACTGTGGTGACTGGCGAATGCGAAGCGGCAATCATTTTTCCATGCCGACAAGGAGCGCAAACTAAATTCTTCTCAAACTTGAGATTGGGCAATCCTCGGATCAGACCTAGGGTGCTCATACGAGCGAGCAACTCAAAGCTCATATGCCCTAGTCTCCTATGCCACTTCCAAAGCTCAGAAGTCGAATGTGCAACAAGACAATGAGAAGAACCAGACGATTCTGAAAAATCAGCTCCAAAAACTCTCCCTACTCTAAAGATCTTACACACCACAACGCCATCAGAATTGAGCACTTGCGAAGTATCGCGATGAAATCGCACTTCGAAGCCCTCATCAAGCAACTGAGATACAAACAGTAAATTGTATCCCAGGTTTTCAACCAAAGCAACATCTTTGAGAGTGAAATTCGAGTTAATTCTTACCACACCTTTACCTTTCACTCTACTCCTTCGATTGTTTCCGAAGGTGATATGTTCCCTTTGCTTGGTTGTGGTGAGGCTGGAGAACCATGTTGCATCTCCGGTCATGTGGCGTGAACAACCGGAGTCCATGATCCACGTGCCCTCCAAGCCACGATCTGTCGCCTACACATGATAAGAAAATCTCGATCGCTCAGTGCTGGGGTGAGCAAAATAATGACGAGGCATCCAGCACTGAGTGACACGAGTAGTAGGCGCAGCAAAAGTAGACGGTCTACGCACAGGAAAATCGAAATGATGCAAAGTGCGAGGTCTACCTACATGCTGTGATCGAACAACATGTCGAGGTCTCCTACTCTGATGAGGTACAAAGCTACTCGCCCGAGGTCTACCACCATATGGAACATGGTGAACACCTCGAGGAGCAAAACCTCTCCGAGAAGCGCGAGGAGCCTCAAAAGCAGGACGATAGTACAACTCAGACTCATGCATACCTAAAGATGGGTAATGCATGTCCTGGTAACTCATCGCCTGAGAGCGTCGCTCATCCTTGATGCGACGAAAACAGAACCCAACCAAATGACCCGCCCGCTGATAGTAGGAACAGTGGAAAACTCTCCTCGGGGCACTCTCATGGGTCACAGGAGCAACTCTCACAGGCTCCTTGGGTTTCTTCTGAGTGGTTTTCTTGGGAGGGATTTTCTTGGCAGGAGGTGTGGTTTTCTTTGGTGGTCGGGTAGGCTTTTTGGCTGATGGGGTGTCTAGCAGAGCTCTCTCTTTCTCTAAGGTAGTGGGAGAGGTAAAAACAGTTTTGGTCTTACTGTCTGAAGGAATCCTCTCAAAACCCAAACCTAGAGCTACCCCTGCTCTGTCAGCACACAACTTGGTCTTGGCCAAGAGCAAATCCATCCTACCTTTTCCCTCAGTGCATTTATTAACCACGGAAAGAAGGTATTCATTTTCTGACATGAGGTTTTCAGCTCGCTCTCTAACAGTTCCTAGCTGGTCCTTAAGGGTGATGCAAGTGTCACAAACAGGTTGCACATCCTTAGAACTACCGGCCCTCTCCAATCTAGCCTCCAAATCATGAACATGATTATCACGTAAATTAATGCTTTCCCGTAATAAAGAGCAGTTCATGCAATCAATAACATCATGAGGTTTAGAATCCACCTCCAAAAGCTGCTTCTGTGCAGTCTCAAGCTCAGATAGAGTTTGAGCATGAACAGAACGCAACTGAGCAAGCTCACCCATGACAACAGAACAGGACTCACATTCAGCATCATCAAATTTAGACTTAAGCATTGCATATTCAGTAGAAACAGATTCTAGCCTAAGTCTAAGGTCTTTTCTTTCTCTAGCGGCTTGCACAAGTAATCTATCCTGACCAAGAACTACTTCATTCAGCTCATCTAATTTAATTAATAGCTGGTCAGATGATAGAGGTACCTCAGATGAGTCTAGCTCATCGCCGCTGTGCTCGCTGTCGGCCATGAAGCAAAGGCCGGTGAAGTCTCGTCCCTTCTTGTCCTTCTTGTCCTCCTTCCTTGGGGACTCCTGATGGGGGAGTGGTCCCGATCTTCCGCTAGGTAAAGGATAAACTTGGGTTGGTGGAGAATCTCGACGTTGGCGATCCAAGGCTCCGGTCCGGCGGATCAAAACCTTGCAATCGTTACACCACTGTCTCCGTTGGTTATCAACCACGCAGAACGCGATTGACCTCGCCACGAAGGCTAATTCCTGCAAGCGAACCCAAGAACACAAGCAAGAACAAGAAGGATACAAATCGAATGCCAAATCACAGACAAACGATGATAAGGTGAGGTTTCACAAACGCTAATGCAACAGTCAATCGGTCCGGTGCAAGAGGCGGGATCTAAACACAAAAGTGTAGATGCAAACAAAGCAAAACATAACTCTAGAGGCGGCTGGCGTGAGAATATATAGGGCGGCGGCCTGTGGAAGGTGAACAGACACAGGCTGTGGTCTAGAAGACGAACAGACTTGGACTATGGGCCAACATGGCCCAGTTCTGTCATGCAGGACTGTTTAAATCACACAGAACGACTCGAGACTCCAAATGAGGTGAAACCAATGGCAAACGATCCGTCTTCTCCTCAGCTTTCCAAAAAGTCAAAGAACGCGCCAATCGGACTTCGTATGAGGAAGTTATGCCCATTTTGGTGAATGGTGGTCGATGTAGTCCGAACCAGCGAATTCTTGACTTCAAATCATCCGTGCGGCTCCGTCTTCAACTCCAACTCTTCTATTCCATCTCCCATGTTCCTAAGCAACAAAATATCACTAGAATTCAGTAGCATCCCGTCCAAACAAATATAATCAAAGTTGCTAAGGAAAGAATTAACCTCATGGTTCAAGCGACGCGCCCGTGCCCGTGTGATTCGTCCGAGTAACTGAATTGTAGGTGGAGGCTCCATGTGTGTATCATGTGAAGTGATGTCCTCATCATCCTCCCCCTCTTGAATTGGAGTCTTCCTCGACTCAAGCTCATCGTCAGCTCCTAAATAGGGTTTTAAATCATCAGCACGGGGCATCAATTTAAACTTTCTCAAATCAGGAAAACGATCCTTGCGCAAGTACAACCAAACAAGATCTGCTGGTTTGAAAAACATCTTCTTTCTTCCTTTATTTGTCTTTTGAGCAAAATAGCGTGTCTTCTTGTCTATAACTTCCTTGGTCTTCAGATGCATAGCTTTCACAAACTCTGCACGCTTAGTTGCCTCCATGTTTGCTCTCTCTCTTGAAAAGGAAGTGGCAGCAAATCAAGTGGTGTGATTGGCTTAAAACCATACACCACTTTAGACGGGCACAATTGTGTTGTTGAGTGAACAGCTCTATTGTATGCAAATTCAACATGTGGAAGGCAGTCCTCCCATTCCTTCAAGTTCTTCTTAATCATTGTTCGCAGCAACATGGAGAGTGTACGGTTTACCACCTCTGTTGGACCATCAGTTTGCGGGTGACAAGTTGTTGAAAATAGCAATTTTGTGCCAAACTTGGCCCACATTGTCTTCCAAAAGTAACTCATAAACTTCACATCATGATCTGAAACAATGGTCCTAGGCATCCCGTGCAATCTCACAATTTCTCTGAAAAATAAATCAGCAATATGTGAAGCATCGTTGGTCTTGTGACAGAGAATAAAGTGTGCCATTTTAGAAAACCTATCCACTCTTACAAATATGGAGTCTCTCCCCCTCTTTGTCCTAGGCAATCCCACAATAAAGTCCATGCTAATATCTTCCCAAGGTGCACTAGAAACAGGAAGTGGAGTATACAAACCATATGGGTTAAGTTTGGACTTAGCTTTATGGTATGTGGCACAACGCTGCACAAATCGTTCAACATCTCTCCACATCTTGAGCCAATAAAAATTATTGGACAGCAGGGCCAAAGTCTTTTCTCTCCGAAAATGTTCCATTAATCCACCGCCATGTGATTCCTGCAACAACAGCAAACGTACGGACGAATCTGGAACACATAGCTTGTTAGCATGGGACAAGAAACCGTCATAAACATGAAATGTTTTCCAGTCTTTCCCATCATTACATTTAGTGAATGGTTCAGCAAATTCTTTATCTACAATATACAAATCTTTCAAACTTTCCAAATCTGGAACGTTGATATCAAGTTGAGATAAAAGAACAATCCTACGAGACAATGCATCAGCAACCACATTTTCTTTGCCATTCTTGTATTTCACAATGTATGGGAAAGATTCAATAAATTCAACCCATTTAACATGTCTACAATTCAGTTTAGCTTGCCCTCTCAAATATTTGAGTGTGTCATGATCAGAATGTATAATAAACTCCTTAGGCAAAAGGTAATGTCACCAAGTCTCAAGCACAAGCACTAAGGCATATAATTCCTTATCATAGGTAGAATAATTCAATTGTGGACCATGCAATTTCTCACTAAAATAGGTCACGGGTTTACCTCCTTGTAGCAGCACATCTCCTATTCCAAAATCACTAGCATCACATTCTAACTCAAAAGGCTTACTAAAATCGGGTAGCTGAAGTAGAGGTGCATGTGTAAGGCGATCCACTGGTGTGGCAAAAGCTTGTTCTTGTGCTGGCTTCCAAGTAAACGTAACTCCCTTCTTGGTCAACTCAGGTAAAGGACCGGTTATGGTGCTGAAATCTTTCACAAAACGCCGGTAGAAACCTGCAAGACCAAGAAAACTACGTACTGCAAGGTTAGTTTTAGTGGCAAGCATGACACGTCCTTTCAGATTAATAGCTTGTGATGAAGAAGGAGAAACAACTTTATCTTTTTGTTGCCTCGAAAGTGTTTCAGCTACTTGCTGATTTTCAGAAGGTTGTTTGCTCTTTTGTGAGTCCCTAGCACATTTTTCTTGTTCAAATTTCACAATTTCAGCAGGAGTCATAGGAAGCAATGTAACTTTCTTTCCTTTATACATAAATGTGTACTTATTGCTCCTACCATGGTGTGTAGCATCAGTATCATATACCCAAGGTCTACCAAGTAATAGAGAACATGCTTGCATTGGTACTACATCAAAATCAGCAACTCCGAAGTATGTACCAATGGGAAATTCGATGTGAGCAGTTTGTGTTACCTTGACCTTACCGCTATCGTTGAGCCATTGCACGTGGTAAGGTGTGGATGTGCACGTGTGGGAAGTTGAAGCTTAGTTACCACGTCGAGGCTCACCAAATTGTTGCAACTACCGCTGTCGATGATGACACGCGCACGACGGTTATTGACGAGGAAGAAGGTCTGAAATATATTGTTCCGTTGTGCCTGGTCGTCCTGGTCCATGTGAGTGCTCAAGTCACGTTGTACAATAAGTGTTGCCATGTTAGTGAAAAGATAAAGCAACAAAGAATAATCTTTATGTAAAACAGCTAGGTGGGGTGCTGGATGTGTGGTGGAAGCAATTCGTCAAGCACCTTACCCACGCTTGCAAGTGTTCTTACCACGCCGCAGTGAGGTCACCGGCCTACAGGTGATGAACCAAGTGGAGGGTGGTGGCAAATTGCAAGGAATGAACCTGTCCTGACCAAGAGAAAGGTGTAGCTTGGAAGGCAAAGTGAGTAGCAAGGATTAGCGATAATAATAACAGTTAAACCAAGTTCAATAAGTATTCCCAAGTACTAGTCAAAGTTGCTGGCCTTAGTGCTCCCAAGGTGAAAATTCAAGCAATAGAGGGAAACTATGTGCCCAAAACTCAAATGGAAGCAACACAGGCCAAATTCAGCTCTCTGCAGATCGGACAAGAGATCGGACAAGAGATCGGACAAGGGATTGGACAAGTAGAAACTGCCCCTGCCTGCCACTGATCGGACAAGAGATCAGACAAGAGTTCGGACAAGAGTTCGGACAAGCAACTAACAGGACCGCTTCTCTTTTTTTAAAAAATTTTTTTCTCCTTTTTTTCACTCTTTTTTTTTGAACAAGGATGACCAGAGATGCAACCACAAAAATTGGCACCTACAACTGAGGTGGGATGTGGCTCACAAAAATTCAAACAAGTTCGCTGTCTGGCGAGCAAAAACTTTGACCAATTTTTTTCTTTATCTTCCTGATTTTTTTTGGCGATTTTGGTGAGGGCTAACTGGGGAAACGAGATAGGGTACCCCCCAAATTGGGTCAGGAACACGCTCAAAAAATTTCAGATTTTTCTGCCAAACGAGCGAAAAGTTATGCCTGTTTTACTGAAGGGGGGTCACAAGAGTCGATGTGGAAAACAAAGTAGGGTTGCGGAAGGGGGGGTTTTCGGTGGGGAATTTTTTTTTGAGACACAAGAACAACTACTACTCAAATGACACAGAGGGGTGACTAAACCAGCAACAAGACTCGACCAAGAACACAAACTCAACAAAGTTAAAACTGAAATTAAAATCGCAAGGCACAAAGGGGTTCTCGGTGGGTAATTTTTTTTTGGTGCGGTTTTCTGGACTCTGGGTAAAACAAAAGCAGATCGAGATTACCTAACGGGAAATCTGAGCTCTAATACCAACTGATGGGGGAGTGGTCCCGATCTTCCGCTAGGTAAAGGATAAACTTGGGTTGGTGGAGAATCTCGACGTTGGCGATCCAAGGCTCCAGTCCGGCGGATCAAAACCTTGCAATCGTTACACCACTGTCTCCGTTGGTTATCAACCACGCAGAACACGATTGACCTCGCCACGAAGGCTAATTCCTGCAAGCGAACCCAAGAACACAAGCAAGAACAGGAAGGATACAAATCGAATGCCAAATCACAGACAAACGATGATAAGGTGAGGTTTCACAAACGCCAATGCAGCAGCCAATCGGTCCGGTGCAAGAGGCGGGATCTAAACACACAAGTGTAGATGCAAACAAAGCAAAACCTAACCCTAGAGGCGGCTGGCGTGAGAATATATACGGCGGCGGCCTGTGGAAGGTGAACAGACACAGGCTGTGGGCTAGAAGACGAACAGACTTGGACTATGGGCCAACATGGCCCAGTTCTGTCACGAAGGACTGTTTAAATCACACAGAACGACTCGAGACTCCAAATGAGGTGAAACCAACGGCAAACGATCCGTCTTCTCCTCAGCTTTCCAAAAAGTCAAAGAACGCGCCAATCGGACTTCGTATGAGGAAGTTATGCCCATTTTGGTGAATGGTGGTCGATGTAGTCCGAACCAGCGAATTCTTGACTTCAAATCATCCGTGCGGCTCCGTCTTCAACTCCAACTCTTCTATTCCATCTCCCATGTTCCTAAGCAACAAAATATCACTAGAATTCAGTAGCATCCCGTTCAAACAAATATAATCAAAGTTGCTAAGGAAAGAATTAACCTCATGGTTCAAGCGACGCGCCCGTGCCCGTGTGATTCGTCCGAGTAACTGAATTGTAGGTGGAGGCTCCATGTGTGTATCATGTGAAGTGATGTCCTCATCAACTCCTCCTCCTCAGAGCTCGACTCCTTAGTTGAGGATGTGTCGATGTCGCTGAGAGCAGCAACAAATGCTCTGGAAGCGGCCTTGGCTACTTTCTTAGCCATCTTGCCGCGCTTGCCCTTCACAAAGGGTTTCCTCTCCTTCTTGTGGTATTTGGGGCGCTCAATCTCATCTCTCTTCTTGAGCTTAGGGCAATTTTCCTTAATGTGAGAGGTGTCGCCACATTCATAGCAACCACTAAAACCACTTCTCCTCTGATCCCGTCTCTCATGATGAAAGCGGGTGAACCTCCGGGCAATGAGAGCAAGCTCATCATCATCTAGAGTATCCACCTGCTCCTTTGTGACGGAGACCAGGGAGGACAGAGCAAAACCATCTGCAAGAACACAAGTGCCAGATGTGCTTGGTTCTGCAGTGGTGCCACGGCTAGTGCTAGAAACCAATGCCAATGGCTGTGGCAAAGAGCTTCTTTGCACTGCAAGAGATGCCTTGGCAATCTCTGTGGACTTCAGCTTGCTAAAGAGTTCATCACAGGTCAAAGTTTCATAACCTGCGGACTCTTCAATGCTGGATATCTTTACTTCCCATATGCTACGGTCAATAGCATAGAGAAGCTTGATACCCTATCATGATCACTGTAAGCAAGCGTCCCGTTGGACCGCAAGTTACTCACTATCGCGTCAAAGCGAGAAAACATGGCATCTATAGATTCACCAGGTGCCTGCACAAACAGCTGATACTGTTGGTTGTAGGTGCTTTGGCGCCTGGCCTTAATCTGCGTAGAGCCCTCATGAAAGACAGTGAGTGTTGTCCAAATCTCCCTAGCAGTCCTAAGGTGCTGCACCCTATCGAACTCACTCCGACTCAAACCAATGAACAATATGTTTCTTGCCTTCGAGTTGGCATTATACTGATCTTTTTCTGTTTGAGTGGTGCGAGTATCAGGGATGGAGTATTGTGAGTCCACAATCTCCCAAATTGCATTTCCTTGGCTTAACAAGTAAGCCTCCATGCGCACCTTCCAGTATGCAAAATCTGTCCCATCGAACAGAGGAATTTTACTGCCTCTATCCATGTCGCCAACAGATCACAAAACCGGTTAAGGTCAACTGGTGATCTTAACCCGCTCTGATACCAATTGTTGGACCGGAAACGGCGACCAGAGGGGGGTGAATGGGAGCTTTTAAAAAATTCAGGCTAAAAACAAGCCTTCGGTTTGGTTCTGTCTTCTGCGGAACAGGCTTCGAACACAACCTTCGAAGGTCTGGTTCGGAGGTGCTTCGACAGCTCCCAACACAGGCTTCGCAGGAGCAAAAGTTCGAAGCCAAGAAGACTTCGCTCCACTTACAACCCTCGAAAATCTACTCTGCTAAGTCAGTGCAGGCTCTGCACACAGGGTGCTTCGAGCAGGCTTCGCACGTCACCCTTCGCAAGAGTGGACACCCTACTGGGGACTTCGACCGAGTACTTGGCAGCAGCAACTGGTGCTGGGCTTCGTACACGACAGTCTACATGCACACAAATGGACTTCGCTACGGGCTTCGACACAAGAAGCAAAACGGGCTTCGATCAGGGCTTCGCTAGTAATCTGTGAGGTCTGGCCTCAAGTTACACAGAGCGAACGCGCGCTGAAAAACACACTTCGCACAAAACACCCTTCGCCTAGACAGGCTTCGGTGCACTATAACTAGCGAGGTATGTAACACGAGCTCAAGCAAAAAGCACAAAGAAGCAGGGCTTCGCCGCTTGAACAAGGAACACAAAATATTTGAACTCTGTATGAATACAGCGAGGTATGTGGCTACAGGAGCTCAACAGTAAATGCTCAAAGTGTTAAATGTTACCTACCGAGCCCCCATATTTATAGCCCACAGTTCACCCAAAGGAAATGACTACTTTACCCCTAGGGTTTACAAAGGATTTGTCTCTACAGAACTAAGGGGTACAAAAGGTAGTCCACCTTTATTCTGGAGGCTTCTCTGTCAGCATTGCAGAGGGGACAGCATCAGCTTTTTGCAGAGCAGACAGTGTCAGCCTTTGCAGTCTTTGACCTTCTGCAGCCTCCCTTCGCACGCGAGGGTGCGGTAGCTTCGGCGAGAAGTCTTGAGCCTGGTGGCCTTCGCTTTACCGAAGTCAGTCTCCGATACAGTGACGGTTTTGAGCCGAAGCCGTCAAAGCCCTTGGGCCTTCGCACCAACACCTCCGGAGTGGACCACCACAGCTTCGCAGCTTCACCCAGCTCGAACTCCGTCAGTCCATGTACCGAAGCCATGCACGCCGAAGCACCACAAGACAACCTCGCTCCGGAGCTAGCCTCGCTCCGAAGTCTTCCTCACTCTGAAGCCCCACCTTCGGAGCACCACCCTTCGAAGTCCCTCCTTCGTCCAAGGCCTCCGCATGAAGCATTCCACGAGCCCTTTGTCGCAGTGTCTCTCCCCGAGCACACTCCTCGATGAGCCTCACCCGGACCATGCCTTCGATGCACCTCGACTTCTGAGACCTTCGTCGGGTACCTTCGAATGTCTCCCTCCGGAGCACACTTCGAACTCCTTGCCTCCGCAGAGGACTTGATCCATCCAACTCCGAAGTCACTCCTTCCGGAGTACCTTCGAAGTGCCTCACTCCGAGGACTTTGTCTCGGAGTACCTTCACCCGGAGCCACGCTCCGCACTCTCTGCCTTCACCTGGCACACCTCGACCCGAGGACCGACCCGGACCACCTTCGCAGCCACCGTGACGGAGCTCCCCGCTCCCCTGGCATCAAGCCTCCCGCTTGACCCAGGTTCATCTGCTACGTTCGTCCGTCGCCTCCGAAGTCCCTGCGCACCACAGACAAACAGACAAGTGTATCCAGTACTCCGGAGACCTCTCCGGGTTAGCAACCTCCGGCACACACTCCGGTGTACCGCCCAAAGTACCGAAGCCATCGGTACACACCCAGTCATCGTGTACTGCCGGACCCCTCCGACAGGCACACTCCGCTGCAACAGCTGCAGCAACCAAACCACCGAACACCCTTCGGTGAAACCACCTCCGAACACCCTTCGGAGGTACAACCTCCGAAACCCCTTCGGAGGTACAACCTCCGAACACCCTTCGGAGGTACCCCTTCGAACAGAGGTAAAAATCCTGTCAATCACTCATCACAAACACCGAAACCAACCCTTGGTTTCTCAATCTCCCCCTTGATGAGTGCATTGACAACCAACTTTAAATCCAAGAAAATTAAAAACTTTCAGCACACAAGTGAACATAAAAACTCAGAAAAGAGCCAAATCATGTCACTTGACAAAAGAATTTTCCTCCCCCTTTCTCAAAAGAGTTAAAAGCCCATTCGGCAATAAAAACTCCCCCTGACTTAAGTTTTCCCTTTGGCAATAAAGAACCTTCTCCCCCTTTATGTCACATGTTCTCACCCTTTGAAAATTATACCCCTTGCGGTAGAGAACGAAGCAAAGTCTCTCCCCCTTGAGGAATTTCTCCCCCTTTGGCAATGCAAGCATCAAGGAGCATGTAAAAGATGCAAAGCTTCGAAATGAGAAGAATTGCAAAGACATATGAAGCAAAAATATGCCAACAATAACACCAATGATCATGTGCTCAGCTCAAATTAACATTCTCTAAAAACATGATGAAGCATGGGATTTGATCATTTTTGAAATAGAAAGCATCACCACTTAGTCAAGGAAACTAGACAAGTAAGAGCAGGGGACTGCACAAAGCTAGTCAAATTCTACTCTTAGACAGACAAGTCCAGTACAAATGGAGCATGAAAAGCAAACTTGATAAGCAATGAATTTTGATGTTCTTTTCTTAGTGTCAGGGGTTATTTGTTTGTCCACCTTATACTTTCCAATCCGGCCAAGCCTAGGCATGAAAGCCATAAGAAACTTAAGGCAAAGATTTTGGCAAACACTACACTATACCAGTTCAGACCAAAGTGCAATGGTAAGCGGTCTAGGATAGAGTAGTGCGACAAACAAACCCACCTGGATCTTTGCATTTAAAGCATGTAAATCATGGAGTTTTTTTTATTTTAACTAAGTAAACCAATTGTTGGGCACTTTATGAATATCCATGAAAATGTAGAACAAATTTTCAGGTTGCAATTTTTAGCATCCAATAAACAGTGTCTTGCTATCAAGCAGATAAAAGATAGCTAAAGCAGTCCTGCCTAAACATGCTAGGTTCAAGACTAAGCAGTGAGCACGATTTGATTTTGAAAAGAAAACATCATGCACATGAATGTTTCAGATAAATTAAAAAGAGCTGAGCTGTCATGATGTCATGGATTATAATCAGGCATATAAGTGCAAAAGATGTAAATGCAATTTCAGCACAATTAGCAAATGCACATCCATCTAAAACTGCTCCCCCTCACAAAATGCTGTAAGGGTGGCAAATACCAAGTTCCCCACGCAAGTAAGCAAATCGAGAAGCATCGAGGGGTTTTGTAAAAATGTCGGCTAGCTGGTGTTGGGTATCAACATACTGAAGTTCAATATCACCCTTCTCATTGTGATCTCTGAGAAAATGATACCGCACATCAATGTGTTTGGTTCTGGAGTGCTGAACCGGGTTGTTTGCAATACAAATAGCACTAGTGTTATCACAGAAAAGTGGAACACTCTTATACTCTAACCCGAAATCCCGCAAAGTGGAAACCATCCACAAAATCTGAGAGCAACAGCTAGCTGCAGCAACATATTCGGCCTCAGCCGTTGATTGTGCAACACTAGACTGTTTGCGGGAAGACCAGCAAACCAGAGATGTACCTAGAAAATGACAAGTACCAGAGGTACTCTTCTTATCAATTCTACACCCAGCAAAATCCGCATCGGAATAACCTCGAAGACATAAAGATGAAGATGCTGAATACCATATGCCAAATTCAAGGGTGTGTTTGAGATACCTTAGGATGCGCTTTACCGCTTGGCGGTGCGAAGCTCGTGGTGAAGCCTGAAAACGAGCGCACAGACACACTGCAAAGTGTATGTCCGGCCTCGTGGCAGTCAAGTAGAGGAGGGAGCCGATCATGCTTCGGAACTCCTTCTGATCTACAGCTTCTCCATCTTCGTCAGGATCCAATGCTACAGATGTAGCCATTGGAGTGGCGAGGGGCTTCGCATCGGACATGTCGAACTTCTTGAGCAGGTCCTTGGTGTACTTCGTCTGGTGGACGAAAGTACCTTATTTGCTTTGCTTGATTTGCAAACCAAGGAAAAATGTAAGCTCGCCCATCATTGACATTTCAAATTCCCTGCTCATGGTATCTGCAAACTCGGCAACCAAAGCATGAGAAGAGCCACCAAAGATGATATCATCCACATAAATCTGAACTAGGAGGAAATCTTTGCCATGCTTGAGAGTAAATAGTGTTTTATCAACAGAGCCCATCAAATACCCTCGCTCAAGCAGAAAAGACTTAAGTCTGTCATACCACGCCCGAGGCGCCTGCTTGAGTCCATAAAGAGCCTTATGAAGTTTAAGGACTTTATGTGGGTACTTGGGGTTTTCAAAACCAGGGGGTTGTTTTACATAAACATCTTCGCCTATGAAGCCATTAAGAAAAGCACTTTTGACATCCATTTGATAGAGTTTGAATCCCCGGGATGTCGCAAAGGCAAGCAAAATCCTAATGGCCTCAAGGCGAGCAACAGGTGCAAAAGTTTCAGTAAAATCAATCCCTTCTAGTTGAGAAAAGCCCTGAGCTACAAGTCTAGCCTTGTTTCTAACTATAGTCCCATCCTTCCCTTGTTTATTTTTGAAAATCCATTTTGTTCCAATGAAGTGAACATTTGGTGGAGGATCAACTAAAGTCCAGACTTGATTTCTCTCAAAATTTTCAAGCTCTTCATGCATGGCATTGATCCAACTAGAATCACAAAGTGCATGACTAACATCTAAGGGCTCGAAAGAAGCAACAAAAGCTGAATCAATAAAGTGAGCATGAGAACGTGTTACCCTTTGATCAAGCTCACCAATGATCGGCTCGGGAGGGTGCATCCTTTGAACATGGTGTGGTGCCTCGCGGCGGGATGCAGTCTCCCCCTCAACTTGTGCGTTGGAGTGGTCCAAGATGACCGATGTTGAGGTAGTCGCTTCGGGACCTCGTGCCGAAGTGGTCGAAGCGGGGTTGGCTTCGGGGGTTGATGTCGAGGGTAGTAGGGGTTCATCCTCGAATTCTTCGGGATCTTCTTCTTCAAATAAGGTTTGTTCCATGTCGTGTTCATTTGCCTGTTCAAAAGCAGAACTAACAGAGGGGGTTGATTCATCAAAAGTCACATCACATGACTCGATGACGGTGTTAGTTTCCAAGTTATAAACACGATAAGAATGACCATGTGTTGTGTAACCCAAAAAGATCCTGTCAGAAGATCGCGACTCAAATTTATCCAAGTTACCACGTTTTAGGATAAAGCAGCGACAGCCAAAAACTCGAAGATGAGTAACCTTGGGCTGTCTCCCAAAACGCAGCTCATAAGATGTCAAGTTTAAAATTGAGCGCAAGAATATACGGTTTGAGATGTAACATGCAGTGTTCATGGCCTCAGCCCAGAATTTTCTAGGAGTCCTATGCTCATCAAGCATCGTCCTAGCCATCTCAACCAAAGTGCGGTTCTTCCTCTCAACAACACCGTTTTGTTGAGGAACCCGCGGAGCAGAGAATTGATGTTCTATGCCATGCTCCATGCAAAAGTCAACAAAGAGACTATTTTTGAACTCAGTGCCATTATCACTTCGAATGAATTTCAATGCACCAGGGAGTTCAGTAAAAAGTCTCAAAGCCAAGCTCCGAAAGTGTGAAAACACTTCATCCTTGCTGGCAAGAAAGAAGACCCAAGAGTAGCGAGAGAAATCGTCGACAATAACTAATACATACCATTTGCCGCCTAAAGAACTAACCCGAGAAGGACCTACAGTGTCCATGTGGAGAAGTTCTCCGGGTTGTTCAGTCATCACTGTGGTGACTGACGAATTCGAAGCGGCAATCATTTTTCCATGTCGACAAGGAGCGCAAACTAAATTCTTCTCAAACTTGAGCTTGGGCAATCCTCGGATCAGACCTAGGGCGCTCAGACGAGCGAGCAACTCAAAGGTCATATGCCCTAGTCTCCTATGCCACTTCCAAAGCTCAGAAGTCGAATGTGCAACAAGACAATGAGAAGAACCAGATGATTCTGAAAATCAGCTCCAAAAACTCTCCCTACTCTAAAGATCTTACACACCACAACGCCATCAGAATTGAGCACTTGCGAAGTATCGCGATGAAATCGCACTTCAAAGCTCTCATCAAGCAACTGAGATACAGACAGTAAATTGTATCCCAGGTTTTCAACCAAAGCAACATCTTTGAGAGTGAAATTCGAGTTAATTCTTACCACACCTTTACCTTTCACTCTACTCCTTCGATTGTTTCCGAAGGTGATATGTTCCCTTTGCTTGGTTGTGGTGAGGCTGGAGAACCATGCTGCATCTCCGGTCATGTGGCGCGAACAACCGGAGTCCATGATCCACGTGCCCTCCAAGCCTCGATCTGTCGCCTACACATGATAAGAAAATCTCGATCGCTCAGTGCTGGGGTGAGCAAAATAATGACGAGGCATCCAGCACTGAGTGACACAAGTAGTAGGCGCAGCAAAAGTAGACGGTCTACGCACAGGAAAATCGAAATGATGCAAAGTGCGAGGTCTACCTACATGCTGTGATCGAACAACATGTCGAGGTCTCCTACTCTGACGAGGTACAAAGCTACTCGCCCGAGGTCTACCACCATATGGAACATGGTGAACACCTCGAGGATCAAAACCTCTCCGAGAAGCGCGAGGAGCCTCAAAAGCAGGACGATAGTACAACTCAGACTCATGCATACCTAAAGATGGGTAATGCATGTCCTGGTAACTCATCGCCTGAGAGCGTCGCTCATCCTTGATGCGATGAAAACAGAACCCAACCAAATGACCCGCCCGCTGACAGTAGGAACAGTGGAAAACTCTCCTCGGGGCACTCTCATGGGTCACAGGAGCAACTCTCACAGGCTCCTTGGGTTTCTTCTGAGTGGTTTTCTTGGGAGGGATTTTCTTGGCAGGAGGTGTGGTTTTCTTTGGTGGTCGGGTAGGCTTTTTGGCTGATGGGGTGTCTAGTAGAGCTCTCTCTTTCTCTAAGGTAGTGGGAGAGGTAAAAACAGTTTTGGTCTTACTGTCTGAAGGAATCCTCTCAAAACCCAAACCTAGAGCTACCGCTGCTCTGTCAGCACACAACTTGGTCTTGGCCAAGAGCAAATCCATCCTACCTTTTCCCTCAGTGCATTTATTAACCACGGAAAGAAGGTATTCATTTTCTGACATGAGGTTTTTAGCTCGCTCTCTAACAGTGCCTAGCTGGTCCTTAAGGGTGATGCAAGTGTCACAAACAGGTTGCACATCCTTAGAACTACCGGCCCTCTCCAATCTAGCCTCCAAATCATGAACATGATTATCACGTAAATTAATGCTTTCCCGTAATAAAGAGCAGTTCATGCAATCAATAACATCATGAGGTCTAGAATCCACCTCCAAAAGCTGCTTCTGTGCAGTCTCAAGCTCATATAGAGTTTGAGCATGAACAGAACGCAACTGAGCAAGCTAACCCATGACAACAGAACAGGACTCACATTCAGCATCATCAAATTTAGACTTAAGCATGGCATATTCAGTAGAAACAGATTCTAGCCTAAGTCTAAGGTCTTTTCTTTCTCTAGCGGCTTGCACAAGTAATCTATCCTGACCAAGAACTACTTCATTCAGCTCATCTAATTTAATTAATAGCTGGTCGGATGATAGAGGTACCTCAGATGAGTCTAGCTCATCGCCACTGTGCTCGCTGTCGTCCATGAAGCAAAGGCCGGTGAAGTCTCGTCCCTTCTTGTCCTTCTTGTCCTCCTTCCTTGGGGACTCCTCCTCAGAGCTCGACTCCTCAGTTGAGGATGTGTCGATGTCGCTGAGAGCAGCAACAAATGCTCTGGAAGCGGCCTTGGCTACTTTTTTAGCCATCTTGCCGCGCTTGCCCTTCACAAAGGGTTTCCTCTCCTTCTTGTGGTATTTGGGGCGCTCAATCTCATCTCTCTTCTTGAGCTTAGGGCAATTTGCCTTAATGTGAGAGGTGTCGCCACATTCATAGCAACCACTAAAACCACTTCTCCTCTGATCCCGTCTCTCATGATGAAAGCGGGTGAACCTCCGTGCAATGAGAGCAAGCTCATCATCATCTAGAGTATCCACCTGCTCCTTTGTGACGGAGACCAGGGAGGACAGAGCAAAACCATCTGCAAGAACACAAGTGCCAGATGTGCTTGGTTTTGCAGTGGTGCCACGGCTAGTGCTAGAAACCAATGCCAATGGCTGCGGCAAAGAGCTTCTGTGCACTGCAACAGATGCCTTGGCAATCTCTGTGGACTTCAGCTTGCTAAAGAGTTCATCACAGGTCAAAGTGTCATAACCTGCGGACTCTTCAATGCTGGATATCTTTACTTCCCATATGCTACGGTCAAGAGCATAGAGAAGCTTGATAGCCCTATCATGATCACTGTAAGCAAGCGTCCCGTTGGACCGCAAGTTACTCACTATCGCGTTAAAGCGAGAAAACATGGCATCTATAGATTCACCAGGTGCCTGCACAAACAGCTGATACTGTTGGTTGTAGGTGCTTTGGCGCCTGGCCTTAATCTGCGTAGAGCCCTCATGAAAGAAAGTGAGTGTTGTCCAAATCTCCCTAGCAGTCCTAAGGTGCTGCACCCTATCGAACTCACTCCGACTCAAACCAATGAACAATATGTTTCTTGCCTTCGAGTTGGCATTATACTGATCTTTTTCTGTTTGAGTGGTGCGAGTATCAGGGATGGAGTATTGTGAGTCCACAATCTCCCAAATTGCATTTCCTTGGCTTAACAAGTAAGCCTCCATGCGCACCTTCCAGTATGCAAAATCTGTCCCATCGAACAGAGGAATTTTACTGCCTCTATCCATGTCGCCAACAGATCACAAAACCGGTTAAGGTCAACTGGTGATCTTAACCCGCTCTGATACCAATTGTTGGACCGGAAACGGCGACCAGAGGGGGGGTGAATGGGAGCTTTTAAAAAATTCAGGCTAAAAACAAGCCTTCGGTTTGGTTCTGTCTTCTGCGGAACAGGCTTCGAACATAACCTTCGAAGGTCTGGTTCGAAGGTGCTTCGACAGCTCCCAACACAGGCTTCGCAGGAGCAAAAGTTCGAAGCCAAGAAGACTTCGCTCCACTTACAACCCTCGAAAATCTACTCTGCTAAGTCAGTGCAGGCTCTGCACACAGGGTGCTTCGAGCAGGCTTCGCACGTCACCCTTCGCAAGAGTGGACACCCTACTGGGGACTTCGACCGAGTACTTGGCAGCAGCAACTGGTGCTGGGCTTCGTACACGACGGTCTACATGCACACAAATGGACTTCGCTACGGGCTTCGACACACGAAGCAAAACGGGCTTCGATCAGGGCTTCGCTAGTAATCTGTGAGGTCTGGCCTCAAGTTACACAGAGCGAACGCGCGCTGAAAAACACACTTCGCACAAAACACCCTTCGCCTAGACAGGCTTCGGTGCACTATAACTAGCGAGGTATGTAACACGAGCTCAAGCAAAAAGCACAAAGAAGCAGGGCTTCGCCGCTTGAACAAGGAACACAAAAATATTTGAACTCTGGATGAATATAGCGAGGTATGTGGCTACAGGAGCTCAACAGTAAATGCTCAAAGTGTTAAATGTTACCTACCGAGCCCCCATATTTATAGCCCACAGTTCACCCAAAGGAAATGACTACTTTACCCCTAGGGTTTACAAAGGATTTGTCTCTACAGAACTAAGGGGTACAAAAGGTAGTCCACCTTTATTCAACTAAGGGGTACAAAAGGTAGTCCACCTTTATTCTGGAGGCTTCTCTATCAGCATTGCAGAGGTGACAGCGTCAGCTTTTTGCAGAGCAGACAGTGTCAGCCTTTGCAGTCTTTGACCTTCTGCAGCCTCGCTTCGCACGCGAGGGTGCGGTAGCTTCGGCGAGAAGTCTTGAGCCTGGTGGCCTTCGCTTCACCGAAGTCAGTCTCTGATACAGTGACGGTTTTGAGCCGAAGCCGTCAAAGCCCTTGGACCTTCGCACCAACACCTCCGGAGTGGACCACCACGGCTTCGCAGCTTCACCCAGCTCGAACTCCGCCAGTCCGTGTACCGAAGCCATGCAGGCCGAAGCACCACAAGACAACCTCGCTCCGGAGCTAGCCTCGCTCCGAAGTCTTCCTCACTCCGAAGCCCCACCTTCGGAGCACCACCCTTCGAAGTCCCTCCTTCGTCCAAGGCCTCCGCATGAAGCATTCCACGAGCCCTTTGTCGCAGTGTCTCTCCCCGAGCACACTCCTCGACGAGCCTCACCCGGACCATGCCTTCGATGCGCCTCGACTTCTGAGACCTTCGTCGGGTACCTTCGAATGTCTCCCTCCGGAGCACACTTTGAACTCCTTGCCTCCGCAGAGGACTTGATCCATCCAACTCCGAAGTCACTCCTTCCGGAGTACCTTCGAAGTGCCTCACCTCCGAGGACTTTGTCTCGGAGTACCTTCATCCGGAGCCACGCTCCGCACTCTCTGCCTTCACCTGGCACACCTCGACCCGAGGACCGACCCGGACCACCTTCGCAGCCACCGTGACGGAGCTCCCCGCTCCCCTGGCATCAAGCCTCCCGCTTGACCCAGGTTCACCTGCTACGTTCGTCCGTTGCCTCCGAAGTCCCTGCGCACCACAGACAAACAGACAAGTGTATCCAGTACTCCGGAGACCTCTCCGGGTTAGCAACCTCCGGCACACACTCCGGTGTACCGCCCAAAGTACCGAAGCCATCGGTACACACCCAGTGATCGTGTACTGTCGGACCCCTCCGACAGGCACACTCCGCTGCAACAGCTGCAGCAACCAAACCACCGAACACCCTTCGGTGAAACCACCTCCGAACACCCTTCGGAGGTACAACTTCCGAAACCCCTTCGGAGGTACAACCTCCGAACACCCTTCGGAGGTACCCCTTCGAACAGAGGTAAAAAGCCTGTCAATCGCTCATCACAAACACCGAAACCAACCCTTGATTTCTCAATATCCAAGTACTCCGCCCCCTTGTCTTCAAGGAATTGGAGCACCACTGACCACCTTGCTCCCCGCTGTTCGATGGAGAATGAAAAATTTCTAGAAAAGGTTCAGATGAGGATTCACTCCTAGTCCTAGGTACGCTTCACACAAGTGTACGAAGACGACGATAGTTAGGGTTGAGATTGACAAGGGAGAACTTGTAGTGGTGGAGAAGGTCATGGAAAAAGCGATGAGTGGCAAGACAAACCCATGAAAGAGGACGGAATCGAGCAAAACCACCTCACCTGAGTCTAGCATTGGGAAGCTTTAACCTACCGCCACGTGCCAGCCCAAGATCGCCTGGATTGACAAGAGTTGCCAAGACCTCCTCCTCCACTTGGTGTTCTTGGTGGCTATTGAGATCAAGAAAGGGAGAGGATGAGTTCTTGGTGGCTAGGGTTTAGATCTGATCTAAACTATGAAAAACTTGATTGCCAAGACGTCCTCCTCTTTTTATATAGAGGTGAGAGTCATGGCCCCAATCCACATTGGGGTCTAACAGATCCAATCTATTATGCCAACCTCTAAACTTTCGATCCTCAGATAATAACTTCCGATCAAGACTCTCGGTCTGTAATTTCAGGAACCATCGAAACTTCTGATACCCTTATCGGAACTTCCTTTCAGTGCATTTTTTTCTCGATATGCATAGGAAATTCCAGTTTTAACTCTCTGTCTCTAAATTAGAAATTATCGAAACTTCCGATATCGTATCGGAACGTCCGATTTGATCTATCTGTTTCACAAAAAATAAATTATCAGAACTTATGAAACCATATTAGAACTTCTGATTTGAGCTCTCTGTTTCTAATTCAGAAAATAATCGGAACTTCTGATTCTAAATTGGAACTTCTGACCCAACCAGAATTTTCTTGGGGACTGTTCCTTCAATGTCCCACTTGCACAAGAACAAATTCTTTGCAGTTTTCATAATACATCCCCTTAAGTGTGTGTCCCGATAGGTTCATACATTGACGGCTATTCATCGGAAACCTTTTCTGACTCACTAATCAATAGTGGTACCTAACAGCACATATTGACCCCCGAAAGCGTACAAAATCAATTTATCACTAAACCTTGATATACGCACAAACCAGTCCCTTTACCACATGACATTAGTCAAGCTCAAGGTGATATTTGTACCACCCTTGTTGGACAGCTCGACATTTCACTCGATCAAGTAACGGATTCAAATCATGACTAACTCTTTAGTCATAGTGGCATGGCCATTCACTTTTCCAATCCGATTACCTCGAAGGACCCAGAGATGTCCAATCCGATTACCTCGAAGGGCCCAGAGATGTCTCTCCTGTTATTAGGAGGACTAAATTTCATCTTGACTACTCACATCCAATGGCATGTTTCACGACACACCTGAAAACAACTCTTATGACTACCTAGTTATGGAATAGCACTAGGAAGAATCTAAGTGTGTCGCTACCAATTCTGGAATCAAATGATGATCTCAAGTCTAAGGACTCTGCAGGTACACCATTTGACATGACATCATAACAATCCTAGAAGTATCTCAAGTAGGTCTATCCAACACCATGTTCTCCAACATGTGTCCATATCACTGATTTGACATCTCTATGTCTATGATGTGTGAAACATGATGATCAATCAGTCAGATGTGCTAATCTATGAATCATCACTATCACACATGATGACAAGATCAAGGATCCTTTTGAAGAATATCGTTATAAAGCAAATAGTTTCACATAACAAGTCATGAACTCATTAATTAAGTGTAAACGATATTTATTCAAGGAAGAAGATAACAATTATCCTCCTACATTAGCATAGACACTACTAACATCTTCCACATACACATGACTCACTCACGCAAGTATCTAATACCCTTGGAGCTCAGGTGCGCCTCATGCTTAGGTTGTGGAAGAGATTTTTTCAACAGATCTGCTATGTTCAAATCCGTGTGCACCTTGTAAATCTTTACATCACCTCTCTCTATGATTTTGTGGATTAGGTGGTATCGCCAAAGTATATGTTTTGACTTCTGGCGTGACCTTGGCTCCTTGGCTTGCTCAATGGCACCACTATTATCACAATAGAGGTTCACTGGATTGGATGCACTAGGGACAACACCTAGCTCAAAAATAAACTTTTTGTTCCAAACAGCCTCCTTCTTAGCTTCTGAAGTTGTGATATTTTCAGCTTCTGTTGTAGAATCGGCCACCGTCTCTTGCTTGGAACTCTTCCAATCACTACGCCTCCATTGAGGCAGAACACAAAGCCAAATTGCAATAGAGAATCATATTTATCGGTCTAAAAGCTAGCATCAGTGTAACCACTTACAACGAGCTCCTCATCACCACCGTAAACTAGGAACATTTTCTAAGTCCTTTTCAAATACTTGAGGATACTTTTTACTACAGCCTAGTGACTTTTACCCGAGTTTGATTAGTACCTGCTCATAACACTTAGAGCATATGAAATATCTAGGCGTGTACACAACATGACATATATGATGGACCAAATCGCGGAGGAATACGATATTGCACTCAATTTCTCTAGCTCATCAGGTGTCGCAGCACACTAAGTCTTACTAAGAGAAATACCGGGTGACATTGATGGAAATCTTTTCTTGAAATTCTCCATTTTGAACCGTTTCAAAACATTATTAATGTACATACTCTAGCTTAATCCAATTAGCCGTTTTGATTTATCTCTATAGATCTTTATGCCCAAAATCCAACACACGTTTCATCACGCTCACGATAGAACATAGTTCAAAGGCATTTAAACAAACAAATTGTACGCATTCAAAGATTCGTAGTAATTTCATCAAGCAAAAGATATATGCTAGAGATAAATATGCATACCTGTACTTACCTGTGGAGAAGACACCGACTTGATGCAGTAAGCTTGAAGTAGTTGTATGCGCAGCCTCAAAACAGCTCGGTGCTACAGAAAAAACAGCGCTACAGTATTTTGGCGCTATAGTAATTTCTGCTGCAGTACCTCGGAACTACAGTAATCAAACACTAGATACACAGGGGCATGTGAAATCCATCCGGGAAGAAAAACCAAGCGTTTTTTCCATGGCTCAACCGAGACATGCATAATGAAAAACCAGAGAAAACTGGCCCCTGCACTCACAGTGCTGAGAAAGCTAGAAGGAGTCACGGCGGCATGGGCTTCAATGGAAGACGGCAATCGGCGCCGAATCATGGCCCGGAGAAAACCGGACGCCAGTGGCTGCGCTCGAAAACTTCCTGCCGGCGGCGCTGAATAGTGTCGGAGGAAGAAGAAAGGATAAAAAGTGAACCTCGAATTTCTGAAATGATAAAGTGTTTTTCAAAATTGGATACCAAACCCTAGAGGGATGGGGGCTTTTATAGCCTACATGGAAAAGTAAAAAGATAACTTCGCCCCTAGGGTTTAATTAAATGCAGACTCTATTTTACAGACTCAAGACCCACAGGGCTAAAAATGTAAAATCCTATCTAAAGGTAGTTTGTCCCGATTCAAAGCTTTCGTAATGATTACGGCTCCACTTCAGGACGCTTGGATCTTGATCCGACGGTTTTGAGCCAAAACCGACAAAGCGCTCCGGATCACCGACACATGTCACCAAAACGCGAACTTGACCGTTAGCAAGTCTTTCCTGCTGTCGATCCCTCGAGCCACCTTGTCACTTGCACTGGCCTCCCTTTTCGCTGACTTGGTCAACATATTGTCCCGATCATCCTTTCATCCATGTCTTGCTCTATCTCCACGTGTACGCCTGAGATCTTCTTCAACTTCACCCGGCAACCTTGACCGTCTAGCATCAAGCTCCCCGCTTGACCCTGATCACCCACCATTGATAGTTGACTCGCATCTCAACCCTGCACAACATGAGACAAGCAAAACACAAATTTCCACGCAAGCACTCATCTCAACACACACCAATCCCTTTGGTGTACCCAAATAGCCATCACAAGTCCAGACCATTAAATTAGACAAACTTTTCAATCACTCATCACTAAGATAAACCATAGTGCATATCCTACTTGGTTTCTGAAAGACAAACCCTTTGAATACCTCATCAAAACGAAGATTCCAACTCCAAGAAGCTTGCTTCAGCCCATAAATGGACTTCTCCAACTTTCAAACATTCCCAACATTTTCTGGATCGTTAAGACCTTCAGGTTGTGTCATGTACACATTCTCACTTATGTTTCTATTCAGGAAAGTCGTCTTGACATCCATTTGTCATATCTCATAATCATAAAATGCGACAATTACTAGGATGATCTGAATAGACTTAAGCATAGCGGCGGGCGAGAACTTTTCATCATATTCAACACGTTGAATCTGACTGAAACCTTTCGCCACCAATCTTGCCTTATTGATGTGAACATTTCCATTAACGTCTATCTTTTTCTTGAAAATACATTTACACTCATTAGTTTTTACACTATCGGGTGGATCGACCAAGTTCTAAACTTGGTTTTCTCGCATGTACTCCAATTCGGATCTGATGGCTCCAAGCCATTTCTTAGAGTCTAGTCCCATCATAGTTTCCGCATAGGTCTTGGGCTTATCATTGTCCAACAACAACATGTCGCATTGCCTAGTGGTCAAAAACATGAAACGCTCCAGCATGTGACTCACCCTCTCAAACCTTCGTGGGGATTGTGTCTCTACAACAGGCCCTGCAACACCTTGCATATCTTGTTGTGGTTCAGTGGGATCTAGAACACCTTCCAACGGCTCTCAAACTTCTTCGAGATGCAATGTTCTCCTACTAACCACTTTTGAGTGAAACTCTTTCTAAAGGAACACACCATTCTGAGCGACAAACACTTTGGAACAAACTCTATTTATCGTGAAAGCGATAGTTTCTAGAGCGAGTCCCGAAAAGGATAATGGAAGATTAGCATGACTCATCATAGACCAAACCATGTCCAACAAGGTGCGGTTTTTTCGCTCGGACACTCAATTACACTTGGGCGTGCCGGGTGGAGTTAGTTGTGGAACAATTACACACTATTTCAGATGATTACTAAACTGATGGCTCAAATATTCACCTCCACAATCAGATCGTAGAAATTTAATTGTCTTACCCGTATGATTTTTTACTTCATTTTAGAACTCCTTGAACTTTTAAAAGGACTCCCACTTATGCCTCATCAAGTAGACATAACCATATCTACTAAATTCATCGGTAAAAGTGATGAAATACTAAAAACCACCTCTTGCAACATGGCTCATTGGTCCACATACATTAGTATGTACTATGCCTAATAGCTCACTCGCCCTCTTGAAGGAACTATGCCCAAGAAAATTCTGGTTGGATCGGAAGTTTCGATTATTTTCTGAATTGGAAATAGAGAGCTCAAATCGGAAATTCCGATATGGTATTGGAAGATTCGATAATTTATGGTTTGTGAAACTGAGAGCTCAAATCGGAAGTTTCGATATGGTATTGGAAGTTCCGATAATTTATAATTAGAGACAGAGAGATAAAACTAGAAGTTTTGAATTGGAATCGGGAAAATTGTACTGATCAGAAGTTCTGATATGTGTGTCGAAAGTTCCGAAGTGGGCAAAAACAGAATGAATCTATTCTAGTAATGTGCTAGATTGAGAGACCGAAAATACCCGATCAGAAGTTCTAATCCAGGATCAGAATTTCTGACGTGGGTAAAATAGATTGGATCTGTTAGAGCACAAATTAGTTGTAACTGATTTGTTGGTTTCAAGATGGTGGTGACCAAGGGCTCTAATCCCTATATAAAGAGAGGAGGAGGAGGTCTTGGACAATGAGCTTTTGATAGTTTAGACCTAGCCACCAAGAACTCTCCTCCCTTTCTTGATCTCAAAAGTTGAGATTGATGATCTCATTTTTCTCACGAGCGATGCTAACACGTTGATGTGGGAAGGACTCCATCCCTAGACGTGGGGATACCATGGAGGCGTTGCTCCAATAGCGACACTTGTGGACTTCATTAGGTGAACAACTACGTCATCTTCACCGATTGGATTTGTGAGGAACGGCCGGGACAAAGCGAGGATAGGGAAGGACGTGCTTCCTCAACATCTTCTTCTGTTGCCCCTAGCGCATCTTATGTTAGAAGGTACCGATCTATAATATCACACGCGCATGCTTCTTTGGCTTTGGGGTGAATTTTTGAAATTTCTGACTACTATAGCTTCCCCTTTCGCCAACAGTGGTATCAGAGCCTACGAGCATTGTGTTCGATCTAGATCCATCATGTATGGGGATACATGGTGCAAAAAACAAATTAGATTTGTTTCTGTCCACGACAAATCGGAAGTTCCGATATTGATCGGAAGTTCCAATGGCAGATCAGAAGTTCCGATACTGATCGGACGTTCTAATGTTGAATAATGATTCGATACAGAGAGAAATTGTTGCTACCAGGAATTCTGATATTGATCGCAAGTTTCGATACCAGATCGGAAGTTCTAATCCACCCGAATTTGAAATTCTAAGCCTGTTGAGCTAGGTTTTTCATATTCAGATTTCAGTCACTTGTAGATTCTTCGCCTAACTTCGTTTTGCAAAGAATGTTGTGACTGGCATAGATTTGGATAAATGTGATGTGTGAGATGCATGCAATGAATGTAAATTAAATATGGCCTACGTGTCATAGTTATTGTTGGGGGAGATAATCTCGATAGAGCGTAGGAGCACGGGGGATGTGGAGTGCTGTTCGAAGAAAGGACTCCGCAAGCTAGAAGTTGGCGAAGGCGTCGGCCTCAGGATGGTACGGAGGCTGAGTGCCCCCCTACAGAGGAGTTCGGAGGACCCGAAACTCGGAGGACCATGGCCTCGAAGCTGCGAAACCGACAGGAGGTCGGAGCCCTATCTCCGTAGGGTACGAGGGATCCAACACTAAGACAGAAGACCGGGACAGAAGACCGGGACCAGTTTGGTTGAGACGGTTTGGCGACAGGATTATGATCATCTGTGCGGTGTCTGGCACCGCTGCCATGCTTGGAGCAGTTGATACGTTGTTGAGGTTGTACTTCTTGGCTGTACTGTAGGGTAGCAATTCTTGTCTGTATTAGAAGGCTATGACAGGAAGTACTACTGTCAGAGGGATTTGGAAGTATCGGACCCCCTGTAGGGTTCCCCTATAAATACTCCCCCTCCATAGGTTGTAAGAGACATAACACTTGATCCAAGAAAACACTCTAATCAAAGCTTCTCATTCCATACACTTTCTTAAACATGTTGGTCTAGCCCGCTGCGCCGTCTGTGGGGATCCTAGTCCAAGAAACTAGCATCCTCTACATCCACCCAAGAAGAAACATGTCGGACCGGAAGGGTGCGAGCACGGCCCCCCTCCGAAGATCAGCCCGCACCACCGGGACAGGGCCCATCCCGGCCATTGGACCTGATCCTCCCGTAGCTCCCCCCTTCGTCAACCTCCCCCCCTCCCCCCGCCGAGGTGCCCAGCGTGGAGCCAAGCCAGGCCCCAGGAGGGGCACCGGAGGTGCGGGATCCCCCTGGCTTAGTGGGGCCAGCCTCGGTGAACTCCTCGGTGTCTTAGGAGAGGCTCTTTGGGCTGCATCTCCTAGGCGGCCCCCAACCGTAGCCCTTCGGACTGACTACGTCCGCTCACAGGACCCAGAGACAGCCTCCGGAGGTAGTGGAAGCCAAGCCGATGCCCTGGCCGCTGAAAATGCAAGGCTGAAGGCTGAGTTGGCCCAATGGCACCAGGAGGCCTCGCTTCGCCCCCCCGAGCCCTCTAGGACGCTAGGAGCCGCGACCGTCGCATTAAGTGATGATGAATATTAAGAGGAGGAGAATGCATCCTACAATGAGGAGTTTCCGTTGCACCCCGACCTGCAAAGGGTGCGATTCGACTCAAAGTTCCACGTTGCGAAGCTCCCAAAGTACTCCGGGGAATTTGACCCTGGAGAGTTCTCTCGCTCGTATGCCTTGGCAATAGAAGCTTGCGGGGGAAGCCAGGATACCATTGCTAAGTGTTTTCCTTTGGCTCTCGAGGGGATCGCTCTCCGATGGTTCTGGTCGTTGAGGCCAGGGACCATCATGTCATGGGACCAGGTGAAGAAAAAGTTTGTCAACAACTTTCAGGGGACCTTCATGGCCCCGATGTCCACTAGGAGTCTTTTTCAAGTAAAGCAGCAGCCCGGAGAGACACTACGGTAGTATTCGCAATGCTTCACTGAGGAGCCATGCTGAATAGCGTGGGCCTCATGGCTCTAGAAGTGATGAGTCATTGTCAATGATAGTCAAAGAGGACAGAAGAAGAGAGGAGATTTGCTGTTTCATGGGCCGCGTGTGACTCAGGTACACGGGCAGCGAGCGACTGTCGGGCAGAGGAGGCTGCGAAATTGGGCTGGCCCAATCCGGGTGCATGGGCCAGAAGCAGTAGAAGACCCACTGGGCCATTGACCAGGGTTGACTCAGGTACACGGGCAGTGAGTGATTGCCGGGCTGAGAGAGTTGCGGAATCAGGCCGGCCCAATCCGGGTACCTGGTGCAAAGCCGGTGGAGGCTTTGTCAGTTTCGGCGCAAAACTGACAACCGTCGATCTTGTATCTGACTGTCGAGAAGAGAAGCCGTAGTCGCTATGAAAACTTAGCTTCCGGATAAGTCATCTATATCTCTAGGCCCACAGTCAGTCAGTCGTGTCTGTAAAAATCCTAAGGGCAGTAGAGTCTTTTCCTTTATTTCTTGCGTCTGTAAAAACCCTAAGGGGCAGGTGGAATGTTCCTAGTGTTGGGAGCCTATAAATAGGACCCCAATCCCTAGGGTTTGGACTACCCTTTTGGCTGAATTCAATACTACTCCTTTGGGTCACTTTTTGTCTCTTGCTTTGCCTCTCTCCTCTCCTGTTCTTGCTTGCGCCGCCAGGCATTTTTGCCCCTGTTTTGTTGCCTTGCATTTATTGTTCAGTGAAGGTTCTAGTTCCAAATCGTGTGTAGCAACTGCAGAGTTTTTATTGGCATCATTTTACTCACTCAGCAAGTTTTTTCCATTGATTTTGAGGCTTCGGAAGCTTCTTTGTGCGTGTGTTCTTCGTGAGAAGTAGTACTAGTTCTTGCTGTTGCAAGTAGTACTGCTACTGTAGCTACAGTACTCTGTGCCAGCTTTTTACTTTCTACTGCGCAGCTTTTTGATCGAAGTTGACAGGCTATAGAAACTTTTCTGGCTGTTTTCTGGCGAAGCCATCCTTCTCTGTTCGAAGCCCCTCAGCTCCGTGAAGCAGGCTTCGATTTAACATCCTCGGAGACTTCGTTCAAACTTCGAACTTGGTTTTGAGTCCTGTGTTTCTAACTTCGAAGTACTTCTTGAACGGACAGCATCGCATACTTCGAACGACAGTGCGAAGGTACTCCGGCTCTAGCTGTTCGAAGTCCACACTTCGATAGGTGTCGAAGTTGGCTTCGAAGCTTGTCGTTCTGCTAGGCTTCGCGTTGGTTTCATTGTGGCGTGTCAGCCTTCGCTTCTCTTTTCGAAGCTTGCTCTTTTCGAAGGTAGAGTGTAGGCTTCGAATTTGGTGCCTCTGTCGTGTGACAGGCTTCTACTTCTTTGTTCGAAGGTAGTCCGTCTGAGTGTTGCATTCGAAGTTTCCTGTTCGAAGGTCTAGGTTCGAAGCTCTCGGTTCGAAGCTGTGTCCGAAGCCTTGCCTTCGAAGTACACACTTCGAAGCAGGCTCCGGCTTTGTCATACTTCGTCATCTACCACTTCGAACTAGGCTAGATCGAAACACCTTCGGCATTTACAACAGCCTTCGGCAGGCTTCGCATCTGACCTCCAAAGCAGGCTTCGTCACCAACCTCCGAAGCAGGCTTTGACCAGCGAATCGGGCTTCGTCAAGTTTCAAACAGGAGACAAATCTGAACAGTAACTTCTCATTTCACTTTACATATACTTAGATCATTTCATTGGGAAGTTTAGGCCTGACATACTTTGCTTATCTACCTAGTTGCACTTCTTTGATAGTTCTCTGTTTGACATCAGTTGCTTCTAGGTTAGATACCTTTAGACTTAGGCTTTCTGTTTATTTTCTGCTGCTTAGTCTTTTGAGGTGCGTTGGGTATTGGGAACAGGCCATTGATTCGAAAGAATTTTTAAGGCGCCCATTCACCCCCCCTCTGGTCGCTACTTTCGGTCCTACAAGTGGTATCAGAGCCTGGTTAGGGTTTTTCCATACCTTAACCGGTTCTAAACCCCGGTAGTGACCATGACGTCTCCTGGCAAGGTCCCGTCCTTGGAAGCCCATGGCTATAATTATTGGAAGACTCGCATGCGAGCCTATCTCATGAGCCAGGGTTCGGACATTTGGGACATTTGCGTTCACACCACGTTTGTCATATTGCCAGTCACTGAGCAGGGTACTGCTGGTATCATTGCTCAGCATCTGAGCAACAGTAAGGCTGTGAACATTCTGTTTTCTGGTTTAGGTCCCACTGAGTTTGAGCGTGTGAGTCATCTCTCCACTGCGAGAGAGATCTGGGCTACCCTCAAGGCACACCATGAGGGAACAGCACAGGTCAAGGCTCGGCTCTATCAGACCTACCGGCGTGAATATGATAATTTCACACAGAAGCCGGGTGAATCTGTTGAGGCTCTGTTTGGTCGTTTTCAGTCGATCATAAACAAGCTTCGAGACAACAAGGCTGAGGGTGCTCAGTTAGTCTCAGATCACGAGCAGGCGCTCAAGGTTCTCCATACCTTGGACCCAAAGATCTGGGAGATCAAGGTATCCTCTATCGTTGAGAGCACTTCTTACGATACCTTGACTATTTCTGAGTTGTTTAGCAAGCTTAAGGCCACTGAGGTAGATATCCAGCTGAGATCAAATCTCACTGGTTCTGGATCAAAATCCCTGGCCCTTGCTACACCTTCTGTTGATCCCTCTGTTGTGAGCTGTGCTGGTTTCTCTTTGATGTCTATCACTGAGGACCAGCTTGAGTCTTTGGGAGATGATGATTTGTGTCTGTTTAACAACCGGGTGCGTCGTGTCTATGACAAGAGAATGTTCAAAAGACACGGCACAAAATCCGGATGCTTTGAGTGTGGTGATCCAGGACACTTCATCGCCGACTACCCCAAGCGCAATGGACACAAGAAGGGCACCAGTGGCAGCTTCCACGACTCCGGCAAGCATGAGAGCTCATCCTTCAACAAGGGCAAGCCGAAGACCCGATTCTTCAAGAAGGCCCTAAAGGACTACCGGCGAGAGAACAAGAAGCGCGACAAGGCCTTCTTCGCCGAGATGGAGAAGAGCTACTCCAAGCAGTCCACGTCTTCTTCCTCTTCATCAAGCTCAAGCGATGAGGAGATCGTCATCAGGAAGGGGAAGGACAAGGACGATCCGGCGGGCCTCTGCTTCATGGCCTTCAGAGACAAGCTTAAGAGCCGCTCACACCAGCGCCAAAGATCCCGCAAGAGCTTCTGTTCAATGGCTCTTGGGGATAAGGAAGAAAAGAGCTCCTCCAACGATTCCGACGACGACAACAAGGTATCATCCTACGAGCGCGAAATCATTGATTTACTTGAGAGAAATCGTCAGGAGTTGAAATATCGGGAAAAACTGCTTAGGGGGGCTAAGAAGAGGATAGATGAGTTAGAGAGTGAGCTTGCCGTGGCTAACGGCAGAATTGAGAGTCTATCTTCTTCCCCTTTCTTGGGTGATAGCAGTGAGTGCCCGAAGTGTGAGGTGCTTCTGTGTGACCTGTCGACTTTGAAGTCCAGGTACACAGAAAGGGTTGATGAGAGGGACGCTTTGGCCACTGAGCTTGAAAGCGCTCAGCTGGAGCTGAAAGATGCTCAAGCCACTGTCGTCGCACCCTGTGTTAATTGCCCATCTCATCTAGTTGTCTTAGCTGAGCTGAAATCCAAGGGCGATGAACAGTTGGGTGATTTGGAGAGGTTGAGAGCTGAGCTTGCGCAGACTAGGCTAGAGCTTGAGACATTTTCAGTTCCACCCACTATCTGTGAGAACTGCCTGTCTCTTAGAATGGAATTGATTAAGCTAAAAGCCGAGAAGTCTGTCCAAGTAGAAAGTGAGTGTGAGACCTGCTTGTCTCAGGTGGAGGTTCTAGCTTCCTTGAGAGAGGAGCTAGCAGATTCTCAGAATGAGAACTTTTACCTCCGTTCTATCCTGAGTTGGATCAGTGCCAGAGAGCCACAGCTTGGCATGATGATCCAGCAGTTCAAGAGGCAGGATGGGTTTGGGGTAGGTTACACCTACACCAAGGCTGACTTTGAGAGTGCCATTAGCCGGGCAGTGGAGTGGAGCAAAATGACCCCAGAGCAGAAGTATCCCAAGACTCACTCCACTGAGACCTCCCAGGCTTGTCAGCCCAAGGATGGAGTGATTCATGAACCACCCAAAGCTCCACCCAAGAAGCCTATCTGGGTTCCTAAGCCCAAACACCTCCACTCTTCTCTAGACTCTCTTCCTGGACCCTCTCAACCCAAGAAGACCACACCAAACACTACCAAGCCCAAACATCCCAAGCCTCAACCACATCCCAAGAAGCCCACCTATCATTGTGAGTACTGTCAGAGAGACGGGCATCTTGCGGAGTTCTGCTTCAGGAGGAAGTGAGTTGAGAGAGCAGAGAGGGCTCGTGGTGATCAGGAGCAGTTCTACCAGCAGGGTGGTAGACTGCGTGTTCCTCGGCGCGGGGAGAGGCTGGAGGCCAGGCCGCGTCGTGTAGGTGGTGGTAGAGGAGACGGTGTTCTTGCCCGTGCTCCAGTTGGTGGTGTTCGTTCTGGCAGAGTTCCAGGCCGTGTTGGCTACGGTCTTGGACCTCATGGCCGCAGGGTTAGGCAGAACCGAGGACCGCGCTTTAAGCCGCGTTTTGGTCCGAACTTTCTTGATGGTTTTCGCTTTCCATCTTTTGAGCAGATGGCTCGACACTGGTTTAGCTCTTTTGCTAAACCTGGTGCCGGACCATTTGCTCCCACTTACAGCCACTGATTGTGCAGGACCGGGGACTGGAGGATGTTTGGATCATGGACTCAGGATGCTCTCGCCACATGACGGGACATCGCAGATGGTTCTCCAGTCTCACTCCCCCGAGCTCCAAAGAGTACATCACCTTTGGGAACAGTGGTCAAGGGAAAGTAAGTGGCATTGGCTCAATTCGCATTTCAGATCATTTCTCTTTGAAGAATGTTGCTTTGGTTAAGAATTTGAACTTCAATTTGATTTCTGTTTCGCAACTTCTTGAGGATGGTTTGGAAGTGCGTTTTAAGAAGGGCAATTCTTCTGTGGTTGATTCTAGAGGGTCTTTGATTTGCCAGATTTTACCATTCGGTAAAGTTTTTCGAATTGACTTCTCTAGTTCTTTTGGCCCTTCTCGCTGTTTGATGGCTGGATCTTCTTCTGAGCTCTGGAAGTGGCATAGGAGGTTAGGTCATTTGAGTTTTGATCTGCTAGTCAGGTTAAGCTCTATGGACCTCATCCGAGGATTGCCCAAGCTTAAGATGGAGAAGGATCTAGTGTGTCATCCCTGTCGTCATGGGAAAATGGTTGCCGCTTCTCACTCACCTGTGACTCAGGTGATGACTTCGTATCCAGGCGAGCTTTTACACTTGGACACTGTTGGTCCAGCTCGGGTACGTTCAGTCGGTGGGAAGTGGTACGCGCTTGTCATTGTTGACGACTTTTCTCGATTCTCGTGGGTTTTCTTTTTGGAGTCTAAGGATGAAACTTTTCAATTTGTTCATGACCTGATTTTGAAGCTGAAGAATGAGAACAATGGTCGGATGCGAGCAATTCGCTCCGACAACGGCTCTGAGTTCAAGAACTCTCAGTTCGTCAGCTTTTGTAGTGATCAGGGTCTAGACCATCTATTTTCTTCTCCTTACACTCCCCCACAGAATGGCGTTGAGAAACGAAAAAACCGCACGCTAGTCGAGATGGCCAGGACGATGCTCGATGAGCACAGGACTCCTAGGCGTTTTTGGGCTGAAGCCATGAACACGGCTTGCTATCTGGCCAACCGCATCTTTCTTAGAGCTTACCTTGGTAAGACATCATATGAACTGCGGTTTGGCAGACAGCCCAAGGTGAGCCACTTGCGAGCGTTTGGCTGCAAGTGCTTTGTGCTCAAGAAGGGAGGGCACTTGGACAAGTTTGAGTCTCGTTGCTGGGATGGTGTTTTTCTTGGCTACGCTTTGCATTCTCGAGGTTTTCGTGTTTGGAACCTCGAATCCCAGCTGCTTGTCGAGACTTGTGAGGTTTCATTTGATGAGTCCTTGCCTTCTTTGACTCCTTCTTTTGAGCTTTCTGGTGATGATGAGCTCGGAGAGTCCATCTTCGAGGAAGATGAGGATACTCCAGCTGCTGACGAGGGTGGGCCTTCTGCATCCCCTGCAGAGCCCACACCTTCTGAGACTTCGACTGAGGATGAGGGCAGGACCTCTGATCACTTCTTCCACTTCGATCGAGCCCCCTCAGTCGAGTCCAGAGGTGCCAGCTGCTGACTCTGGTGAGGTGACTTCAGATCACCAGGGAACCCGAGCAGTTCAGCGTGACCATCCCTCAGAGCTCATCATTGGTGATTTGATTGAGAGAACTTTGCGTTCTTCTGCCTCTCTTGCTGTGTTTGCTGAATCTGCGTTTGTTGCATCTTTGAGCCCAGAGACGTTTCTCATGCTCTTTCTGATTCTAATTGGATTAATGCTATGCAAGAAGAGCTTGAGAATTTTGTCCGTAATCGGGTTTGGACACTAGTTGAGCCGTCACCAGGATGCAACCCCATAGGCACCAAGTGGGTGTTCAAGAACAAACAAGGTGAAGATGGGGTTGTGGTGCGCAACAAGGCTCGACTAGTTGCCCAGGGTTATTGCTAGAAGGAAGGTATTGACTTTGAAGAAACCTTCGCTCCTGTTGCCCGTCTTGAGTCCATTCGTATTCTTCTAGCTTTTGCCGTTTCAAAGGGTTTTAAGCTTTTTCAAATGGATGTTAAGAGTGCTTTTCTGAACGGGTACATAGAAGAGGAGGTTTATGTTAGGCAACCCCCCGGTTTTGAGAACCCTAAGTTTCCTCGACATGTTTTTAAGTTGCACAAAGCTTTATACGGGTTGAAGCAAGCCCCCAGGGCTTGGTATGACCGGTTGAAGCAATTTTTGTTGGGGAAGGGCTTTGTGATGGGTTCTGTGGACAAAACTCTTTTCTTGCTCAGAGATGCTTCACATTTTTTAGTTGCTCAGATTTACGTGGACGATATTATTTTTGGCGGTACTACTAATGATCTTGTGTCCAAGTTTTCTGAGCAGATGCACAGTAAGTTTGAGATGAGCCTCATGGGTGAGCTCAAGTACTTCTTAGGGCTCCAGATCAAGCAGACCAAGGACGGCACCTTCATCCACCAAGGTAAGTACACTCGTGATATGTTAAAGAAATTTGACTTTGGTGGTGAATTAAAGCCGTAGATGACCCCGATGGGCACTTCTGGGGGTCTGGACAAGGATGAGAGCGGCGTCAAGGTTAATGAAAGGGAGTTTCGAGGGATGATCGGTTCGCTGTTGTACTTGACGGCAACAAGACCAGACATACAGTTTTCCGTGGGACTGTGCGCGCGCTTCCAGTCTTCACCACGTGCATCTCATCGGCAGGCTGTCAAGCGCATCTTCAGGTATCTCACTTATGCGCCTGATCTTGGTCTTTATTATTCAGCATCATCATCTCTTGATTTATCTGGCTTTTCGGATGCCGACTTTGGTGGGTGCCGGTTGGATCGCAAGTCGACTTCCGGTACTTGCCAGTTTCTTGGTTCTTCTCTTGTCTCTTGGTCTTCTCGAAAGCAATCTGGAGTTGCCCTTTCAACCACAGAGGCTGAGTACGTAGCTGCTGCTAGCTGCTGCTCACAGTTGGTTTGGATGATTTCCACTCTACGAGATTTTGGGTTGTTCTTTCCTACCAGAGTTCCATTATTTTGCGACAGCACCAGTGCTATTAGTGTAGGGAAAAATCCGTGTCTCCATTCAAAAACCAAACATATTGATGTGCGCTTTCACTTTCTGCGGGATCAATATGAGAAAGGTGTCATTGACCTTGTTCATGTTGATACCCATCATCAGTTGGCTGATATTTTCACCAAACCCCTAGATCAGTCTACATTTGAGCGTTTACGAGGGGATTTGGGTGTTGTGTATCCTTTTTAGGATATTTTGCGTCAGTTTCTTTCTTCTTTACTCTTTTCTTGAGTCTTTTTGTGTGTGTGTTCATACTTTGCATATTCACATATCACACTTTGAAGGTGCTTATGTTATATGATTGAACTATTTTACTTATTCTAGCTGGTACATGCTTTTGATTACTTGTCTATGATCATGTCTTGTCTCAGTTCGCTTGATAAGTCTGATATCTGTCATATGCATGGTTTTTTATGCTTTAAAATTGAAAAATGATCACCACTGCTTCTGGTAACTAGCATGCGTAGGCTGAATGCTCTTGTTATCTGGTACATGCCTTGTAGCTAGTTCCTGACTTGGATGCAAATATGCAACTTGGACATCTGTATGCTTTAATCATGGAAATATGCTATAAACCAGAAAAATGAAAATTCCATTCCTTTTTATGCTTAAAATTGAAAAGATCCAGGTGGGTTTGTCTTGTCGCACTGCATTGTTCTGGACTGCATACCATAGCACTTTGGTATGAACTAGGACACTGTAGTGTATGCCAAGACCAATGTCTTAAGCTTCTGATGGTCTAGTTCTGGCCTAGGCTTGACTTGGTCGGTCAGCATAAGGTTTGACATGCAAATAACCCCTGGCACAAATGAAAAAGGGAAAAGAAAAAGCTTGAAAATTGAAATGATAACAAGTTTGCTGAAGCACTTTGTTTTTGGACAATGCTTATCTTGGTAGATATCAGTTAGCTTTTGCATCTCATGCTTTACCTTGCTTGTTTATTGGAACATGTGGTGATGCTTTTGTTTGCAAAAACTGAAAAATGCGTGCAAATGACTTTCTTTAGATATCATCTGTTGCACTGATCATGCCATGTATCGTTACAGTATGTCTTTTGCCGTATCTGTTAGATGTTGTAATTGCAGTCAATCATATCTGAGAAGCATGCTTTCTACACTCCTTCTGCACTCCAGTTGAATTCACTGCATATTTTGAGGGGGAGTTGCATTTCAGGGGGAGTCTGTATTTCTATTGAGTGCTTGATGAGTTCACTTGTCAACAAGGGGGAGAAAATTTGGGATCAGAGTTTAAGGGGGAGTTTTTACTCTGTTGATATCCTTGTTGTTTTGAAATCGCACTCATTTTTGAGCTTTTACGTGTTGGTTAACCATAATGACCACTTCTTGCTTTTGTTTGGCTTTTGGTCATTAGGGTTAAACTTTTACCTTATTTTTTCTTCTTATTTGTTTTCTTGTGTTTTGTTTTCGTGTTTCCACATTTGTTTCGCAGGTGCTGAAGAGCTGAAGAAGAGGAATGTTGACAATGCACTCATCAAGGGGGAGATTGAGGAGCCATGCTGAATAGCGTGGGCCTCATGGCTCTAGAAATGATGAGTCATTGTCAATGATAGTCAAAGAGGACAGAAGAAGAGAGGAGATCTGCTGTTTCATGGGCCGCGTGTGACTCAGGTACACGGGCAGCGAGCGACTGTCGGGCAGAGGAGGCTGCGAAGTCGGGCTGGCCCAATCCGGGTGCATGGGCCAGAAGCAGTAGAAGACCCACTGGGCCGTTGACCAGGGTTGACTTAGGTACACGGGCGGTGAGTGATTGCCGGGTTGAGAGAGCTGCGGAATCAGGTCGGCCCAATCCGGGTACCTGGTGCAAAGCCGGTGGAGGCCTTGTCAGTTTTGGCGCAAAACTGACAACCGTCGATCTTGTATCCGACTGTCCAGAAGAGAAGCCGTAGTCGCTACGAAAACTTAGCTTCCGGATAAGTCATCTGTATCTCTAGGCCCACAGTCAGTCAGTCGTGTCTATAAAAATTCCTAAGGGCAGTAGAGTCTTTTCCTTTATTTCTTGCGTCTGTAAAAACCCTAAGGGGCAGGTGGAATGTTCCTAGTGTTGGGAGCCTATAAATAGGACCCCAATCCCTAGGGTTTGGACTACCCTTTTGGCTGAATTCAATACTACTCCTTTGGGTCACTTTTTGTCTCTTGCGTTGCCTCTCTCCTCTCCTGTTCTTGCTTGCGCCGCCAGGCATTTTTGCCCTTGTTTTGTTGCCTTGCATTTATTGTTCAGTGAAGGTTCTAGTTCCAAATCGTGTGCAGCAACTGCAGAGTTTTTATTGGCATCATTTTACTCACTCAGCAAGTTTTTTCCATTGATTTTGAGGCTTCGGAAGCTTCTCTGTGCGTGTGTTCTTCGTGAGAAGTAGTAATAGTTCTTGCTGTTGCAAGTAGTACTGCTACTGTAGCTACAGTACTCTGTGCCAGCTTTTTACTTTCTACTGCGCAGCTTTTTGATCGAAGTTGACAGGCTCTAGAAACTTTTCTGGCTGTTTTCTGGCGAAGCCATCCTTCTCTGTTCGAAGCCCCTCAGCTCCGTGAAGCAGACTTCGATTTAACATCCTCGGAGGCTTCGTTCAAACTTCGAACTTGGTTTTGAGTCCTGTGTTTCTAACTTCGAAGTACTTCTTGAACGGACAGCATCGCATACTTCGAACGACAGTGCGAAGGTACTCCGGCTCTAGCTGTTCGAAGTCCACACTTCGATAGGTGTCGAAGTTGGCTTCGAAGCTTGTCGTTCTGCTAGGCTTCGCGTTGGTTTCTTTGTGGCGTGTCAGCCTTCGCTTCTCTTTTCGAAGCTTGCTCTTTTCGAAGGTAGAGTGTAGGCTTCGAATTTGGTGCCTCTGTCGTGTGACAGGCTTCGCTTCTTTGTTCGAAGGTAGTCCATCTGAGTGTTGCATTCGAAGTTTCCTGTTCGAAGGTCTAGGTTCGAAGCTCTCGGTTCAAAGCTGTGTCCGAAGCCTTGCCTTCGAAGTACACACTTCGAAGCAGGCTCCGGCTTTGTCATACTTCGTCATCTACCACTTCGAACTAGGCTAGATCGAAACACCTTCGGCATTTACAGTAGCCTTCGGCAGGCTTCGCATCTGACCTCCAAAGCAGGCTTCGTCACCAACCTCCGAAGCAGGCTTCGACCAGCGAATCGGGCTTCGTCAAGTTTCAAACAGGAGACAAATCTGAACAGTAACTTCTCATTTCACTTTACATATACTTAGATCATTTCATTGGGAAGTTTTGGCCTGACATACTTTGCTTATCTACCTAGTTGCACTTCTTTGATAGTTCTCTGTTTGACATCAGTTGCTTCTAGGTTAGATACCTTTAGACTTAGGCTTTCTGTTTATTTTCTGCTGCTTAGTCTTTTGAGGTGTGTTGGGTATTGAGAACAGGCCATTGATTCGAAAGAATTTTTAAGGCGCCCATTCACCCCCCCCCCTCTGGTCGCTACTTTCGGTCCTACATTCACACACACCAAAGCACAGATCAAGGGGTTGTCAGCCTCCTCCATCATCGACGCTGCTCGGGAGGGTGTCACCAACCCGGGCCTCCTCGACAAGCTCCACCGGAAGACGATATCTTTGGTGGCCCATCTCATGACATACTTCAAGGAGTACACGTGGTCCGAAGAAGGTCAGATGCATCGTCAGGTGATGATCGCCCCCGTCCGGGCACCGAGCACCAAGGTGTACGAAGCACCCTCCGGCCCTGTTCCAGATATTCGCCATCGGGATTCCCGGCGAGGACAAAAGCATCTTCGTGGAGAAGTCCTCAGCATTGCCCCAAGGGGCCCCACCAAGCATCAGCACACCGTGGGTGGAGGGCGTCCCACCGGAGCTAAAAAGCCCACAAGGACGCTTCCGGGGGGAGCAACCTTCTACTGTAGTGTTCATGGCTAGAACCTGAGCCACGAGACTGACTCCTGCCGTACGATCCTCGCCGTCCGGAACGACTACCTCGAGCGAAGCTCCAGTCGCGGCTCCTCAGATAAAGCACCTCCAATATCTCGCACCGACTTCGTCTAGGTGGTCGGGTGCCATGACGAGCCGGGAGCTTCGAGGCTTACTCCGGAAGTTGGCAGATTCTCAGCTCCCAAGCTCGAAGATGGGGCATACTAAGGGAAGCGAGTAGTCCTGCCAATTTCCGGAGGTGGAGCTCTGGGGGCTATGTCAAAGCGACAGCGAAGGGAGTATGTTCGTGAAGTCGGGCATATCGGGACCTCCAGCTTCACCACCCTTCCCGAGTGGTCCCACGTTCCCATCTCCTTCACCATCGACGATGCTGCCGGTGTTAAATTCCCGCACGCTGATCCCCTCGTCATCTCGGCAGGTATTGCTGGCATTGAGGTGTGTCGCATTC
Organism: Zizania palustris; assembly: GCA_019279435.1. Taxonomy (NCBI): domain Eukaryota; kingdom Viridiplantae; phylum Streptophyta; class Magnoliopsida; order Poales; family Poaceae; genus Zizania; species Zizania palustris. The sequence continues at coordinate 18,392,888 of JAAALK010000288.1, forward strand.
TAGTTGATGGAGGAAGTTCTGCTGACATCATTTTTGTGCAGGCCTTCTATCAGCTGTGCCTTTCTTGGAAGCATCTGTTGTCGGCTTCTCGGCCGCTCCAGGGTTTTGCAGGGCCACCCATCGATGCCCTCGGCCAGATTAGGCTGGAGGTGTCCTTCGGAGAAGCCCCCCTGTCCCGTAGCGAAGAAATCATCTTCAACGTCGCCGACGCCCCATACGCCTACAACGCCATCTTCGGGAGGGGGATGCTCAACCGCTTCGAGGCCATCGCCCATGACAACTATTTGTGCCTCAAGATGCTAACCTCTGGAGGGGTGCTCTCAGTCCTAGGCGATCAGGCTGCGGCTCGACGAGTGGAGTACGGTCACTCGATGCCTCTGGAGCTGAGGCAAGTCCACAACATTCACGGGAGCTCGAAGGAGGTTGAACTTCTAGGTGTCGACGGCGTCCCCCTGCTCCACGACAGGCCCCCCAAAGGGCCCGCTGCCAAGCCTCTTCCGGAGAGGGAGGTCATCACGAGGACCCTGATCTAGGATAGGAGAGAGTGCCCTATCCGGTTCGGAGGAGGCCTGGAGTCGGAGGTGTTAAAGCAGCTCGAAGAAATCGTCTAGAGCAACCTGGACATCTTTGCGTGGTCCAAAGAAGACATACTAGGCGTCGACCGCTCCATCATCGAGCACTCCCTAGCGGTCAACCCGAAGGCTTGCTTGGTGCGCTAGGGGCTCCGCAAGTTATCCTCCGAACGAGCTAACCTCGCCAAGACCGAGGTGGAGAAGCTACTCAGGGCTGGGGTCATTCGGGAAGTCAGTCATATAGAGTGGTTGTCGAACCCTGTGTTCGTCCAGAAGAAAGCATCTGGCAAATGGCGCATGTGTATTGATTTCATATCTTTGAATAAAGCTTGCCCCCGTGACCCCTACCCCATGCCTCGCATAGACCAGTTGGTCGACTCTACTGCGGGTTCTGAGCTCCTCATCTTCCTTGATGCATATTCTGGGTATCATCAGATTTGGCTTAAGTAGGAAGATCAAGTCAAGAAGAGCTTCGTTACCCCCTCAGGAGTATTCTGCTATGTTCGGATGCCTTTCGGCCTCTGGAACGCTGAGGCCACCTTCTCCAGGTTGATATCCAAGGCCTTGGGTCACTAGATCGGTCGCAATATCGAGGCTTACATGGACGATATCGTCGTTAAAAGCACGGATAAAAACTGCCACAGCTCGGATATAGCGGAAACGTTTGACAGCCACTAGAGATGCAGAATTCGTCTTAATTCGGAGAAATGCATCTTCGGAGCTCAGGCTGGGAAGTTGCTCGGTTATCTGGTTTCCAGTCGGGGCATCGAAGCCAGTCCAACCCAAGTCAGGGTGCTGCAGAACATGGCCCCTCCCTAGAACTTGTAGCAGGCCCAAAAGTTGGCTGGGTGCCTCATGGCTCTCAGTCGTTTCTTGGCAAGGTCAGCAGAGGGAAGTCTGCCTATATTCAAGGCATTACGGGGATCCAAGGACTTCGAATGGACTCCCGAATGTCAAGACTATTTCGATAGGATAAAGGAATACCTCGTCAACCTTATTACCCTAGCTACACCCCGAAGTGGTGATCCCCTTCTCGTCTATCTCGCTACCACGGGTTGTGCGGTGAGTGCGACATTGATTCAGGAAGAAGAAACTGGTGGGAAGCTGATTCAGTGCCTGGTGTACTTTTTGTCCGAAGCCCTCTCTAGAGCAAAGACTCGGTACACCGAGCTCGAGAAAGTAGCATATGCTCTCGTCATGGCCTCCCAGAAGCTTTGACACTACTTTTTGGCCCACAACATAGTCATCCCAACCGCTTATCCTCTGGGTGACATGTTCCAGAATAAGGATGCTACTGGGTGAATTGGCAAGTGGGCAGTAGAACTTGCTCCGTTTGGCATCACTTTCGTGGCCCGGACAACCATTAAGTCTCAAATCCTTGCAGATTTTTTCGTCGATTGGACACCGACGGGCGACCATGCCCCTAACAAAGCTGGCGAAGGGGTGTGGACTATTTATTTAGACGGTGCTTACCAAGCCTCGGGAGCAGGCGCAGGGGCAGTGATTGTTTCTCCCTCAGGGCAACGAGCATTGTACTCCGTTTGGTTGAATTTTAAAGCTACAAATAATGTTGTTGAGTACGAGGGGGTGCTGCTGGGCCTCCGCAAGGCGCATGTGCTCGGGGCTGCTAGAGTGATCGTTAAGACCGACTCTCAAGTCATGGCCAGGCACGTGGACAAGAGTTTTCAAGCTCAGCACCCCAATCTCGCCGCATACCTCGAGGCCGTTCGAAAGCTCGAGGCAACTTTTAAAGGAATTTTTGTCCAAAGCATTCCAAGAAGCGAGAATTGCCAAGTTGATATCCTCACTAAAGCTGGCGCAGGCAGTCAAGCCCTCCCCCCCAATGCTTTCTTCGAAGAGCTCACCAAGCCATCTGCATCTCTCTAATAAAACACCTTGACCCATGTTCCGACCAATCCTTCGGCATCCTCGAAACCAACCGAGGTATTTTGTACGATTGATGGTGATTGGTGAGAGCCCATCCTGCGGCTCCTTCAAGGCGAAGTGGAAACTAGGCCTGGTACTGAGCTTGCTCTTCAGCTCCGCGCGAGATCTTATCAGGTCATTAACGGAGTACTCTACAAGTCGGGTGTTTGTTCCCCACTGCTCCGGTGCATCTCTCGCACCGACGAGCAGCAGATGCTCCGAGAGATTCATGAAGGCTTGTGTGGTAGCCATCTGGCCCCTCGGGCCGTCGCCGGGAAAACTCTTCGTCAGGTCATGTATTGGCCCACTATTGTAGCCGATGCTGAAGATCTGGTGCGCACCTGTCAAGGGTGCCAATGGATGGGGCGGCGGAGCCATCAGCCTCCCACCGCCCTGTAAAGCATCGCGCCTATTTGGCCTCTAGCTCGATGGGGGATGGACCTCATCGGTTCGTTTCCCCGGGCTAAGGGCAACCTGTGCTTTGCCGTCGTCGCCATTGAGTACTTCTCTAAGTGGGTCGAAGCCGAGCCGCTGGCCGCCATCACCTCCCAAAGCATCCAAAGTTCTTTTGGCAAAACATCGTCTGCTAATTCGGAGTGCCCAAGAAGCTCACATTGGATAATGGCACTCAGTTTGATGCAAGTACTTTCAAGGCATTCTGCGACGAGCTTGGAGTGCAGCTATGCTTCGCAGCCATCCATCATACGCAATCTAACGGGGCCATCGAACGAGCTAACGGGCATATACTTTCCAGCCTCAACAAGTGCATCGTGGGCTTGGCTAAGGGTCTATGGCCCAAAGAGTTGTCCAAGATTTTGTGGTCTATTCGGACCACCCCTTTCCAAGCAACCAGATTCACCCCCTTCTGGCTATTGTTCGGAGATGAAGCGATGACACCGACGGAGCTCCGAGCTAGCTCTCTGCGGGTCACAACTCTAGAAGTCGATCAAGGGAGTGCCGTCTCCCTCGACCTCATGGAAGAATCAAGGCTCCAGGCCATCGCCAACCTTTCCAAGTATCAACAGCAGACGAAAGCATGGTACGACCCCAAAGTGAAGCAAAGTGAGTTCCAGCCAGGGCATCTCGTCCTTCGAGCGGTTGTCGCCCCCTCGAAGCTGGACAATAAGTGGGAAGGTCCTTACATCGTCGGCGGCTCCGAGCGACCGAGGTGCTACCGTCTGGCTACCCTAGAAGGCAAAGATCTGAAGCACACTTGGCATGCAGAGCATCTGAAGTGCTACTTTGCGTAATTCGATGTAATACATTTCACTTTTTACTGATCACTGTACTCACTTTCTCAAATTCAATAATAATATCTGGCAAAACTTTCTACCAAAGTGGACGCACTGCAGTATTAAGCATAATCCCGGAAGACTCGAAAGGGTTCTGAGCTCCAGCTCGAAGCACCCTACCTAAGGGTTCCGAGCTCCAGCTCAAAGCACCCCTTTTTGGGTTCCGAGCTCCGGCTCGAAGCACCCTACCTCAGGGTTGCGAGCTCCAGCTCGAAGTACCCTACTTTGGGTTCCGGGCTCCGGCTCGACGCACCCTACCTCACAGTTTCGAGCTCTAGCTCGAAGCACCCCATTTTGGGTTCCGGGCTCCAGCTCGATGCACCCTACCTCACGGTTCTTAGCTCCGGCTCGAAGCACCCCATTTTGTGTTCCGAGATCCGGCTCGATGCACCCTACATCACGGTTCCGAGCTGCGGCTCGAAGCACCATCATTTGGGTTCCGAGCTCAGGTTCGAGGTGCCCTACGATTGAGTTCCACGCACCTGGCCCAAAGTGCCCCACGTTCAAATGTGGTATTCTGGCTCTCGATCTTAGGTCCTGATGCATTGCGTCTAGCCGACAAGTCGCCTACCCGCAAAGAGGGGGAAGAGGGAGTAGACAAGGAAGCAATCAGGATCCATCAAGGGCATGAGTAAGATTTTGTAGGTTACACAGGACGTAGTCGATAGCTGTTACAAGGTCGAACTGGAAAGTAAAGCTAAGAGAACTCGTCGTTTAAACCAAGCAAGAATTGGAAGCCTTTCCGGTCTTGAAGATTGCCTAGGCCCCTCGCACTCTCTTTGGGTCGTGCCCCCGGAACCACGCGAATGGACTCACTCTTCTCTTTCTTCTTCCGCTTCTCCTCCTTCTTTTGAGCCCGGAAAACCTTCTGTTCTTCTTGAAGTTGTGCCCAGCTACGCAAGCCATGATCTCCGAGCCCTAGTTTGTTAGGGCCAGTTTCCACATCGGACCAATTCACCGGCTCGGGCGATGAAGATTGAGCACGTGTCCTTCCCTCTTGTTCCTTGATAAAACCCAAGACCTCGTGAAGGACCTCGAGGATAACGTTCCCGTTGTCATCTCGAGGAACATTGAAGCGTGTAGGCCGATCGGCCCTAAGGGCCTCGAAGATGGACCATTGGTGCCGGAGGGCCTCGCTCCCGTCAAGTATCTCGACATCGGAAACACGAGTGTCACAGATACCCTAGATGATTTCTAGAAAACAACCTCCCTTTATTAAATGAACTGCCAAAGTTTTTATCTATTACAGGAGTCATGATACTAAGGCCCTAAGGGAACTACACCTTTAGGTCTGGGAGGGGCGCAGCGGCTGGAGGCTTCGAAGAGGACGGAGGAAGGCTTGATCGAAGAGCCTCGTCTATCCAGGCTTTGACTGTGTCCGGGCCCTCCGCCTTCCAAGTTGCCTGGAGAGCCCTCCAATCTTGCGTGACCACTGGAGTCGGGGAAAGGAGATGGCTCCCCCCAAAGGTGACTGGAGGCGAGCTCGACGATGAAGGCAAGGCGCCACCAGAAGCTTCCAGCTGATGAAGTACGCCGAGGGCAGCCACCCGCATCGACACCTCCCCGTACCTCGACACTATGGAGCTTATCTGCTGAACGGTGGCCTGAATAAAATTCAGCCGATGGCTGAGGGGCTCCCAGGCGACGTCAAAGGCTACGCACCCCGTGTCGTAGCACTCAAGGACCCTTAGAGGGACACCACGGTGTCAGCCACAGTCTTCTTGCCCAGGGCCAACGCCTCGGTTGCCGATTCGTTCTGAGCCAGGAGATCTGCGATGGTTCGCTCGAGCTTGAGCCCTTGGATTTTCTGGATCTCCTTGGCGGCGACCTTCGCCCGGAGCTACTCCATCTCGGCAGCCTGTGCCCAGAAGGCGTCGACCTCGGCCTTTAGCTTGTCTGCTTCAGAGGCACGGGCCCGGAGTTCGTCCACCTCGGCAACTTGGGCCTTGAGGACGGTGATTTCAGCAACTTGAGCCCGGAGGCCTTCCACTTCGGCCGCCCGATCTCGAAGCGCGTCCATCTCTGTGACCTGAGCTTGGAGCTCTTCAGTTCTGGCGGCCTGGGTGCGGAGGCCCATGACCTCTGACTCCAACACCCGGAGCCGGTCAGCCTCGGCCATGCGCTCCTGAGCTACCTTCTCGGTAGCCTCGGTGCATCCACAGACCTTCAAAGCATCACGCTTGTGGCGGCTCCGCTCGACGAAGAGAGACACCAGCGATCCCTGTGCTAGTGCGACTATCTGCGCGTGAAGAATCAAGGGGTAAGCCAAAAGTGAAGGAGTTGCTAGGGGCTCGTCTAGAAGCGTTCCGAAGGCATACCTGGCTCGTGGTGCTCTCGATAGCCCGGCCGAGAACGGCGCCATTCACCCGGACAAGATCCAATATCAGCTCGATGTCCCTCAGGCCTAGGTAGGAGTCGTGGAGGGGAGCAAACTTCACCGCGAAGTCTTGGTCGCTTCCCAGGAAAGGAACCAAGAGGGGCACGTAGGAGCGGGCACGCCTCGGGTCCGTAGGAGGGCGGACCTCAGTCCACCGAGTGGCTTCCCCCGAGGCTCCCTCCGAGGCCTCCTCCGACTCCGCCTCGTCGTCCGACTCCGAGACCTCCGCCGCATCAACAGGGGCTTTGGCTCTCGCACCGGCGGCACCTCCGAAGGGCGCAGGCGACGGAGCTGGGGCCCGGGCAGAGGTGCCTGGACAAGGGCAAAGTAAACCAATCAGAAGCAGCGTAATTGAAGATACTTAGGTAAGGGATCGGTGTGAGGCTTTGTACCTTCGTTCGTGGTATCGGTCGGAGGGTCTGAAGACTGAACGTCTATGGGGGTGTGGGGCCGGAAGAAGAGGTCATCCATCGAATTCATTGGGGAGCTGGCCAGCGCTGTGGCTAATTTAGCCTCCACGTTGGCGCTCCCCTCAACCACTCCCAAGAGGTCGGCCAGCCCCCAAGGTCCAGGCTATCTATCTCCCAACTTCCACGGGAGCTGGCGGAGATCCCCTCCGACACCAGGCCGCACGGAGGAGTAGGCCGGGGAGACGCCATTTCTCCCGCGTTGTACGCCTCCGGTCCGGTTTCCGAAGGAGGCTGCTGCAGGTTTGATGAAGCCGGGACCCCTCCGTCATCGGTGCCGCTGGAAGCTGGTCGATCAGTCCGGGATGTGTCGGGGTTCAGCAGGGAGTCATCTGGCTCCATTCCTGCTTCCCCGCTAGAGGATTCCCCTTCGGAGTTGGAAGCGGAGGAGCGAGCCGGAGAGAGTCGCTTGGGACCCTTCATAGTCTTCTTCTTCGGAGGAGGACGCCTCGGAGACTCCCCGGCGTCTAGATCTACTGCCCTCTTTTTCGAAGCCGGGCGTAAGCATCCTTCTCAGGGAGATGTGGTGGGGAGAGGTTGAGCGTGTCCCACACGTGATTGAACAGCTCCCAGGACCCGACGAGCTCCATCCTCCGCTCGTGCTCGGCCGGAGTAGGAGCCCCGAGTATCTTCTCAGCAACCCGGGCTACCTCATCAGGGGTCTTGGAAACAAGTGACCATGCAATCAGGTTAAACATTTTAGCATTTCTGCTAACTGTTGAAGTCATAAGAAGTTTGATGCAGGGGAAGAGAAAGCAATCGAACCTAGCAGGTTGGAAAGCTCCATTGAGGAAGACTTGTCCTGGGCGCTCCAAAGCGAAGCCGGCCATGCCTCCTTCAGAGGCGGGATCTCGAGGGCGACGAACTCCTCCGTCAGATCCCACATGCTCATTCGGCGGGTGATGATCTGGAGGAGTCGGATGTGGGTGGAGATCAAGCCGGCGTTGGCTTCGATGGTCGCCTCCCTATGGAACCAGATGTGGCGTGGGGGTCCAGTGAGTTTGGAGTCTAGCCCGACTCAGACATAAAACCAACGATGTATCCAGTTGGAGTACCACTGTTCGTTGATGGCTTTCGTGGGGAAGGAGTCGACGTATTTCTTCCAAAGTTGGAAGTTGATGCTGTCGTAGGATTGCACCAGGCCCTCCGTCTTTGGTTGGCAGAGCGCCTCGTGCATCTGAGCGAAGACCTCCATTCAGCCCTTGCAGCCCTCCGCCCACATGGCCCACTCGAAGATGGAGAGGTGGGCCACGACGTTCAGGGAAAGTTGGGGTAGCTCGAGGTGGAAGGCGTCGAGGACACCCACCAGGAGCTCTAAAGCTGGGAATCCCAGCACCGCGTCAAAGAACGCCTCGAAGACAACGACCTCTCCTTCGCGCGGTTCAGGGATGGTCTCCAGTCCTGGCTTCCTGGCCCTCATGCTGGGGCCGAGGTGGTGCTGGGTCGCTATCTCAATGGACTTGACCGAGCATGTCGATTTCCCCAACTCCAGGGTCTGCTCCCTGAACCTTTCTAACACCGAGCGGAGCTCCCAGAGATCGCGGGTTTCCGCCAAGCTGGGAGCCATTGCCGTTGCCGCCGCTGCTGCTACTTGGCGTTGTAGGAACTGGGGGTCGACTGTTGTCGTGGGGGCGCTTCCCCCTGACATGCTTGAAGATAGTGGCGTGAGGAAGGAAGCGAGGAGCTAGCGCGATGGAGGCGGTGAGCGAGAGAAGTTGCAAACTTGGTTGGATGAGCAGGAGGAGGCCAGGTGAAGTCACGAGGGGGTATTTATGTGTGCGCGCCATTGCTCGATCCGTTCAACATCATTCCTGTTTGCATTCCCCCATGCGCTCGGCCGCGCACGACAGGTCGAGCTGAAGCCACATTAAAGTCTCGCCGGTCCACTCCTCCCACATGCCAGCGTGCGATGGTCGAGCTAAAGCCGCATTAAAGTCCCACCGGTCCATTTCCTTCACGCGCTGCCATGCAGCGGTCACACCGAAGTCGCGTTAAAGTCCACCGGTCCAACTCCCCCACGGGCAAACGCGTGACGGTCGCCCCGAAGTCGAGTCGTGGCTGTCGGCCGAGCCTCCCACTGCGCCGGCATGCATAGAGTGCACCAAGGCCACTCTAAGGTCAGCTCCGGACTCCAAAGCCTCGAAGCAGCCCCGAAGCACTCGGGGTAGACAGTCGGCTCGTCGCGAATGTCTGAGCCTTGCTGTGAGTCGATTTCCGATAGAATTTCCCATCGATATTATCTTGTGCGCTCCCTTTCTACTCCTCTGCGCAGGGCCATCGGACAGAAAGAAGCGAGGGGCTACTATTGGGGGAGATAATCCTGATGGAGCATAGGAGCACGGGGGATGTGGAGTGCCATTCGAAGAAAGGACTCCGCAAGCTGGAAGTTGGCGAAGGCGTCGGCCTCAGGACGGTACGGAGGCTGAGTGCCCCCCTTTGGAGGAGTTCGGAGGACCCAAAACTCGGAGTACCGTGGCATCAAAGCTGCGAAGCCGACAGGAGGCCAGAGCCCTATCTCCAGAGGGTACGAGGGGTCCAACACCATGATAGAAGACCGGGACCAGTTTGGTCAAGACGGTCTGGCGACAGGATTGCGATCATCTGCGTGGCGTCTAGTGCCGTTGCCATGCTTGGAGCAGTTGATACGTTGTCAGGGTTGTACTTCTTGTCTGTACTGTAGGGCATCAATTCTTGTCTGTATTAGAAGGCTGTGTCAGGCAGTACTACTTTTAGAGGGATTTGGAAGTATCAGACCCCCTGTAGGGTTCCCCTATAAATACTCCCCCTCCCTAGGTTGTAAGGGACAAAACACTTGATCCAAGGAAACACTCCAATCAAAACTTCTCATTCCATACACTTTCTTAAACCTGTTGGTCTAGCCCGCTGCGCCAACAGTTATTTACAGCCCAATGTTGATGTAAATTAAATATGGCTTGCATGTCGTTTCCGCGGTGCTTCGGCCCATGTAAATAGTATAGGCTATATGAGATAGACTAGTACACTTCATAGAGGTTGGGAGCACGCACTCAATGACGGGAGCCATGGAGATGGAGATCGCCATGTGAAGAGGGCCATGCTATGTCACTGTTAATATGATTGCTTGTGATGCTTTCTTATATTCCTGTTATTCTATTCTTGCATGTTTCGTGCGTGATAGGGACGTTACCTTGCCAGAATAGCTTTCTGTCAGAAAATTAAGTGCTCTTTTCAATAGCTTCACCCACCAAGGATCTCGATCATCGATAGTGGGTCTGCCAAAGAAGTGTGCTATATTTTATCTTGACCAGTTGGGACGGAAGTCGGACTTCTGCATGTATAGTATTGGTTTGCTTAACGGGGCTATCAAAATAGTTTTGGGCCTTAGAGCATAGATTTGGCATAGAGAATTGGATACTTCTCCAACAACAAGAGCCACATACGATGTGATTAGCAAAGTGTTGCTTACATATGTCACCTAGCTTCTAGCAGTGATGCCAAAGCTCACTAGGAGTTAGAATGAATATGGATCTTGCGCCACTATTAGTCATTAGAGGGAAAGTGACTATTTTAAAATAGTGGAACATCTTTTATTAGATAGAAGATAAACATTTCATAGTGTTGAATCTTGCATTTAATCTTTTGTAGATCATGGCACCAATTGTTAAGAACACTTTATTCTTTGTTTTGTGATCGATTCTTTTTGGAACAATTTTTATTGATTGGTTTAGAAACTTAAGAAGTTTTCTCAGCGTCGTTGTTTGCCTGCAAAACTATTCGATGGTTCAGGAATTGCAAATTGGAGGTGGAAGATGTTTGGAAGAAGAAGGGAAGTAGGAATTCCGCTTCTACTTCAAGTATAAATGTTATTGAAATTAATCTTGCTACTCGTTTAAATGATTCATGGGTATTTTATATCGGGTCAATGATTCATACTTGCAAATCATTGCAAGGATTGAGTAAGTCAAGAAAGTGTGTAGTATGTGAACTGAATATTTGCATCGGCAATGGTGTAAAGGTTGCAGCGTTGGCCGTTGGCATTTATTCTTTATCACAACCCTCAGTATTAGTTCTGGAATTGAATAATTGTTATTATGTTCCAGTATTGGGCAGAAACATTATCTCTTCTTCATGGCTGGAGGAAAAAGATTATGAGCTCGTGATAAAGAACAAATGTTGTTCGATATTCTCAAATGGTATGCTCTATGGTGTTTGTCCATTGGTGAATGGATTATACATTCTAAGTCTTGAGGATGCACATGTTATAACATTAGTACTAAACAACAATTCAATGATTTGAATCTTACCTACATCTAGCATTGTCGTTTGGGTCATATAAATGAGAAGCATGTGCCAAAGCTCCATAGTGATGGACTTTTGGAGTCATTTTATTTTTAATCATATGAGACATTTGGATCTTACTTACTTGGCAAAATGACAAAGATGCCTTTCACTGGATAGAGTGAGAGGGTGAGTGAGCTATTGGCCATAGTACATACTGATGTGTGTGTCCTAATGGGTCACATGACTAGGAATGGTTTTCAGTACTTTATCACTTTTACAAACAACTTTAGTAGATATGGTTACGTCTACCCTATGAGGAATAAGTGGGAATTCTTTGAAAAGTTCAAGGAGTTCTAAAATGAAGTACAAAATCATACGACCAAGATAATTAAATTTCTAAGATCTGATCATGGAGGTGAATATTTGAGCCATGAGTTTAGTAATCATCTAAAGAAGTGTGGAGTTTTTCCACAGTTGACTCCACCTATGCGGAAGCAGTGATGGGACCATACTCTGAGAAATGGCTTTGAGCCCTTAGATCTGAATTAAAACAGATTGGATTTTTTACTGTTTGTAGAGTTTCAGAAGTTCAGATGCCTGATCAGAAGTTCTGATATTTGTCAGATCGGAAGTTCCGATGCCAGACAAATTTGCGATAGAGGATTCAGATCGAAAGTTTCGATGGCAGTTCGGAAGTTCCAATCTAGACAAAATTGGAGTCCATGCGAGAAAACCAAGTTTGGAACTTGGCCGATCCACCCGATGGTGTAAAAACTATTGAGTGTAGATGGATTTTCAAGATAGACATTGATGGAAATGTTCACATCTACAAGGCACGATTGGTGGAGAAAGATTTCAGACGGAATCAAGGTGTTGATTATGATGAAACATTTTTGCCCATCGCAATGCTTAAGTCTATTTGGATCATACTAGCAATTGCCGCATTTTATGATTATGACATATGGCAAATGGATGTTAAGACGGATTTTCTAAATGGAACCTAAGTGAGGATGTGTACATGACACAACTTGAAGGTCTTGATAATCTAGAAAATGTTGAGAAAGTTTGTGAGTTGCAGAAGTCCATTTATGGGCTGAATCAAGCTTCTCGGAGTTGGAATCTGCACTTTGATGAGGTAGTCAAAGGGTTTAGCTTCATCAAAAACGAAGAAGAGTCTTGTGTTTACAAGAAGTCTAGTGGAAGCTCACTTGTGTTTCTGCTCTTGTATGTGGATGACATATTATTGATCGGAAATGACATTCCTTTGTTGAATGCTATCAAGTCTTCACTAAAATAGTTTTTCGATGAAAGATTTTGGAGAGGTAGTATATATTTTGGGCATAAAGATCTATAAAGATAGATGACAGCGGCTAATTGGATTAAGCCAGAATATGTACATTGACAAGGTTTTGAAATGGTTCGAAATGCTGAATTCCAAGAAGGGATTTATGTCAATGTCATAGGGTATTTCTCTTAATAAGACTCAGTGTGATTTGACACCTAATGAGATAGAGAAGATGAGTGCAATCATGTATGCCTCCGCAATCGGATCTATCATGTATGCCATGTATGCCTCCACAAACAAAATCAGAGTGTTTCATATGCTCTAAGTGTTATGAGCAGGTACCAATCGAACCCAGGTGAAAGTCATTGGGTTGTAGTAAAAAGTATCCTCAAGTACTTGAGAAGGACTAAGGAAATATTCCTAGTGTACGGTGGTGAAGAGGAGCTCGTTGTAAGTGGTTACACTGATGCTAGCTTTCATACCGATAAAGATTATTCTCGATCGTAATCTTATTTTGTGTTCTAGCTCAATGGAGGTGCAGTGAGTTGGAAGAGTTCCAAGAAAGAGACAGTGGCCGATTCTACAATCGAAGCTGAGTATATCACTGCTTTAGAAGCTGCGAAGGAGGCTGTTTGGATCAGAAAGTTTGTTTCCGAGCTAGGTGTTGTTCCTAGTGCGTCCAGTCCAGTGGACCTGTATTGTGATAATAGTGGTGCCATTGCGCAAGCCAAGGAGCCTAGATCACCTGATCCACGAGATCATTGAGAGAGGTGATGTGAAGATTTGCAAGGTGCACACGGATTTGAACATGGTGGATCCATTTACAAAGCCTCTTCAACATCCTAAGCATGAGGCACACCTGAGCTCCATGGGTATTAGATACTTGCGTGAGTGAGTCATGTGTATGTGGAAAATGCTGGTAGTGTCTATGCTAATATGTGAGAATAATTGTTATCTTGTTCCTTGAATAAATTTCATTTACATTTGATTAATGAGTTGATGACTTGTTATGTAAAATTATTTGTGTTATAATGATATTGTTCAAAAAGGATCCCTGGTCTTGTCATCATGTGGGACAGTGATGACACATAGATTAGCACATCTAACTAATTGATTATCACATTTCATAGATCATAGACATAGAGATGTCAAATCAGTGTTGTGGACACATGTTGGTGAACATGGTGTTGGATGGACCCACTTGAGATACTGCTAGGATTGTTTTTGTAATGTGCCATCAGTTGTGATCTCAAATGATGTACATGCAGAGTTCTCAAACTTGAAATTGTCATTTGATTCTAGAATGCGTAGTGACACACTTATATGCTTCCTAACGCTATTTCGTAACAAGGTAGTAATAAGGGTTGTTTCCAGGTATGTTGTGAAACATGTCTTGGGATGTGAGCAGTCAAGATGGAATTTACCCCTCCTAATAAGGGGAGAGACATCTCTAGGCCCCTCGAGGTATTGGATTGGAAAAGTGCATGGCCATGCCACTATGACTAAAGAGTTAGTCATGATTTGAATCTGATACTTGTTCGAGTGAAAATGTCCAGCTATCCAATAAGGGTGGCATGAATCTCGCCTTGAGCTTGAATGATGTCGTGCGGTAAAGGGGCTAGTGCTTGTGTATATCAAAGGTTCAGTGAAAATTGATTTTGTACACTTTCAGGGGTCAATATGTGCTGCTAGGTACCGCCATTGATCAGTGAGTCGGAAAAGGCTTCCGGTGAATAGCTGTCGGTGTATGAACCTATCGGTAAATATCCAGTGCAAAGAATTGGTTCTTGTGCAAGTGGGTGATTGAAGGAATTATGCCCAAGAAAATTTTGGTTGGATCGAAAGTTCTGATTTAGAATCGAAAGTTCCGATTTGAATCGGAAGTTCCGATTATTTTCTGAATTGGAAACAAAGAGCTCAAATCAGAAGTTCTGATATGGTATTGGAAGTTTCGATAAATTATGGTTTGCGAAACCAAGAGCTCAAATCGAAAGTTCCGATATGGTATTGGAAATTCTGATAATTTATAATTAGAGACAGAGAGATAAAACTAGAAGTTCCGATTTGGAATAATGAAAATTGTACTGATCAGAAGTTCTGATATGTGTATCGCAAGTTCCGAAGTAGGCAAAATAGAATGGATATGTTATAGTAACATGTTGGATTGAGAGACCTATTGACAGCAAAAAAAGGCATTAGTGATTAAGATTATCAAAATACCAATTTTAGTAATTTGAGCCAAAAATACACATGTCCTGGGCTGAGCCATAGCCCTACAGGGCCGAAGGCTCACAAAGCTATGGGCTTCGGAAGCTTCCGGCAAGCCTATAGCCTTCGGCCCGAAGGCCTTCGGAGGCCCACCCTGCCGAAGCTTCGGCCCTAGGAGTAGGATTCGGTGGGCTTGGCCGAAGGCCCACTTCGGGCAGAGATAGAGTTGAGTCTGATTTTTGATTAAGTCTTAGCTCCACGCGTGATCAAACCGAATCTTACCAGATTAGACTTAGAGATTAGAAGTCTAGCCCCTATAAATATAGGGGTGAGGCCAGTTCATTGACCCCCCAACACAAATCAACACAAAGCCCTAGCTACTTCGACGGAGGTGCCCGAAGCTAAGAGATTGTTTTCGGAGGCTGCCAGAACACCCCTCGGCGAGAGTACTACTTTGACCGCCCATGCCGGATCATCACGCTGTTGTCGGTTTCACCAAGTCTCGCATGCCAACACGCTCCACGATAGGCTTCATCATGACAGGCTTCGCCACACTCATATCCCGCATTAGACAAAGTTATGCCCACGTGTTGTGTCTAAGTCATTATTCTGTATCTTACTGTATCGGAGACTTCACGTCGAACCCCACTATTTGGAGGTGATTGTCGCGTCTAGATCGGCTCGGAGTTTGTCTTCGGCCAGATTAGTCTGAATGCCGAAGGTACCCTTCGGCGGGACACTTCGCACCAAACGCCGAAGGTATCCTTCGGTGACACCCTTCGCACTATACTTCGAATCAGTCAGGCTCCGCTCGGCTTACTAATTTGTTCTATTTAATACATTTCTTTCGGCTAATTGGATTATTTTTGTGTGATCTAATTACCTGGCGACTCCACCCCCTTACCACGGTTAAGGGTAGTCGGAACACGACATCGGTGTTGTGTTACATGTAGGCTTGTTCCTAAGTATCCGCACACTTTTGGATCGTCGAACTGACCCAAGTGTGGTTGCACGTTTTCGTGTCAACACACTTTTTGGAGACTCCGCTGGGGAAACACTACTGCCAACATGACAGGTACGTCTACATCGGTCACCGGTACATCTGCAACAACTACTACATCTACACCGCCGATGGATCCCATGGGAGGCACTGTCGCGCCCCGATTTAATAAATCAGGACTTTATTGAAATTCCATAGAAAATCAATAAAACAAGACGTTCATCATGCGACCACGTACAATACGGACAATCATTCACGGTTCGTAGACCGCATTAATACAAAAGTGAATAAAGGTGAAGAGAAACTAATAAAATAAGGGTCCTAGATGAACGCCTCCTTCCAGTCTCGCATTGACTGGGTCGCTACTCCAGACCTTCATCCTCCTCGTAGTAGACTGGCTCTGATGGTGTAAGTCAACGGGGTGAGTACAGATGTACTCAGCAAGCCACCGAATGCAAATATAATGCAAGGTAATAACAAGGGAGATAGTGGCTAATTTAGCGGAAGCAGCATATTTGTAAAGCTTTAAATGAGAGCAATTTATTAGTACGGAAAAGTAAACATGTGCATGTGTATCATCATCTTCTAACTCGAGGGGTACAGTCAGCCCCACCTCGCTCAACAGTCCTTACGTGCCATGAATAACTTGAACATGCAAACAGTTGTAAACTAACTGCGAGTAGTCACATAACCCGCCCTTGACCGTGGGCTCGGCTTTTCGAAAAGTTTTAATTACTCTGATCAGAGATGTACCACTGTACCCACAAGGCACGCACTCATCACTTACACCAAAGTGTAACGAGATGACCCATTTCACGGGAACTCGTGCCAAAACCTTCCATATAGTCCTCCCCGACTCAATAGCACCCTCTTATGGGTTTCATATGGTGTCCCGACGCATCGGAGCCCCACCATACCCCCCCTTGAGCCTCGTCGGTACAAGTCGCCCGCAGGCTAGCCCCTTGCCCCCTCCTCTATGGTGCATCAAGCCGGGGTATTCCATACTTCCAGTTAGGACTTACCCATTAGACTTGTGGTTGGTACGGAAGTGCTTTGCAACAGATCCCGCAGACCGGTCCTTATAGTGCCCCGGGTGCGACAAACCAGTGCCCGAGCTTGCACCCGGAACCCACCATACTTATAACTTAGCCAACTCCAACAGAGTCCAGAGACGAGAATAACGGGGAAAATCATATACAGAATCCAGCTATCTACGACTCATTCTTTTTATCCTATAGCAGTCATTCCGGTACATTGGGCACTAGCTAATATTTTTATAGTAGAGTGACAAGGAGTTAAGGCTCAATAAGCATGGCTTGGGTTTGCACACAAGGACGGGGATCTAATAAATATAAGTGTAAGGCTTGAATATTTGACTAATGCAATATTAACCTATGGGTTATAGCGATAATTTATTGAAACATGGGCTCAATTATGATCAACTGTTTCCACAGAGATGGTCGATGACTTGCCTTGATCAGCAAATGGGGATGGAGGAACCTCGGGGTAGAACTCCTGCTCCTCGACGAACTCGTAGTCTTCTCGATACGGAAAAGTAAACAATACATTCACATTCAATAAAACAGATAAAATTCACCAAATAAAAGAACATACATTGTTGTGGGTGAAGTAATATTTATTATTCTGAGTCTTTGCATTTAACAGTGAATTTTAACCTTTTTAGGATTTTTCATAATTTATTTTGTTGGAATAATAATTTATCCTAAGGGGTTTTTATTCATTTATTTATTAATAATATTTTGGGCAACAGAAACATACTGTTTTTATGGCATTAATGTGTAGAGAATAATATTCTGGTTTTAACAAAATTTGAATGGTGAAATTTGGAGTTAATTTGAGCAAGATCTGGATTTTCAAAGTTTAAATCAATTTTCTGTATTTTTATTTAAACTAAAAACAGTCTCTGGTCCACGGTGAACCAGGTTCACCGTGAACCCGTGACTATGCGCGTGGACCCGAGCGATCTGGGCCGTTGGATCTGGATCCGGTGGCCAGATGCGAGGCGGGCGGTTTAAATGAAAATGAACGGCTGTGATTAAAACGTGGCGAACGGTTACACGTGGACGCCTGAGATCGCTCGGAGGTTTTAAGTGGCGATCGACGGTCGTGATCGCCCGATACCCCTTCGATCAGATCCGAGGGCTTGGATTAAATCCCGAAGGGATTTAATCGTAGCCCTCCGATCGTGATCGGATGGCCACGATCGCGTCCGGCACGGCACGACGTAAGGGGGCGCGTACCCCCTTCGTCTCCGGCGACGGCGGGTTCGGGCGCGGTGGCAGCGGCGGCGGCGAGCGCCTACGTGCCTAGCTAAGGCCAAAAATGGACTGCGGAGGTGATGGGGATCACGATGGTACCTTCTGCGGCGAAGATGGGGGCTAGGAGATGACCGGCGGCGAGCGTAGACGGCGAAGAGTGTTCGGGTGCTCGACGGCGACGGTGGTCCTGCGGTGTATTTGGCCAACGGAGGGGTGGCCGGGGACGGGGAGTCGTCGAGGGTCCCTCTGGTGGCGGTGGCTAGGGTGGGGGAGGCCGGAGTTGACGGCGATGTCTCGCCGGAGGTGGAGCAGAGGGAAAACCCGAAGACGAAGAGGGAGCGCTCTGGTTCACTCGAGCTCGGGCTTTGGCGGTGTGGACTGAACGCGGCGAGGGCGAGGGTTTAAATAGGGGCTCGCCGTCGTCCAGATGGCAGGGAATGCCGGGGAACCCGAAGGCTTGTTTCCTTCTCCGGCGAGGTTCCCTTTTCTCCTCGGATATGCTTCCATAAGCACGAAAACGCGTCGGTTTTGTTTGGAAAGGGGTCACCGGAGTTCGGCAAGTCGAGATCGGGCGTCGGTTTGGCAAGGGGGAGCTGGCGGCGGTGGATTTGGAAGGAGGGGTCGCCGGCGATGGAAAGGGGGATCCCTTTCCTTCGGGGAAGACGATCCCGACAGGTGGCCCCCACCTGTCGGCGGGCGAACGAAAAAGGGAAGGGCCGACAAGCGGGTCCCATCGGTCAGAGAAACCGAAATGGGTGAGAGTGGCTGTCAAGTGGGGCCGGGCGGGCGCGGGCGAGAGGAGAGAGGGGAGGCGAGCGCCGACAGGCGGGCCCCTCTTGTCAGCGAGAGGGCGGCGATGGGCTGGGCCAAAAAGGCCGCTGGGGGGAGTTTCAGGGTTTCGGCCCGTTTAGGATTAAAATTGATTTCTGTTTTTAAATAATTCCAGAAAATCAAATATTTGATTAAGGGTTGATTCACTGTTGACAAAAATTTGTAAAAATTCCTAAAATTATATCTGGGTCTCTAGTTCATCTCATAAAATTTTCAAGTCCAGATTTTAAGTATTTCTCCCTGTTTGGCTTTATTTGGGTTCTTTTGGGATTTTTCCTTTAATAAGAAATTTAGAAATGATTTAAATAATATTTTCTTTTTATTTTATTCCTTTTTAATTTCCGGGGTGTTACAATCCTATCCCCCTTACAGAGAATCTCGTCCTCGAGATTCGGATCAATCCTCGAATAGTTCAGGATGCTGTGCCTTGAGTTCATCTTCTTTTTCCCATGTAGCTTCCTCTACCGGATGATTGCTCCACTGCACTTTGCAGAAGCGGATGACTCGACTCCTGGTGGTTCTTTCTTTGACTTCCAATATCTTGACCGGCTTTTCCACATAGGTCAGATCCTCTTGGATATCCAACTGCTGAAGGTCCACTTGTTCTGTGGGGACGCAGAGACACTTCTTGAGTTGAGATACATGGAATACATCATGCACTCCAGTCAACGAGGGTGGTAGTTCCAACTGATAAGCTACTTCACCTTGGCGTCGAACAATGGGAAATGGTCCAACATATCGAGGGGCCAACTTTCCTCTCATGTTAAACCGTTGAGTCCCACGAAGAGGCGTAACTCGAAGATAGACATGTTCTCCTTCTTCAAAGGCTAAGTCTCGGCGGCGATTGTCTGCGTAGCTCTTCTGTCGTGATTGGGCCGTCTTGAGTCGGTCTCTGATGATCCGTACCTTCTCTTCAGCTTCACGAAGAATGTCGGTTCCGAATACTTGGGATTCACCAGTTTGGTCCCAAAGTAGAGGCGTTCTGCACTTACGTCCATATAGTGCTTCAAAAGGAGACATCTGAAGGCTGGCTTGATAGCTGTTGTTGTATGAAAATTCAGCGTACGGCAAGCTCTTGTCCCAAGTGGCTCCAAAATCCAAAACACATGCTCGAAGCATATCCTCTAGTATCTGATTTACCCTTTCTGTTTGTCCATCTGTCTGAGGATGGTAGGCGGTACTGAAATTCAATCTCGTGCCCATCTCCTCTTGGAGGTTCTTCCAGAAACGAGAGGTAAACTGACTTCCTCGGTCAGACACTATCTTCTTGGGCACTCCATGAAGACATACTATCCGGGCCATATATAGCTTTGCTAGCATAGGGCCACTAAAGGTCGTCTTGACGGCTATGAAATGAGCTACTTTTGTAAGCCGATCAATGATCACCCATATAGAATCATACCCCAGTTGGGTCTTTGGTAATCCGGTGATGAAGTCCATCCCGATCTCTTCCCACTTCTATTCCAGCACTTTAAGTGGCTGTAACAATCCTGCAGGCCTCTGATGTTCAGCTTTTACTCTTCTGCAGGTGTCACATTCGGCGACGAACTGGGCAATTTCTCTTTTCATGCTAACCCACCAATATCGTTCCTTCAGATCTTGGTACATCTTGGTACTGCCGGGATGAATGGAGTACAACGTCTCATGGGCTTCTCTTAGGATAAGAGTCTTTATTTCAGGTTTATCCGGCACACATATCCGAGTTCCAAACCATATGGTGCCATTCTCGTCTTCTGAAAATCCGGGGGCTTTTCCTTGTCTCATGTTCTTCTTAATGGCAGCTATATCCGGGTCCTCTAACTGAGCTTCACGGATCTGCTCAAACAAGACAGGTTGGGTCTCCAAGGTGGCTAGATATGCTCTGGTGGTCAATCCAAGATTTAATTTTTCCATCTCCCTACATAACAAGGGTGCGTGTTCTTGAATCATCATACCTGTGCAATATCCCTTGCGACTCAAGGCATCAGCTACCACATTTGCCTTTCCGGGGTGGTAGTGTATTCCTAGGTCGTAGTCTTTAATCAATTCCAGCCATCGTCTTTGCCTCAAGTTCAGATATGGCTGTGTGAAGATATACTTCAAGCTCTTGTGATCCGTAAAGATCTCACAGCGATTCCCAACCAAATAGTGCCTCCAAATCTTGAGGGCGTGCACTACGGCGGCTAATTCCAGATCATGGGTCGGATAATTTAACTCATGAGGTCTCAACTGACGGGAGGCATAAGAGATAACTTTCCCATCTTGCATAAGAACACATCCCAATCCTTGGCGAGATGCGTCGCAATAGACATGGAAGTCTTTGCGGATATCCGGTAGGGTCAGTATAGGTGCAGATACCAAACGAGTCTTGAGGGTGCGGAAACTTTCCTCGCATTCAGGAGTCCATTCGAACTTCTCTCCTTTCTGCAACAACTTGGTCATTGGCTTGGCTATCTTCGAAAAATTCTCGATGAATCTTCGGTAATATCCGGCCAATCCCAGAAAACTTCGTATCTCAGATACGTTTGTGGGTGGCAACCAATCCGTAACTGCTTCTACGGTGGCAGGGTCTACTGCGATTCCTTGCGCAGAGATGATGTGTCCGAGGAACTTTACTTCTGCCGTCCAAAACTTACATTTGCTGTACTTGGCATATAATTGGTGTTCCCTTAGCTTTCCTAAGGTTAACCGGAGGTGAAACTCGTGCTCCTTCTGGTCCTTGGAATAAATGAGGATGTCGTCTATGAAAACCACTATGAACTTGTCTAAATACTCCATGAACACTTTATTCATCATATTCATGAAGAACGCAGGGGCGTTGGTCGATCCAAAGGACATAACCGTGCACTCATATAATCCATAACGGGTAGTGAAGGCCGTCTTGGGTATATCTTCTTCTCGAATCCTTAACTGATGGTAACCAGACCGCAGGTCGATCTTCGAGAATACCGTAGCTCCTTTGAGCTGGTCGAAGAGATCATCGATCCGAGGCAACGGATACTTATTCTTGATTGTCACCTCATTCAGGGCGCGGTAATCTACACACATACGCTTTGCCTTGTCTTCTTTCTTCTCGACGAAGATGACGGGAGCACCCCACGGTGATGTGCTTGGTCTGATATAACCTTTCTTCTCAAGATCCTCCAACTGTTGCTTCATCTCAGCTAATTCATTGGCGGCCATCCGGTATGGTCGCTTATAAATAGGAGTGGTTCCGGGCACCAAATCAATCCTAAACTCGATGTCCCTCTTAGGTGGCATCCCTGGTAGATCCTCTGGGAATACATCCGGGTATTCCTGACTACTGGTATCTCCTCCAAGGTAATCTGATGTAGTCTTGTCCTTCCGGCCTTCATGCTGGGCATCTGGAATGTGACTATAGTCCCTTCTTCATTAGTCACCGTTACTTTTCTCTGGGCACATTCTATCACACCTTGGTGTTTATTTAGCCAATCCATCCCTAGAATGAGGTCCAAACCTTGACATTCTATTAGAATGGGGTCGGCCCAAAATATCGTGCCTTGGATATCTACCCATACCCTTGGACTAAAGGAACAAGCGAGGGTTTGCTTTCCCGGGGTAGCTATTAGTACTGGCCTGGGTAGTTCACTTATGTCCAGTGCATTATTTTCCACAAAAGCAGTTGATATAAAGGAGTGGGTAGCTCCGGTGTCAAATAATACCACTGCATGCGATGAATGAACCATAAACTTACCCATGACAATTTCTGGTGCAGCCTGGGCTTCCTCGGCGGAGACGTGGTTCACTTTGGCGCGGACGGCGGGGTTGGAGGTGACTCCTTGAGCTCTCTTGGGATGGGGGCACTGGTGGGAGTAGTGTCCCTCTTGGCGGCAGTTGAAGCATACCACAGGCTTGCCATGCCTGTCTCTCAAGACCTCCGGCTTCTTGGCCGGGGCGACTGGGGCGGTCGGTGCGGCTGGAGCGGCACGAGGTTGGCTGGCTCCGGCGTTGGCAGCTGGTGGCGCCGGGCGATACACTGGCCGGGGGTGGTACTTGTGGTGCTGGTGGAGGTGGAGCAAAACGGGGTCTTTGGGCCATACCCTGGTTCTGCCTGAAGGCAATCATGCGCTTCTTCTTCAGGTCGACCTTATTCTGCTGGGTCTCCTGCATGATCGCCTTGTTTACCAACTTTTGAAAGTTGGCGAAGTCTCCAGAGATGAGTTGCAGAGACAACTCATCCTTCAGTCCCCTAAGGAACTTGGCCTGTTTGGCCGTATCCGTACGGACCTCTTCAGGTGCGTACCTGGCCAACCTGTTAAACTCGTGCAGATACTCTGTGACAGATCTGCTCCCCTGCTGCAGATCTCTGAACTCTTGTTGTTTTTGGGCAATGATGCCGTCGGGGATGTGGGCGGCACGAAAAGCAGCTGAGAACTCTGCCCAAGTAGGGGCGTGGCCCTCGGGCAGGGTCTCACGATGATTGTCCCACCATTCTACGGCGGGACCATGAAGCTGGTGGGTGGCGAAGGCCACCCTCTCCTGCTCAGTGCAGGTCAGGAGATCGAGCTTCTTCTCGATCGCCCGCAACCAATCCCCAGCCTCCATGGGGTTGGTGGTGCTCGAGAAGGTCGGTGGGCGGACTCGGAGGAACTCCGAGAGCTGAGTTGCGGGAGCGGGAGCTGGTGTGGCGGGTCGGGGCAGCTCGGGCTGTTGGTGGAGACGGAAGAGGTGAGCCTGCTGCTCTTGCATCTGCTGCTGCTGCTGCATCTGGTGCAGGAGGGCTGAGACCAACTGATTTTGAGTGGCCATCATTTCAGCCAAGGTGGGGTGGTTGGCGACAGGGGCTTGCCTCTGCCCGGTGGCCCCCCATTGTGGCAGGTTGCCACTATCCCCTCCGTTCTGAGGAGCGTCTGATCCCTGGGTGTTGGTCATCCTGGAATTTTCAATGTGTACACATTTATTTTGGGTGAACTTCTTTATATTTTATTTCAAAAGGATACCGTTCTTGCGGTTACATTTACTTATTCTCTCATTCATGCCTTATATTTTGACATGAATGTTTAATACAAGCAAGCAAATAATAAATAAAAAAAATAACAATCAATCGTAATACTACGTCTAGGGCAGCTCGGGGGACGACTCGATCTCGGGCTCGTGGGAGACGGGCGGGGTCGAGGAACTGGACGGTCCGGCGGGTGGTGCGCTGCGGGAGATCCTCTTGGGCCTCACTGTGGGAGTCTGAATGGGTTTCTTCCGGCGAGGCGGAAGAGGTGCGATCTCCTCGATGTCCTTCTTCAACTCCTCGATCTGGTAGCGGAGGTGTGGGTTGGTGGCGACACGCTGTCGAAGGAGCTCATTCTGACGCCGCAACTCCTCTGCCTCGGCAGCCAAGCGGTGTCCCTGCTGGATGCGGCGACGAAGCTCTCCGTTCTCGCGGTTCAGGTCCTCGGAGGAATGGCGGTAGAAGCTGATAGTGTCGCGCTGTCCATTGGCGTCCTGCAGCGCCTCGTAGTGGAGATCATCCATGGCCTCCAACAAGCGCATGGTATGTCCAATCGCCGAATGGCGCTGGGAGAGGGTGCTGACGAAGACACTGTGTGGACTCCCTGGGGTGCGAAGAGGTACGAAGCGGAAGTCCGTGTCGTAGAGCTCGCTGTCGTAGATCATCCGGAGCTCTGTAAGTGCCTGGAGAGCGGTGCGCTGACTGGCTACCAGGAAGGTAGGTCCTCCTCCGCGGTAGGTGTGAGCTGTCTGAGGGGAGGGCTGGACGACGACGGTGACCTCGCAGTAGCTTTCTTCCTCGTCGGGGAAGACTCCATGGTACATCGGCTCATGCTCGAATCCGAGGAAACTGACGAGCATGCGTAGCTCGCGGATGAATCCGGTCTCGTCACGAAGGTTCCCATTCACGGTACGGATCGGCATCTACAAAAAGAGAGAAAATTTTGTGAAAATCTTAGAAGATGAGAGGATAAGTAATCTTTTGTAAAATATAGTGAATATATATATAAGTCCTAAGGTCAGGTCTGTTTGGCTTCCTACAGTCAAGTCGGCTCTGATACCATCTTGTCGCGCCCCGATTTAATAAATCAGGACTTTATTGAAATTCCATAGAAAATCAATAAAACAAGACGTTCATCATGCGACCACGTACAATACGGACAATCATTCACGGTTCGTAGACCGCATTAATACAAAAGTGAATAAAGGTGAAGAGAAACTAATAAAATAAGGGTCCTAGATGAACGCCTCCTTCCAGTCTCGCCTTGACTGGGTCGCTACTCCAGACCTTCATCCTCCTCGTAGTAGACTGGCTCTGATGGTGTAAGTCAACGGGGTGAGTACAGATGTACTCAGCAAGCCACCGAATGCAAATATAATGCAAGGTAATAACAAGGGAGATAGTGGCTAATTTAGCGGAAGCAGCATATTTGTAAAGCTTTAAATGAGAGCAATTTATTAGTACGGAAAAGTAAACATGTGCATGTGTATCATCATCTTCTAACTCGAGGGGTACAGTCAGCCCCACCTCGCTCAACAGTCCTTACGTGCCATGAATAACTTGAACATGCAAACAGTTGTAAACTAACTGCGAGTAGTCACATAACCCGCCCTTGACCGTGGGCTCGGCTTTTCGAAAAGTTTTAATTACTCTGATCAGAGATGTACCACTGTACCCACAAGGCACGCACTCATCACTTACACCAAAGTGTAACGAGATGACCCATTTCACGGGAACTCGTGCCAAAACCTTCCATATAGTCCTCCCCAACTCAATAGCACCCTCTTATGGGTTTCATATGGTGTCCCGACGCATCGGAGCCCCACCATACCCCCCCTTGAGCCTCGTCGGTACAAGTCGCCCGCAGGCTAGCCCCTTGCCCCCTCCTCTATGGTGCATCAAGCCGGGGTATTCCATACTTCCAGTTAGGACTTACCCATTAGACTTGTGGTTGGTACGAAGTGCTTTGCAACAGATCCCGCAGACCGGTCCTTATAGTGCCCCGGGTGCGACAAACCAGTGCCCGAGCTTGCACCCGGAACCCACCATACTTATAACTTAGCCAACTCCAACAGAGTCCAGAGACGAGAATAACGGGGAAAATCATATACAAAATCCAGCTATCTACGACTCATTCTTTTTATCCTATAGCAGTCGTGCCGGTACATTGGGCACTAGCTAATATTTTTATAGTAGAGTGACAAGGAGTTAAGGCTCAATAAGCATGGCTTGGGTTTGCACACAAGGACGGGGATCTAATAAATATAAGTGTAAGGCTTGAATATTTGACTAATGCAATATTAACCTATGGGTTATAGCGATAATTTATTGAAACATGGGCTCAATTATGATCAACTGTTTCCACAGAGATGGTCGATGACTTGCCTTGATCAGCAAATGGGGATGGAGGAACCTCGGGGTAGAACTCCTGCTCCTCGACGAACTCGTAGTCTTCTCGATACGGAAAAGTAAACAATACATTCACATTCAATAAAACAGATAAAATTCACCAAATAAAAGAACATACATTGTTGTGGGTGAAGTAATATTTATTATTCTGAGTCTTTGCATTTAACAGTGAATTTTAACCTTTTTAGGATTTTTTCATAATTTATTTTGTTGGAATAATAATTTATCCTAAGGGGTTTTTATTCATTTATTTATTAATAATATTTTGGGCAACAGAAACATACTGTTTTTATGGCATTAATGTGTAGAGAATAATATTCTGGTTTTAACAAAATTTGAATGGTGAAATTTGGAGTTAATTTGAGCAAGATCTGGATTTTCAAAGTTTAAATCAATTTTCTGGATTTTTATTTAAACTAAAAACAGTCTCTGGTCCACGGTGAACCAGGTTCACCGTGAACCCGTGACTATGCGCGTGGACCCGAGCGATCTGGGCCGTTGGATCTGGATCCGGCGGCCAGATGCGAGGCGGGCGGTTTAAATGAAAATGAACGGTTGTGATTAAAACGTGGCGAACGGTTACACGTGGACGCCTGAGATCGCTCGGAGGTTTTAAGTGGCGATCGACGGTCGTGATCGCCCGATACCCCTTCGATCAGATCCGAGGGCTTGGATTAAATCCCGAAGGGATTTAATCGTAGCCCTCCGATCGTGATCGGACGGCCACGATCGCGTCCGGCACGGCACGACGTAAGGGGGCGCATACCCCCTTCGTCTCCGGCGACGGCGGGTTCGGGCGCGGTGGCAGCGGCGGCGGCGAGCGCCTACGTGCCTAGCTAAGGCCAAAAATGGACTGCGGAGGTGATGGGGATCACGATGGTACCTTCTGCGGCGAAGATGGGGGCTAGGAGATGACCGGCGGCGAGCGTAGACGGCGAAGAGTGTTCGAGTGCTCGACGGCGATGGTGGTCCTGCGGTGTATTTGGCCAACGGAGGGGTGGCCGGGGACGGGGAGTCGTCGAGGGTCCCTCTGGTGGCGGTGGCTAGGGCGGGGGAGGCCGGAGTCGACGGCGATGTCTCGCCGGAGGTGGAGCAGAGGGAAAACCCGAAGACGAAGAGGGAGCGCTCCGGTTCACTCGAGCTCGGGCTTTGGCGGTGTGGACTGAACGCGGCGAGGGCGAGGGTTTAAATAGGGGCTCGCCATCGTCCAGATGGCAGGGAATGCCGGGGAACCCGAAGGCTTGTTTCCTTCTCCGGCGAGGTTCCCTTTTCTCCTCGGATATGCTTCCATAAGCACGAAAACGCGTCGGTTTTGTTTGGAAAGGGGTCACCGGAGTTCGGCAAGTCGAGATCGGGCGTCGGTTTGGCAAGGGGGAGCTGGCGGCGGCGGATTTGGAAGGAGGGGTTGCCGGCGATGGAAAGGGGGATCCCTTTCCTTCGGGGAAGACGATCCCGACAGGTGGCCCCCACCTGTCGGCGGGCGAACGAAAAAGGGAAGGGCCGACAAGCGGGTCCCATCGGTCAGAGAAACCGAAATGGGTGCGAGTGGCTGTCAAGTGGGGCCGGGCGGGCGCGGGCGAGAGGAGAGAGGGGAGGCGAGCGCCGACAGGCGGGCCCCTCTTGTCAGCGAGAGGGCGGCGATGGGCTGGGCCAAAAAGGCCGTTGGGGGGAGTTTCAGGGTTTCGGCCCGTTTAGGATTAAAATTGATTTCTGATTTTAAATAATTCCAGAAAATCAAATATTTGATTAAGGGTTGATTCACTGTTGACAAAAATTTGTAAAAATTCCTAAAATTATATCTGGGTCTCTAGTTCATCTCATAAAATTTTCAAGTCCAGATTTTAAGTATTTCTCCCTGTTTAGCTTTATTTGGGTTCTTTTGGGATTTTTCCTTTAATAAGAAATTCAGAAATGATTTAAATAATATTTTCTTTTTATTTTATTCCTTTTTAATTTCTGGGGTGTTACAGGCACGGATATCGACAACCGCAACAACATGGAGCCTACCCTTGAAGACATTCCCGCAGAAGACTGAGCAGAGATCGAGGCAAAGATGAAGGCGCTTCAGGACCTCATGCGTGGAAGCTATGTCAAGACATGTGCGGGCTTCATCAAGCGCGACATCAACATCCCCCACATTGCTCGGATCCAGGTAACATCAGTACCGCCTCATTTGTCTTCTTTAGAGATTGAGCAAAAGATAGTCGCATCAGTAGACCAGGCCGTTAGCGCTTCGCTAGCCAACCATTTAGATTCGGAAGTTAGCTCTCAAGTAGAAGCGACACTTAGAAGGTTCGGCTTTATCGAGGCTGCACCTCTAGCTCCTATTACTAGTATACCTCTGGTAAATCATGTTTACAGCAGAACTGATGGTAGTACTGGCAAAACCATTACGTCTCCAGCCTCAACGTCCATGGTCGAGACCAGTTATTATGCTTACGGCCAAGCTAGAACCACGTACCATGTGTCTTCCCCACCTACGCTGACGCCATCTTTGCCCACGCTGCCTGCACCACTTGCACATGCGCATAGGCTCGAACACGACGTACAGTGTAACAGCCCCAGAATTAAAATAAAAAAATGAGGGAAATAAATTTTCTGGAACAAAATGATTTATTTAATTAAAGAAAAGGCTAAATGAACTCAATTAAAGCAAATGAGGAAGAAATATTTCAAATCTGTAGCTGAAAAATTTATGGTGGAGTCTAGAGGCCAAGAAACATTTTTGAGAATTTTTACAAAATTTTTCCAACAGTGCTTCAAGCCTTAAGCAAATATTTGAATTTTGGGAATTATTTTAAATAGAAAATACATTTTAAAGATTATTGGGCCGCCTCCCTCCTTTCCTCCCTCGGCCTAGCCTAGTCCGATGCCCGAGCCACTGATAGGAGGGATCCGCCTGTCGGCGCCGACCCCCCCCCTCTCCTCTCCCTCATGCTCGGCCGGCCCACATGCCAGCCTCACACGTGCGCCCCCCTCTAGCTGCCATCCCTGGCCCACCCGTCAGCCCCGCCCTGCGCCCCTCAGCCGCTGGCAGCGATGGCCCACTTGTCGGCGCCCCGTTCCCTAGCACACGGCCTATGACAGGTGGGCTCCACCTATCATTTCTGTCTTCCCCGATGGAAGGGGGGATCCCCTTCCATGCCGGTGGCCCCTTTCCAATTTTAGCCGCCGGTCGCCAGATCCTGCCGATCCAACCACGGATCCCGACCCCCCCATCTCCGGTGATCGCTTTCCCGCAGTTCCCCACGCGCCTTCACCGTAAATGGCATAAAACCGAGCATTAGGAAAGCTCGCCGGCGCTAGATGGAATCCCCTCGGATTCGCATCGGTGGCCTACCAATTAGACGCCGGCGAGCCCCTATATGAGGCCTCCCACCTCGCCGCACTCCGCCACGACGCCAGAACCCTAGGTCATCGCAATACTGAGCGCCGCCATCCACTTTTCCCTTTTCTCCTCTGCTTCGGCTCCTGCAAGCCCTCGCCGGCGCCCCGAGGCACCGCCACCCTCGCTGCCGACCTCTCCGGGATCGCCTCCGCCCCCTCTACCCTGGTCTCGCCTCTGTTGGGATGAATCGCCGCCGGATCACCGTTGCCACCATCGACCTGAAGGTCTTCATCACCTCCCCTCACCGCCGGCTACCTCCGGTCTCCGTCCGTCCCTACTTCTGGTACGGATGTGACCCTTGAGCTATGCTCGTTCCATTTTTACGCTCGGATTAGCCCCTAGGCCACCGCAACCGCCGTCGCACGCCTCGCCGTCGCCGGGGAAGATGGTACCCCTCGCCGTCGTCCTATGTCGTGCATGTTCTCATCGTGGCCGTCGGATCTGAGGGGGACGGCTGCGATTAAAACCCCAGATCAAGGGCCCAGATGGCCTTGACCGACATTGACCGGTACGGGCTCATCTGAGCCGTCCGATCTCATTTAACCGCCCGCCCCGCCGGCGACCATCGGATCTGGATCGAACGGTCTAGATCTAGCCGGTCTAGCGCACAGTGCGCGGGTCCATGGTGGACCTGGCTCACCGTGGACCCACGCCTGTTTTCTGTTTAAAATAAAATTCAGAAAATGGTTTAAAACTTCAAAAATTCATATCTTTCTCGAATTAAATCCAAATTTCACCATTTTAATTCTGGAAAATTTGTCCTTTTATTCTCTACACTTTTATGCAATAAAAACAATATGTTTATTTGGCACAAAATATTCTTATTAAATAATAAAGAAAAGTCCCCTTTAGGATTCAAATTAATATTTCATTAAATAATTCAGAAAAACCCTTAAAATTTATAGATTAATTTCAGAGGATCTAATAACTCCATTTCCCTGTTTTTAAGTCAATAAAAATAGAATGTTCATTTTATTCTATTAAATAGTATTACAAAAGCCTTAATAGGATAATTAATTAATTCTGATAATAAAATTCCAAGTCTTTATAAAAATATCATGAAAATTTATATAATAACTTTAGAAGACATAATAACTTACTTTCACTATTTTAATACAACAAACATGGTAGGGTTACTTTGTACACTTTTGTTTACCATTAATAGGAAAGTAAAGACCCCTTAGGATAAAATGCTTAATACAATTTATAAAATTCAGGAATCTCTTTAAAAACCAATCTTAAATATTTAGGAAATAATTTCCTAGAATTTAAGATTCTATCTCCTTTACTTAATCCCACAAAAACATGTATGCTTGTATGATTGGTTTTTGGATTGTTTATTGAATGTTGTGTTTACTTTTCCGTATCGAGAAGACTACGGTGCCGTCGAAGAGCCAGAATATTTTCCAAAGGTTCCACCATCTCCATTCACCAATCAAGGCAAGTCACAACCCCCATTTTGATCATCATTGAGCCCATGTTTTAATAAAGTATCGCTATAACTCATAGGATAATATTGCATTAGTCAAATCTCAAGCCCTACACTTATATTTATTAGATCCCCGTCCTTGTGTGCAAACCCAAGCCATGCTTCTTGAGCCTACACTCCTTGTCACTCTACAAATATTATATTAGCTAGTGTCCAATGTACCGACACAACTGCTATAGGATAAAAAGAATGAGTCGTAGATAGATGGATTCTACTATATGAATTTCCCCGTTAATCTCGTCTCTAGACTCTGTTGGAGTTGTGTAGCGCCCCGATTTATCGAATCAGAACATTATTGAATTTCCAAAAAAAACAATAATACAAGAGGTTCATCATGCGACAACGTACATACGACAAGCATTCATGGTACGCAGACCATATTATTACATAAGAGTGTAATTAAAATAATAAAAATAAACTGCATGACGAACGTTTTCTTCAGGATCTTTCTTCTTGACTGGGTCGCTACTCCAGACCGTCTTCGTAGTAGACATCCTCTGTGGGGTCCAACGGGTATGAGTACAAAAAGTACTCAACAAGCCACCGCAAATGCAAGTGATAATGCAGGATAATAAACAAAGAAGGGTAATGGCTAACAGTGCGGAAAAGTACATTTTCAGTTATTGCATTTAGTGTAGTCAAGTTTAATCATGCGGAAAAGTAAACATGAGTATCAACAACATCATCTAACTCGAGGAGTACGTTTTACCTCCTCGCACAACAATCCTTACATGTCAAACCATCATGCACATACATATTCAAAGTAATCTAACTGTGGGAGGTCACGCAACCCGCCCTTGACCGTGGGTCTAAGTAAAGTAAAATAAAATAAACACAACATCCAATCAAATAATATAACATCACATAAAAAGCACATAGGTCTAAGTTGGTTTGAATTAAAAATAAATCAAGTTGTTAAGGTTCTGAAGTTCATCTTATAAACAATTTTAAAAGAAATTAAAATGAAGTGTTGTCCTTTGAAAAAGGGTCTTAAAAGTGATTATTCTCATTTTTAAGTTTTCTAATAAATTTAAAATGAAGGGTCCATAGAAAACTTAGTGGTTTGTTCATATTAACAGGAAATAAATAAATATAAGCTTCACTGGAATTTAAATAATTAAATTTATATTTTTACCCTAAGGGTATTTGAATGCTCTTTTAAATAAACATGAAAAAGTCTAAGGTAACATACTGTTTTTATTGAACTAAAGTGTAGAGAATAAAATTATAAAATTTCTAGAGTTGAAATGACAATTTTTAGAGTTCAAACGTGCCAGATATGAATTTTTGAAGTTTAAAAGCATTTCTGGAATTTAATTAAACCAAAAACAGGCGTCAGTCCACGGTGAGCCGAGACCACCGTGCACCTGCGCACTGTGCGCGTGTGCCGGATCAAGATCCACCGTTGGATCGTGATCGGGCGGTCACGGGCGAGGCGGGGGAGTTAAAATGACGTGGACGGCTGAGATTATAACGCTGAACCGGTACATATCGTGCGGCTCAGATGCGATGCGGGATTTTAAACATAACGAACGGCTGAGATTATAACGTACCCTTTCGCCGAGATCTAACGGATCCGATTAAACCGCACGAGGGATTAAATCGTCACCGCTGTATCCCAATCGCGCGGTTGCGATCGAATCCGACACGGCACGTGTCGGGGGGGTTTGTACTCGTCTTCCCCGACTCCGGTGACGTGATGGCGAGCGATTCTGATGACGTCGAGTACTATCTGGCCTAACTAAAGCCAAATACATAACGAGGGAATTAAGGGGAACACGAAGGTACCCTTGCGGTGGCGAATGGTCGACGGAGCGAGGCCGGCAACGAGCGGAGGCGGCGAAGGTGTTCGGGTCCTTGGCGGCGACGGCGATCCAGCGGGGTTTGACGTCGATGGAGGGGTGGCCGAGGTTGGTGACGTCCTTGCGGTCACAGAGGTGCGGTCGGCGTGGACGGAGAGGGACTCCGGCGACGGCGAGCGACGGCTAGAGGACGGGCGGCGGTGGTGCGCTAAAGCTTGGAGTGAGGGCGTTCTGTGCATTCTCGCAGTGTGTGAGCGTGGGGGTGAAATGCGGGTGGCCAGGGGGTTTAAATAGGGCCATCGGCGGGGGGCAGAGGGGGCGTAATCGACGGTGGCCGGGAATAAACGCGTTTAAACACCGGCGAGCTCGGGTTGAATTCGGTTCATCGAACCTAGACGTGAATCGGTCGGGTTTAATTGGGGGAAACAGTCGCCGTGGACCGGGGGTGGTAATGGCGGGCTCAATTTGAGGGGAGGGGGTCGGGGGCAGGGGATCCGAGGCAAGTTATTGCGTCGGCCGGCGAGGGGGGGGAATTTGGGGGCGGATCTCGCGAGGAAGACGAATCCGACAGGTGGGGGCCACTGGCCAGCGAGCACGAGCAAGGGTGGCGACTGACGGGTGGGGTCGGGCTCGGCCGAGGGAGTGGGCTGGTTGGCGCTGACGGGTGGGGTCGGGCTATCGGGCGCGCGCGTGAGGGGTGGAGGGGGTCACTGACGGGTGGGCTCCACCAGTCAGATGGTGCGCATGGGAGGGAGTGGGCTGGGCCAGTCGGGAGAGAGAGAAAAGGAGGGAAGGGAGCCCATTACTGTTTTAAAGGTTTTCTGATTAAAAATAATTGAAGAAAATAGATTAAATTATTTGGGGCATTTCTAGGGTGGATGAAATTTTGTAAAAATTCTCAAAAATATAACTTGGCCTTGGGAGTTTACACAAAAATTTTCAGCTCTTGGTTTGGTCCTTAACTCTATGTTGTAGTTCAAAATGGTAAAGAGGGGTATTTAAAGGTATTTCCCAAATTAATAAATCCAAGAAATTGAGTTAAATAATATTTTTAATACTTTGAAAATTTGGGGTGTTACAAACCTATCCCTCTTACAAAGAATCTCGTCCTCGAGATTGGAACGTTACTCGAATAACTCGGGGTATTGGGCTTTTAGTTCGTCTTCTTTTTCCCAGGTAGCTTCTTCGGCGGGGTGGTTGTCCCACTGAACCTTGCAGAAGCGAACTACACGACTCCTGGTTACCCTTTCTTTGGTTTCCAAGATCTTGATGGGTTTCTCGATGTAGGTCAAGTCTTCTTGGATGTTGAGCTGTTGAAGATCGGCTTGCTCGGTGGGCACGCGAAGACACTTCTTCAACTGGGAGACGTGGAACACATCGTGAACTCCTGCCAAGGATGGGGGTAGTTCCAGTTGATATGCCACTTCTCCTTGCCGTCGGAGGATCTGAAAAGGTCCGACGTAGCGGGGTGCTAGCTTGCCTTTCATGTTGAACCTTTGAGTGCCTCGGAGGGGAGTGACTCGGAGATAGACATAATCACCCTCCTCAAAGGTTAGGTCTCTTCGACGGTTATCGGCGTATCTCTTCTGTCGGGACTGGGCTATCTTTAACCGGTCCCTTATGATCTTGACCTTCTATTCAGCTTCTCTCAATATGTCTGTCCCAAACAGTTGTGATTCTCCGGTTTGATCCCAGAGCAACGACATTCTGCACTTACGTCCGTAGAGTGCTTCGAACGGGGACATTTGCACGCTGGCTTGATAGCTGTTGTTGTAGGAGAACTCTGCATAGGGTAAGTTCTTGTCCCACATTCCGCCAAAGTCTAGAGCGCAAGCTCTAAGCATATCCTCCCATATCTGGTTGACCCTTTTAGTTTGACCGTCGGTCTATGGATGATAGGCGGTGCTAAAGTTCAGCCGGGTGTCGAGTTTCTCTTGAAGGTTCTTCCAAAACTTGGAGGTAAACTGGCTCCCGCGGTCAGATACAATCTTCTTAGGAACTTCGTGAAGGCACACAATCTGGGTCATATACAACTCGGCCAATTTGGCAACGGTGTAAGTTGTCTTGACGGGGATGAAGTGGGCCACCTTGGTGAGTCGGTCAACGATCACCCAGATAGAATCATGACCGGCTTGGGTCCTAGGTAGTCCCGTGATGAAGTCCATTCCTATCTCTTCTCACTTCCATTCAGGGACTTTGAGAGGCTGCAATAGTCCACCAGGCCTTTGATTCTCTGCCTTGACTCGCCGGCATGTGTCGCACTTGGCGACATACTCAGCTATTTCTCTCTTCATGCTGACCCACCAATTTTTTTCCTTCAGGTCTTGATACATCTTGGTACTCCCGGGATGAATGGAGTATAGAGTATCGTGGGCTTCAGGAAGGATGAGGGTCTTCATCTCAGGCTTGTCGGGCACGCATATCCGGTTTCCGAACTAGATGGTACCATGCTCGTTCTCAGAAAATCCGGGGACTTTACCCTTCCGCATGTTCTGTTGGATCTCCAAGATGTCCGGGTCTTCCTTCTGCTTTTCTCGGATCTGGTCTATCAAGACAGGTCGAGACTCCAAGGCAGCGAGGTACGCTCGGGTGGTGATCCCTAAATTCAGCCTTTCCATCTCCTTGTAAAGTAAAGGAGCCTGGTCCTGAATCATGGTGGCTTTGTAGTACCCTTTTCGACTAAGGGCGTCTGCCACCACATTTGCCTTGCCTGGATGTTAATGGATGCCCAAGTCGTAATCCTTGATCAGTTCCAACCATCTCCTTTGCCTGAGGTTCAGGTCCGGTTGGGTGAATATGTACTTGAGGCTCTTGTGGTCGGTGAAGACCTCACACCGATTCCCCACAAGGTAGTGTCTCCATATCTTCAAGGCATGAACCACGGCCGCTAACTCCAGGTCGTGGGTTGGGTAGTTCAGCTCATGCGGTCTCAGTTGTCGGGAGACGTAGGATATCACCTTCCCTTCTTGCATTAAGACGCATCCCAATCCTTGACGAGAGGCATCACAGTAGACGTGGAAGTCTTTCCGGATGTCTGGCAGAGTCAGAATAGGAGCTGACACGAGCTTCTTCTTGAGGGTCTAGAAGCTTTCTTCGTAGTCTGGGGTCCATTCGAATTTCACTTCTTTTTGCAACAGCGTGGTCATAGGTTTGGCGATCTTCGAAAAATTCTCGATGAACCGGCGGTAGTATCCGGCTAATCCGAGAAAGCTCCGGATCTCGGTCACGGTCGTGGGCTGCAGCCAGTTGGTCACTGCTTCCACGGTGGTCGGGTCCACTGCTATTCCTTCGGCAAATACGACATGGCCTAGGAATTTTACCTCAGACGACCAAAATTCGCATTTGCTGTATTTGGCGTACAATTGCTGCTCCCTTAGCTTTCCGAGGGTCGGACGGAGGTGAGCCTCGTGTTCTTCTTTGGACTTGGAGTAGACGAGGATATCGTCGATGAACACCACGATGAACTTATCCAAGAACTCCATGAAAACGTTGTTCATCATGTTCATGAAAAAGGCCGGGGCATTCGTGAGTCCGAACGACATCACATTATACTCGTAGAGTCCATAGCGGGAGGTGAAGGCAGTCTTGGGTATGTCCTCTTCTCTAATCCTCAATTGGTGATAACCTGACCTGAGGTCAATCTTAGAAAACACCGAGGATCCCTTCAGTTGATCGAACAGGTCGTCGTTCCGAGGCAATGGGTACTTGTTCTTGATGGTTACATCGTTTAGGGCTTTATAGTCCACGCACATCCTCTTGGTCTTGTCCTTCTTTATGGCAAAGATGACCAGTGCACCCCAGGGTGAGGTACTCGGTCGGATGTACCGTTTCTTCTCTAGGTCTTCTATGTTGCTTTTGACCTCGGCTAATTCATTGGCGGCCATCCGGTATGGGCGCTTAGAGATTGGAGTGGTCCCGGGGACAAGTTCGATTCTGAATTCGATGTCTCGCTTGGGAGGCATTCCTGGTAGGTCTTCAGGGAAGACGTCCATGAACTCCTTGACTATGGGGACTTCTTCAAGAGCTAGCGAGTGGAGGGAGGCTTCGAGTGGTTGGTGACTGGTCATCTGAAAAGTGACGGCTTCGCCTTCAAGGTTGGTCACTATGACGGACTTGTTGGCACAGTCGATCACTCCCTTGTGCTTCATCAACCAATCCATCCCTAGGATGAGGTCGAGTCCGGTGCATTTTATGAGGACTGGCTCGACCCAGAATAATACTCCTTGGATCTCTATCTGAACCTTGGGACTGTATAAGTGGGCTAAGGTTCTATCGCCGGGGGTGGCCATCATCATGGGGATGGATAGAGGGAGTACGTCCAATTCGTTGATTTGCACAAAATCTTCCGAGATGAAGGAGTGTGTCGCTCCAGAGTCAAATAAAATCATAGCTGGTACGGAATTTACGGTAAACGTACCGAGTATGACTTCGGGAGCCTCCTGAGCTTCCTCCGCGTTGATGTGGTTGACGTGGGCACGAACCGCCTGGTTGGGTGCCGCGTCTTGGGGCTGCTTGGGGTGGGGACACTGGTGCGAATAGTGCCCTTCCTTCCGGCAGTTGAAGCAGACAATCGACCTCCCTTGGTGATCCTTCAAGATCGGGGCCTTGGCGGATGGCATCGGCTGAGCGGCCGGAGCTGGTGGAGCAGGGCGAGGATGCCTGGCGTTGGATCCACCGGCGGCGTGAGGCGGCCTATAGGCGGGCCAAGGATGGTAGGCGGGCACTGGTGGTGGAGGGACGAAGCGGGGCCTCTGAGAGTTCGCCTGTTGATGCTTGAAGGCGATCATTTTCCTCTTCTTGAGGTCCAACCTGTTCTGCTCAGTCTCTTGGATGAGCGCTTTATTGACTAGCCGTTGGAAGTCGGTGTAGTCGGTGGCGACGAGCTGGATGGACAGCTCATCCTTGAGGCCCTGGAGGAACTTGGCTTGGCGGAGGGCGTCGGTCCGCACCTCTTCCGGCGTGTAGCGAGCCTGGCGGTTGAAGTCATGGAGGTACTCCATGACAGTCCGACTGCCTTGTTGCAGGTTGCGGAACTCCTGCTGCTTGACCGCGATAACTCCGGCGGGGACGTGGGTGGCGCGAAAGGCGATGGTGAACTCCGCCCATGTCACCACATGGTCCTCAGGCTGGGACTCGCGGTAGTTGTCCCACCATTCGGCGGCGGGACCTTGGAGCTAATGAGTGGTGAAGGCCACTCGCTCTCGGTCGGTGCAGGGGAGGAGGTCAAGCTTCTTTCCAATGGTGTGGAGCCAATCTCCGGCCTCCATGGGGTTGGTGGTGCTCGAGAAGATGGGCGGGCACACGCGCAGAAACTCCGAGAGTTGGGGAGCAGGTGCGGGTGCTGGTGCGTGAGGGGCGGTTTCCCCATTCTGCAGACGTCCAACTGAGCTTGTTGGTGCTGCATCTGAGTGAGGAGGGCGGTGATTAGCTGGTTCTGATTCGCCATCATCTCCGCCAAGGTAGGGTGGTTGGCGGAGGGCGATCCAGACTGACGTGGGCTCGTTGCACCCCAGTTGGGTACAACACCCTCGGGCGCGTCACGGCTTCCTCCTTCTTCGTTGTTGGAGCCAGTGTTCTGGTGGTCGGCCATCTTCTGAATATACGAGGTTATAAGGCAAAAGATGATGACAATACACTTAAAGAAAATAGCTCATAAAGCTCATGCATATAAACCAAGTGGTGAGAATTGTTTATTACAACCAAGCTCTTATTCTACCCACAACACAACTCGTTGTAGGTAGCACCACATACAAAATCATTCTATTGGAAAAGAAAACGGTATCTAGCGCCTACTCGCCACCGGAGGCGGTCTCTGTGCTCTCGGAACCACAAGTACGCGGCTCCTGAGGGATGGTGGGCTCGAGAAAGTTCTCGATGATGGGGTCGGAGACGAGGCCGGGGCGCGGTGCAGGGGCGCTGGTGGATGGTCCGGCGGTGGAGGGATGTGGCGGGATCTGCTTGGGGTGAGGGATCGGCTCGCGGATGGGCTTCCTCTTCCTAGGGAGGAGGGGAACCATCTCCGCGATGTCTTTCTGCAGCTGCATAATCTTGCGCTGTAGTTCGCCATTCTGCTGGATCAAGTTCTTTGTGTCCTCACGAAGAAACTCAACCACCTCATGGTGCTCATCGACGTTGAGCACCGCCTCTGTATGGAGGTCGTCCATAGCCTGAAGAAGGCGCGACTGCCGGGCCATGACCGGATCACGCACGGAGTGAACTCCGAGGTAGATGCTACGGTAGGCACCGGGAGTGCGCTTCGGCACAAGCTGGAAAGACGAGTTCTGAAGACGATCATCGTAGATCATCCTCAGCTCCATAAGAGCCTGTAGGGCGACTCGTTGGCACGTGACGTCCAACGTCGGGCCTCCAAGCACGGTGGTGTAGGACGGCAGATGCTCTCCGGAGCCGTGGACTATGAGGGAGACGTCGTAGGGTCTGGCAAATTCCTCCAAGTACACTCCTTGAAATTCGGGCTCGAAGAGGAACCTGAGGAATGTGAGCATCATGCGGAGCTCCCTGACGAAGCCCTCGAAGTGGCGGCAGTAGCTGTGGACTTGGTAGACAGGCATCTACAAAACAGCAAGTTGAAGAAAAAGTGAGGGGAGGAACAAAGTTTATAAATTAGGTTTTCGAGAAATAATTTTCTGGAGCTATTGGCTAGGCGGGTCTGTTTGCCTTCCTACAGTCAAGTCAGCTCTGATACCATCTTGTAGCGCCCCGATTTATCGAATCGGAACATTATTGAATTTCCAAAGAAAAACAATAATACAAGAGGTTCATCATGCGACAACGTACATACGACAAGCATTCATGGTACGCAGACCATATTATTACATAAGAGTGTAATTAAAATAATAAAAATAAACTGAATGACGAACGTCTTCTTCAGGATCTTTCTTCTTGATTGGGTCGCTACTCCAGACCGTCTTCGTAGTAGACATCCTCTATGGGGTCCAACGGGTATGAGTACAAAAAGTACTCAACAAGCCACCGCAAATGCAAGTAATAATGCAGGATAATAAACAAAGAAGGGTAATGGCTAACAGTGCGGAAAAGTACATTTTCAGTTATTGCATTTAGTGTAGTCAAGTTTAATCATGCGGAAAAGTAAACATGAGTATCAACAACATCATCTAACTCGAGGAGTACATTTTACCTCCTCGCACAACAGTCCTTACATGTCAAACCATCATGCACATACATATACAAAGTAATCTAACTATGGGAGGTCACGCAACCCGCCCTTGACTGTGGGCTCGGCTTTTTGAAAAGATTTAAGACTCTGATAAGAGATGTACTACTGTACCTACAAGGCACGCACTCATCCCAAACGAGATGACCCATACCACGGGAACTCGTGCCAAAACCTCAGCATGAAATGCTCCAAGCGATAACCACCCGCTCTAGGTTTCGCCGGCGCGCCGGGCCGCTTCCCGACTAACGTCGCACCCCTTTTGCGCCACGTCGGTACAAGCCACCTACAGGTGCTGCTTGACCCATCTCCAAATGGTGGCCTCGGTTTGGAACAATCCATACCTTAGTTAGGACTTACCCATTAGACTTGTGGTTAGTACGGAAGTGTATTGCAACAGATCCCTCAGACCGGTCCTTATAGTGCCCCGGGTGCTACCGACCAATGCCCTAGCTTGCACCCGGAACCCACCACGCATACACTCACAACCATAACTCGAACACCGACAGAATTCCAAGGATAAGAAATAACGGGGATCATATAGTAGAACCATTTTACTACGACTCATTTTTAATCCTATAGCAATCGTGTCAATACATTGGACACTAGCTAATATCATTTGTCATATGGTGACAAGGAGTTTAGGCGAGATAGCATGGCTTGAGTTGCTTATCAAGGTCAGGGGATCCTAAATAAATATATTGTCAGGGTTTCATTTGACTAATGCATGTATAACCTATGTGTTTTAGCGATAGTTTAATAAAACATGGGTTCAATATGCTCAAAAGATTGGTTTGGTGACTTGCCTTGTTCAGCGAAGGGTGAGGGAGGAACTTCCGGGAAATATTCCGGCTCCTCGATGGCGTCGTAGTCTTTCCAATATAAATAAAGTAAAATAAAATAAACACAACATCCAATCAAACAATATAACATCACATAATAAGCACATAGGTCTAAGTTGGTTTGATTTAAAAATAAATCAAGTTGTTAAGGTTCTGAAGTTCATCTTATAAACAATTTTAAAAGAAATTAAAATGAAGTGTTGTCCTTTGAAAAAGGGTCTTAGTGATTATTCTCATTTTTAAGTTTTCTAATAAATTTAAAATGAAGGGTCCGTAGAAAACTTAGTGGTTTGTTCATATTAACAGGAAATAAATAAATATAAGCTTCACTAGAATTTAAATAATTAAATTTATATTTTTACCCTAAGGGTATTTGAATGCTCTTTTAAATAAACATGAAAAAGTCTAAGGTAACATACTGTTTTTATTGAACTAAAGTGTAGAGAATAAAATTATAAAATTTCTGGTGTTGAAATGACAATTTTTAGAGTTCAAACGTGCCAGATATGAATTTTTGATGTTTAAAAGCATTTCTGGAATTTAAATTAAACCAAAAACAGGCGTCGGTCCACGGTTAGCCGAGACCACCGTGCACCTGCGCACTGTGAGCGTGCGCCGGATCAAGATCCACCGTTGGATCACGATCGGGTGGTCACGGGCGAGGCGGGGGAGTTAAATGACGTGGACGGCTGAGATTATAACGCTGAACCGGTACGTATCGTGCGGCTCAGATGCGATGCGGGATTTTAAACATAACGAATGGCTGAGATTATAACGTACCCTTTCGCCGAGATCTAACGGATCCGATTAAACCACACGAGGGATTAAATCGTCACCGTTGGATCCCGATCGCGCGGTTGCGATCGAATCCGACACGGCACGTGTCGGGGGGGTTTTGTACCCGTCTTCCCCGACTCCGGTGACGCGACGGCGAGCGATTCCGGCGACGTCGAGTACTATCCGGCCTAACTAAAGCCAAATATGTAACGAGGGAATTAAGGGGAACACGAGGGTACCCTTGCGGTGGCGAATGGTCGACGGAGCGAGGCCGGCGACGAGCGGAGGCGGCGAAGGTGTTTGGGTCCTTGGCGGCGACGGCGATCCGGCGGGGTTTGACATCGACGGATGGGTGGCCGAGGTTGGTGACATCCTTGCGGTCACGGAGGTGCGGTCGGCGTGGATGGAGAGGGACTCTGGCGACAGCGAGCGACGGCTGGAGGATGGGCGGCGGTGGTGCGCTAAAGCTTGGAGTGAGGGCGTTCTGTGTGTTCTCGCAGTGTGTGAGCGTGGGGGTGAAATGCGGGTGGCCAGGGGGTTTAAAAAGGGCCATCGGCGGGGGCAGAGGGGGCGTAATCGACGGTGGCCGGGAATAAACACGTTTAAACGCCGGCGAGCTCGGGTTGAATTCGGTTCATCGAACCTAGACGCGAGTCGGTCGAGTTTAATTGGGGGAAACAGTCGCCGTGGACCGGGGGTGGTAATGGCGGGCTTAATTTGAGGGGAGGGTTCGGGGTAGGGGATCCAAGGCGAGTTATTGCGTCAGCCGGCGAGGGGGGGATTTGGGGGCAGATCTTGTGGGGAAGATGAATCTGACAGGTGGGGGCCACTGGCCAATGAGCGCGAGTGAGTGAGGGTGGCGACTGACGAGTGGGGTCGGGCTCGGCCGAGGGAGTGGGCTGGTTGGCGCCGACAGGTGGGGTCGGGCTGTCGGGCGCGCGCGCGAGGGGGAGAGGCGGTCACTGACAGGTGGGCTCCACCGGTCAGATGGCGCGTGCGGGAGGGAGTGGGCTGGGCCTGCCGGGTAGAGAGAGAAAA
This sequence comes from Zizania palustris, assembly GCA_019279435.1. Taxonomy (NCBI): domain Eukaryota; kingdom Viridiplantae; phylum Streptophyta; class Magnoliopsida; order Poales; family Poaceae; genus Zizania; species Zizania palustris. The sequence goes on from JAAALK010000288.1 coordinate 18,435,264, forward strand.
GGAGGGAAGGGAGCCCATTACTGTTTTAAAGGTTTTCTGATTTAAAATAATTGTAGAAAATAGATTAAATTCTTTGGGGCATTTCTAAGTTGGATAAAATTTTGTAAAAATTCTCAAAAATATAACTTGGCCTTGGGAGTTTACACAAAAATTTTCAGCTCCTGGTTTGGTCCTTAACTCTATGTTGTAGTTCAAAATTGTAAAGAGGGGTATTTAAAGGTATTTCCCAAATTAATAAATCCAAGAAATTGAATTAAATAATATTTTTAATACTTTGAAAATTTGGGGTGTTACAAGTTGGCTATGTTATAAGTATGGTGGGTTCCGGGTGCAAGCTCGGGAAGTGGTTGGTCGCACCTGGGGCACTATAAGGACCGGTCTGCGGGATCTGTTGCAAAGCACTTCTGTACCAACCACAAGTCTAATGGGTAAGTCCTAACTGAAAGTATGGAACAATCCGACTCGATGCACCATAGTGGAGGGGGCAAGGGGCAACCTGCGGGTGACTTGTACCAACGTGGCTCAAGGGGGGTATGGTGAGGCTCGACGCGTCGGGACACCATATGAAACCCATAAGAGGGTGTTGTCGGGTCGAGGAGGACCATATGGAAGGTTTTGGCATGAGTTCCCATGGTATGGGTTATCTCGTTACACTTAGGTGTGAGTGATGAGTGCGTGCCTTGTCGGTACAGTGGTACATCTTTGATCAGAGTATTTAATCTTTTTGAAAAGCCGAGCCCACGATCAAGGGCAGGTTGTGTAACTACTCGCAGTTAGTTTACTATTGTTTGAATGGTTGAGTTATTCATGGCATGTAAGGACTGTTGAGCGAGGTGGGGCTGACTGTACCCCTCGAGTTAGAAGATGATGATGCATACACATGTTTACATTTCAGTACTAATAACTTGATCACATTTAATTGCTTTACAATTATGCTTTTCTGCAAAATTAGCCACTATCTCCCTGTTATTACTCTGCATTATATTTGCATCCGGTGGCTTGCTGAGTACGATTGTACTCACCCCCGTTGACTTACACCACCAGAGCCCATCTACTACGAGGAGGATGAAGGTCTGGAGTAGCGACACAGTTTTGGAATCCGCGCACTGTTTAGGGAGTGCACCGACTTCTTACCTAGGGGTCGAGCTAGAGTTTACCGAAAGTCGTACCTTGATCATTTTGATACAATACCCTACCCTCGCGGATATAGAGTCCTTGAATTCACTAAGTTCGATCGCGAAGGTAACAAAACCACACTAGAGCATGTTAGTCAATTTTTAGCACAGTGTGGAGAAGCTAGTGGGTCGGACGCTCTAAAACTTAGACTATTTTCTCTCTCGCTATCCAGCGCCACTTTCAGTTGGTTTTCGGCACTCCCGCCGAACTCCATCCAAATGTGGGCTGAATTAGAACAAAAATTCCATGACTACTTTTACACGGGTGAAACAGAACTTAGGCTTTCACACTTGACATCGGTTAGGCAAAAATCTAACGAGAGCATCTCTGAGTATATCAAGCGTTTTAGGGATACTAGAAACCGATGTTTTAGTCTTAATATTTTAGAAAGGGATTTGGAGGATCTAGATTTTAGTGGGTTGTGTTTTGAGATTAAGGACAGACTAGACAACCAGCACCTTTTAGAAGTCAGCCAAGTCTTGCAATACGATCTGGTCCAGGAAGGTTGAGCTAAAGATAAAAAGTTTATTAAGACGTTTAACAAGCCTAGAGCTGAAATCCACGTCATGGAACACTCCGACGAAGAGGAATCAGAAGAAGAAAAGGATTTGGCCGACATGTGCGCGGCCAAATGGGTTTGGAACGCTAAGAGTAAGCCTGTCACTTGCTCCGAGTTACGGCCGTCTCCCACCAAGAATCGGCCTAGTGAGGTCAAGTACTCATTTGACATAACTAAGTATGATAAAATATTTGATTTTCTCTTGAGAAACAAGCTTCTGAGATTTCCTAAAGGTCAAGTCATTCCATCTGCCGACGAGATAAAGAAATATTCATACTTTAAGTGGCATGACTCGCATTCGCATAATACTAATGATTGCAATGTTTTTCGATGACAGGTTCAATCGGCCATAGAAGAAGGACGATTGAACGTAGACCACAATACAAAGATGAAGCTATACAAAGACCCCTTCCCCGTCAACACCATCGATTTCAATGAGAGGAGAGTGTTGGTTCGGCCAGAACAGGTTGGTTCCACTAAAGGGAAGGCAGTGATTGTTGGAGAACCTCGCACACGCACGCTCATACCTAAAAATCCTAAAGTGGGAGTGTGGAAGTAGAATGTTAGCACATCTCCTTCGGCTAGGGCTCGCAAGAGGCCAAAGGTAACTTATCAAATGTTGTTGAACAAACACCAGAGAAAAGCCAAGGAAACAAGCCCCCGCACCAAAAGGCTAAGTCAGCTGAAGGGGCCAAGGGGTTCGGAGGGTGGCTTCGGACCACAGCAGCCGAGCCCTCCGCATGGGGGCTTCGGACCGCAGTGGCCGAGCCCTCCACATAGTGACTTCGGGCCACAGTGGCCTAGCGCCCCTTATGGTGCCTTCGGACCTTAGTGGCCAAACCCCCCGTATAGTGGCTTTGGACCCCAATGGCCAAGCCCCATGTAGAACGAGTTTGGCCCCCAATTGTCGAACCTTGCACCACTCTAGACGAGCCCTTCGACAGGAGGCTTCGGCCCATACTGGCCGAACGTACCCCCGGTCTGGCAGGACCCTTCGCTGATATGGTCTGAGACACTGTCGACTTTGCCGAGTCCTCCTCCAACTAACATGTTCGGCTCACAGTGGGCGAAGCCACTGGAGCCGCCGATGCCTCCTCCATACAACTGGGCAGGGACTCCATGGGCTCCGTACGTATCACAACCGGAGTACCCTCCACAACATAACACTATTCCTTGTTTTCCTTCAGAGTATTATGACTGGCAAGGACAAACAGACACGGCGGAGGGAGTCATCATCCACAGGCTGTCCGTGGTTCCTCTGAACCAACTCGTGCAGAACGAAGTCGAAGAAGGATGCAAAGAGGCAAAGGACAGGGAGGCCGAAGCCATCACAGTCAGAGTAGGGTCTCAGGAAGTCCCAATCCCGAGGGCCCTTTTGTCGAAGCCTTGCAAAGGTATGTCTCCCACTCCGGCTGAAGCCTACGCCGGAGCCAGGTCTGATCGGCCGAATGAGGCCGGTCTGATTGCCGGGGTCCGCAGCAAAGGTCCCTCCGAATACAGAATGTGCGAGGCTGAGCTGGACAACATCACTTCAGCCAAAATTAACAGGAACTAGGCAGTGGCACCAGTGTAGAACCGAAAGTAGCGACCAGAGGGGGTGAATGGGTGCCTAAAAAATTCTTTCGAATTAAATGGCCTTCTCCCAACACCCAACGCACCTCGACAGACAATTAGCAGAAGCTAAACAGATCACAAGTACTTAAGATAATCTAGCCTAAAGACGACCGATGTCCTAGTCGAAAAGACACCAACACAGTGCTTAAAGGCAGATTAAATTAACTCACAGTTCAAAAGACAGTTCCTGAAATGATTCACCAAACACACTTATAATCCATCAAGTATATCCAAACCATCCACAATATTTAATGCATTTAAACTAAACAAAATAAATGCATATGAATAATACCATTCATAGATAATTCAAAATACACTAAGAAAAATAGAGATATATCAATAACTAATCATTGTGCATTCTAAACTAAACTGCTTCTAGAAATTAACTCTTTTAAACTATTCATGAATAAAAATTATGTGTGCACTAAAAAGGTTTTAGCAGCCCCAAATTAAACGTGAATTCACTAATCAGATTTCACGCTAAACAAGAATAGAGAGTTACTATTTTAATTAATTGACCTGAAAAATAGGAGATTAAATGGGAAAAATTTACTTGCATTTAATGCCGTGGGATGTCTCCGATGTTACTGCCGTGCAGCAACCTACCGCACAGCAAATCGCCTTCTCGTCGAAGCAAAACCAGCACCCGATGCAAGCACCTGCTCCGGTTGACAGCCTGAGGACCAAAATGTTGTCCGCGTGCACAGGCGTTCGCGTGCTACTCCCCGCGCCGAGCCGTGCTGCAGAAGACTTCCTACGTGACTTCGCCTTGACTACCGCGCTGGGAGATGCAACGAATCATGTGCCCTGACCAGCTTTGAGTGACCCCGAGTTCCGCGCCAAGCCACCTGCACCGAAGCCTTGGATTCCTGTGCCCGCATGCACTGCGTCATGCGCACACACCGACGCTGAAGTGCTCCCCGCGCAGGAAAACGAGAGGCATTGGGCGCCGATTTTCTGTGGGCGTATATCCACAAAACGACGGCGCGGTTACGAGATGGTGAACCGGCGGGAGGTAAAACTGAAAAAGGCATCAAGACCGACGGCAAAAGCCCAAGGGCACTGTGCGTGAGAGAAAACCGAGAAGGACGATTGCAGCGACAGCTAAAAAAACTGAACTCGAATTTTTAATTGAAAATGAGTTGACTCCAATCCTAGGGGTTCGGGCCTATTTATAGGGTAGTCCAACAAAAGGGAAAAAAGACAAATTTACCCCTAAGGTAAATTACACTAATGTTGAAAATAAAAATGGAAAATTACCGAACTGCCCTTAGGGTTTTTTTAGACTCGATTAACATAGACTGTGGGCCTAAAGGCAAAATAATAAAATCCTAAATAAAGATAATCAGCGGTCGTCAGTTTTGCGCCAAAACTGACAAAGCGTCCAGCGTCTTCGCATCGGGTACCCAGATTGGGTCGTCCCGATTCCTCGGCTCCCTCAGCCTGGCAATCACTCGCCGCCCATGTACCTAAGTCAATCCGGGTCAACAGACCAGTGGATCCTCTGCCGCTCCTAGCCCATGTACTCGGATTGGGTCATCCCGACTCCGTAGCCCCTCTGCCCGGTAGTCCCTCGCCTCCTGTGTACCTGAGTCACACGTTGCCCAGACACGACAGGCCTCATCTTCTCTTCACGTCTCCTCTTTGACTTCCATTGACAATCACTCATCACATCTAAAGCCATAAGGCCCATGCTCTTCAACATGGCTCTTCAATCTCCCCCTTGATGAGTGCATTGTCAACACCCTCTTCAGCAATTCTTCAGAACCTGCAAAACACGTGGAAACATGAAAACAAAACAAAAAAACAGAAAGAAGAAAATAAATAAAATAAAAGGTTTAACCCTAATGACCAAAAGCCGAACAAAAACCAAAAAACGGTCATTATGGTTAACCAAAAATAAAAACTCAAATGAGTGCAATATCAGAATTATCAAAAGGATATCCAAAGAGTAAAGGCAACTAAAAACTCCCCCTAAAATAAATCCCAGAGAAAGCCAAAACTCCCTCTAAACTCTTCTAAAAGATAAAGTAATCCCAAAATTTTTCCCCCTTGTTGACAATTGGACTCATCAAGTGAGACTAAATGCACTCTAAAAAGAGACACAAACTCAAACTCCTCCTGAAATGCAACTCCCCTTCAAAATATGCAATGAATGCAACTGGGGTGTAGGTGGAGTGTACAAAGCATGCTTCTCAGATATGATTGACTGCAATTACAACATATAGCAAGTATAGCAAAAGAACTACTATCTAAGACACATGGCACGATCAGTGCAACAGATGATATCCAAAGAAAGTCATTAGCACGTATTTTTAGATTTTTGCAAACAAAAGCATCACCACATTATCTAGTTGATAAGCAAAGTAAAGCATGAGATGCAATGGCTAGCTGATATCTACCAAGATAAGCATTGTCCATAACAAAGTGCTTCAGCAAACTTGTTATCTTTTTTATTGTTCGGGCTTTTTCTTTTCCTTTTTAAATTTTTGTCAGGGGTTATTTGTATGTCAACCTTATGCTAACCGACCAAATCAAGCCTAGGCCAGAACTGGACTATAAAAACTTAAGACATTGGTCTTGGCATACATTACATTGTCCTAGTTCATACAAAAGTGCTATGGTAAGTAGTATAGAACAATGCAATGCGACAAAGCAAACCCACCTGGATCTTTTCAAATTATGCATAAAAAAGGCATGGATTTTTCATTTTTCTAATTTTTATCATTTTACAGCATATTTTCCATGTTTAAAGCATATAAATGTCCAAGTTGCATATCTACATCTAAGTAACGATCTAGCTACCAAGCATGTAAAAGATAGTAAAAGCATTTAGCCTACACATGCTAGTTACCAGAAGCAATGGTGATCATTTTTCAATTTTAAAGCATAAAAGCCATGCATATGACAGATATCAGACATATCATGTGAACTGAAGCAAAACATGATCATCGACAGGTATTCAAAAGCATATACAAGCTAGAACAAGTAAAGCAGATCAATCATATAACAGAAGCAAACTCAAAGTGTGATATATGAATATGCATGATATGAACTCACATGAAAAGACTCGAGAAAAGAGTAAAGAAGAAAGAAAACTGACTCAAAAATATCCTAAAAAGGATACACAACTCCCAAATCCCCTCGCAAACGCTCAAAAGTAGACTGCTCTAGGGGTTTGGTGAAAATGTCAGTGAACTGATGATAGGTATCAACTTGAACAAGGTCAATGACACTTTTCTCATATTGATCCCTCGTAAAGTTAAAGCGCACATCAATATGTTTGGTTTTTGAATGAAGACATGGGTTTTTCCCTACACTAATCACGCTGGTACTATCACAAAACAAAGGAACTCTGACAGGGAAGAACAACCCAAAATCTCGCAAAGTAGAAATCATCCAAACCAACTATGAGCAGCAGCTACATACTCAGCCTCAGTAGTAGAAAGCGCAGCTCCAGATTGTTTTCAAGAAGACCGAGAAACTAGCGAAGAACCAAGAAACTAGCAAGTACCAGAAGTCGACTTGCGATCCAGACGACACCCACCAAAATCAGCATCGGAAAAGCTAGATAAATCAAGAGACGATGATGCTAAATAGTAAAGACCTAGATCAAGCGCATATGTAAGGTACATGAAAATGCGCTTGACAGCCTACCGATGAGAAGCGCGTGGTGAAGACTGAAAGCGCGCACACTCCCACAATGAACTAAATGTCCGGTCTCGTCATTGTCAAGTACAGCAGTGATCCGATCATCCCTCGATACTCTCTCTCGTTGACCTTGACGCCGCTCTCGTCCTTGTCCAGACCCCCAGATGTACCCATTGGGGTTATCTGAGGCTTCAGCTCTCCATCGAAGTCGAACTTCTTTAGCATGTCCCACGTATACTTGCTCTGGTGGATGAAGATGTTGTCCTTGGTATGCTTGATCTGGATCCCTAAAAAGTACTTGAGCTCACCCATGAGGCTCATCTCAAACTCACTGTGCATCTGCTCAGAAAACTTGGACACAAGCTCATTAGTAGAACCACCAAAAATAACGGCGTCCACGTAAATCTGAGCAATCAATAAGTTTGAGCCAACTCTGAGCAAGAAAAGAGTTTTGTCCACAGAACACATCACAAAGCCGTTCCCAACAAAAACTTCTTTAGGTGATCATACCAAGCCCTAGGGGCTTGCTTCAGACCATATAAAGCTTTCTGCAACTTGAAAACATGTCGAGAAAACTTAGGGTTCTCAAAACCAGGGGGCTGTCTAACATAGACGTCCTCCTCTATGTACCCATTCAGAAAAGCACTCTTGACATCCAATTGAAAAAGCTTAAAGCCTTTAGAAGCAGCAAAAGCCAAAAGAATGTGAATGGACTCAAGACGGGCAACAGGGGCGAAAGTCTCCTCAAAATCAATACCCTCTTAAACCCTAGGCAACTAGTCGAGCTTTGTTGCGCACCACAACCCCATCTTCACCTTGCTTGTTCTTAAACACCCACTTGGTGCCTATGGGGTTGCATCTAGGTGGCAGCTCAACTAGTGTCCAAACCCAATTGCGAACAAAGTTTTCAAGCTCTTCTTGCATGGCGTTTATCCAATTTGCATCAGATAGAATATGAGAAACATCTCTGGGCTCAAAAGTGGCAACAAACGCAGACTTAGCAAACACAGCAAGTGAGCCAACAGAAGAACGCAAAGATCTCGGAGTGAGATCACCGATGATGAGCTCTGAGGGGTGATCACGCTGAACTGCTCAGGATCCTAGGTGATCTGAAGTCACCTCACCAGAGTCAGCAACTGGCACCTCTGTACTCGGCTAAGGGGGCTCGATCGAAGTGGAAGAAGTGATCAGAGGTCCGCCCTCGTCCTCAATCGAAGTCTCAGAAGGTGTGGGGTCTGCAGGCTGTGCAGAAGGCCCACCCTGATCAACAGAAGGAGCGTCATCATCTTCCTCAAAGATGGACTCTCCAAGCTCATCATCTCTAGAAAGCTCAAAAGAAGGAGTCAGCGAATGCATGGACTCATCAAAAGAAACCTCACAAGTCTCGACAAGCTGCTGAGAGTCGAGGTTCCAAACACGAAAGCCTCGAGAATGCAAAGCATAACTAAGAAAGACTCCATCCTAGCAGTGAGATTAAAACTTGTCCAAATGCCCTCCCTTCTTGAGCACAAAGCACTTGCAGCCAAATGCTCACAAGTGACTCACCTTGGGTTGTCTGCTAATCCGCAACTCATATGATGTCTTACCTAAGTAAGCTCTAAGAAAAATGCAGTTGGCCAGATAGCAGGCTGTGTTCATGGATTCAGCCCAAAAGCACCTAGGAGTCCTATGCTCATTGAGCATTGTCCTGGCCATCTCGACAAACATGCGGTTCTTTCGTTCTACAATGCCGTTCTGTGAGGGAGTGTAAGGGGCAGAAAACTGATGCTCAAGACCCTGATCACTACAGAAGATGACGAACTGAGAGTTCTTGAACTCAGAGCCATTGTTAGAGTGAATTGCTCACATCCGACCATTGTTCTCATTCTTCAGCTTCAAAATTAGGTCATGAACAAACTGAAAAGCCTCATCCTTAGACTCCAAAAAGAAAACCCACGAGGATCGAGAAAAGTCACCAAATATCACAAGCGTGTACCACTTCCCACCGACTGAGCGTACTCAAGCTGGACCAACAGTATCCATGTGTAACAGCTCTCCCAGGTACGAAGTCATCACCTGAGTCACAGGTGCATGAGAAGCGGCAACCATTTTCCCATGATGGCAGGGATGGCAAACTAGATCCTTCTCCATCTTAAGCTTGGGCAATCCTCGGATAAGGTCCATAGAGCTCAATCTAACTAGCAGATCAAAACTCAAATGACCTAACCTCCTATGCCATTTCCAGAGCTTAGAGGAGGATCCAACAATCAAACAACGAGAAGGGCCAGAAGAACTAGAGAAATCAATACGAAAAACCTTACCGAAGGGTAAGATCTGGCAAACCAAAGATCCTCTAGAATCAAACACAGAAGACATGCCCTTCTTAAAGCGAACCTCTAAACCATCCTCAAGAAGTTGCGAAACAGAAATCAAATTAAAATTCAAGTTTCCAACCAAAGCAACATTCTTCAAAGGGAAATGATCAGAGATGTGAATCGACCCAATACCTTGTACCTTCCCTTGACCACTGTTCCCGAAAGTGATGTACTCCTTGGAGCTTGAGGGAGTGAGGCTGGAGAACCATCTGCGATGTCCCATCATGTGGTGAGAATATCCTGAATCCATGATCCACACGTCCTCCAGTCCTCGATCCTCCAAGATCAATGGTCATGAGTAGGAGCAAACGGTCCAACACCAGGTTTAGCAAAGGAGCTAAACCAGTGTCGAGCCATCTGCTTGAAAGTAGGAAAGCGGAAGGAATCATAAGAGTCTGGACCAAAACGTGGCTCAAAGTGTGGTCCTCTGTTCTGCCTAAAGTCACGGCCACGAGATCCAAATTCGTATCCAGAACGACCTGGAGCTCTGTCGGAGCGAAAACCACCCTCCGGAGCACAGTCATGAAAATCGTCTCCTCTACCACCAACTACATGACACGGCCTGGCCACTAGCCTCTCTCCACGTCGAGGGACTCTCTATCTACCACTCTGCTGGTAGAACTGCTCCTGTCCACCTCGAGCTCTCTCTGCTCTCTCAACCCACTTCCTTCTAAAGCAAAACTCCTCAAGATGCATGTCTCTCTAACAAAACTCACAGTGATAGGTAGGCTTCTTGGGATGTGGTTGAGGCTTTGGGTTCTTAGTATTGGTGGTGTTGGGTGTAGACTCTTTGGTGTGTGAAGGTCCAGGTAGAGAGTCAAAGAAGTGTGGAGATGTTTAGGCTTTGGAACCCTGAAAGCCTTCTTGGGTGGAGCTTTAGGTTTTTCTTGAAACACTCCATCCTTGGGCTGAGTAGCCTGGAAAGACTCAGTGGAGTGAGTCTTGGGATATCTCTGCTCAGGAGTCATCTTACTCCACTCCACTACACGGCTTATGGCACTCTCAAAATCAGCCTTGGTGTAGGTGTAACCTACCTCAAACCCATCCTGCCTCTTGAACTGCTGGATCATCATGCTGAGTTGTGGCTCTTTGGCACTCACCCAACTCAGGGTCTGACGGAGGTAAAAGTTCTCGTTCTGAGCATCAACTAGATCCTCTCTCAAAGAAGCTAGTACCTCCACCTGAGACAAGCATATCTCACACTCACTATCAACGTGGATAGACTTCTCAGCTTTTAGCTTGATCATTTCCAATATTAGGGATAAGCAGTTCTCACAAACAGTGGGTGGAACTGACAATTTCTCAAGCTCTAGCTTAGTATATTCTAACTCAGCTCTAACTCTCACTAACTCACCCGACTGCTCATCACTCTTGGCTCTCAGCTCAGCTAAACTAGCTAGATGGGATGGGCAGTCTACACAGGGCACGACGACAGTGGTATGAGCATCTTTCAGCTCCAACTGAGCGCTCTCAAGCTCAGTGGCCAAAGAGTCTCTCTCATCTACCCTCTCTGTGTACCTAGACTTCAGAGTCGTTAGGTCACACAACACCTCACAGTTAGGGCACTCACTGCTACCACCCAAGAAAGGGGAAGAAGATAGACTTTCAATCTTGCCATTGGCCATGGCAAGCTCACTCTCAAGCTCATCTATCCTTTTCTTAGCCCCTCTAAGAAGTTTCTCCCGATACCTCAACTCCTGACGGTTCTCTTCAAGCAATTCAATGACTTCATGTTCATAAGAGGATACCTTTTCATCGTCGTCGTCGTCGGATTTGTCGGAGGAGCCCTTTTCTTCCTTATCCCCAAGAGCCATTGAACAGAAGCTCTTGCGGGATCTTCGGCTGTGACACGAGCGAATCTTCGGCATGTCCCCGAAGGCCATGAAGCAGAGGCCCGCCGGATCATCCCTGTCCTTCTTGATCATGATCTCCTCATCACTTGAGCTTGATGAAGAGGAAGAAGACGACCTCTTGGAGTAGCTTCTCTCCATCTCGGCGAAGAAGGCATTGTCTCGCTTCTTATTCTTGCGCCGGTAGTTGTGATGCCCCGATTTAACAAATCGGAACATTATCGAATTTCCAAAGAAAAACAATAATACAAGAGGTTCATCATGCGACACGTACATATGAGCAATCATCCGTGGTACGCAGACCACAATTATTACATAAGAGTAAAATTAAAATAAACAATAAATAAGGGAAAATTACTCGCATGCCATTATAATTTTCAGAAATTGCCTATATGCCACTGTCAGTGACTGTGGCGGCCCCCATCTATCAGTGACACACCAATGGCATATTGGCAAATCGTAAAAATTGTAATGGCACAAAAAAAATTAACCCTAAAAATAAACTGCATGACGAACGCCCTCTTCAGGATCTTTCTTCTTGACTGGGTCGCTACTCCAGACCATCCTCGTAGTAGGCATCCTCTGAATTATGTGTCCAATGGGTATGAGTACAAAAAGTACTCAACAAGCCACCGCAAATACAAATAGTAATGCAGGGTAATAACAAAGGAAGGATAATGGCTAAAAGTGCAGAAAAGTACATTTTTCAGTTATTGCATTTTAATGTAGTCAAATTTAATCATGCGGAATAATAAACATGAACATCATAATACCATCTAACTCGAGGAGTACGTTTTCCCTCCTCGCACAACAGTACTTACATGTCAAACCATCATGCACATTCATTTTAAAAGTAAACTAATTGTGGGATGTCACGCAACTCGCCCTTGACCGTGGGCTCGGCTTTTCAAAAATATTTATGACTCTGATTAGAGGTGTACTACTATACCCACAAGGCACACACTCATTCCATACACCAAAGTGTCACGAGATGACCCATACCACGGGAACTCGTGCCAAAACCTCAGCATGAAATGCTCCAAGCGATAACCACCCGCTCTAGGTTTCACCGGTGTCGGGCCGCATCCCGGCTAACGTCGTAGCCTCTTTTGCACCACATCGGTACAAGCCACCCGCAGGTGCTGCTTGATCCATCTCCAAGTGGTGGCCTCGGTTTGGAACACTCCATACCTTAGTTAGGACTTACCCATTAGACTTGTGGTTAGTACAGAAGTGTATTGCAATGGATCCCGCAGACCAGTCCTTATAGCGCCCGGGTGCTACCGACCAATGCCCTAGCTTGCACCCGGAACCCACCATGCATACACTCATAACCATAACTCTATCACCAACAGAATTCCAGAGATAAGGATAACGGGGATCATATAGTAGATTCCAACAGCTACGACTCATTTTTAATCCTATAGCAATCGTGTTGGTACATTGGACACTAGCTAATAGTACTAATAATATGGTGACAAGGAGTTTAGGCTAGATAGCATGGCTTGGGTTGCACATCAAGGTCGGGGGATCCTAATAAATATATTGTAAGGGTTTCATCGAGTGGTGGCCAAGGTCAGGGTGGCACCTGCGGTCATAGAGGTGCGATTGTCGAGGACGGAGGGGGACTCCGATGACGGCGAATGGTGTCTGGAGTAGGGGCGGCGGTGTGGCGTTGAAATGGGTGTCGCGGGCACTCGGTTCGCTCTCAAGGCAAAATGACGTGCAGGGTGGTCGAGGGAGTGGCCGGGGGTTTAAATAGAGGGGTCGGGGGATGACGAGAGTAAAACCTCTCTTCAACGCCGGCGAGCTCTTTTCGTGCATGCGTGCGCTTGATCCGGGACGATGACGCGTGAAATAAAGGGGGAAACGGTCGGCGGAGCGCACAGGTTTGAATGCCGGGCTTAATTCAGGGGGATGGGGTCAGGGACAGTGGATCTGAGGCGTGTAAAGGCGTCAGCCGGCGAGGGGGGATTTGGGGGCGGATCTCGCAGGGACGACGAATCTGACAGACGGGGGCCACCGGGCAGCGGGCGCGGGGCGAGGGCGAGGCAACAGGACACGACCGACAGGTGGGGCCGAGGCGTCGGGCGCGCGCGGGGAGGGAGAGGGGCTCGCTGACAAGTGGGGCCTGGGTGTCAGTCCGAGGTGCGGGAAGGGAGCGGTCTGGGCCGGCCGGTTGGGGGAGATTGAGGGAGGGAGGCCCGTTACTGTTTCAATCCTTTTCCGAATAAAAATAATTACAGAAATTAGTTTAAAATATTTGGGCTACTTCCAAGGGTGATAAAAATTTGTAAAAATTCTCAAAAATATATCTTGGCCTTGGGATCATATACAAAATTTTCCAGCCTCTCGTTTGGTCATTTCTCCTATGTTCTAGTTCAAATAAGCTAAGAAGGGCATTAAAGGTATTTCCAAATTAATTAATTCCAAAAAAATATAATAGATGGTATTTTTATCTCTCTGAAAATTTGGGGTGTTACAAACCTATCCCCCTTACAAAGAATCTTGTCCTCGAGATTGGAACGTTACTCGAAAAGCTCGGGGTATTGGGCTTTCAACTCGTCTTCTTTTTCCCATGTGGCTTCTTCAACGGGGTGGTTGTCCCACTAAACTTTGCAGAAGCGAACCACACGGCTCCTGGTTACTCTTTCCTTAGTCTCCAGGATTTTGACGGGTTTCTCAATGTAGGTCAAGTCTTCTTGGACGTTGAGTTGTTGGAGGTTGGCTTGTTCGGTGGGCACACGGAGACACTTCTTCAGTTGTGAGACGTGGAACACATCATGGACTCCTGCCAAGGATGGAGGCAGTTTTGGTTGATATGCCACTTCTCCCTGCCATCGGAGAATCTGAAAAGGTCCGACATAATGGGGTGCTAGCTTGCCTCTCATGTTGAACCTTTGAGTGCCACGGAGGGGAGTGACTCGGAGATAGACATAGTCGCCTTCCTCAAAGGTCAGGTCTCTTCGTCGGCTATCGGCGTAGCTCTTTTGTCAGGACTAGGATATCTTCAATCTATCCCTGATGATCTTGACCTTCTCTTCGGCTTCTCTCAATATATCTGTCCCAAACAATTGTGACTCTCCGGTCTGATCCCAAAGTAACGGCGTTCTGCACTTACGCCCATAAAGTGCTTCAAACGGGGACATCTGCATGCTAACTTGATAGTTGATGTTGTAGGAGAACTCTGCATAAGGCAAGTTCTTGTCCCCCATTCCGCCAAAGTCTAGAGCGCAAGCTCTAAGCATATCCTCCAATACCTGGTTGACCCTTTCGGTTTGACCATCAATCTGTGGATGATAGGCGATGCTAAAGTTTAGCTAGGTGTCGAGTTCCTCTTGAAGGTTCTTCCAAAACTTAGAGGTAAACTGACTCCCACGGTCAAATACAATCTTCTTCGGCACTCCGTGCAGGCAAACAATCCGGGTCATATACAACTCAGCCAACTTTGCGAAGGTGTAATTTGTCTTGACGGGGATAAAGTGAGCTACTTTGGTGAGTCGGTCGACGATCACCCAGATAGAATCGTGACCGGCTTGGGTCATAGGCAATCCCATGATGAAGTCCATTCCTATCTCTTCCCACTTCCATTTGGGGACCTTGAGGGGTTGCAACAGTCTAGCAGGTCTCTGATGCTCTGCCTTGACTCGCCGTCATGTGTCGCACTTGGCCACATACTCAGTTATTTCCCTCTTCATGCTGACCCACCAATACTTCTCCTTTAGGTCTTGATACATCTTTAGGTCTTGGTTTTCACAAAGTCCTCTTAGATGAAAGAGTGTGTTGCTCTAGAGTAAAATAGTATTATAGCTGGTATGGAATTGGTGGTAAACATACCGAGTACGACTTCAGGGGCTTCCTAAGCTTCCTTCGTGCTGATGTGGTTGACGCGGGCACGAACCACATGGTTGGGTGCCGCGCCTTGAGGCTACTTGGGGTGAGGACACTGATGCGCGTAGTGCCCTTCCTTCCGGCAGTTGAAGCAGACGACTGGAAGGAAGGGCGGTTGGCGGATGGCGGCCCAGTCTAACGTTGGCCCGTTGCACCCCAGTTGGGCACAACACTTCCGAGCAAACCGTTGCTTGCCCCTTCTCCATTGTTAGACCCGGTGTTCTGGTTGTCGGCCATCTTCTGAACATATAAGGGCTTTAGCCATAAGATAAAAGCTTCAAAACAAATTTGTAACCATTAATAGCCTAGAGGGGCCATGATCGGATCACGATCGGAGTGAACTCTGATGTAGATGCTATGGTGGGCACCGGGAGTGCGCTTCAGCATGAGCCGAAATGACGTGTTCTGAAGACGATCATCATATATCATCCTCATCTCCATGAGGGCTTGGAGGGCGACGCGTTGGCACGCGATGTCGAAGGTTGGGCCCCCAAGTGCTGTCGTGAAAAATGGCAGGTGCTCGCCGGATCCGTGGATGGTAAGGGAGACGTCGCTGGGTCCTGCGAACTCTTCCATGTACACCCCATGAAACTCGGGCTCGAAGAGGAACCCAAGGAAGGTGACCATCATACGGATCTCCCTAACGAAGCCCTCGAAGTGGCGGCAGAAGCTGTGAACTTGGTAGAGTGGCATCTACAAAAACAACAAGTTGAAGGAAAGTGAGGAGAGGAACAAAGTTATAAAGTAGGTTTTCGTAAAATAGTTTTCATTCAACTAAATGCTAGGCTGGTCCGTTTGGCTTCCTGCAGTCAAGTCGGCTCTGATACCATCTTGTGACGCCCCGATTTAACAAATCGGAACATTATTGAATTTCCAAAGAAAAAATAATACAAGAGGTTCATCATGCGACACGTACATACGAGCAATCATCTGTGGTACGCAGACCACAATTATTACATAAGAGTAAAATTAAAATAAATAATAAAAATAAACTGCATGACGAACGCCCTCTTTAGGATCTTTCTTCTTGACTGAGTCGCTACTCCAGACCATCCTCGTAGTAGGCATCCTCTGAATTGTGTGTCCAACGGGTATGAGTACAAAAAGTACTCAACAAGCCACCGCAAATGCAAATAGTAATGCAGGGTAATAACAAAGAAAGGATAATGGCTAAAAGTGTGGAAAAGTACATTTTTTAGTTATTGCATTTAGTGTAGTCAAATTTAACCATGCGGAATAATAAACATGAACATCATAATACCATCTAACTTGAGGAGTATGTTTTCCCTCCTCGCACAACAGTCCTTAAATGTCAAACCATCATGCACATTCATTTTAAAAGTAAACTAACTGTGGGATGTCACGCAACCCGCCCTTGATCGTGGGCTCGGCTTTTCGAAATGATTTATGACTCTGAATCAGAGGTGTACTACTGTACCCACAAGGCACGCACTCATCCCATACACCAAAGTGTCACGAGATGACCCATACCACGGGAACTCGTGCCAAAACCTCAGCATGAAATGCTCCAAGCGATAACCACCCGCTCTAGGTTTCGTCGGCGCGTCGGGCCGCATCCCGGCTAACGTCACAAGCCCTTTTGCGCCACGTTGGTACAAGCCACCCGCAGGTGCTGCTTGACCCATCTCGAAGTGGTGGCCTTGGTTTGGAACACTCCATACCTTAGTTAGGACTTACCCATTAGACTTGTGGTTAGTACGGAAGTGTATTGCAACGGATCCCGCAGACCGGTCCTTATAGTGCCCGGGTGCTACCGACCAATGCCCTAGCTTGCACCCGGAACCCACCATGCATACACTCATAACCATAACTCTATCACCGACAGAATTCCAGAGATAAGGATAACGGGGATCATATAGTAGATTCCAACAGCTACGACTCATTTTTAATCCTATAGCAATCGTGTCGGTACATTGGACACTAGCTAATAGTACTACTAATATGGTGACAAGGAGTTTAGGCTAGATAGCATGGCTTGGGTTTCACATCAAGGTCGGGGGATCCTAATAAATATATTATAAGGGTTTTATTTGACTAATGCATGTATATCCTATGTGTTTTAGCGATAGTTTAGTAAAACATGGGTTCGACATGCTCAAAAGATTAGTTTGGTGACTTGCCTTGTTCAGCGAAAGGCGACGGGGGAACTTCCGGGTAATACTCTGGCTCCTCGGTGGCGTCGTAGTCTTTTCAACATGAATAATAAACATAACATTCAATAAACAATACAAAATCCACACAATAGGCATATGGGTTTTTGATTTGGTTTGAACTAAGGAAAATAAAGTTATTAACTTTCTGAAGTTTATCTTAAGAACATATTAAAATAAATTTTTAATGAAATAATGGCCTTTCTAAAAGGGATAATAATGTAAACTAATGCATTTTAAATTTTCTAACTAATTTAAAATAAGAAGTTCAGTGTAAACCTAGTGGTTTTATATTACTAACATGAAAACGATAAAAGATAAATTTTTCTAAAATTGAAATGAATCAATTTGTAATTCACCCTAAAGTGCACTTGAATATATTATTAAACAAAAATAAAATACTCAATATAAACCTACTGTTTTTACTGCATTAACATGTAGAGAATAAAATTATGAATTTTCTGGAATAAAAATGGTTAAATTTGGAGTTAAAATGAGCAAGATATGAATTTCCAAAGTTTAAATCAATTTCTGGATTTTTATTTAAATTAAAAACGGTCTCGGGTCCACGGTGAACCAGATCCACCGTGAACCCGTGCACTGTGCGCGTGGTCCGGCCCATCCTGGATCGTTGGATCCAGATCCAACGCGCGGGGGCGAGGCGGGGACGTTAAGTGGCGATCAACGGCCCACAGCGCTCGATACCCCTTTGACCAGATGGACGCACGAGATTAAACGTCGCAAGGGTTCTAATCCACGCCGTTGGATCGAGATCATGTGGCCAGGCTAGAATCCGGCATGGCACGCGTCAGGAGGGGTAAAGTACCTATCTTCCTCGACTCCGGCGGTGTGACGGCAAGCGATTCCGGCGATGGCGAGGGCTACTCGGCCTAACTAGGGCTAAAAATGGAAAGAGGGAGCTACGAGGAACACGAGGGTACCAGCGGTGATGGCGATGGCGAGCGGACGACGACCGGCGACGTAGAGGGGTGATGAAGCTCCTCGGGTCCTCGTCGGCGGTGGGGTTCTGGAGGGGTTAGTTGACGTTGGAGTGGTGGCCGAGGTCGGGGTGGTGCCTGCGGTCACAGAGGTGCGATCGTCGAGGATGGAGGGGTACTCCGGCGACGGCGAATGGTGACTGCAGTAGGGGCAGCGGTGTGGCGTTGAAATGGGTGTCGCGTGCGCTCGGTTCGCGCTCAAGGCAAAATGACGTGCGGGGTGGACGAGGGAGTGGCCAGGGGTTTAAATAAAGGCACCGGCGGGGGCAGAGGGGGCGCAATCGGGGGAGACCGAGAGTAAAACCTCTCTTCAACGCTGGCGAGCTCTTTCCGTGCATGCGTGCGCTCGATCCGGGACGACGACGCGTGAAATAAAGGGGGAAACGGTCAGCGGGGCGTGGGGGTTTGAATGCCGTGCTTAATTCGGGGGGAGGGGGTCGGGGAAAGCAGATCCGAGGCGCATTAAGGCGTCGACCGGTGAGGGGGGATTTGGGGGCGGATCTCATAGGGATGACGAATCTGACAGATGGGGGCCACCGGGCAGCGGGCGCGGGGCGAGGGCGAGGCAATGGGACACGACCGACAGGTGGGGCCGAGGCGTCTGGCGCGCGTGGGGAGGGAGAGGGCTCGCTGACAAGCGGGGACCGGGTGTCAGTCCGAGGCGCGGGAAGGGAGCGGGCTGGGCCATCCGGTTGGGGGAGATTGAGGGAGGGAGTCCCGTTACTGTTTCAATCCTTTTCCGAATAAAAATAATTACACAAATTAGTTTAAAATATTTGGGCTACTTCCAAGGGTGATAAAAATTTGTAAAAAATTCTCAAAAATATATCTTGGCCTTGGGATCATATACAAAATTTTCTAGCCTCTGGTTTGGTCATTTCACCTAGGTTCTAGTTCAAATAAGCTAAGAAGGGCATTAAAGGTATTTCCAAATTAATTAATTCCAGAAAAATATAATAGATGGTATTTTTATCTCTCTGAAAATTTGGGGTGTTACAGTAGTCCTTCAGGGCCTTTCGAAAGAACCTCGTCTTGGGCTTGCCCTTTGTGAAGGTGGAGATGTCGTGCTTGCCAGAGTCGTAGAAGCCTCCGCTGGTTCCTTTCTTGTGATTGTTCCGCTTGGGGCAGTCGGCGATGAAATGACCTTGATCACCACACTCAAAGCATATGTATTTTGTGTCGTGTCTTTTAAACATTCGTTTATCATAGACATGACGCACCCGGTTGTTAAACAAACACAGATCATCATCTCCTAACGACTCAAGCTAGTCCTTGGAGATAGACATCAAAGAAAATGCAGCACAGCTCAAAGTAGTAGGATCAGTAGAAGGTGTCGCAAGGGCCAGGGTTTTTGAGCCAGAACCAGTGAGATTTGATCTCAACTAGATATCAACCTCTGAGGCCTTGAGCTTACTGAAAAGCTCTACGACAATCAAGGTATCATAGAAAGCGCTCTCAACAATAGAGGATACCTTGATCTCCCAGATCTTAGGGTCCAAGGTATGAAGAACCTTGAGCGCTTGTTCATGATCTCAGACCAGCTGATCACGATCGGCCTTGTTGGCTCGAAGCTTGTTAATGGTCGATTGAAAGTGACCAAACAAAGCTTCAACAGTCTCACCCAGCTTCTGTGAGAAATTTTCAAACTCACGCCGGTAGGTCTGATAGTGTTGGACCGGAAACGGCGACCAGAGGGTGGGTGAATGGGAGCTTTTAAAATTTCGGGCTAAAAATAGCCTTTTGTTTTAATTCAGTCTCCCGCGGAACAGGCTTCGAACACAACCTTCGAAGTTCTGGTTTGGAGATAATTGACAGCTCCGAACACAGGCTTCACAAGGAGTAAAAGTTCGAAGCCTAGAAGACTTCGCTCAACACGCAACCCCGAAAAATCTACTCTGCTAAGTCACTACAGGCTCCGCACACAAGGTGCTTCGAGCAGGCTTCGCACTTCACCCTTCGCACGAGTGGACTGTCCTCTGAGGACTTCGACCAAGTACTTAGCGACAGCAACTGGTGCTGGGCTTTGTACACCGAAGGTCTAAACGCACACTAACAGACTTCGCTAGGGGCTTAGACACGATAAGAAACACGGGCTTCGATCAAGGCTTCGCTAGTAAGCAGCGAGGTCTAGCCTCCTGTTACACAGAGCGAACGCACACTGAAAAGCACACTTCGCACAAAACACACTTCGCCTAGACAGGCTTCGGTGCACTACAACTAGCGAGGTATGCAAACAAGCTCAAGCAGAAAGACAACACAGAAGCAGGGCTTCACTGCTTGAACAAGGAACACAGTAAAAGAACTCAGGATGAATACAAAGTGTGGTGGCTAGTACAGGAGCTCAGCAGTGAATGCTCAAAGTGTTAAATGTTACCTACCCAGCCCCCATATTTATAGCCACAATTCACCCAAGTGAATTGACTACTTTACCCCTAGGGTTTACATTGGTTTTGTCTCTACAGAACAGAGGGGTACAAAAGGTAGTCAACATTATTCTGGAGGCTTCTCTGTCAGCTTTGCAGAGGGGACAGCGTCAGTTTTTTGCAGAGCAGACAATGTCAGCCTTTGCAGTCTTTGACCTTTCTGGAGCCCCCCTTCGCATGCGAGGGGTGCGGCAGCTTTGGTGAGAAGCCTTGAGCCTGACGGCCTTCGCTTCACCGAAGTCCGCCTCCGATACAGTGACGGTTTTGAGCCGAAGCCGTCAAAGCCCTTGGGCCTTCGCACCAACACCTCCGGAGTGGACCACCACGGCTTCGCAGCTTCTCCCAGCTCGAACTCCATCAGTCCGTGTACCGAAGCCATGCATGGCCGAAGCACCACAAGTCAACCTCGCTCCGGAGCTAGCATCGCTCCGAAGCCTGCGTCACTCCGAAGCCCTCCTTCGGAGTACCACCCTTCGAAGTCCCTCCTTCATCCAAGGTCTCCGCACGAAGCATTCCATGAGCACTTTGTCGCAGTGTCTCTCCCCGAGCACACTCCTCAACGAGCCTCACCCGGACCATGCCTTCAATGCACCTCGACTTCTGAGACCTTCGTCGGGAACCTTCGAGTGTCTCCCTCCGGAGCACACTTCGAACGCCTTGCCTCTGTTGAGGACTTGATCCACCATACTCCAAAGTTACCCCTTCCGGAGTACCCTTCGAAGTGCCTCACCTCCGAGGACTTTGTCTCGGAGTACCATCACCCGGAGCCACGCTCCGCACTTACTGCCTTCACCTGGCGCACCTCGACCCGAGGACCGACCTCGACCCCTTCGCAGCCACCGTGACGGAGCTCCCTGCTCCCCTGGCATCAAGCCTCCCGCTTGACCCAGGTTCACCTGCTACGAACCTGTCCGTCGCCTCCGCAGTCCCCTGCACACCATAGACAAGCAAACAAGTGTATCCAGTACTCCGGAGACCTCTCCGGGTTAGCAACCTTCGGCACACACTCCGGTGTACCGCCCAAAGTACCGAGACCTTCGGTACGAACCCAGTCATTGTGTACTGTCGGACCCCTCCGACAGGCACACTCCGCTGCAACAGCTGCAGCAACCAAAGCCACCGAACCCTTCGGTGAAACACCCTCCGAACACCTTCGGAGGTCCAACCTCCGAACCCCTTCGGAGGTACCCCTTCGAACCAGAGGATAAACTCTGTCAATCACTCATCACACTCCGAAACCAACCCTTGGTTTCTCAATCTCCCCCTTGATGAGTGCATTGACAACCAATTTCAAGTTCAAGAAAATTTGAAAAATTTCAGCACACAAGTGACCATAAAAACTCAGAGACGAGCCAAATCATGTCACTTGACAAAGAATTTTCCTCCCCCTTTTCAAAAGAGTAAAAGCCCCTTCGGCAAATCTCCCCTTTTTCAAGATAAAAACTCCCCCTGAGTAATTTAATTGTACCCCCTTGCAACAGAGAACTCAAAAATTTCTCCCCCTTTGGCAATGCAAACATCAAGGAGCATGTAAAAAGATGCATTGCTAGGAAATGAGCAGAATTGCAAAGACATATAAAGCAAAAATATGCCAACATTTAATACCAATTATCATGTGCTCAGCTCAATTTAACATTCTCTAAAAACATGATGACAGCATGTGATTTTATCATTTTTTTTTTGAAATAAAAGCATCACCACTTAGTCAAGGAAACTAGACAAGTAAAAGCAGGGACTGCGCAAAGCTAGTCAATTTCTACTCTAGACAGACAAGTCCAGTTCAAATGGAGCAATGAAAGCAAACTTGATGATCAATGAATTTTGTTGTTCTTTTCTTAATGCCAGGGGTTATTTGTTTGTCCACCTTATACTTTCCAATCAAGCCAAGCCTAGGCATGAAAGCCATCAGAAGCTTAAGGCAATGATTTTGGCAGACACTACACTATCCCAGTTCAGACCAATGTGCAATGGTAAGCAGTCTAGAATAGAGTAGTGCAACAAAACAAACCCACCTGGATCTTTTTGCTTTGAAGCATGCAAAACATGGATTTTTGGAATTTTTGATTAAGTAAACAAATTGTTTATCATTTGACGAAAATCCATGAGTACAATTTTTCAAGTTGCATTGTTTAGCATCCAAGGAAAAGATGTCTTGCTATCAAGCAGATAAAAGATAGCTAAAGCAGTCCTGCCTACACAAGCTAGATTCAAGACATAAGCAGTGAGCACGATTTGATTTTTGAAAGAATACACCATGCACATTAATGTTTCAGATATATTAAAAAGAGCTGAGCTGACACGATTTCATGAATTATAATCAGGCATATAAGTGCAAAAGATGTAAATGCAATTTCACACATGATGAGCATATGCAATATAATTAAAGACAGCTCCCCCTCACAAAATGTCGTACGAGTGACAAATACCAAGTTCCCCACGCAAGTAGGCAAAACGAGAAGCATCGAGGGGTTTTGTGAAAATATCGGCTAGTTGGTGTTGGGTATCAACATATTGAAGTTCAATATCACCCTTCTCATTGTGATCTCTGAGAAAATGATATCGCACATCAATGTGTTTGGTTCTGGAGTGCTGAACCGGGTTGTTTGCAATACAAATAGCACTAGTGTTATCACAAAAAAGTGGAACACTCTTACAATCTATCCCGAAATCCCGCAAAGTGGAAGCCATCCACAAAATCTGAGAGCAATAGCTAGCTGCAGCAACATATTCGGCCTCAGCCGTCGATTGTGCAACACTAGACTGTTTGCGGGAAGACCAGCAAACCAGAGAAGTACCCAGAAAATGACAAGTACCAGAGGTACTTTTCCTATCAATCCTACACCCAGCAAAATCCGCATCTGAATAACCTCGAAGACATAAAGAGGAAGACGTTGAATACCATATGCCAAACTCAAGGGTATGTTTGAGATACCTTAGGATGCGTTTTACCGCTTGACGGTGCGAAGCTCGTGGTGAAGCCTGAAAACGAGCGCACAGACACACTGCGAAATGTATGTCCGGCCTCGTAGCAGTCAAGTAGAGGAGGGAGCCGATCATGCTTCGGAACTCCTTCTGATCTACGGCTTCTCCATCTTCATCAGGATCCAATGCTTATAGATGTAGCCATTGGAGTGGCGAGTGGCTTCGCATCTGCCATGTCAAATTTCTTGAGCAGGTCCTTGGTGTACTTCATTTGGTGGACGAAAGTACCTTGTTTGCTTTGCTTGATTTGCAAACCAAGGAAAAATGTAAGCTCGCCCATCATGGACATCTCGAATTCCCTGCTCATGGTATCTGCAAACTCAGCAACCAAAGCATGAGAAGAGCCACCAAAGATGATATCATCCACATAAATCTGAACTAGGAGGAAATCTTTGCCATGCTTGAGAGTAAACAGGGTTTTATCAACAGAGCCCATCAAATACCCTCGCTCAAGCAGAAAAGACTTAAGTCTGTCATACCAAGCCCGTGGGGCCTGCTTGAGTCCATAAAGAGCCTTATGAAGTTTAAGGACTTTATGTGGGTATTTGGGGTTTTCAAAACCAGGGGTTGTTTTACATAAACATCTTCACCTATGAAGCCATTAAGAAAAGCACTTTTGACATCCATTTGATAGAGTTTGAATCCCCGGGATGTCGCAAAGGCAAGCAAAATCCTAATGGCCTCAAGGCGAGCAACAGGTGCAAAAGTTTCAGTAAAATCAATCCCTTCTAATTGAGAATAACCCTGAGCTACCAGTCTAGCCTTGTTTCTAACTATAGTCCCATCCTCCCCTTGTTTATTTTTGAAAATCCATTTTGTTCCAATGAAATGAACATTTGGTGGAGGATCAACTAAAGTCCAGACTTGGTTTCTCTCAAAATTTTCAAGTTCCTCATGCATGGCATTGATCCAACTAGAATCAGAAAGTGCATGACTAACATCTAAAGGCTCGAAAGACGCAACAAAAACGGAATCAATGAAATGAGCATGAGAACGTGTTACCCTTTGACCAAGGTCACCAATGATCTGCTCGGGAGCGTGCATCCTTTGAACATGGTGTGGAGCCTTGCGGCGGGATGCAGTCTCCCCCTCAACTTGTGCATTGGAGTGGTCCAAGATGACCGATGTCAAGGTAGTCGCTTCGGGACCTTGTGCCGAAGTGGTCGAACCGGGGTCGGATTCGGGGGTCGATGTCGAGGGTAGTAGGGGTTCGTCCTCGAAATCTCCGGGATCTTCTTCGAAGATGGTCTGTTCCATGTCGTGTTCATTTGCCTGTTCAAATGCAGAACTAACAGAGGGGGTTGATTCATCAAAAGTCATGTCACATGACTCGATGATAGTGTTAGTCTCCAAATTATAAACACGATAAGAATGACCATGAGTAGTGTAACCCAAAAAGATCCCGTCAAAAGAACGCGACTCAAATTTATCCAAATTACCACATTTTAGGATAAAGCAACGACAGCCAAAAACTCGAAGATGAGTAACCTTGGGCTGTCTCCCAAAACGTAGCTCATAAGATGTCAAGTTTAAAATTGAGCGCAAGAATATTCGGTTTGAGATGTAACATGCAGTGTTCATGGCCTCAGCCTAGAATTTTCTAGGAATCCTGTGCTCATTGAGCATCGTCCTAGCCATCTCAACCAAAGTGCGGTTCTTTCTCTCAACAACACTGTTCTATTGAGGAACCCGCGGAGCAGAGAATTGATGTTCTATGCCATGCTCCATGCAAAAGTCAGCAAAGAGACTGTTCTTGAACTCAGTGCCATTATCACTTCGAATGAATTTCAATGCACCAGGGAGTTCAGTGAAAAGTCTCAAAGCCAAGCTCCGAAAGTGTGAAAACACTTCATCCTTGCTGGCAAGAAAGAAGACCCAAGAGTAGCAAGAGAAATCATCGACAATAACTAACACATACCACTTGCCGCCTAAAGAACTATCCCGAGAAGAACCTACAGTGTCCATGTGGAGAAGTTCTCCGGGTTGTTCAGTCATCACTGTGGTGACTAGCGAATGTGAAGCGGCAATCATCTTTCCATGTCGACAAGGAACGCAAACTAAATTCTTCTCAAACTTGAGCTTGGGCAATCCTCGGATCAGACCTAGGGCACTCAGACGAGCGAGCAACTCAAAGCTCATATGCCCTAGTATCCTATACCACTTCCAAAGCTCAGATGTAGAATGTGCAACAAGATAATGAGAAGAACCAGATGAGTTAGAAAAATCTGCTCCAAAAACTCTCCCGACTCTAAAGATCTTACAAACCATGACGCCATCAGAGTTGAGTACTTGCGAAGTATTGCGATGGAATCGCACTTCGAAGCCGTCATCAAGCAACTGAGATACAGAAAGCAAATTGTATCCCAGGTTTTCAACCAAAGCAACATCTTTGAGAGTGAAATTCGAATTAATTCTTACCACACCTTTACCTTTCACTCTACTCCTTCGATTGTTCCCGAAGGTGATATGTTCCCTTTGCTTGGTTGTGGTGAGGCTGGAGAACCATGCTACATCTCCGGTCATATGGCGCGAACAGCTGGAGTCCATGATCCACGTGCCCTCCAAGCCTCGATCTGCCGCCTACACATGATAAGAATATCTCGATCGCTCAGTGCTGGGGTGAGTGAAAAAATGACGAGGCATCCAGCACTGAGTGACACGAGTAGTAGGCACAGTAAAGTAGACGGTCTACGCACATAATAATCTGAATGATGCAAGGTGTGAGGTCTACCTACATGCTGTGATCGAACAACATGTCGAGGTCTCCTACTCTGACGAGGTACAAAGCTACTCGTCCGGGGTCTACCACCATATGGAACATGGTGAACACCTCGAGGAGCAAAACCTCTCCGAGAAGCACGAGGAGCCTCAAAAGCAGGATGATAGTAAAACTCAGACTCATGCATACCTAAAGATGGGTAATGCATGTCCTGGTAACTCATCGCCTGAGAGCGTCGCTCATCCTTGATGCGACGAAAACAGAAACCAACCAAATAACCCGCCCGCTGACAGTAGGAACAATGGAAAACTCTCCTAGGGGCACTCTCATGGGTCTTAGGAGAAACTCTCACAGGCTCCTTGGGCTTCTGCTGAGTGGTTTTCTTGGGAGGGTTTTTCTTGGCAGGAGGAGTGGTTTTCTTTTGAGCACGGGTAGGCTTTTTGGCTGATGGAGTGTCTAACATAGCTCTTTCTTTCTCTAGGGTAGTGGGAGAGGTAAAAACAGTTTTGTTTCCACTATCTGAAGGAATCCTCTCAAAACCCAAACCTAGAGCTAACCCTGCTCTGTCAGCACACATCTTGGTTTTGGCCAAGAGCAAATCCATCCTACCCTTTCCCTCGGTGCATTTGTTAACCACGGAAAGAAGGTATTCATTTTCAGACATGAGGTTCTCAGCTCGCTCTCTAACGGTGCCTAGCTGGTCCTTAAGGGTAATGCACGTGTCATAAACAGGCTGCACATCCTAAGAACTACCGGCCCTCTCCAATCTAGCCTCTAAATCATGAACATGTTTATCACGTAAATTAATGCTCTCGCGTAATAACGAACAGTTCATGCATTCAATAATATCATGAGGTCTAGAATCCACCACCAAAAGCTGCTTCTGTGCAGTCTCAAGCTCAGATAGAGTTTGAGCATGTACAGAACGCAACTGAGCAAGCTCACCCATGACAATAGTACAAGATTCACATTCAGCATCATTAACTTTAGACTTAAGCATGGCATATTCAGTAGAAACAGATTCTAGCCTAAGTCTAAGGTCTTTTCGTTCTCTAGCGGCTTGCACAAGTAATCTATCCTGACCAAGAACTACTTCATTCAGCTCATCTAATTTAATTAAAAGCTGGTCAGATGATAGTGGTACCTCAGATGAGTCAAGCTCATCGCCGCTGTGATCGCTGTCGGCCATGAAGCAAAGGCCGGTGAAGTCTCGTCCCTTCTTGTCCTTCTTGTCCTCCTTCCTTGGGGACTCCTCCTCCTCAGAGCTCGACTCCTCAGTTGAGGAAGTGTCGATGTCGCTGAGAGCAGCGACGAACGCTCTGGAAGCGGCTTTGGCTACTCTTTTAGCCACCTTGCCGCGCTTGCCCTTCACAAAGGGTTTCCGCTCCTTCTTGTGGTATTTGGGGCGCTCACTCTCATCTCTCTTTTTGAGCTTAGCGCAATTGGCCTTGATATGAAAAGTGTCGCCACATTCAAAGCAACCACTAAAACCACTTCTCCTCTGATCCCGTCTTTCATGATGAAAACGGGTTAACCTTCTGGCAATGAGAGCAAGCTCATCATCATCCAGAGTGTCCACCTGCTCCTTTGTGATGGAGACCAGGGAGGACAAAGCAAAACCATCTGCAAGAACACAAGTACCAGATGTGCTCGGTTCTGCAGTGGTGCCACGGCTAGTGCTTGAAACCAATGCCAATGGTTGTGGCAAAGAGCTTCTATGCACTACAAGAGATGCCTTGGCAATCTCTGTGGACTTCAGCTTGCTGAAGAGCTCATCACAGGTCAATGTGTCATAACCTACGGACTCCTCAATGCTAGATATCTTCACTTCCCATATGCTACGGTCAAGAGCATAGAGAAGCTTGATAGCCCTATCATGATCATTGTAAGCAAACGTCCCGTTGGATCGCAAGTTACTCACTATCGCATCAAAGCGAGAAAACATGGCATCTATAGATTCACCAGGTGCATGCACAAACAGCTGATACTGTTGATTGTATGTGCTTTGGCACCTGGCCTTAATCTGTGTAGAGCCCTCATGAAAAATAGTGAGTGTTGTCCAAATTTCCCTAGCAGTCCTAAGGTGCTGCACCCTATCAAACTCACTTCTACTCAAACCAATGAACAGTATATTTCTAGCCTTCGAGTTGGCATTATACTGATCCTTTTCTGTTTGAGAGGTGCGAGTCTCAGGGATGGAGTATTGTGAGTCAACAATCTCCCAAATTGCATTTCCTTGGGTTAGCAAGTAAGCCTCCATGCGCACCTTCCAGTATGCAAAGTCAGTCCCATCGAACAGAGGAATTTTACTAGCTTTGTCCATGTCGCCAACAGATCACAAAACCGGTTAAGGTCAACTGGTGATCTTAACCCGCTCTGATACCAATTGTTGGACCGGAAACGGCGACCAGAGGGGGGGTGAATGGGAGCTTTTAAAATTTCGGGCTAAAACTAGCCTTTTGTTTTAATTCAGTCTCCTGCGGAACAGGCTTCGAACACAACCTTCGAAGTTCTGGTTTGGAGATAATTGACAGCTCCGAACACAGGCTTCGCAAGGAGTAAAAGTCCGAAGCCTAGAAGACTTCGCTCAACACGGAACCCCGAAAAATCTACTCTGCTAAGTCAGTGCAGGCTCCGCACACGAGGTGCTTCGAGCAGGCTTCGCACTTCACCCTTCGCATGAGTGGACTGTCCTCTGAGGACTTCGACCAAGTACTTAGCGACAGCAACTGGTGCTGGGCTTTGTACACCGATGGTCTAAACGCACACTAACAGACTTCGCTAGGGGCTTAGACACGATAAGAAACACGGGCTTCGATCAGGGCTTCGCTAGTAAGCAGCGAGGTCTAGCCTCCTGTTACACAGAGCGAACGCACACTGAAAAGCACACTTTGCACAAAACACACTTCGCCTAGACAGGCTTCGGTGCACTACAACTAGCGAGGTATGCAAACAAGCTCAAGCAGAAAGACAACACAGAAGCAGGGCTTCGCTGCTTGAACAAGGAACACAGTAAAAGAACTCAGGATGAATACAAAGTGTGGTGGCTAGTACAGGAGCTCAGCAGTGAATGCTCAAAGTGTTAAATGTTACTGTTGGACCGGAAACGGCGACCAGAGGGGGGGTGAATGGGAGCTTTTAAAATTTCGGGCTAAAAACTAGCCTTCGGTTTTAGTTCTGTCTTATGCGGAACAGGCTTCGAACACTACCTTCGGAGGTCTGGTTCAGAGGTGCTTTGACAGCTCCGAACACAGGCTTCGCGGGAGTAAAAGTTCGAAGCCAAGAAGACTTCGCTCCACTAACAACCCTCGAAAATCTACTCTGCTAAGTCAGTGCAGGCTCCGCACACAGGGTGCTTTGAGCAGGCTTCGCACTTCACCCTTCGCAAGAGTGGACACCCCACTGAGGACTTCGACCAAGTACTTGGCAGCAGCAACTGGTGCTGGGCTTCGTACACGAAGGTCTAAACGCACACTAATAGACTTCGCTAGGGGCTTCGACACAAGAAGCAGAACGGGCTTCGATCAGGGCTTCGCTAGTAAGCAACGAGGTCTAGTCTCCTGTTACACAGAGCGACAGCACACTGAAAAACACACTTCGCACAAAACACCCTTCGCCCAGACAGGCTTCGGTGCACTACAACTAGCGAGGTATGTAAAACAAGCTCAAGCAAAAAGCACACAGAAGCAGGGCTTCGCCGCTTGAACAAGGAACACAATAAAATTGAACTCTGGATGAATACAACGAAGTGTGTGGCTAGTACAGGAGCTCAACAGTAAATGCTCAAAGTGTTAAATGTTACCTACCGAGCCCCCATATTTATAGCCCACAGTTCACCCAAAGGAATTGACTACTTTACCCCTAGGGTTTACATTGGTTTTGTCTCTACAGAACTGAGGGGTACAAAAGGTAGTCAACTTTATTGGAGGCTTCTCTGTCAGCCTTTGCAGAGGGGACAGCGCCAGCTTTTTGCAGAGCAGACACTGTTCAGACTTGCAGCCTTTGACCTTTCCGAAGCCCCCCTTCGCACGCGAGGGGTGCGGTAGCTTCGGTGAGAAGCCTTGAGTCAGACGGCCTTCGCTTCACCGAAGTCAGCCTTCGATACAGTGACAGTTTTGAGCCGAAGCCGTCAAAGCCCTTGGGCCTTCGCACCAACACCTCCGGAGTGGACCACCACGGCTTCGCAGCTTCCGCCCAGCTCGAACTCCGTCAGTCCGTGTACCGAAGCCATGCAGGCCGAAGTACCACAAGACAGCCACACTCCGAAGCCCCACCTTCGGAGTACCACCCTTCGAAGTCCCTCCTTCTTCCAAGGCCTCCGCACGAAGCATTCCATGAGCCCTTCATCGCAGTGTCTCTCCCCGAGCACACTCCTCGACGAGCCTCACCCGGACCATGCCTTCGATGCGCCTCGACTTCTGAGACCTTCGTCGGGTACCTTCGAATGTCTCCCTCCGGAGCACACTTCGAACTCCTTGCCTCCGTAGAGGACTTGATCCAACCAACTCCGAAGTCACTCCATTCGGAGTACATTCGAAGTGCCTCACCTCCGAGGACTTTGTCTCGGAGTACCTTCACCCGGAGCCACGCTCCGCACTCTCTGCCTTCACCTGGCGCACCTCGACCTGAGGACCGACCCGGACCCCTTCGCAGCCACCGTGACGGAGCTCCCCGCTCCCCTGGCATCAAGCCTCCCGCTTGACCCAGGTTCACCTTCCGCGAACCTGTCCGTCGCCTCCGAAGTCCCTACGCACCACCGACAAACAGACAAGTGTTTCCAAGTACTCCAGAGACCTCTCCGGGTTAGCAACCTCCGGTACACACTCCGGTGTACCGCCCAAAGTACCGAAGCCTTCGGTACACACCGTCATCGTGTACTGTCGGACCCCTCCGACACGCACACTCCGCTGCAACAGCTGCAGCTACCAACCACCGAACACCCTTCGGTGAAACCACCTCAGAACACCCTTCGGAGGTTCAACCTCCGAACCCCTTCCGGAGGTACCCCTTCGAACAGAG
>JAAALK010000288.1:18466770-18573050 GCA_019279435.1 Zizania palustris
GTTGTACGCTTTGTAGAAGATCCAGAACACCACCGGGCTGATGATGCATCCTAGCCCAGTGCCCATCACCTGTCACGTTTCAATTCAATATCCATCACACTATATATACAACGGAAGTTCATCGTGACGAAGTTACTGATATATATATGAATCCAAATGTCAGTTTCGATAAAAATTCTGTACTGTACCTGGCTGACAAACATGGAGCGTGGTGATGTGAGAGTGAGGTAGCCAGTTTTGAAGTCCTGGACGAGATCAGAGGCGGTGGAGACAATGCCCATCATGAGGCCGCAGGCGGCGAGGCCGGCGACGACACCGCCGTCCTTGGCGCCGATGTTGGCGCCGAAGATGAAGATGGCGAGCTTGCCGTAGCTGCTGGAGAGGGACCAGTCGGTGAGGCCAGTGCCGTAGGCATTGCAAAAGGCAAAGATGGGGGCAACCACGTATGCCCACACCACGTGCTTGGGCCGCAGCTGCCGGAATATGTGTGGGATGGCGACCACGGAGATGGCGGCGAGCAGCACGTATGCTGCCGCCGCGATCGACGTCGGGATCTGGTCCTTGAGGAACACCTGCGTGCGCCGCCGGTCATCGAAGCTGAGCACCTGCCGCTCGGTGGCGCCGGCGAACAGCTGCTCCTGCTGCGTGCCACCACCGCGGCGCTTCAGGTACATATCATACGACGTGCGCAGCAGGATGGAGAAGAAGTTGAAGAGGCCGTCGCCGACGATCATGGCGATAGAGATGAAGACCTGGTAACCGTTGAGGCCATGAAGGCTGCTCTTGGGCAGGCGTGCGTCGTACCAGCTGCCCTTCTTGCTCTCGATGTACGGCCACATGATGCCCCATGAGATTATAGAGCCGATGAGGAGCGAGAAGTTGATAATGTAGGGGCAGATCATGCCGACGCCGACATAGGTGGCGGAGAAATCGAAGTAGAAGCGACGGCTGTAGGCGACCATGCCAAAGGTGGGGAAGGAACTGAAGCCGCAGCCGGGTCCTGAAGCGTAGAACCACTGGAAGAGCGACCAGAGGAAGCTGCCGACGAAGGACTTGAAGAGGATGGAAACCTGCTGCTTGGCCTGGATGGCGCCCTGCGGCGTGTGGAAGCTGTTGATGAGGTGCGCGGTGGCGGAGCCGCTCGGGTAGGTGAGCTTGTAGCTAATGATCATGATCTTGCGGAGTGGGACAATGGAGAAGAGGCCCACGAAGCTGACGAGGAAGAGGAAGGCGATGAGACGGCCCAGCGAGGGCTCCTCAACGTTGATGCTGGTCTTTGCCTCGTCGAATCCCTCGGCGATCTTCCTGCTCATGCCGAGGATGTAGGTGCCAAAGCCGCCGGAGAAGGCGATGCTGGAGCAGGAGATGACGCATGTCTGCACCACCGTGTTCTCCTGCCGGGTGAATGGCTTGGGGAAGACGCCGCACCTCTCCAGCGCGCTTGTCCACGTCTTCATGAGGAAGAAGGCGAGAAGACCCGCCGACACGTTCAGCGACGGCACGATCCCCGATGTCAGGTTCAGCTTCATCACGATGAAGCTCAAGAACACCCCGAGCGCCGTGCTCACCACCACCGACCTCATTGTGATCTGCTCCGACCAAGCCGGCAGCGCCTTCCCCTCGAAAGCCTTCTCCATCGATATCACCTCCCGCAACGTCTCCCCATCTGCCATTATTCCTCCTCCTGCTCCGGCTGCTCTGTCCGGCCCCACGGATCGGAGCCCCAGTGATGGGGGAGAGGAGCTTAGGACGACGAAGCAAACTTCATTAATTAATTTAGTGGCTGTGAGGAATTAAAGTGACTTAGACTTTTTTATTCTTAATCACTGGAGTAATGTGAAAAATTAATCATTAATCTGGCAATTGCCATGATTTTTCTTCTCTTGCTTTTTTCCTGGGGATTTCTTGCGGTCATCTTGTAAGGTGAGTAGTGGATGGTGGTCAGGTAATCTAGCTCGTGGCCTTCGCAGATGCCTAATTAGAGACAAACGACCAGCTAATTTTGGCTAATTAGAGAGTTAAGAGGCTCTGGATGCATGCTATGCAAATTAAACTTCAGAAAACAAGAAGAGATATTATAATCGACAATATTTATTTCTTAAATACAATCCAAATATTTATGATTTTTTGAAAAAGTAACAATATAGAGTACATTCACATCAAGTTTTTTTGAAAAAAAAGTAACAATATATATAGAGCACATTAGCATCAAAGACCACAAAAAATAAAGTTTAAACTCAATCTACAAAGCCAGAAAAAAACACAAATTTGACCGTGAATAGTGCTAGTATTCACAATTTTGGATGCGTAGATGCTCTGGTGACAGATTTTCCTGATTAGTATGGAGTTCGGCAAAGGGGTTGAAACACTGTAGAAATCTCTATCACACATTAAAATACGAGATCTTTACTCTGATTTAGACTTTTTGGAGGATAATAATCCCACATTCCCAATTTCACGTCTTGTTGTATGTATATTACTTAAATACAAGTGTGTTACATATTATAGT
This sequence comes from Zizania palustris, assembly GCA_019279435.1. Classification (NCBI taxonomy): domain Eukaryota; kingdom Viridiplantae; phylum Streptophyta; class Magnoliopsida; order Poales; family Poaceae; genus Zizania; species Zizania palustris. Next base: position 18,469,280 of record JAAALK010000288.1, read on the forward strand.
GCTTTCAGACTTAGTTTGGTACGGTCTAGCTTGGCTTGGGTTTGTATGATTCTATTTTCTTTTACTTGCCTTCTTATATGCTAATCCTTGTATACTACCACGTGTTCTCACTAGATTTAGGGTTTATTGGGGAAGCTTTTGGCAGCTGCAGCTACTTCTAGAATCTGAAGCTGAAAAAAAGGTTCAGATTCTAACTCAGATTATGAGAATTAGCTAGATACTTAGACTATCTAGATTCTCATCAGCTAGATACTCAGACTGTCTAACTACTCGAACTAGCTAGCTACTGAGAATCTCTAGCTACCAAAAACTCCCCAAACAAACCCTTAGAGTATCTCCATTATACTTGCTATCACATTTGTTATCTCCTAAAATAACAAGTATAGTCCAAAAAGTATCTTCGTTGTACTTGCTACTTGACTTGTTATTGGGGCTTGATATTCTTCATTCCACACTTGCTACATATAAGCCAACTAAACTTGCTATTTTATTAAGTGTTGAGTTTGTTTAATTGTTTTTATTTTCTTTGCATATATATAAATTGATAAAATATAGCTACATTTAAATAGAAAGTTATATTTAGCAAGAACATTGGAGTGAATAGCAAAATAGCAAGTCAATTTAAATAAAGAGTCTTGCTATTACTATAAATAACAAGCCAAAATAACATGTACAATAGAGATGCTTTTACAATAGCATTATATTTAGCCAAGGCCATTCTTAGGCCATGGCGAGGGGTGCGACCTCCTAGGGCCCAAGAAATTTAAAGACCCCAGATTATATCTGCATATGTCCTAGTTCTATTAGGACTAAAAATTTAGTATTGTGGCCTAGGATTTAATTAAATAATTTATTGAAAATAGATTTGAAGAGCTATATGTGTTCAAAAGTATATTTGGTTTTTCTTAATTTAAAAGACATGAAGTCATTGAATGATATTAAATTGAGAAAATATGGTGCTAAATTTATGGAAAAATTTTTAAATGGATGATATGTTGTTGAGCTTGATGATCTTTGTTCTGAAACAAGAGTCTTGCAAATGACTTTACCAAATCACTACGGGACTGTGCGTGTTTGCCGAGTGCCTAGGGCACTCGGCGAAGCCCCGAATACACTCGGCAAAGGGTTCGCCGAGTGCCCGATGGAATGCACTCGGCAAATATTGTTGCACTCGGTGAATTTTGGATTTCCAGTAGTGAATGGGCATGTATCTTCTATTGAAATTTTTTAGTTTGTTAGAGATATAGATTGATATCCAAATGTTTTCATTACTTATCGAATATTATTTACTATATATATAATTGTGCTATCAGCTGAAAAAAGTTTTTCAAAATTGAAGTTGTTAAAAAAACTATTTGAGATCAACAGTGTTACATAAAAAATTGAATAGCTATTATATGCATCGAAAAAAGTTATGTTAAATTAGATTGGTATAGATACTATTAATAATAAAAATATAAGAAGAACGGTAACTAATATAGTCATGAGCTCATGGTCGGTTTATTTTTTTTGCTTTGCATGTGATTCAAGATTTGTTATGACTTTGCTTTGACTAATACAAAACCTATTAGTATCGTAGATTGATACCATATAGTATGGATGTACTGAATAATTTTATAATTAATATAAAAAATTATTTTATATTATATTTATGAAATGTCGAATGGCTCCTTTTGTTTTCGCCTAGAGCTCCCGAAATACTAGGAATGGCCCTAATGCTTAGCACACCTACACTATAGCCTTGTCACCTCTCTAGTCTTGCCGGTCTAAGACGTTGCCTCAGAGATTATTGGATGGAACACCTATTCGTCTGATAGAATAAGGGTTTGCTATGAGGTCGAAGTTAGATACTGGAGGTCATCTGGTTTAAATGTGAGACGATCTTTATCATGCACGTGTATTAAAATATAGGATGACCAAGTGCTTTAGGTTATACCATGTCTACGGCACCCATTAGGTTCATAGAGCCACAGAGACTAGTCACTCGATCAGCTAGGTAGTAAAAGTGCTCTATGTGGATCAACTCTACTATGGTTGTTGGGTTAAATCATAATATGGTGGTTTGGTGGCCATCTTTCTCCGTCATCCTACATATCCATACCTTGCTCATACTTGAGAGCTTTGTTGTCACCAGGAAGGAGGATTGTAATAGTCGGGCCTCGCTTTAGGGTTCATATACAAAGTGGTCTATGTTAAGCAACTGAGGAGCTATGCTGAAGAGTATGGGTCTCATGGCTCCAGATGTGATGAGTCATTGTCAACGAAAATCAAGAGGACACAAAGAGAGGAGAAGACCTGTTGTGTTTGGGCCGCTTGTGACTCAGGTACACGGACAGCGAGCAACTGTCGGGCAGAGGGGCCACGAAGTCGGGCTAGCCTAATTCGGGTACATGGGCTAGAGCAGCAGAGGATCCACTGGGTTGTTGACCAGGATTGACTCAGGTACACGGGCGGCGAGCGATTGCCAGGCTGAGAGATCTGCGGAATTGGGCCAGCCCAATCCGGGTACCTGGTGCAAAGTCGGTGGACGCTTTGTCAGTTTCGGCGCAAAACTGACGACCGCTAATCTCGGATCGGACCGTTCTGGGGCGAAGCCGCCGTAGTCGCTACGAAAGCTCCGCTTCCTGATAAGTCATCTGTAAATAGGAGTTTACTATTTTGTCCTTAGGCCCATAGTCAGTTAGTCGAGTCTGTAAAAATATCCTAAGGGCAGTTCGGTCTTTTCCATTTTATTTCAGCGTCTGTAAAAACCCTAAGGGTCTTTTGGTATTTTCCTAGGCTATTAGGCTGCCTATAAATAGGACCCCAATCCCTAGGGTTAGGGTTAACTCACTTAATGACAAACCTGAGTTCACTTTCCTCTTTCTGTGTTCCTGTGCTGTGAGCCGTCGCGCCCATGTTTTGTTCCCGTTCTTCTCGAGAGTCATCAATCTTCATAGACCGAGTGTGGCTTTTCTTTCAACCAGGTTTATTTTATTACTCTTTGTTGTCCTTCAATCCAGGTTCTTGTATATCGCGTCGTTGTTCTCTGAAGTTCATCTGACTCTGGTGTGTTGAAGAGCATTAAAATCCTTGGTGCCTCTGTATCTGTGTTTTTGTTGCTGTTGTCTTTTACCGAGAGGCGTTCAGGCTCGTTGAATGCGTGTGCAGGAATATTTTAATGAATAGTACTTGCTGTTAGATTGATTTCCTATTTTCTGTTGCTCAGCAAGGACTATATGTATCTATTCGGCTAACATGGCCTAGACGCCTGTTCATATTAGTTTAGTCTATCAGACGTTTCTCTTTTGGTTCGCCATTGTTTTTTATTGGCATGGTTGAGCTTGCCTGCACGAATAGGTAGCTGCAGCTTTTCTGAAATTGCACGCTTCATAAGGATTGGCTAGCTGCAATGATGTCTACCTTCAACTGTGCACGGCAAGCAGTGTGAGTTCTGTAGCTCTGCTTGGCAGGAGTTGTTTGTATGTCCCTAGGTGCCTAGCACTTGTTAGCAGCAGGTTGTAGCTGCAGTGTGCTAGTTTTCTAGCTCTTGTTTTTTCACAAATAGCACGTGCTTCGCAGTTGCTTCCTGGAAGCTAAATTTTTCCTGTGCGGAGTGTGTGCGCATCTTGGTCTTTCGGAGTTAGCCTCGCAGACTTTGCAGTTTTTTCGGAGGACAGACTTCGTTGTTGCTAGGTCTTCGGATTTTATTTTTCTGTAACCGAAGTTGTTCGAGTGTGGACCCCACAGAGTTCAGTTTTTTGGTCGAAGCTATTTTTATTCGAAGTTGTGCCTGGTTCGAAGCCTGTGTTCCGACAGGTTTTGGTAGTGATTCGAGGTGTGTACTTCAGAGCAGTTTTTGTCTTCGGAGGGTGACTGCTTCGGAGTCTGTTCCAGGTCGAAGTGTACTGCGAAGTGTTTATTTTTGCCTAGCATCATTTCTGTCGTGTGGGTCCCACTTCCATTGTGTTTTCGAAGGCTGTGGTTCGGAGTCTGTTTATGGCTTTGGTACTGTAGTTTTCGAAGAAGGCTTCGGCAGCTACACACTCCGCTCAACGTACTGCACGGACTTTGACAACTTCAAGCTTCGCACGTTCTCATCACACAGACTTCATCAAGTATCGGACAGGAGACAAATTTGGACAGTAAATTTTCATCTCTTTTTACATACACTCAAATTGACTGCTGTGATGATTTATTCTCATGAAGCTTGAACTGCTTATGATCTGATTGATTTGTTAAACTGATTTTCAACACTGGTTTGGTGTCTTCTCATTTAGGACACTGGTTGTTTTTAGGCTAGATCATTTTAGGCTCTGTTGATCTGTTTACCTTTCTCTGCTAAGTCTGTTGAGGTGCGTTGGATATTGGGAGCAGACCATTGATTCGAAAGAATTTTTTAGGCGCTCATTCACCCCCCTCTGGTCGCTACTTTCGGTCCTACAACAACCATTAGGCTTTGAGTGATCCAAATACTCACACTGTATATATAAGCTTATCAAAGCCTTATATGGTCTAAAGCGGACACACAAGAACTTGGTACGAGCGTCCCAAAGTCCTCTCTTATAAGCTAGTTTTGTTATGGAAAAAGCGGAAAAAACTCTTTAACTCTCTTTTTCTTCAAGATGGTAAATATTTTTTGCTCAGTTCGGATATCTGTTGATGACAAAATTTTTGTGGTTCACCTAATACTCGTGTCCAAGTTTTCAAAATCTATGAGCAGGAAGTTTAAAATGAGCATGATAAGAGAGATTACGTACTTTTTGGACTAAAACATCGAGCAATCCAATGACCTAGGATCTTCATTTGCTGGTTTTAATGTTTCTTGTTGAGGCTATTTGGGCGATCTGTCTCACTCGAAATGATTTATTTTTGAAGATAATTATTCTGAGTGATATTTTGCACTGACGGGCAAGATGATATTTTTCTTTACAACAGAGAAAGTAGGTGAAACTGGCGCAGGAAGTGCAAGGATTCAGAGTGTTGCTGTATGCCAAGCGTCAGAAGAACTCAGTGGAAAACCATGCGAAACCGAATACACATATCATGGAATTTTTGAAAATATAGCACATGGCTAAGCAGACATTCCAGAAATATGTTTCTCAGGGGAGGAGCACTATACATTTTTGAAAAGAAAAGGATGGGATGAAAAGTATTACACAGAACTATCGCTGCATCAAAACAGGTCTCATGTAAAGACATCATACTTGCTCACTGCTGGATGCCTGCAAGGGAACTCACACCACGCTAAAATGCGCACAACAGTTGCACAACTGAAATTTACCCTTGATCTTAAATTCAAGTTCAACCATACCTTTCTCAGTGGCCCATTGCGGTTTTTGTCTGCAGCCAGCCATAAAACCATATGCCATCTCCATCGGAGACTCACCGGCCAACGCAATGAAAACCTCCATGGGCAGCCACACAATCAATCCTGAAGCCATCTTCAGAAGCACTTCAAGTAGAGAGACCAGTGACTTATTGGAATAATTGAGGATCTTCCAAGATCATTGCATTCAGCACTTTGTGTGAGACAATCACCAACATTTCTAAAATACATATACTAACCATTGGTAAACATTCTAACTGGCCTTAGTGATCTAGAATGTCCTTCACAGTTTATTCAGCCCTCAAATTCAAAACTTCCTTGGCAGTCCTCCTCCGGAAGTAACGCATGTGTTTCTACAAAAAGACAATCCATTTCAAAACCAGTTAAGTCAGACAGTCAAAGGCCATCGGATTTCATTAAAACTTCTCAATAGAACATATAGTTGGCAGGAAGCATGAGATCCAATTTGGTACCTGTCCAAAAATAAGGTCCATATCTCTGCTGTAGAAGTCTATGTATTTGAGCATGAACATGCCACAATCCCACCTAAATGAAAGGCAACTGAGTGATAAGTACAACATGCAAATTTTATAAAAAGGCACAGAATTGTTGTGGCCTCTGTGGAACTATAGTGTCATTTACTTAGAATTGATGAAGATGTCAATGACCTAGTTGTTTTACGAAAATCCATCAGTTCTATTAATGTACAGTATTGGACAGGAAGCAAAAAGAGTAAAATACCCATTCTCTTGCAATGGAAGGTTTTCTACACCTTCCTGCTTCCATGAAAAGGCATCAATCTGTTGGCCACTCTTGTCTTTCACCTCATCCACAAGATACCGAGCCTGGTTGAGTGGAAAAAGAATTAGCATCACATGGCACTACAATGTTCTAAATCACCAGAAAATGAAGTACATGTGAAATGGATAGATCCTGGATTCCCGAACTAGGAAAAAGGGACACAACAATTGCCTTTTGTGAGGTTTTTCCTTAAAATGCAATTTTAAACCTTCTACATTCACATGATTCTTCTATGGTTCGTACGGTCATACCATCACTTCGGTAAATTTGATTGACAAAGGAAATTTAAATGCCATCAGATCTTCACATGTATATACAAAAGCAAACTATTGACCAGACAGAATCAGATTACACCACTTACTAGTATGCTCAAAGCCTTTATGTCCATGCCACCAAGTGAATCCAGATATTGAAACTTTCTGTCCCTTATGTTGATGACTGCTAAACACCAGTGCACTTCCTTGTGAATGGGAACAAAAATCTGGACGGAAATAACTAGTTCAGTCAAATAGCAGTGAAATCCCTAGAGAATCCAGGCTTGAAAAGAGAAAAAATATCATTTACCTTATCGCATTCAATTAGGCTGTACTGTAACTTCCTTTTAGTTGTCCATCTTCTAACAGCCTTATAATCATACCCACCAGCAATGAGCTGATAACAGGAAAATAATTACGAGGCTAGTTTGTTGGGATGTATTAAGTTTTCTTTACAACATAATAACATATCTAATAAGAGTGATGAGTAGGGATGAAAACAGAGCGGAAACAAGATGGAAATTAGTGCTATCATATCTATTTCCATATTTTTAATGGAAACAGAAACGAACACATATATCCTGAAAACAGATACGAAAGTGGATAGTACCAGAAAAAAATACTAACTGAATAAGGAGCGGACACAAATATGGGTCCAGGTATCTATCAGAATAAAAAAAGACCCATCATACGTGAAAAAGTATGATAGACCAATAAATAGGTTCGATTTTCATATATATTAATAAATGATGCATATATATAATAAAGTAAAAATATGTTTTATATAAAGTTTAAGTTCTAATGAACATATATTATTTATTTTTAGCAAATAATTATATATTAATTTAATTTAATTCAAATGGTTTAATATTTCACAAATAAAAGATAGTTCAAGGTTTTACATAATGTAAAAAAGAAAAAGTTAATATTTTATAGTATAGTAAAGAAACAGTTAAAATGGAAAATTCCCATTTTTATGATGCGGAATATTCCATTTCCATATCTGTTTCCATCAGAAATCATTGTTTCGTTTTTGGATAAAAAAATTGTTTCCGTTTCTGTTCCAGAGTATTCTGTTTCTGCTTTTTTGGAGCAGACAGAAAATTTCCACTCCGTTTTCATCCCTAGTAATGAGTAATGGAATACTCAACTGGCCAACTCAAACACAATATAGATCAATAACACAACTAAAACTGCCAACAAATACTATAAACACAATTGATATTACTAATATGGAATCATTAGAATGAAATAGTAAAACATAGAACCATACTAGTTGAATACTCCCTCCATCCCATAATATTAGCAACCTAGTATAGGATTTAACATTTTATGGTACAACGAATCTGGACAGTGGCACTGTCCAGATTCATTGTACTATGAAATGTCAAATCCAGTACGAGGATGTTATAAGCTATATTATGGTATGGATGGAGTAGCAGTAGCATGCATCTAGAGTTATACAACATGGCACAAGCAAAAGATTTGTCGCTCTACAGTCTACACTAATGAAGTTAAGGTAAAGCAATATGAAAAATGATATTACAGAATCAGGATCATGGAAATAGATGCTGACCTTTTTGTAGAAAAAGGTGTTGAAGAAGTGGCATTTCAAAAACTTGCTAGGTTCTCTCAGTTCCCTCTCTTTCAGCAGCTCAAGATACAAATTTATGACCTAAAAATAGTAGGAACTGATGTCAAATCATATACGTTTACTTTTGAGTACAAACAGAAGAAAATATAGCAGAACCAATAACATACATCATCATTTAACCAATCTCTTTCCTTCAAGCACTGCAAGATCTCTCTAGTTATGACAATATTTGAAGACTCATGTGCCGCTAGTCTTTCACGTCTGAAAATAAATAAAGAAAGAAATCAATATATATACACACACACACACTAGATGCGGCCAATTTAAGCTAGATATTTACACAAGGGGAGCAGATAAGAAACAAAACCTGTTACGCCCACCAAGCGCATGATCAACAACATCCTCATCCTCATCCGTAAGAGGAACAAAAGGTTCAGGCACCACCTGAAACGCATGCAGGAAATGGGAAAATACATTTAACAATGAGAAATAGATACTATTCAATCTTTTTTCATATTAAAACTAGCTTTGTTTGATTTAATTAGATGTGGAATTTCAGTAATTAAAAAGCGTAACATTACAGTATTTATTTCTCATGTGTAGTATTTCTCTCATTTTTCAGTATTATTGAAATTGCTTGTCTACAGGTTTCATATCCCTAAGTATATCAACAAAACATCAGACCATCATGAGTTCACTATCCGTTTGGAAGGTAAGAAAATTTTGGGGAATTAACAAACAAATTATCTGCATGTAATAAAATGAGCTGCAGTGTTTTATGAGCAAGCTAGGTGTATATTACAGCCTATGTATAGCTATTGGGCATAGACAACCATACATCATAACAAAGTTCTTACGTGTGACCTTAACAATCTATACACTATCCATCAGAAAATAAACAATAGAAGATGCAAAACAAGTGGTACCTCCTTGGGCGTCAATTGTGGGAGGACCTCTGCAAGCCGCTCAAGGCCGAGGTAACTCTTCTCGGCAAGACGCACCTCAAAATCAAGTGTTCTTAGCCTGGCGTCATGTAGCCGGCTGGCCTCGTACAGCTCCTTGTAGAGCGGTACCCTCGCTACCACAACCCTACCCTTCACCTCGTCCTCCTTCTCTTGCTCCCCCTCCTCATCCTTCCTCTCCTCCTCATCCTCGACAGCGATCACCTCCACAACCCTCGGTGCATCGGCGGAAGGAATAGGGGGCGGCGGGTGCGAGATGCTGTTGACTAGCTCAACATACTGCTCGAAGCCGAGAGACTGTGGTAGCGGCGGCGGCGGCGACAGCGACGACGACGACGTGGACGGGGAAAAGCATGACGTTTTCGAGCGGGCGGGGCCGATGCGGAATGCGCGGATGACGCGTTGGGGCCCGTGGATTGGCCGCTGGAGCGGCAACGGCGGAGGCAAGCGGCGGTGGTGGTGGGGCAAGGGGGTGGAGGAGGTGGAGGCGTCGGCGGCAGTGGGGAGGCCGGGCGCGGCAGAGGAGGCGGGGAGGGGAGAAGGTGGAGAGGGAGGGAAGGCGGCGAGAGAGTGGAGGGGCGCGAGCTTGGGCTTCTTGGAGGCCGGCGAAGGCGAGGGCGGGAAGGAAGGGAATTGGCGGTGGTCGGAGCAGAGACGCTTGCGGCTGTCGGTGAGGGCGCCCATCGCCGCCGGCGGAAACCCTAGCTAGCTAGCTGCCTGCGGCTGCGGGAAGGGAAGGGAATGAATCGCCTCGCCGTTCTCCTCTGTTTCCGTTTCGTTTCGCCCTTCGGATCGAACGGCCGAGACGAGCGTCCGGCGTTTCGAGGTTTTGTGGGCCCGGTCGGTCTCGGTCTTCTTCTCCGGTTTTTCTTTTTTATTAGTCAAATGTTCATGCTTTACAACGAAACTTTATTTTTAATGATAAACACTTATTTGAAGTAAAGATATACATCTAATTAGGATGCTTATCATACATTGAAAAAACTATTTTTTGAAAAAATATAATTTAGTTTGAAATAATGAAATTATATACATCTAATAACTCCATAGAATGGCCACAACAATTTTACGAATACATAAACATCGCCCAAATGAAGAAAAAAAAAGAGAACTCAATAATCATATCATCGCCATAAAAAAAAGAAGAAAACATTCAAAATTTAATATTTTCTATTATGTTCTGTAAAGAGCAGATCGAAATGAAATTAAACAGAGTTACTTCATCGATAACAATAAACAACTAATGAGATGGACCTTTACAAACAAAAAAGTCAAATCTTTCGTGTAACAAATAGATATGGAAGCTAGTGTCAGCGTACAGATTATTAGTAACATCCGCAAACCAGAAAGTTTATGAAAAATGTGTTCAAACGATAGATGTTTACATCAAGAATGGAACATATTTCATAAAATATTTAAGTAGGCAAAGCCTGTCTAGTTTACTTCAAAGTTCAAAAAGAATCACACAGAATCAGCATAGGAAGAAGCTTACTGAACCCAAATTGTTGTTCAAGGTGAATCCCAATAAACAGCAAACTCAGCATGTCACAACCAAATGGATTAGGCCGAGCCATATACAGCTAATGAGGCGCCACCGTTGGTGCTGATGAACAACTTTGTTCTAGTCAAGAGCTCTTATTTTCTGCAAACTGCACATCAAAGAGAACTGTTAATAGGATCACCGATCATCTTGTTCATCTGACATTATATTAGTCAATAACACATAGTCGGCATTATTCTCAAATAAAAGCAAAGAGCAGAATTTTGTGTCCCCAAGGGTGGAATGTGGCGGCCTTTCGGTGAGACGTCGCCGTGAACGACGCAGCCTTCCTGCCAAATCCCCCGCCGGGAACTCAAACACCTCCACAAAACCAACCCAAAATTCCAAGCTTCCAATAAAAAAATACCTTCGGTCCCCAATGGAGATCGAAAATCACACCATTAAACCCAAGACAGTTGCGAACACACCGATTTTCACCGCCGAATTGGTGCGGTGAGACTCAAATCTGAGGAAGAATTGGTGCTAGTTGTGTTGCCGATGGAAGTGGTGGCGCGGCGGTGGCGGCTAACACAGAGGTGGCACTGGGGGATGGCTGTGTGGGAGGCTCTTGGCGACGGGTCGTGCGGCTGGCAGTGGTGGCTGACGCTGATGCGGTGGTTGGGGATGGCTGTGCGGGAGGCTCTTTGTGATGGGGCATGCGGCTAGCAGCGATAGCTTCGCCCCAGTCGTCGCCATGGTTGCGGGCAGATGCCGAGAGGCAGATAAGCATAAAATGCTCTTGAAGGCCTGCACCAGCCACCAAGGCAGTTGCACGATGAGGAAGGCATCAGCAGTTGCGCGCGGTGAGGAAGGAAGCAGTTGCGCTTGGAAGGAGACGGTTGTCACGCTGCATGTGTGGGGAGGATAGTTGTGCGTTGGGAGAGTCATACGGACATAGTGAGCACGTGTGGGGAGGGAAGTTAAGCGCTGCGTGAGTTGAGAGAGCGGACGGACGAACAACTGGACGCATTATAATAGTAGAGATTTTATTTTTGTGGTAGTGCTTACCGTGATAAGCGAAATATTACAGAAAAAATGGATCAAATTTTACATTTCAAATTTAAATTCAGATCAGTTTGTAAAACGATTTCAAGTTTGGTTACCATAGTATGCACTTTGATAATCGTGGGAGACACTTCGGTTACGGTGGTACATACTTTTGTTATCATACCAACTTGGCAACTATATATCGGACTCGTTTACTGTGCTATTAGTTAGATAATTTTTCAATAAAAAATATAAAATATAAAATCATAAATAATTATGTTTCGAGATAAAAAGAAAACTTACAATATCACAAATTTTATAAGTTTATAATAAAATACAAATTATTCAATGTTAGTTCTGATTATAAGCGGCATTTAGGGGTGAAATGGATCGGATATGGCTAGTGGTTTTTTCAAATCTAGCAGATTCAAATTCGGATTTTTTTCATGCGGATTCGGATATAGATATGGTGTCGATAAAATCCAATAAATTCGAATTATCCAATTTTTTGTGTGGATTACTGAATAGGCTGGTCGTCTTGTGGCCTTGGTGCCTACCGGCTGTCGCCTTGTGTCGCCTTGGTGTAGGGATGGCAATCATGCCCAATTACCCGTTTATCCGTGGGTAAAAACCCTATTACAGTTGGGTTTGTTCTCAATTCCATGCCGACGGGTAAACGGATATAGGTTTGGGTATTGACTACCCATACCCGTTTACCCGTATATCCGATTATCCTCACTATAAAAACAAATCTAGAAACCCTAACATCTTCATATCTCTCTTCTCTCTCCTCCTTCCACCCTCACCAGCTGTCACTCCCCTACCATCTCCCTTCTCTTCTTCCTCCACTCTTCTCCTACGTCGTCCTGTGTGGCTCCTCGCGGGTGCGCCACCAAGCCCCATGCCAGCCTGCATAGTGCACCATCGAATGCCACCGAGCACCGCCCAGTCCGCCCTACGCTGGCCCATGTCACCTAGTGCATCGCCAAGAGATGCCCTTCGCTGGCCTGCATGCCCACACCGCCGAGCACCACCCCGCACCATATCATGCATTGGCTCACGTCGTTCGATCGGCCTCCAAGCCGACTTCAGCCCCAGCGTTGGCGCCTCGGCACCGAAGTGAGTATAAGTACATTGTATGTTTTGCATACTTTGTTTGAATGTGTAGGACCGAAACGGGCGACTAGAGGGGGGTGAATAGACGTCTTAATAAATTCTTTCGAATTGATGGTCTTTTCTAAACACTCAACACTCCTCTCAATGAACAACCAGAAGCAAAATAATTAACACAGTAAAATCCCAGAAAAACAAGTGCTATCACTCTCTTGTCAAATATGATATGGTCTGCCAATCTGAGAGATCACAAGCACTAAAAATAATCTAGCCTTCAAAAACTGACTGATGTCCTGAATGAAAAGACACCCAAATAAAACACACAAAACAGATTAAACTTTTCACAAGTTAGGTAAGCAAATAATCAAGTGCTAAAAATAAAACATCTAATAATCACAGGCATTTCATAAAGCACAAACGAAACATCCACAGTGCACAAAAATTTAATTTAATTAAATGCTGAAAATAAATGTACTCATAGACGATTTAACAAACATTGATGTGTACTGAAAACTTATGGATGAATCAATAAATGCTTGCAATAATTTAATCCATCCCAGAATAATCAACAGGAATAATATATGCAAGTATACGCAGAACGAGGTAAAAGAGATTAATGTGCTTGATTCTATGTTGTGCAGTCAATTCGTCGAACACCTGGTGCACACCGTGTTGTCTCCTGTTCCAAGCACAGTGTTGGCCACAGCTTGTGCCTTACATAGATGCCAACACGGCGTTGCCTCAGCTACTGCCCCATCACGCTGCCACGAACCAAGACCGGTTCAAGAGACATATTATGAAAAGTGATTTCTATTCATTCATTGTTTTAGTACAGATTACAGGAGTATTTATAGTAAATGTAGAAACACATCTTTTCCAAGCCGTCGCGTCGCTTGCTTCGTGCTGGGTCGTTTGCCGTCACTGCCGCATGCATGTGCGCGAAAAGCCGCGCCGCCTGCTGCATGCAAACTGCTGCCGCCGCTTGCATGTGTTGCTTCTGCTATTCCTTGGAGAAAAGCCACGCACGTCTTTTGATGAGAAGATTACAACCGCAACACTCCCCCTTAATCGAACTTTGAAACTATATGATTGATATCATATGATGTGATTACCTCAAGATCCTTTATTAGGAAATTTGAGAGTAATTTTTAAAGATAATAGTATAACTTAATATGATCTGATGATCATAAATAGAGCATATCTCATAAAGTGACTCCCCCTGAATTTTGCAAATCACGTAGTCTTTGCATACCTATTCCTTTAACATATTTTTGGAATGTCGAGGTTGGTAGCGATTTCGTAAATAAATCTGCTAGATTTTCACATGATTTTGTTTGTAAAACTGTTATTTCCCCATTCTTTTGTAATTCATGTGGAAAAAACAGTTTAGGGGCAATATGCTTAGTTATATTACTTTTGATGTAACCAGTTTGCATCTGGGCGATACATGCAGCATTATCTTCATAGATAATTGTGGGTGATTCTGATGAACCAACATTGCATGTTTGTTGTATATGATTAATCATCCTTCGAAGCCATACACATTCTCGTGAAGCTTCATATAAAGCTATAATTTCAGAATGATTAGTCGATGTAGCAACAAGAGTTTGTTTCGAGGATTTTCATGAAATGGCAGTACCTCCATATAGGAAAACAAATCCTGTTTGTGATCTGGCATTATGTGGATCATACATATACCCAGCATCAGTATATCCTATCATAGATAAGTCTTGATTTTTCTGATAGAATAAACCAAGATCTCTTGTACCATTTAGATATCTTAAGATTTGTTTCGCTCCAACAAAATGTCTTTTAGTTGGTGCCGCACTATGTCTAGCTAGCAAATTTACCGCAAATGCAATGTTCGGTCTTGTACAATTTGCTAGATACATCAGTGCTCCTATTATGCTTAAATATGGAACATCAGGTCCCAATAGTTCTTCACCTTCTTCCCTAGGTCGGAATGGGTCTTTATCCATTTCTAGAGATCGAACGACCATAGAGGTCTTTGATGGATATGATTTATCCATATTAAATTTCTGCAATATTTTTTCAATATATGTAGATTGGTGAATTAATATTCCTGATGGAAGATGTTCAAGTTGTAAGCCCAAACAGAATTTAGTTTTACCTAAATCCTTCATTTCAAATTCTGTCTTAAGATGATTGCTAGCTTCAATTATATCTTGTGTAGTTCCAATGATGTTGAGATCATCAACATACACTGAAATAATACAAAATCCAGTGATGGACCTTTTAATAAATACACAAGGACAATCATCATTGTTAGAATAACCTTTCTTAAGTAAGAATTCACTTAGTCGGTTGTACCACATTCTACCCGACTGTTTTAAGCCATAGAGTGACTTTTGTAATTTTACACAAAATTTGTTGTGATTTATATTTGGATTTGGAGTATCAAGTCCTTCAGGGACTTTCATGTAAATATCTGAATCCAATGACCCATATAAGTATGCGGTCACAACATCCATTAACTGCATAGATAAATTCATTTGTACTGCCAATGATATTAAATATCGGAAAGTTATTCCACTCATAACCGGAGAATATGTTTCATCATAATCGATGCCGGGTCTCTGCGTGAATCCTTGTGCTACAAGTCTCGCTTTGTATCTCACCACCTCATTGTTTTCATTTCGTTTACGAACAAAAACCCATTTCGATCCAACGGGGAAAACATTTTGAGGAGTAGGTATTACTGATGTAAATACCTCTCTTTTCCTTAGCGAGCTTAATTCTGCCTCAATAGCTTCTTTCCATTTGATCCAGTCTGAGCGCTTAAGGCACTCTGCCATGGTCTTAGGTTCTGGATCTTCCTCGAGGTCTTTAGCTATACTTGAGGAGAAATATATGTCGACAATTGTAGTCTTTCTATTATAAGATTCTCCTGAATTAATATAATTTGTGGATATTTCTTCTAACTCTTGAGTATTTCCCATATTAATAGAGTTAGTCATTTCCGATGGTCTAGCATTTGTATTGGTGCACCCATCTATGCTAGATTTAGGATGAGAATCATCCTCCTGGTGTCTTTCAACATGAGGTTGAATTGCATTTACTGTTTTAGAAGATATCTTCCTTTGTTTTTTAGATTGCTTTTGAGAAGCATCAGTTGCAACCAGATCTCTCCCCCTGATCTTAGGTTTTGGGAGTTGAGTTGTTTGATGAGGTATTTCAACTCTTTCTGGTGCATTAACTGCAGGAATATGAGATTTTGTGACACCCTTATAATCAGTAAATGTGTCTGGCTGGTTATTTGCAAGTTGTTGCAAATTTATTATTCTCCGAACTTCTTGCTCGGATTCTATAGTACGTGGGTCTAATGATTGAAAACCAGTGGTGTTCCAATCAATTTCCTGGCATTTATTATGGTACAAATCTCCCCTAATGCCGGGAAATTATCTTCATCAAAGATGCAATCAGCATACCGGGCAGTAAATAAATCCCCTGTTAGGGGTTCGAGGTATTTGATGATTGACGGTGAATGATACCCGGTATATATGCCTAATTTTCTATGGGGACCCATAGAGGTACGCTGTGGTGGTGATATCGGTACGTATACAGCGCAACCGAATATTCGCAGATGGGAAATACTTGGTTGATTTCCACGTACTAATTGTAACGGGGATGTTACATGATATGCAGTTGGTCTAATTTGTATTAAATCTGCGGCGTGTAAGACCGCATGACCCCAACAAGAGGTTGGTAATTTGCAATTATGTAAAAGTGGTCTCGCAATTAATTTTATTAGAGATTCAGCAAGCCCATTTTGGGTATGAACATAAGGTACTGAGTGTTCTAGATTGATACCTAGAGCCATACAATAATCATTAAATACTCGTGAGCTAAATTCAGTGGCATTGTCCATCCTAATGGATTTTATCCTATGTTCAGGATGGCTAGCTCTTAATTTGATAATTTGAGCCATTAATTTTGCAAATGCATGGTTCCTTGTAGATAAGAGACATACATGAGACCATCGTGTGGATGCATCTATAAGCACCATAAAGTACCTAAATGGTCCAGATAATGGTTGTATAGGACCACAAATGTCTCCTTGAATACGTTCAAGGAAACTGATTTGTTCATTTTTAATCTTAAGATATGATGGTCTTAAAATTAATTTTCCTGTGGCACATGCAGTGCATGTAAAATCTGATGATCCAGGAATCTTGCAAGATTAATATTGTGACCTATGGAGTTGCTAATAATTTTTCTCATCATCCCTATTCCGGGGTGACCAAGGCGATTGTGCCAAGTCTTGAATTTATCAAGATTTTGAAAAATTATTTTAAACGCAACATGTGATACGGGTTTTATGTATGTGTAGTATAAACTAGATGAAAATGAAGGAAATTTCTCAAGTATCTCTTTGTTTAATCCGTTGGATTTAGTGAGAAATAAGTATTCTACATTATTTTCAGTTTGGGTTTCAATATGGTAGCCATTTAGACGGATGTCTTTATAGCTAAGCAATGTACGAGTTGAATCAAGATACAGGAGTGCATCCTCAATTATTAACTTTGTACCCATTGGGAGCGTAATCGTGGCTCGGCCTGAGCCTACAATTAATGCATCGCGTCCAGCGATAGTCATGATATTTCCATGTTTCTTATGAAGATTTTGGAAATATTTAAGCTCACGTAGAATTGTGTTAGTAGAGCCACTATCTACTAAACAAATTTCCTCATCTTCCATCTATTGTAAAATCCCGTAAATAATTATGATAAATACTAAAAAATGAGTTAAAGAGATATAATATCTACATATATATACATATGATGTTTATAATAACATGTCAAATACATATTACAATATATGTTTATATTTATACAACATTTATATTTCTTAATTGGCTATTACATATGAAATATGTATAATTTATTTGAGATCCCCATATATATCTTCAGTGTGATATTCGACTATCATACTGTCGATATTGGATGGGTCTTGCTCCTTCTTTTGAACTTCATTTTGATGGGCGCTTTGAGAAGGTCCCGCAGGTAAGTCGTTGACTTGTTCATTGAAGTGCGTCTCAAACTTATTCCAATGAACTTGCTTATCCTTACCAAACTTTAGATAAATTCAGCCAAATGCTTTGGGATCCTACATTTGTTAGTACGATGATTCGTACATCCACACCTTTGACAAATTTCAGATTTGTCTTTAGGATTGTCCTTAAATGGACTTTTCCCTTTATTTGTCTTATACCCATGCCTGTTATTTTGAAACTTTGACTTTCCCTTAAAGTTTTTATTCCGTGTGTTGCCATGAAATTTAGTACGCTGAGAGTTAAAATGTACTTCAGGAAGAGGAGCTGCGCCTATTGGGCGATTTTGATGATTTTTCATCAAAAGTTCATCATGCTTCTCCGCATGAAGTAATGTGTATATTAACTTAGAATACTTTGTATATTTCTATTGGCGATATTGCTGTTGCAATACCCGGAATGTTGGATGGAAAGTACATAAAGTTTTTTCGATCATTGCTTCTTCCGAAACAGGTTGATCTCAAAATTTCAATTTAGAGCAGATTTTATGTACGACGGAATTATAATCTGCTACTAATTTGAAATCTTGAAAGCGAATTAGTGACCATTCGCGTTGGGCTTCGGGTAATATGATATTTTTCTGCTGCTCATATCGATCTTTAAGGGATTTCCATAGAGCAAGGGGGTCTTCTTCCATCACATATTCAGATTTTAAATCTGAGTGTAGATGATGGCGTAGAAAATGGAGTGTGGCATATTTGTTGTAGTCTGGGATCTCAGGTGCATTCGGTATTGGATCCATAATGGTATTAATACATCGACGGGCTGTTAAATTTATTTTAACATCTTGTGCCCATGTCAATAATTACTACCATCTAAAGCAAGTTCAGGAAATTCTTTCTTTGAAATATCAGCCATGTCCTACATACAGGGACATATTTTAATTTACTAAGAGAGTAGATAAATATAAATGTTGTAAAAAAATGCTAATTATGCATAACACATAGTGTAGATGACTTTTTAATGTATAGGTAATGATTTACCATTTATATGTTGTGTAATATTCCTGATGGATTAAACAACATATAAAGTTCATTTTATAGGAACAAATTGGTATTTTAATATTGAAGGTAATCACCATATGGTGTAGGCCTATCAATATTTGGGCAAATGATTTTGCTATTTGTGATACGAATAACGTCTAATCTAGGTAAATGATATTAGTCGTTTTAGTCGTATTTAAATCAACAATTGTTTAAGTGATAGTCATCAAATTTATGTAGCATTTTTTAAACTGATGCTTAAAAAGACATGTATATAAAGACAACATGCATATATATATATAACGATGATATTGTATTTCTGCCTTATTACAAAGGGGTTACAACACATGTAATAACACAAACAATGGCAGAAATGTAAACAACATTTTAATATCTAATCATAGATAATATTCTCTGTCGTTGTATTGGGTGAAATCCCTGGTATTGGTATATAAGGCAGAGGAGTCGGCTGTGGGGACTCCGTTGGAGTTGGAAGTAGTGTGGTCCAGTCATAAGCACCACATCCACGCCTAGAAGCCATGGTGGGTGGTGTTTCATGCATATGTGATGATGTATCACGGGGACTGGGCGGGCCGCGGAGCACTGGAGGCAGTGCAGTGTGGAGAGAGTGCGGCAGTGCCACATGTGGCATGTGCATTGGCAACGGGGTGCAGACTGCGTGTAGCAGTGGCGGGGCGCCGACTGCATGTAGCGGCGCCGGCGGTTGTGCGCAGGCGCGGAGACCGCGTGGCGGCGGGGCGCAGGCGCGGAGAGCCACCGGCGGTGGCTGCGGACCGTCGAAGCGGTAGAGAGGCGCGGCACGGGGGCCGTGCGGTGGCTGGGCGCGGGCGCAGTAGACGCGGGCGCAGTGGGCGCGGGCACGGAAGCCTCTTGGCGGCAGGGCGCGGGCGCCCTCTTGGCGGCAGGGCGTGGGCGCGGAGAGCCGGCAGCGTGGCGCGTGGGCCACGCGGCAGCGACTGCGGACCGCCGAAGCAGCGGAGCAGTGCGGTGCGGGGGCCTCGCGGCGGCGGCGGGACGCCAAAGAGGCGTGGCGGCGGTAGGGCGCCGGTGCCACGCGGTGGCGGTGGAGCACCGAAACGGCGCGGCCGCGGTGGGGCGCCGGAGCCGTGTGGCGGCGGAGGGCCGAAACGGCGAGGCGACGATGGTAGACCGGGGCCGTGCAGTGGCTTTGGAGCACCGAAATGGCGCGGCAGGCCGCCGAAGCGACGAGGCGGTGGTGGTGCACCGGAGCCGCGTGGGGGGCCGCCGAAGCGGCGAGGCGGCGGTGGTGCGCCGAAGCCGCGCGGTGGGCCACCGAAACAGCGAAGCGGCGGTGGTGCGGCGGCCCGGGCGTGCCAGGTCGGTGCAGCCGGCATGGCTTGAGTGCTCCAAGAGGCCATCTGCAAGAAGAAACAAAAGAAACTGCAGTTCGAGTACCTTTCGCTAGAGAAAAAAATGGCAGAGTCTTCGTGCTGATAACGTATTATGAAAAGTGATTTCTATTCATTCATTGTTTTAGTACAGATTACAGGAGTATTTATAGTAAATGTAGAAACGCGTCTTTTCCAAGCCGTCGCGTCGCTTGCTTCGCGCTGGGTCGTCTGCCGTCGCTGCCACCTGCATGTGCGCGAAGAGCCGCGCCGCCTGCTGCATGCAAACTGCTGTCGCCGCTTGCATGCGTTGCTTCTGCTATTCCTTGGAGAAAAGTCGCGCACGTCTTTTGATGAGAAGATTACAACCGCAACAAGACAGTCGGGACTCAGTCCCTGGCGCTATGCGCAGCCGAGCCGAGGCAGAAACCGCGTCGTAGGAGTGCATTTACAGCAAGCGGCGGAAACACCAGAGACACTGCATGTGGGATAGAACCGGAAGGAATGGAACCAGCAAAATTGATTTTTCACGCACCTCGAGGCAAGGAACAACATGATGTCTCTATCCTTACACTGGTGAAAAACCTTGTGAAGATTAAACCTTCAGAGTGATGGTTCCAATGAACCAGAGAAACAACGATTCCAGAACGGAGGAGAACAGCGACGGCGCAGGAAACTTGGGAAAAAATCGAGGAAAGATGAAATTCTGGAACAAGGTAAAGTGAACTCAGATTTTTCAATTGGAAGAGTTGGTAGAAACCTTAGGACTAGCGGGCCTTTTATAGGCAATTCAAAAACAGGAAAAGACACAAATACCTCTAGGGTTTTTTATAGACGCAAAGGCCCATAGGACTAAAAATGTAAAATCATATCTAAAGGTAGTTTGACCCGATTCGAAGCTTTCGTAGCGACTACGGCTCCACTTCAGGACGCTTGGATCTCGATCTGACGGTTTTGAACCGAAACCGACAAAGCGCACCGGATTGCCGACACGTGTCACCAATCCATGAACTCGACCGCCAGCATGTCTCTCCTGCTCTCGATCCCTTGAGCCGCCTTGTCACTCGCACTGGCCTCCCTTTCGCTGACTTGGTCAACACACTGTCCCGATCATCTGTCCGTCCATATCTTGCTCCATCTTCACGTGTACGACTGACATCTTGCTCAACTTCACTCGCCACCCTTGACAGTCTGGCATCAAGCTCCCTGCTTGACCCCGATCACTCACCATTGACAATTGACTCGCATTTCAACCCTGCACAACATGAGACAAGCAAAACACGAATCTCCACACAAGCATGCATCTCAACACACACCGATCCCTTCGGAGAACACACACAGGAAAACACATGCCCAAACCTTAAATCAGGCAAACTTGTCAATCACTCATCACAAAGACAAAACTGAGAAACCAAGGGTGGTTTCGGTGTATGTGATGAGTGATTGACAGGATTATTTACCCTCTGTTCGAAGGGTACCTCCGGAGGGGCTTCGGAGGTGGTCCTCCGAAGGGTGTTCGGAGGTGGTCCTCCGAAGGGTGTTCGGAGGTGTGTCACCGGAGTGTGTTCGGTGTTTGCTTGCTGCAGCTGCGCAGCGGAGTGTGCCTGTCGGAGGGGTCCGACAGTACACGATGACTGGGTTCGTACCGAAGGCTTCGGTACTTTGGGCGGTACACCGGAGTGTGTGCCGAAGGTTGCTAACCCGGAGAGGTCTCCGGAGTATTGGATACACTTGTCTGCTTGTCTGTGGTGCGCAGGGACTTCGGAGGCGACGGACAGGGTTCGAGCCAGGTGAACTTGGGTCAAGCGGGTGGTTTGATGCCAAGGGAGCGGGGAGCTCCGTCACGGTGGCTGCGAAGGTGGTCCGGGTCGGTCCTCGGGTCGAGGCGTGCCAGGTGAAGGCAGAGAGTGCGGAGCGTGGCTCCGGCTGAAGGTACTCCGAGACAAGTCCTCGGAGGTGAGGCACTTCGAAGGTACTCCGAATGGAGTGACTTCGGAGTTGGTGGAACAAGTCCTCTGCGGAGGCAAGGAGTTCGAAGTGTGCTCCGGAGGGAGACACTCGAAGGGTGCCCGACGAAGGTCTCAGAAGTCGAGGCGCATCGAAGGCATGGTCCGGGTGAGGCTCGTCGAGGAGTGTGCTCGGAGTGAGACACTGCGACGAAGTGCTCATGGAATGCTTCATGCGGAGGCCTTGGACGAAGGAGGGACTTCGAAGGGTGGTACTCCGAAGGTGGGGCTTCGGAGTGTGAAGGACTTCGGAGCGAGGCTAGCTCCGGAGTGAGGATGACTTGAGGTGTTTCGGCCATGCATGGCTTCGGTACACGGACGGACGGTGTTCGAGCTCGGAGTAGCTGCGAAGCCGTGGTGATCCACTCCGGAGGTGGTGGTGCGAAGGCCCAAGGGCTTTGACGGCTTCGGCTCAAAACCGTCACTGTATCGAAGGTCTTCTTCGGCGGAGCGAAGGCCAACAGGCTGCAGGCTTCTCGCCGAAGCTTCCGCACCCCTCGCGTGCGAAGGGAGGTTCCAGAAGTCAACTCTGTAAAGGCTGACACTGTCTGTTCTGAAAAAGACTGACACTGTCCCCTCTGCAGCTGACAGAGAAGCCTCCAAAATAAAGGTGGACTACCTTTTGTACCCCTTAGTTTTGTAGAGACAAAATGGATGTAAACCCTAGGGGTAAAGTAGTCACTTCCTTAGGATGAAGCCGTGGGCTATAAATATGGGGGCTCGGTAGGTAACATTTAACACTTTGAGCATTTACTGTAGAGCTCCTGTAGCCATACACTTCAATTGAATACATCCTGAGAGTTCATTTTTCTGTGTTCCTTGTTCAAGCGGCGAAGCCCTGGTTCTGTGTGCTTTTGCTTGAGCTCGTGTTGCATACCTCGCTTGTCTTTAGTTCACCGGAGCCTGTCTTGGCGAAGGGTGTTTTATCGCGAAGTGTGCTTTACAGTGTGCTGTCGCTCTGTGTAACTCGAGGCAAGACCTCGCTGCTTACTAGCGAAGCCCTGTTCTTTTCCCGTTGTGCTTCTTGTGTCGAAGCCCTTAGCGTGGTCCGTTTTGTGTGCGTGTAGACCTTCGCGTACGAAGCCCAGCACCAGTTGCTGTCTCTAAGTACTTGGTCGAAGTCCTCAGAGGGCTGTCCACTCTTGCGAAGGGTGAAGTGCGAAGCCTGCTCGAAGCACCTCGTGTGCGGAGCCTGCACTGACTTAGCAGAGTAGATTTTCGAGGGTTGTTAGTGGAGCGAAGTCTTCTTGGCTTCGAACTTTTGCTCCTGCGAAGCCTGTGTTCGGAGCTGTCAAAGTACCTCCGAACCAGACCTTCGAAGGTTGTGTTCGAAGCCTGTTCCGCAGAAGACAGAACAGAACCGAAGGCTAAGTTTTTAGCCCGAATTTTTAAAAGCTCCCATTCACCCCCCCTCTGGTCGCCGTTTCCGGTCCAACAATTGGTATCAGAGCAGGTTAAGATCACCAGTTGACCTTAACCGGTTTTGTGATCTGTTGGCGACATGGATAGAGGCAGTAAAATTCCTCTGTTCGATGGGACAGATTTTGCATACTGGAAGGTGCGCATGGAGGCTTACTTGTTAAGCCAAGGAAATGCAATTTGGGAGATTGTGGACTCACAATACTCCATCCCTGATACCCGCACCACTCAAACCGAAAAAGATCAGTATATTGCCAACTCGAAGGCAAGGAACATTCTGTTCATTGGTTTGAGTCGGAGTGAGTTTGATAGGGTGCAGCACCTTAGGACTGCTAGGGAAATTTGGACAACGCTCACTATTTATCATGAGGGCTCTACTCAGATTAAGGCCAGGCGCAAAGCACCTACAACCAACAGTATCAGCTGTTTGTGCAGGCACCTGGTGAATCTATAGATGCCATGTTTTCGCGCTTTGATGCTATAGTGAGTAACTTGCGATCCAACGGGACGCTTGCTTACAGTGATCATGATAGGGCTATCAAGCTTCTCTATGCTCTGACCGTAGCATATGGGAGGTAAAGATATCCAGCATTGAGGAGTCCACAGGCTATGACACTCTAACCTGTGATGAACTCTTTAGCAAGCTGAAGTCCACAGAGATTGCCAAGGCATCTCTTGCGGTGCACAGAAGCTCTTTGCCACAGCCATTGGCATTGGTTTCTAGCACTAGCCGTGGCACCACTGCAGAACCAAGCACATCAGGCACTTGTGTTCTTGCAGATGGTTTTGCTTTGTCCTCCCTGGTCTCCGTCACAAAGGAGCAGGTGGATACTCTAGCAGATGACGAGCTTGCTCTCATTGCCCGGAGGTTCACCCGCTTTCATCATGAGAGACGGGATCAGCGGAGAAGTGGTTTTAGTGGCTGCTATGAATGTGGCGACACTTCTCACATCAAGGCCAATTGCCCCAAGGTCAAAAAGAGAGATGAGAGTGACCGCCCCAAATTCCACAAAAAGGAGAGGAAGCCCTTTGTGAAGGGCAAGCGCGGCAAGATGGCTAAGAAAGTAGCCAAGGCCGCTTCCAGAGCTTTTGTTGCTGCTCTCAGCGACATCGACACATCCTCAACTGAGGAGTCGAGCTCTGAGGAGGAGGAGTCCCCAAGGAAGGAGGACAAGAAGGATAAGAAGGGACGTGACTTCACCGGCCTTTGCTTCATGGCCGACAGCGATCACAGCGGCGATGAGCTTGACTCATCTGAGGTAAACCTATCATCTGACCAGCTTCTAATTAAATTAGATGAGCTGAATGAAGTTGTGCTAGGTCAGGATAGATTGCTTGTGCAAGCCGCTAGAGAAAGAAAAGACCTTAGACTTAGGCTAGAATCTGTATCTACTGAATATGCCATGCTTAAGTCTAAATTTGATGATGCTGATTGTGAATCATGTTCTGTTGTCATGGGTGAGCTTGCTCAGTTGCGTTCTGTTCATGCTCAAACTCTTCTGAGCTTGAGACTGCACAGAAGCAGCTTTTGGAGGTGGATTCTAGACCTCATGATGTTATTGATTGCATGAACTGCTCTTTATTACGCGATAGCATTAATTTACGTGATAAGCATGTTCATGATTTGGAGGCTAGATTGGAGAGGGCCGGTAGTTCTAAGGATGTGCAACCTGTTTGTGACACTTGCATTACCCTTAAGGACCAGCTAGGCACTGTTAGAGAGCGGGCTGAAAACCTCATGTCCGAAAATGAATACCTTCTTTCCGTGGTAAACAAATGCACTGAGGGAAAGGGTAGGATGGATTTGCTCTTGGCCAAGACCAAGTTGTGTGCTGACAGAGCCGGGGTAGCTCTAGGATTGGGTTTTGAGAGGATAGCTTCAGACAGTAAGGCCAAAACTGTTTTCACCTCTCCCACCACCCTAGAGAAAGAGAGAGCTCTGTTGGACACCCCTCCAGCCAAAAGGCCTACCCATCCACAAAAGAAGACCACTCCTCCTACCAAGAAAAATCCTCCCAAGAAAACCACTGTGAAGAAACCCAAGGAGCTTGTGAGAATTGCTCCTGTGACCCATGAGAGTGCCCCCAGGAGAGTGTTTCATTGTTCTTATTGTCAGCGGGCGGGTCATTTGATTGGTTTCTGTTTCCGTCGCATCAAGGATGAGCGACGTGCACAGGCGATGAGCTATCAGGACATGCATTACCCATCTTTAGGTATGCATGAGTCTGAGTTCTACTCTCGTCCTGTTTTTGAGGCTCCTCGTGCTTCTCGGAGAGGTTTTGCTCCTCGAGGTGTTCACCATGTTCCATATGGTGGTAGACCTCGGGCGAGTAGCTTTGTACCTCGTCAGAGTAGGAGACCTCGACACGCTTTGCGTTCTTTGCATGTAGGTAGACCTCGCACTTTGCATCATTCTGATTTTTATGTGCGTAGACCGTCTACTTTTACTGTGCCTACTACTCGTGTCACTCAGTGCTGGATGCCTCGTCATTATTTTACTCACCCCAGCACTGAGCGATCGAGGCGTTCTTATCATGTGTAGGCGACAGGTCGAGGCTTGGAGGGCACGTGGATCATGGACTCCGGTTGTTCACGCCACATGACCGGAGATGCAAACTGGTTCTCCAGCCTCACAACAACCAAGCAAAGGGAACATATCACCTTCGGAAACAATCGAAGGAGTAGAGTGAAAGGTAAAGGTGTGGTAAGAATTAATTCAAACTTCACTCTCAAAGATGTTGCTTTGGTTGAAAACCTGGGATACAATTTGTTGTCTGTATCTCAGTTGCTTGATGAGGGCTTCGAAGTGCGATTTCATCGCGATACTTCGCAAGTGCTCAATTCTGATGGCGTTGTGGTGTGTAAGATCTTTAGAGTTGGGAGAGTTTTTGGAGCTGATTTTTCGGAGTCGTCTGGTTCTTCTCATTGCCTTGTTGCACATTCGACTTCTGAGCTTTGGAAGTGGCATAGGAGACTAGGGCATATGAGCTTTGAATTGCTCGCTCGTCTGAGCGCCCTAGGTTTGATCCGAGGATTGCCCAAGCTCAAGTTTGAGAAGAATTTAGTTTGCGCTCCATGTCGACATGGAAAAATGATTGCCGCTTCTCATTCGCCAGTCACCACTGTGATGACTGAACAGCCCGGAGAACTTCTCCATATGGACACTGTAGGTCCTTCTCGGGTTAGTTCTTTAGGCGGCAAGTGGTATGTACTTGTTATTGTCGACGATTTCTCTCGCTACTCTTGGGTCTTCTTTCTTGCCAGCAAGGATGAAGTGTTTTCACACTTTCGGAGCTTGGCTTTGAGACTTTTTACTGAACTCCCTGGTGCATTAAAATTCATTCGAAGCGATAATGGCACCGAGTTCAAAAATAGTCTCTTTGTTGACTTTTGCATGGAGCATGGCATAGAACATCAATTCTCTGCTCCGCGGGTTCCTCAACAGAACGGTGTTGTTGAGAGGAAAAACCGCACTTTGGTTGAGATGGCTAGGACGATGCTTGATGAGCATAGGACTCCTAGAAAATTCTGGGCTGAGGCCATGAACACTGCATGTTACATCTCAAACCGAATTTTCTTGCGCTCAATTTTAAATTTGACATCTTATGAGCTGCGTTTTGGGAGACAGCCCAAGGTTACTCATCTTCGAGTTTTTGGCTGTCGCTGCTTTATCCTAAAACGTGGTAACTTGGATAAATTTGAGTCGCGATCTTCTGACGGATCTTTTTGGGCTATACTACTCATGGTCACTCCTATCGTGTTTATAACTTGGAAACTACACTGTCATCGAGTCATGTGATGTGACTTTTGATGAATCAACCCCCTCTGTTAGTTCTGCTTTTGAACAGGCAAATGAACACGACATGGAACAGACTTTGTTCGAAGAAGAAGATCCCGGAGAATTCGAGGATGATCCCTTACTACCCTCGACATCAACCCCCGAAGCTGACCCCGCTTCAACTACTTCGGCACGAGGTCCCGAAGCAACTACCTCAACATCGGTCTTCTTGGACCACTCCAACGCACAAGTTGAGGGGGAGACTGCATCCCGCCGCGAGGCTCCACATCATGTCCAAAGGATGCACCCTCCCGAGCAGATCATTGGTGAGCTTGATCAAAGGGTAACACGTTCTCACGCTCATTTTACTAATGCTGCTTTTGTTGCTTCTTTCGAGCCCTTAGATGTTAGTCATGCACTTTCTGATTCTAGTTGGATCAATGCCATGCATGAAGAGCTTGAAAATTTTGAAAGAAACCAAGTCTGGACTTTAGTTGATCCTCCACCAAATGTTCATTTCATTGGAACAAAATGGATTTTTAAAAATAAACAAGGGGAGGATGGAACAATTGTTAGAAACAAGGCTAGACTTGTAGCTCAGGGTTTTTCTCAACTAGAAGGGATTGATTTTACTGAAACTTTTGCACCTGTTGCTCGCCTTGAGGCCATTAGGATTTTGCTTGCCTTTGCGACATCCCGGGGATTCAAACTCTATCAAATGGATGTCAAAAGTGCTTTTCTTAATGGCTTCATAGGTGAAGATGTTATGTAAAACAACCCCCCTGGTTTTGAAAACCCCAAGTACCCACATAAAGTCCTTAAACTTCATAAGGCGCTTTATGGACTCAAGCAGGCCCCTCGGGCGTGGTATGATAGACTTAAGTCTTTTCTGCTTGAGCGAGGGTATTTGATGGGCTCTGTTGATAAAACTTTGTTTACTCTCAAGCATGGCAAAGATTTCCTCCTAGTTCAGATTTATGTGGATGATATCATCTTTGGTGGCTCTTCTCATGCTTTAGTTGCCGAGTTTGCAGATACCATGAGCAGGGAATTTGAAATGTCGATGATGGGTGAACTCACCTTTTTCCTTGGGTTGCAAATCAAGCAAAGCAAACAAGGTACTTTTGTCCACCAGACAAAGTACACCAAGGACCTGCTCAAGAAGTTCGACATGTCCGATGCGAAGCCCCTCGCCACTCCAATGGCTACATCTGTAGCATTGGACCCTGACGAAGATGGAGAAGCCGTAGATCAGAAGGAGTTCCGGAGCATGATCGGCTCCCTCCTCTATTTGACTGCCACGAGGCCGGACATACACTTCGCAGTATGTCTGTGCGCTCGTTTTCAGGCTTCACCACGAGCTTCGCACCGCCAAGCGGTTAAGCGCATTCTAAGGTATCTCAAACACACCCTTGAATTTGGCATATGGTATTCATCATCTTCATCCTTATGTCTTAGAGGTTATTCAGATGCGGACTTTGCTGGGTGTAGAATTGATAGGAAGAGTACCTCTGGTACTTGTCATTTTTTGGGTACGTCTCTGGTTTGCTGGTCTTCCCGCAAACAGTCTAGTGTTGCACAATCGACGGCTGAGGCCGAATATGTTGCTGCAGCTAGCTGCTGCTCTCAGATTTTGTGGATGGTTTCCACTTTGCGGGATTTCGGGTTAGATTATAAGAGTGTTCCACTTTTCTGTGATAACACTAGTGCTATTTGTATTGCAAACAACCCGGTTCAGCACTCCAGAACCAAACACATTGATGTACGGTATCATTTTCTCAGAGATCACAATGAGAAGGGTGATATTGAACTTCAATATGTTGATACCCAACACCAGCTTGCCGATATTTTTACAAAACCCCTCGATGCTTCTCGATTTGCTTACTTGCGTGGGGAACTTGGCATTTGTCACCCTTACGGCATTTTGTAAGGGGGAGCTGATTTTAATTGTCTTGCATATGCTCATTATGTGTGGAATTGCACTTACATCTTTTGCTATTATATGCCTGCTTTTAATTCAAGGAAATCATGTCTGCTCAGCTCTATGAAATATGTCTGGAACATTGATTGTGCATGATGTTTTATTTTCTAAAAAAAAAAAATCAAAATTTGCTCATCACACAATCTTGTATCTAGCTTGATTAGGCAGGACTGCTTTTAGCTATCTTTTATCTACTTGACAGCAAGACACTGTTCCTTGGATGCTAAAATTTGCAACTTGAAAACTTGTGTTCTTCATTCATGGATATTCATCAAAATTTTAAATTCATCAAAATCAAAATAAAAAATCCATGATTTGCCTGGTTTCAATGAAAAGATCCAGGAGGGTTTGTTTGTCGCACTACTCTATTCTAGACTGCTTACCATTGCACTTTGGTCTGAACTGGAATAGTGTAGTGTATGCCAAAATCACCGCCTTAAGCTTCAGATGGCTTTCATGCCTAGGCTTGGCCTGATTGGAAAGTATAAGGTGGACAAACAAATAACCCCTGGCTTTAAGAAAAAGAACAACAAAATTAATTGATCATCAAGTTTGCTTTCACAGCTCCTTTTGAACAAGACTTGTCTGTCTAGGGTAGAATTTGTTAGCTTTGCGCAGTCCTTGCCTTTCATGTCTAGCTACTGTGATTAAGTGGTGATGCTTTCACTTCAAAATAACAAAATCACATGCCATCATCTTGATTCACAGATTGTTAAATTGAGCTGAGCACATGATCATTTGTGTTAATTTTGGCATATTTTTGCATTATATGTCTTTGCAATTCTATTCATTTCGCAGCTTTGCATCTTTTTGAATGCTCCTTGATGCTTGCATTGCCAAAGGGGGAGAGATTTTGCTATGTTCTCTGCTGCAAGAAGGCATTATTTCTAAAGGGGGAGAGATTTTTGACATAAAGGGGGAGAAAAATTTGCTCAAACTCAGGGGGAGTTTTTTATCCAAAGGGAGTTTTGCCGAAAGGGGCTTTTACTCTTTCACAAAGGGGGAGAAAATTTCTTTTATCAAGTGACATGCTTTGGCTCTTTTGAGTTTTTATGGTCACTTGTGTGCTGAAAATTTTTACATTTTCTTGAACTACAATTTGGTTGTCAATGCACTCATCAAGGGGGAGATTGAGAAACCAAGGGTGGTTTCGGTGTATGTGATGAGTGATTGACAGGATTATTTACCCTCTGTTCGAAGGGTACCTCCGGAGGGGCTTCGGAGGTGGTCCTCCGAAGGGTGTTCGGAGGTGGTCCTCCGAAGGGTGTTCGGAGGTGTGTCACCGGAGTGTGTTCGGTGTTTGCTTGCTGCAGCTGCGCAGCGGAGTGTGCCTGTCGGAGGGGTCCGACAGTACACGATGACTGGGTTCGTACCGAAGGCTTCGGTACTTTGGGCGGTACACCGGAGTGTGTGCCGAAGGTTGCTAACCCGGAGAGGTCTCCGGAGTATTGGATACACTTGTCTGCTTGTCTGTGGTGCGCAGGGACTTCGGAGGCGACGGACAGGGTTCGAGCCAGGTGAACTTGGGTCAAGCGGGTGGTTTGATGCCAAGGGAGCGGGGAGCTCCGTCACGGTGGCTGCGAAGGTGGTCCGGGTCGGTCCTCGGGTCGAGGCGTGCCAGGTGAAGGCAGAGAGTGCGGAGCGTGGCTCCGGCTGAAGGTACTCCGAGACAAGTCCTCGGAGGTGAGGCACTTCGAAGGTACTCCGAATGGAGTGACTTCGGAGTTGGTGGAACAAGTCCTCTGCGGAGGCAAGGAGTTCGAAGTGTGCTCCGGAGGGAGACACTCGAAGGGTGCCCGACGAAGGTCTCAGAAGTCGAGGCGCATCGAAGGCATGGTCCGGGTGAGGCTCGTCGAGGAGTGTGCTCGGAGTGAGACACTGCGACGAAGTGCTCATGGAATGCTTCATGCGGAGGCCTTGGACGAAGGAGGGACTTCGAAGGGTGGTACTCCGAAGGTGGGGCTTCGGAGTGTGAAGGACTTCGGAGCGAGGCTAGCTCCGGAGTGAGGATGACTTGAGGTGTTTCGGCCATGCATGGCTTCGGTACACGGACGGACGGTGTTCGAGCTCGGAGTAGCTGCGAAGCCGTGGTGATCCACTCCGGAGGTGGTGGTGCGAAGGCCCAAGGGCTTTGACGGCTTCGGCTCAAAACCGTCACTGTATCGAAGGTCTTCTTCGGCGGAGCGAAGGCCAACAGGCTGCAGGCTTCTCGCCGAAGCTTCCGCACCCCTCGCGTGCGAAGGGAGGTTCCAGAAGTCAACTCTGTAAAGGCTGACACTGTCTGTTCTGAAAAAGACTGACACTGTCCCCTCTGCAGCTGACAGAGA
Source organism: Zizania palustris (assembly GCA_019279435.1). Taxonomy (NCBI): domain Eukaryota; kingdom Viridiplantae; phylum Streptophyta; class Magnoliopsida; order Poales; family Poaceae; genus Zizania; species Zizania palustris. The sequence goes on from JAAALK010000288.1 coordinate 18,500,774, forward strand.
AGCCTCCAAAATAAAGGTGGACTACCTTTTGTACCCCTTAGTTTTGTAGAGACAAAATGGATGTAAACCCTAGGGGTAAAGTAGTCACTTCCTTAGGATGAAGCCGTGGGCTATAAATATGGGGGCTCGGTAGGTAACATTTAACACTTTGAGCATTTACTGTAGAGCTCCTGTAGCCATACACTTCAATTGAATACATCCTGAGAGTTCATTTTTCTGTGTTCCTTGTTCAAGCGGCGAAGCCCTGGTTCTGTGTGCTTTTGCTTGAGCTCGTGTTGCATACCTCGCTTGTCTTTAGTTCACCGGAGCCTGTCTTGGCGAAGGGTGTTTTATCGCGAAGTGTGCTTTACAGTGTGCTGTCGCTCTGTGTAACTCGAGGCAAGACCTCGCTGCTTACTAGCGAAGCCCTGTTCTTTTCCCGTTGTGCTTCTTGTGTCGAAGCCCTTAGCGTGGTCCGTTTTGTGTGCGTGTAGACCTTCGCGTACGAAGCCCAGCACCAGTTGCTGTCTCTAAGTACTTGGTCGAAGTCCTCAGAGGGCTGTCCACTCTTGCGAAGGGTGAAGTGCGAAGCCTGCTCGAAGCACCTCGTGTGCGGAGCCTGCACTGACTTAGCAGAGTAGATTTTCGAGGGTTGTTAGTGGAGCGAAGTCTTCTTGGCTTCGAACTTTTGCTCCTGCGAAGCCTGTGTTCGGAGCTGTCAAAGTACCTCCGAACCAGACCTTCGAAGGTTGTGTTCGAAGCCTGTTCCGCAGAAGACAGAACAGAACCGAAGGCTAAGTTTTTAGCCCGAATTTTTAAAAGCTCCCATTCACCCCCCCTCTGGTCGCCGTTTCCGGTCCAACAAAAACTACAGTGTAAAACCTCACTTGATTTCTCAGAATGCTCAACAGCTCAAGCCATTTCTAGACATTGTAGTGAGGAACAATATAGTATTCTATATATCAATGTGTTTTCTGATCATAATGATTGTAGATGTGCCCATTTTATTTTCTACAAAGCCTAATACATCTTGTTATAATAAATTAAACTATTGTGAAGGCTGATAATATCCTTGAGTGCATTTTGTCGTTTAGGTTGATTCTATTGATATTTGTAAGCCATTCATTCTATTCCAATGGATGGCCAAGGATGCACTTAAAGTCTATGTTCTATCTGCGTGGAGTTATTTCATTCATTTTTTGTGGATTAACAGGTATACCCGCGGGTAACGGGTATGGGCACGTTTTTTTACCTATTGGAAAACGGGTATGGGTATGGGTATACACTACTCCTACCTGTCATACCTGTTGGGGGAGATAATCCTGACGGCTGAAGGGGGCCCACAACCAGGGGGTCCGAAGCCTAGTGCAGGAGGGGGCCAGGACCTACGGGCGAGGAAGCCGGAGGCCACCCTCCGGCTTAAAGATGCCGGAGGCCGCCCTCCGGGAGAAGGATGTCGGAGGCCACCCTCCGGGAGGAGGGTGTCGGAGACCACCTTCCGGGAGAAGGGCGTCGGAGGCCACCTTCCGGGAGAAGGGCGTCGGAGGCCACCTTCCGGGAGAAGGGCGCCGGAGGGCACCCTCCCGGAGAAGATTGCCGGGGGCCGCCCCTCGGCCCGCGGTAGCGAATCCGGAGGGAGTGCTGGCGGGAAAAGGACTGGACAAATATACGGGGAGACAGAATCGCGATCCTCTGAGCCGTGTCGGGCGGCGCAGGCAGCGTCCGACACGGCTGATACGCTGTCAGAGTCGAATCTTCTTGTCTGTACTATGTATAGTCTGTTTTGTCTGTACTACCGACCGGCGTCTGGCCATGTACCCATTGGCGGTCCAGAGGCGTTTGGTCCTCTAGACGGGGCGCCTTATAAATACCCCTCAACTATAGTTGTAAGGGACAGGCTCAAGGAGCATTGAATACACTACTCTCATTCCCACTAAAAAACCTGCTGGTCCGATCCGTCGTTCCAACAGTTGGCGCCGTCCGTGGGGATCTTAGTTCAAGAAGCTAGCGTCCTCTACACCCACTCACCAAAACATGTCGGGTCGGAAGGGAGCAAGCACGCTTCCTCTGCGTCGGTCAGCCCGCACCACCGGGATCGAGCCGGCTCCGGTCCCCGACCCCAGTCCTCTGGCCCCCGCTGTTGCGCCCGTTGGGGCGCCCTCCCTGGAGCCAACCCAGGTGCCGGAAGGGACGCTCGAGGCCCGGGGCCCTGTCGGCGTACCTGAGCCAACATCCGTCAACCTGGCGGGGTTGCCGGAGGAGCCGCCGGGGCAGCATCCTCCGAGCGGACCCCCGGTGGTGTCCCTTCGGACCGACTACGTCCGTTCACGGGACCCCGATACCACTTTAGGAGGAAGCGGGAGCCATGCTGACGCCCTGGCCGCCGAGAACGCTCGGTTGAAGGCAGAGCTGGCCTTGTGGCACCAGGAGGCGTCGCTCCACCCTCTGGAGCCCCTCCGCGCCGCAAAAGCTGCGGCCATGGCGCTGAGTGATGACGAAGATCCAGCGGATGAAGAGAATCCGTCATACGACGAGGAGTCCCCCTTGCACCCGGACCTTTAGAGGGTGCGCTTCGGCTCGAAGTTCCGCGTCGTGAAGCTTCCCAAGTACTCTGGGGATTCTGACCCTGGAGAGTTCTCTCGCTCGTACGCCCTGGCGATAGAGGTGTACGGGGATCGCCCTCCGGTGGTTCTGGTCACTCCGACCCGAGACCATCCATTCGTGGGATCAACTAAGGAAGAAATTTGTCAACAATTTCCAAGGGACCTTCGTGACCCCTATGTCCACCGGGAGCCTCTTCCAAGTGAAGCAACAGCCCGGAGAAATTTTGCGGTAGTATTCCCAACGCTTCGCACACACCAAGGCCCAGATCAAGGGGCTCTCGGCTTCCTTCGTCATCGATGCCGCCCGAGAAGGCGTCACCCACCCAGGCCTCCTCGACAAGCTTTACCGGAAGCCCATCTCCTCGGTGGCACAACTCATGACGTATTTCGAGGAGTACGCCCGGTCCGAAGAGGGCCAGGCGCGCCGGCAGGCGATGATAGTCCCTGTCCGGGCCCCAAGCGCCAGGACGTATGAAGCCCCGCCGGACCTCAGCCGGGGAGCACACCCTGTTCCCGACTTCCGCCGCCAAGAGTCCGGCCGGCAGGACTCCGTCCACCGGGACTCTCGACGAAGCCGAAAACATCTTCGGGGGGAAGTCCTCAGCATTACCCCCCGAGCCCCCGCCAAGCATCTGCACACGCCCACCGGAAGCCGTTCCGTCGGGGCCAAGGCTCCGCCTCGAGCGCTCTCCGGGGGAACCACCTTCTACTGTAGCGTCCACGGCGAGAACCGGAGCCACGACATCGACTCCTGCCGGACCATACTCATCCTCCGCAGCGACTACCTCGAGCGCAATGCCGGCCGTGGTTCCACCGATAGGGGGATCCCTATCCCCCGCCCAGAAGCAGTCCAGGTAGTCGGGTGCCGCGACGAGCCGGAAGTCATGGGCCTGGCCCCGGAGTTCGGCAGGGTCTCGGCCCCCAAGCTCGAAGATGCACTAGATCGGGGGAAGCGAGTGGTCCTCCCCATATCCGGAGGGGGAGCCCTGGGGGCTCTTTCCAAGCGACAGCGCCGAGACTACGTTCGGGAGGTCGGACATATCGGCACGTCCGGCCCCTCGGCCCTCCCGGAGTGGTCCCATGTTCCCATCACCTTCACCGCTGAAGATGCCTCCAGAGTCAAGTTCCCGCATGCCAACCCCCTCGTCATCTCAACAGACATTGCCGGAGTTGAGGTGCGTCGCATACTGGTTGACGGAGGGAGTTCCGCTGACATCATCTTCGTGCAGGCCTTCGATCAGTTGTGCCTGTCGCGCAAACACCTACTGCCAGCTTCGCGTCCGCTCCAAGGCTTCGCGGGCCCCCCGCTCGACGCCCTAGGCCAGGTCATGCTGGAGGTGACCTTCGGTGACTCCCCCCTTCAGCGCTGCGAAGAGATCTTGTTCGACGTGGTCGATGCTCCGTACGCCTACAACGCTATCTTCGGAAGGGGGATGCTCAATCGCTTCGGAGCCATCGCGCACCACAACTACCTATGCCTCAAGATGCCGACTCCCAGAGGGGTGTTGTCAATCCTGGGTGACCAGGCCATGGCCCGCCGGGTCGAGTACGGTCACTCGGCGCCATTGGAGCCACGACAGATTCACAGCGTCCGTGAAGGCGCCGAAGGAGCCGGCTCCCAGGAGGCGGGGACCCCGGGCAGAAGGGCCGCCCCGCAAAACCTCTCCTGGAGGGGGAGGTCATTACCAAGATCTTGACCCAAGATGGGAAGGAGTACCCGATCAAGTTCGGAAGGGGTCTGGAGCCAGAGGTGTCGGCGCAGCTCGAGGCCATCATCCGCGGCAACCTCGACATCTTCGCATGGTCCAACGAAGACATTACCGGCGTCGACCGCTCGATAATCGAGCACTCACTGGCCATCGACCCGAAGGCGCGGCCGGTCCGCCAGGGGCTCTGGAGGCTTTCCACCGAACATGCCGAGCTCGCCAAGGCTGAGACAGAGAAGCTGCTTCGAGCAGGGGTCATCTGGGAAGTCAGTCATACTGACTGGTTGTCTAACCCAGTGTTTGTCCAGAAGAAAACATCTGGAAAATGGCGCATATGTATCGACTTTACTTCTCTGAATAAAGCTTGCCCCCGTGACCCCTACCCCTTCCCTCGCATTGACCAACTAGTTGATTCCACAGCCGGAGCAGAGCTCCTCAGTTTCCTCGACGCTTATTCCGGCTATCACCAGATCTGTTTAAAGCCCGAGGACCAGGTGAAAACAAGTTTTGTCACCCCCGCTGGAGTATTCTGCTACCTTCGGATGCCCTTCGGCCTCCGCAATGCAGGGGCCACCTTTTCAAGACTAATCTCCAAAGCCCGGGGTCATCAGTTGGGGCATAATGTGGAAGCACACATGGACGACATCGTCATCAAAAGTGCCACCAAGAGCCATCACGGCTCGGACATAGCTGAGACCTTCGATAGCCTTCGGCGGTGTGGAATCCGACTCAATCCAGAAAAGTGTGTCTTCAGAGCGCGCGCAGGGAAGCTACTTGGGTATCTCGTTTCCAGCCGGGGCATCGAAGCCAGCCCGACACAAGTTAAGGCATTGCAGAACATGTCCCCCCCTCAGAACCTGAAGCAAGCGCAGAAGCTGGCCGGGCGGTTGGCAGCCCTCGACCGATTTTTAGCAAAATCAGCGGAGCGAAGTTTGCCCATCTTCAAGGCGCTCCGAGGTTCTAAGCATTTTGAGTGGACCCCCGAATGTCAGGATTGTTTCGAGCAGATCAAGGAATATTTCTCTGGCCTTTTGGCCCTCGCCACACCCCAGGCCGACTAGTCCTTTATTGGTCTACCTCGCCGCCTCCGGCAGTGCAGCAAGTGCGGCTCTAGTCCAAGAGGAGAAACTTGACGGGAAGCTGATTCAACGCCCCGTCTACTTCATTTCTGAAGCCCTCGCCGGAGCTAAGGCTCGGTACTCCGAGCTCGAAAAGGTGGCCTACGCCCTCGTCATGGCATCCCGGAAGCTCCGGCACTACTTCCTGGCTCATGATGTCATCATCCCGACTGCCTACCCACTAGGCGATATGTTCCGGAACAAGGACGCCATCGGCCACATCGGAAAGTGGGCGGTGGAGTTGGCCCCATTTGGGATCTCCTTCGTCGCCCAGACAGCCATCAAGTCCCAAATCCTCACCGACTTCATCGCGGAGTGGACGATGGCCTCTGAGTGCGCAGGCACCGAAGCAAGCGAAGGGGTCTGGACCGTCTTTTCGGACGGTGCTTACCAGGCTTCGGGGGCTGGGGCCGGAGCAGTCATCGTCTCCCCCTTCGGCCAGTAGGCCCTGTATTCCGCTCGGCTAAGCTTCAAGGCCACCAACAATATCGCCGAGTACGAAGGGGTCCTCTTGGGTCTCCGCAAGGCGCACGCGCTGGGAGCGGCGCGCGTGGTCATCAAGACCGATTCCCAAGTAGTTGCCAGGCACATCGACAAGAGTTTCTAGGCTAAGCACCCGGACCTTGCCTCCTGTAGGACCGAAAGTAGCGACCAGAGGGGGGGTGAATGGGCGCCTTAAAAAATTCTTTCGAATATATGGCCTATTCCCAACACCCAACGCACCTCAACAAACTAAGCAGCAGAAAATAAACAGATAGCCTAAGTCTAAAGGTATCTAGCCTAGAAGCAACTGATGTCAAACAGAGAACTATCAAAGCAGTGCTAATAGACAGATAAACAGTATACACAAGACTAGGCAAGGGAAACTTCTCAGTATAATATTTTGAGTACACTAAGAATGAAATGAGAAGTTACCATTCAAAGTCTGTCTCCTGTTCGAAACTTGACGAAGCCTGCATCGCTGGTCGAAGCCCGCTTCGCAGTGTCGAAGCCTGCTTCGGAGGTCGGTGACGAAGCCTGCTTCGGAGGTTAGTTGCGAAGCCTGCCGAAAGCTGTTGAAAGGATGCCAAAGGTATGTTTTGGTCTAGCCAAGTTCGAAGTGACAGAAAGCGAAGTAAGCTTCGAAGCGATGTGTGACAAAGTCGGAGCCTGCATCGAAGGTGTACTTCGAAGGCAAGGCTTCGAACACAGCTTCGAACCGAGTGCTTCGAAGCTAAACCTTCGAACAGAAAACTTCGAACGCAACACACAGACGGATGACCTTTGAACAAAGAAGCGAAGCCTATCACACGACAGAGGCACCAAATTCAAAGCCTACACTCTACCTTCGAAAAGAGCAAGCTTCGAAAAGAGAAGCGAAGGCTGAAATGCGACAAAGAAACCAAAACGAAGCCTAACAGAACGACAGGCTTCGAAGCCAACTTCAAAACCTATCGAAGTGTGGACTTCGAAGAGCTCGAGGCGGAGTACCTTCGCACCGTCGTTCGAAGTATGTGACGCTGTCCGTTCAAAACGTACTTCGCATCTAGCAACTCAGGACACAGAACAAAGTTCGAAGTTCCAACGAAGCCTTCGAGCAAATTAGATCGAAGCCTGCCTCACGGAGCTGAGGGGCTTCGAACAGAGAGGGGGCTTCGCCAGAGAACAGTCAGAAAAGTTACTAGGGCCTGTCATCTTCGATCAAAAAGCTACGCAGTAAAAGCAAAAAGCTGGCACTAGAGTACTGTTGCTACAGTGTAGTAGTACTACTTGCAACAGCAAGAACTAGTACTACTTGCGTGAAGAACACAACCAACAGAAGCAATCTGAAGCCTTCACAATCGGGAATAAAATCACTGTGAACGAATTGATTACTGCAGATCCATTAAATGAGAAGCTGCACGAGGCATAAGGGATAAAAACATCCAACAAACAGAGAACAAAATAAAAGAACTGCAGCTATCAGCCTGGCAGTGCACGCAGCAGAGAGAGACAAACACAGGAAACAAGAAGATGACCCAATGAATGATTCAAAAAGTGATTTCTAGAAGGGTAGTGCAACCCTAGGGATTGGGGCCCTATTTATAGGCTGCCCAATGGCCTAGAATATTCCACCAGCCCCTTAGGGTTTTTTACAGACGCAGAAATAAAGGAAAAGACCCTACTGCCCTTAGGTATTTTTACAGACACGACTGACTGACTGTGGGCCTAGAGACACAGATGACTTATCCGGAAGCTAAGTTTTCGTAGCGACTACGGCTTCTCTTCTGGACAGTCGGATACAAGATCAACGGTTGTCAGTTTTGCGCCGAAACTGGCAAAACCTCCACCGACTTTGCACCAGGTATCCGGATTGGGCCAGCCCGACTCCGTAGCTCTCTCAGCCTGGCAATCGCTCACCGCCCGTGTACCTGAGTCAGTCCTGGTCAACAGTCCAGTGGGTCTTCTACTTCTTCTGGCCCATGTACCCGGATTGGGCCAGCCCGACTTCACAGCCTCCTCTGCCCGACAGTCGCTCGCTACCCGTGTACCTGAGTCACACACGGCCCATGAAACAGCGGATCTCTTCTTCTTTTGTCCCCTTTGACTATCGTTGACAATGACTCATCACATCTGGAGCCATGAGGCCCATGCTATTCAGCATGACTCCTCACCTCCTACCTCGACACCATCCACAGGTTCGAGGCATCCTTCAAGGGTATATCCGTCCAAAACATCTCGCGAGGCGAAAACGGCCAAGCTGACGCCCTCGCCAAAGCCGGGGCAGGAGCTCAAGCCTTGCCGCCAGGTGCTTTTTTCGAGGAGATCATCCAACCTTCGGCGCCTCCTCGCAGCGAGGCGTCCACCTCTGCCTCGGATGAGCCCCCGCCGTCACCCCGGCCAGCTCCAGTCCTGTGTACGGTCGATGGCGATTGGCGGGAGCCCATCCTGTGCACGCTCGCGGGCAGCGAAGACGATCATCCTAGCCCAGACCAAGTTCGCCTCCAGCTCTGTGCAAGGTCCTTCGAGGTCATCAACGACATCCTATACAAGTCAGGAGTATGTTCTCCGCTACTCCGTTGCATCTCGCACTCAGACGGAGTGGCCATGCTCTGAGAAATCCACGAGGGGCTGTGCGGGAGCCACCTGGCACCACGGGCCCTCGCGGGCAAAGCTCTCCGGCAGGGCGTATACTGGCCCACTATCATTGCCGATGCCGAAGAACTCGTCCACACTTGCCAAGGCTGTCAGTGGATGGGGCGGCACAGTCACCGACCCCCAGCAAGCCTGCTACCCATCCCTCCTGTGTGGCCTTTGGCCCGATGGGGCATGGACCTCATTGGACCATTTCCCAGAGCGAAAGGCAACCTGCGCTTTGCTGTCGTCGCCGTCGAGTATTTCTCCAAGTGGGTCGAGGCAGAGCCACTGACTTCCATCACATCCCGAAGCGTCTAGAAATTCTTCTAGCAGAACATCGTGTGCCATTTCGGAGTGCCTAGGCAGCTCACATTAGACAACGGAACGCAGTTCGATGCTGGGGCTTTCCGGGCATTCTGCGATGAGTTGGGAGTCCAGCTCTGCTTCGCCGCAGTGCGGCATCCCCAGTCTAACGGGGCTGTGGAGCGAGCTAATGGGCACATCCTCTCGGGCCTCAACAAACGCATCGTTGGCTTAGCCAAAGGGTTGTGGCCCGACGAGCTACCGAAGATCTTGTGGTCCATCCGGACCACCACTTCCCGAGCTACCGGCTTCACTCCATTCCGCCTCTTGTTCGGTGACGAAGCAATGACCCCAACGGAGCTCCGAGCCAGTTCGCTACGCGTCACAGCACCCGAAGCCGATGGCGAGCGCACCGTCTCCCTCGACCTGGCCAAAGAGACGCGGCTCTGAGACGTCGCCAACCTCTCCCAGTATCAGAAGGAGACCAAGGCATGGTACGACCCCAAAGTCAAGCACAATGAGTTCCAACCGGGGCACCTCGTCCTTCGCGCGGTGGCCTCTCCCACCAAGCTGGGCAACAAATGGGACGGACCATACATTGTAACAAGGTCCGGACGACCGGGCTCTTACCGGCTCGCCACCTTGGAAGGCGAGGAGCTGAAGCATACTTGGCACGTAGAGCACCTAAAGCGTTACTTTCTGTAGTCTCATCAGTATATTCCGCTAGCGGCTGATGGCGCCTGCTTATGTATCCAAATTGCGTAATAAAATCACTAGGCAAGTGTTTTCGCCAATCGCGAACGCGCGACGACTCTAAAGAGTTTAGTTTCACCAAAGCCTATCGGGTTCCTAGCTCTGGCTCGACGCACCCTCACTCTAGGGTTCCGAGCTCCGGCTCGACGCACCCTCACACTCGGGTTCCGAGCTCCGGCTCGACGCACCCTCGCGCTCGGGTTCCGAGCTCCGGCTCGACGCGCCCTCACACTCGGGTTCTGAGCTCCGGCTCGACGCGCCCTCACACTCGGGTTCCGAGCTCCGGCTCGACGTGCACTCGCTCTCGGGTTCCGAGCTCTGGCTCGACGCGCCCTCACACTCGGGATCCGAGCTCCGGCTCGACGCGCCCTCACACTCGGGATCCGAGCTCCGGCTCGACGCACCCTCACACTCGGGTTCCAAGCTCCGGTTCGACGCACCCTCATACTCGGGTTCCGAGCTCCGGCTCGACGCACCCTCACACTCGGGTTCCGAGCTCCGGCTCGACGCAACCTCGCTCTCGGTTCCGAGCTCCGGCTCGACGCACCCTCACACTCGGGTTCCGAGCTCCGGCTCAATGCGCCCTCGCTCTCGGGTTCCGAGCTTCGGCTCGACGCACCCTCACACTCGGGTTCCGAGTTCCGGCTCGACGCGCCCTCGCCCTCCGGTTCCAAGCTCCAGCTCGACGCACCCCTGCAATCGGATTCCGGGGCCCCGAACCCGGGCGCCCCGGTCCTTGATGCCTTCCTCCTAGCTGGTTAGCGCCCAGCCGGCAAACCGACTACCCGCTAAGGAGGGGGGAAGGGAAGGAGCGAGGAGAAAGGCTTCAACCACACATGTTGGAAAAAGAAGAAAGAAGGGGGGCATACAATGTTTATTACAAACCAAAGACAGAAGAGAAGGATCAAGAGAAGTTTTCATCCAAGCCAAGCAAGAACCGAAGGCCCCCTCGGTCGGAGGGGCCACCTGGGCCAGAGCGCGCTTCGGTCGGAGGCCTGGACGCGGTTCGCGCAGACCTCTCCTTCCTCTTCCTTCGCTCCTCCTCCTTCTTCTGGGCAAGAAAGGCCCTCTGGTCTTCTTGAAGTTGGGCCCAGCTGCACAGATTGCCCCCTCGGAAGGCGCTTCGTCTAAACCAGCTTCAGTATCGGACCAGTCCACCGGTTCGAGAGATGAAGATGAGGAGCGGGGCCCTGTTTCTTCTTCCTTGACAAGGTTCAGAACCCCTCGGAGGACGTCAGGGTCCGCGTGTCCGTCGCTACTATGGGGAAGGACGAAGCGCGCAGGCCGATTCGCTCTCAGAGCCTCGAAGATAGCCCATTGATGCCGAAGAGTGTCGTCAAATTCAAGCACTTCGACATCACAGTCGCAATCGTGGACACCCTGAATAAACCCCAGAAGGTACTCTTTATTAAATATATGACTAAGTTCCCCAAAGCTATTACAGGCTAATACAAAGAGAAGATCATGAAGAAGCTACACCTTCGGGTCTGGCTGGCGGCCCGAGACCGAAGGCTTCGAGGGAGCCGGAGGACCGCGGGCGCGGAGCGCCTCCTCCAGCCAAGTCCTGATCGCTTCGGGACCCTTAGTCTGCCAAACCGCCTTGAGCGCCCTCCAAGATTGAGTCAGCGCAGGGCTCGGCGTTCGGAGGTGATCCCCCACGAAAGTGACCGGATGCGAGCTCGAAGGCGAAGGAAGAGGGAGTCCAGACGCTTCGAGATGTCGAAGAATCCCGTAAGTGGCCACCCGAGCGGACACCTCGCCGTACTGCACTACGGTAAGGTGTATTTGCCGGACGGCGGACTGGATAAATTTCACCCGGCGGACCAGGGGCTCCCGGGCGATGTCGAATGCGCCACATCCAGTGCCGTAGCGCGCCAGCACCTTCCGAAGGGACACCGCAGTGTCAACCGCCGTCTTCCCCGCCTCGGCAAGCGCCTCGGTCATCTCCCCGTTCCGGGCAGTGAGGTCCACCTCGACCCGCTCCATCTGGGCCACCCGGACCCCGAGGGCTTCGGCGTTAGCTGCCGCCTCTGAGACTTGAGTCCGGAGCACGGAAACCTCCCCTTCGAGCCGCTCCGCTTCTGCGGTCCGGGACCGAAGCCCCTCTGCTTCGGCAGCTCGGGCCCGAAGGGCGTCGACTTCCACCTCCAGCTCGTCGGCTCGCGCGGCCCGATCCCGGAGCCCCTCCAGCTCCGCGACGCGGGTCTTGAGGGAGTACATCTCCGCCACTTGGGCCTCGAGCGCTTCGACCCTTGCTGCCTGGAGCCAAAGGGCTTCGACCTCCGATGATCGCTCGCGAGCCAGTCTCTCCGCGGTATCCGCTCGGGCCGCGAGTTCCGCGGCATCCGCCTCGCGGCGTTGGTGTTCGGAGAGCAGGGCAATCAGCTGCCCCTGCGCCAATGCAACCACTTGCGCGCAGGGAAGATGATCAGAAGAAGAGCTAGGGGCTCATTGAAGGCACTCCAAGAAGGTACCTAGCCCACTGCGGTCTCGATGGCCCTGCCAAGGTCCAGGCCGTCTAATAGCCCCAGTTCGTCTATCACCGGGGCCTCGCGCAGCCGTAAGTAGTAATCGTGGACTGGAGCCACCTTGGACGCGAAGTCCTCGCCGTCCACCAGGAAGGGGCGCAAGAGGGGCACGGTGGCTAGGGATGGCAATGGGGCCCCGTTCCCCGATCCCCGACGGGGATTTCCTCTATTAGGGGACGGGTATGGGGAAATCTCATCCCCGCGGGGGGACAAACGGGGAAAAATCTATCCCCGTCGGGTGAAGCGGGGACGGGGACGTTCCTCTACTCCCCATCCCCGTTCCCCGTTAATATACCCGCAAAAATTAATTGTGGGTCCATATTTTATATATATATACATATGTATGCATATGTATGTGTATGTGTGTATATATATGTGTATGTGTGTATATGTTTGTGTGTATATATGTATGTATATATATATGTGTATGTATATGTATATATATATGTATATGTATATGTATATATATATGTATATGTATATGTATATATATGTGTGTGTATATATATACCTAAACGGGGATTTTCTCCCCGACGGGTACCCGAATCCCCGACGGGGAGCGGGGATGGGGAAAATCTATCCCCGAAGGCGGGGACGGGGACGGGGAACGGGGATTTTTTTGTCTAGCGGGGACGGGGACGGGGACCCCTCCCCGCCGGGGATTCTCCCCGTTGCCATCCCTAACGGTGGCGCGTGCGCCTCGAGGGTCGGAAGGGGGCTGAGGCCGGTTCCCTGCGTCTTCGACGGCCTCCGGAGAGGCCCTTTCAGTGGTTTCGGACTCCGTTCCGCCCCGTTGCCCCGAAGCCCTCCTCGTGCCGACAGGGGCTCCGGACCTTACATCCAGAACGTCGTCGGGAAGCGGGACGACTGGTTCAACGCCCCGGGCCGATGTGCCTGCGTAGGCGAGCAAAAGCTAAGGTCGAGAAGGCCCCAATGTTTGGGGAAAGGATGGGTAAGCTATCATACCTTCGTCCGCAGCCTCGGCAAGGTCCTCCGAAAGCTGGGCGGGTCCTGACGGGCTCGGGCGGTAGAAAAGGATGTCAATCGAGTTTATCGGGGAACCCGCCGCCGCCGCGGTGATCTCGGCCTCTATGTCGGCGCTCCTCTCAATAGCGCCAAGCGGGTCGGCCAACCCCCCTCGGTCCAAGCTGTCTGTCGCCCTGCTCCCGTGGGAGCCGGCGGAGCCCCCCTCCGAAGCTGGTTCACGTGAGGGAGCAGTCTTGAGAGGCGGCGTTGCCCCGATGATGGGCGCCTCCTGCCCGGCCCCCGGCACGGGCTCCGTCGGGCCCGAGCGAGGGGGAGCGTCTTCGGTCCTTCCAGCGTTCGGCCGAACCGACGGGGTCGGGTCCAGAATTATCGGAGGGTCCCCTGACTCCGACTGGGCCTCATCGCTAGAGCCTCCCCACTCGGAGTGGGAGGCGGAGGAGTGTCCCGGAGAAAGCTGCCTTGGACCCTTCACTATCTTCTTCTTCTTGGGGGGGCGGCGAGGAGAGAGGCCACCGTCGGGGTTGCCTACCTTCCTCTTCGAGACAACCCGGAGGACCTCACCCTCCGGAAGAGGCGGAGGCGAGAGCTCGAGCGCCCCCACACTCTGTTGGAGTGCTCCCAGGAGCCCACCAACTCCAGCCGCCGAGTGCGTTCGGCCGAGGTAGGGACTCCGAGAATCCTCTCCGTCATGCGGGCCACCTCCTCGGGGGTCCGGGCAACGAGCGACCCTGCGTTCAATTATCAAGACCGGAGCACCCTTCGGGCACGAAAGACGGGAATGAAGTGGACGAGTGCAGACACTTACCAAGCTAGCGGGAGAGCTCCGCTGGCATCGACTCATCCCGGCTGCTCCGGAGCAACGCCGGCCATTCTTCCTTCAGCGGAGGGATCTCGAGAGCCACGAACTCCTCCGCCAAGTCGCGCATGCTCATTCGGCCGGCGACGATCTGGAGGAGCTGGATCCTCGCGGAGATCGAGCCAGCGTTGGTCTCGACGCGCGCTTCCCTCCGGAACCAAATGTGGCGCGGGATCCCGGAGAGGCCAGAGCTGAGCCCCACGTGGACGTAGAACCACCGGTTCACCCACTTGGAGTACCACCTTTCGTTGGTGGCCTTCGCAGGGAAGGAGTCCGCGTACTTCCTCTGGAGCTGGAAATTGATGCTCCCGAAGGCTAGTATCTGGCCTCCCTTCTTCTTTGGCTGGCAGAGAGCTTCGTGCATCTGCGCGAAGACCTCCGCCCTCCCTTCGCAGCCTTCAGCGTGCATGGCCCACTCGAAAATGGCGAGGCGGGCCACGACGTTAGGGGAAAACTGCGGGAGCTCCAGATGGAATGCATCTAGCACCCCAGCGAGGAGCTCCGAGGCAGGGAACCCCAACCCCGCGTCGAAAAAAGCTTCGAAGACGACGACCTCGCCTTCTCGCGGCTGCGGGACCGTCTCTTGACCCGGCTTCCTCGCCGGCGTCTCAGGACCAAGGCGGGCCCTGGTTGCTTGCTCGATCGACGCTTCTGTGCACGCAGACAGGCCGAGTTCCAGGGTCTGATCCCGAAACCACTCTGAGGCAGGGCGAAGCTCGCGCGAGCCACGTGTCTCCGACGGATCCGACATCGCCGCCGCCGCCGCCATCTGGCGCTGCAGGAAGTGCGGGTCCATCGCCATGGTTGGGGCGGCGCTCCTCACCATTGCTCAAGGAGGCAAGAGAAGAGTTAGAGCTCAGGAAGCAGGACAGATGCTGTCTGAGGTGGCTAGAGTGGGCGTAGCGAAGTGAAGGAGGGAGAGCAGGCCGCGCGACGGGATATATTTAAGCACAAGGCCGTCGGTTCCTCTTCCCGTTCGTTCAGCGTGTGAACGCGGCGGTTGCATGGCACCCGCATTTAAGGCCAAACCAGCGCGTTGGGGCGCGGAGGCCCCCTGGCTGTTCGCCTCCCCAATGTCGTTTACACACACGCGACATTAACGACTTATGGCGGCGTCTGGCCGCCTCCTCGGGGCCAGAACCCCACGGTCAAAGGCGCGCATGTACCCAGCGGGCCCGGTCAAACTCCTCTCAACCCGTTGGAGAGAGGATTCGAAGCGACCCTCAGCCTCCGGGTCCGATCACGCCTCCTCGCTTCGGAGCTCCTCCGCGTCGGACGAAGGGGGCCACGCTACGGCTGGATCCAGCACCCCAATGTAAGTTACGTTCCTTATGAAAGTCATCAGAATTATCATGTGCGCTTCCACCCTCTCTTAACGCAGGACTCTCGAGAGGAAAGAAGCGAGGGGCTACTGTTGGGGGAGATAATCTCGACGGCTAAAGGGGGCCCACAACCAGGGGGTCCGAAGCCTAGTGCCGGAGGGGGCCAGGACCTATGGGCGAGGAAGCCGGAGGCCACCCTCCGGCTTAAAGATGCCGGAGGCCGCCCTCCGGGAGAAGGGTGCCGGAGGCCACCCTCCAGGAGGAGGGTGCCGGAGACCACCTTCCGGGAGAAGGGCACCAGAGGCCACCCTCCGGGAGAAGGGTGCCGGAGACCACCTTCCGGGAGAAGGGCACCGGAGGGCACCCTCCCGGAGAAGATTGCCGGGGGCTGCCCCTCGGCCCGCGGTAGTGAATCCGGAGGGAGTGCTGGCGGGAAAAGGACTGGACAAATATACGGGGAGACAGAATCGCGATCCTCTGAGCCGTGTCGGGCGGCGCAGGCAGCGTCCGACACGGCTGATATGCTGTCAGAGTCGAATCTTCTTGTCTGTACTATGTATAGTCTGTTTTGTCTGTACTACCGACCGGCGTCTGGCCATGTACCCGTTGGCGGTCTAGAGGCGCTTGGTCCTCTGGACGGGGCGCCTTGTAAATACCCCTCAACTATAGTTGTAAGGGACAGGCTCAAGGAGCATTGAATACACTACTCTCATTCCCACTAAGAAAACCTGCTGGTCCGATCCGTCGTTCCAACAATACCCAATTGTTGTCCCTACCTTGGTGCCTCTACATCCCCCATGAGCTCGGCACCCGCCTGCTCCGCTCTAGTCTTTGATCCAATCCATCTAGCAAATGCCCTGAAGATCCAGAACAAGTCACGGATAAAGCCTGTAGTGGAGGACCCAAAGAGCGACATGAATCATCTCGTCTTGTTGTTAGAGAAGATCTAGGCACCGACTCGTTTGTCAATTGGTTGGATACTTGGATGTCCTTTCAATATGTTTCGCAGGTTGAGTATGTTCTTGTCTATAGGCTATAGCCTATTCTTTTAGGAAATTGTGAAATAGAATTAAGCAAGCCATGTGAGTTATTGTAAATATTTGAATATCATTACCAATACTTGATTAAGTTTGTTTTATTTTGGTTGTTCATGTCTTCGATACCATAGTTTATTGTAAATGTGTTGGTGCATTTTTTGGTCACACTTTGACACACGCGTGGCCTGGAAGATCTGTTTAACTCTAGTGTAGGTCCTATGTTCTTAAAAAAGGGGTCCAAGATTTGTCAATCAGTTTGACCCTACAACTGATAAGGAAACAAGAAACAGCTATCGAGTCGATGACCGCAATGGGATGGAATAATCGTGGAATATCATGGGTGAAGCAATCGGGTGAGCGTGCCATCAACTGATGTGATGGGTAGTTTATACATATAGGCCGATGAGTGCTTTCCGATGGAAAATAAGATGTGGCGTTGAATTGAAGATAACCTATCGGCTTATACTCCAACAAAAATAAATAAAATGTGCCAGATAACATAGCTATATCAAAAAAATCATCACAATAACTAGATCGGACCTAACCAATACAATAGCTAATCACGATGATCTTAATAATATATCAAAATATCGGGCATGCTTTATTTAGATGAATGATATACAATATGAAAAAGATACAATAGTAAGAGATGTTGGACTCAACCTACGAAACATCAAACTATCACACCTAGATCACATCAATCTAAGAGATTAATTTGATGCAGCCTTAGACCTAGCCAATACACTGTGAAACTGGTGACCGTACTGTTTCGACGTTCACCTCAAGAGATCAATCTTATGCAGCCGTGAGGATACTGACCTAGTCATTACAGTCGTCGGAGGTGGTGGAACTCACCTCTTCACCGGAGATCGGAACGATGCAGCCCATCTCCAAGTGTCAAATCCCATTGGGATAAACCTTGGAAGCAAAAGGTGGTGATGCGCCGAGTAGTTGTTTGACAGAGACGTGTGTTCTAATCAAACTAAAGGGTATATATTTATAGTCCGGAGACTTGTCATCCAAGTATTCTATCTTAACTGATTCTGGATAATCTTTATCTTCACTTCATCGGCTCCTCCATATCCGGCCAGTGTTGTAACGGACGGGCTTCTTTGACCATCTTTGACCGAACTCTTTTTGACTTTTGTTGACCGTACGACATCCTTGGTGGGCTCTGGGCTTTACCAAATCTTGGTGTCAACACATGCCCCATAGTTTTGGAGCATTAAGTGGCTTCTAATGCTTCAAAATTACTAGCCATCATTATCCCCTGCCACCACGTCTTTTCAAAGTCTATCCGCATGATCCCTTCTCTTTAATTGCTAGTTGAAACTCTTCACCTTCTAGCACCTTTATATCTTCACCTAGGGTTCCGACCTTACAATTTCCCTTATTTTTTCTGCCACTTCATCTTCGGCCATTCACATCGCTTGACACAATCACTTTTGTCGGCGTCGTACCATTTTTTTTCGTCGAACGTCATGACCGGCCCCACCATATCCTTCGGGATTTGCTTGGCTTGACAATCGAAGAATTACCCTGGTCTATAAGTATTCATCTTTCTTTATTTTTACCTTTCACGCTTTCTACCCTTTGCCTGCTGTTTACTTGCCATGAGTGTTGTTTGCTTCCTTCTCTATTCTGTTAAGCCTGCACTTCGACGACACCGAAATGGCTACTCTCAATGTGATCCCTGAGGTAAGCATCCGGGAGGTCAAACTTGACGGGAAGCTGGTTCAAAACCTGGTATACTCGTTTTTGAAGCATTATTAGGGGTGAAGACAAGGTATTCAGAGCTTGAGAAAATTGCATATGCACTCGTTAAGGCTTTGAGAAAACCACAACATTATTTTTTGGCCCATAATGTAACTGTCCCAACATCCTACCCCCTTAGAGACATGCTCACAAGAAAGGACTCCACTAGAATAATAGGGAAATGGGTTGTCGAGCTTGCCCTCTTCGGCATTTCTTTCACCATACGAACGAAAATAAAATCACAGGTAATTGCCGACTTTGTGGCGGAATGGACTCCGCCTGCCGTGTGGGCTCCTAAAGGGCCAAGTGAGGGAGTCTAGACAATCTATTTCGACGATGCGTACCAAGCATCCGGAGCAGGCATTAGAGTCGTCATCATCTCCCCCTCGGACCAGAAGGCATCGTACTTTTGTGGAGATCCGCAAGACCAAGGTCACGTTCAAAGGAATTCCATTCGGAGCATTCTAAGAGCCGACAATCAACAAGCAGATGCCCTCACCAAGGCAGCAGCCAGATGCCAAGACGTCCCGCTAGGGGCTTTCTTCAAAGAATTATCAAGTTCTTCGGTGCCATCAGCGGAGCCCGCCAGGGTACTATGTATACCTAATTCGCACTTTGTTTCGGAGGCATGTCTTTCAGAAAGCTTTTTGTGGAAGAGACACTAGCTTTTGGTACTAGGGTCCCCACGGACGGTGCCAACTGTTGGCGTAAAAGATTACGCTTACAGGTTTGAGTAGTTCGAAGAATAGCTCTTAGCTAAAAGAATTGTCTCGAGTCCCAATAGAGCCTCCCAAGGGGATAATAACTATGGCAGGGCTCTAAGTATGTGATTGCATAAATTCTGAGTCCCCATTACAGTGAAAGGAGGGGGGTATTTTTTGCAAGAAATCTACAAGTAAAATACCTTTTTACCCTCTAGTTACAACCATCATTACGGACTCTATTCATCGGACCCCGTAGGGGTAAGATAGTACTGGCTTATCTAATCGCCTAAATAAAGCAAGTGTCTAGTCGGAGTGACGACGCATGTCTCAACCAAGTGGGCGCCTCGTCACAATAGGATGTCTTCATAAAGCAAATGTCTTATCCAACAGACAGTGCCCAATACTGTAATCATCACGCCCCACGCATGCGTCGCTACTCTAGAGGAAGCGGAGCCTCGAAGGGCCTTATGTTAGACCTCTGTTATGGCTGGCTTCAGAGTGCTCGCAGGGGCTTCAAATCCCTTTAGGGGTCTTTGCAGGGTCTTCGCTTGGAGGGGGCGTCGCGCATGTCGGAGTGCCTACTTTAGAGCATCATAGCGGCGCTGAAAGGCTTCGTGTGTGCAAACTCCGAAATCATCTTTGAGGTCCTTACTCCAACTACTTATGCTGATGAGATTATTTCCCCCAACAGATACAAATAGAGGGCTTTCAACAGATGTCGTAACAAGGTGGAATTCGACATACCATATTTTATTAGATGTCATATATTATAGAAAATCTTTTGGAAGGCTCTATGAAATTAAAAGACGTCTATAAGAGTGTTTGGTTTCATCAGCTAATGATTGGTTAAGTTGACTACACTTTTCAAATGCTTGAATAAGTTTGATGATATCACTAATCTATTGTTAGGTACTTCATATCCAAGAGCAAATCTATTTTACCAAAGCTTTTGTGAAGTTAAGTCTTTAATTTTTGAGTGGTCTAGAAGTGATGATGTTACCATCATAAAATGGCCAACTATATGAATACTAAGTTTGACAAGTACCAAAAAAGATCAAACCTTGCTCTTGGTGTGGCGTACTTTCTTGACCCTAGGTTTAAGATGAAGGCAATAGAATTTAATTTGCTAAGGAGGTATGAAAAGGTATCATATCGTTCTCATCTTCAAGAGTTCACCAATAGTGTTAAACATATTTATCAATAATATGCTTCTCACTCATAGATTGGTACTAAACCTTAACAACCCCTCCTAATGTTGTTTCCGAGATAAAAGAAAGTGAATTTACAAAAGAACCAAATGTTGATTTTATGAATTATGTGTATGCCTCGTGTATGGATGGTGGAAGTGATACAAATGGCTTGGATAAATATATGGTTGAACCACCCCTACTTCTTTCTAATCTTAAATCAATTGGTGACAGATTTGATATCTTAACACAGTGGAAAGCTTACAAAGATGTATATCCTATTCTATCTCTTCTTGCTCGTGATGTCTTGGCCATGAAAGCTTCTACTGTTGCTTTAGAATCCACCTTTAGTATTGGCGGACGTGTTATTGATCCATTTCGAAGTCATCTTGAACTAGAAATAGTAGAAATATTAATCTGTACTAAGGATTGGTTGGCTCGATCCATAGTGGAATATATAAAATTTATCAAAATAAAAACATCAAAGATGCCAAAGTTGTGAAATTTTTTAAATAATTTTTATTTGATTTTTTTTATCTTTATATGTTTTTTAAAAATAACAAAAATAGCCCCGTGTCCAGAGTTGGACAGTCGATTGCCTCCTATCAACAGCCCAATGGAAGCCATTTCAAATAAAAATATTTTAAAAACAATATTTCTACAGCACATGCATTCAGATGCTTAGGACATGTGGTCTAGCTAGGCGCTCCTACGCGGCGTGGCCTAGTAGCTACACACGCGGCGTGGGTCTATTGGGTCTAGCCCGACAAACTATGAATAATATTTCACTACAATTAGACATATTGTTTTAGCTATTATATCATACTATTTTTAATAGTTCAATAGTTTTTCATTTTATTTATTAAATAATGTCTCACTTTTATACCTTTTAAAAAATGTAAATCATGTTTAACTAGAAACTCAAATTATTTTTAACTATTCACATATAATATTTTAATCGGTTATAAATAATATTCCTCTACAACTACACATCTTGTTTCATATAGTATATCATAATGTTTCAAATAGTTAAATAATTGTTCTATTTTTTATTAATTAATGTTTCACTCCATACATTAGTATGGTTTTCCAAAAATTATGTAATCATGTTTTGGTTAGAAACACAATTTATTGCAAATGTTCATATATCACATTTAAATCAATTATGATCAATGTTTCATATAATATATATACAATGTTTCACTTAGTAACGCATAATGTTTAAATAGGCGTTATAAGCTAGGTCGGGGGGCGAGCTATTGCCTAGAGCCGCCTAGGCGACGCCTAGGTTTTCCATTGTTTTCTTTGTTTTTTATTTCACTAGCGCGGGTTAAATGCATTTTGTAGTTTCTTAGGCACCATATGCAGTCTTCCAGACGCTAGATGCAGTCTTCCAAGCGCTAGATGCAATCTCCCAAGAGACACTAGGTTTTAATGTGAGTTCCTAGTGTCCTTGAACTTTTCTCAAAGAAACCTAGGCGCCACAACATTCTCCTTCTCTTCTCTTCTCTTCTGTTCTCTTCTCTTTTCTTTTCTTTCTCTCCCAGCCGACCAACCGTTTCCCTCCCCTTATCTTCCCTCTGACCGTGTTGCCCCTCCCATTCTCTTCTCCTAGCATTCCCTTCCTAGTCAGCCAACTGTTCCCTATCCTCTCTTCCCCTCCAACCGCGCCTACCACCAGCAGCGATGGCGACAACCAGATTGGTGTCACCCATACTTTCTGCCGCTAGATCTAGCCACACGTGTACTCCTCCCATTGCCGGAGTTGGCTACCCACCGCCTCCCCCACACTGTCGGTCTATGTTTCTGACCATTAGCACCCTTGGCGCCACCGCGTCGCCTAAGCGCCGCAATCAACCACTTAAGCGCCTTGCCCACTCAAGACGCTGACTAAGGGCAACGCTGGGGTGATGTCCAACTGCCAACAACATCTATTTTTTCCTCCTGATTAGACGTTTGAGCCGTAGTATCTTCACGAAAAAATCCCCCAAGTGTAGCATGCGTTGGGCAGTCCATATGTGAACTACCAGCACAATTCTCAAAAGGGAGTAATAACGAGCCGAAAATTTCTTTGTTTTTTTTATTTCACTAGAGCGGTTTAAATGCATTTTGTAGTTTCTTAGGCACCATACGCAGTCTTCCAGATGCTAGATGCAGTCTTCCAAGTCCTAGATGCAGTCTTCCAAGTCCTAGATGCAGTCTCCCAAGTGGCACCAGGTTTTAATGTGAGTTCCTAGTATCATTTCCTTGAACTTTTCTCAAAGAAACCTAGGCACCACAACATTCTCCTTCTCTTCTCTTCCTCTCCTAGCCGACCAATCGTTTCCCTCCCCTTCCCTTCCCTCTGACCGTGTTGCCCCTCCCATTCTCTTCTCCTGGCATTCCCTTCCCAGTCGGCCAACCATTCTCTCCTCTCTTCCCCTCCAACCGCGCCTACCACCAGCAGCGATGGTGACAACCAGATCAGTGTCACCCATACTTTCTGTTGTTAGATTTGGCCACGTGTGATCCTCCCATTGCCGGAGTTGGCTACCCACCGCCTCCCCCACACTGCCGAGCTATGTTTCTGACCGTTAGCACCCTTAGCGCCACCGCGCCGCCTAAGCACCGTGATCAACCACTTAAGCGCCCTACCCGCTCAAGACGCTGACTAAGGGAAATGTTGGGGTGACGCCCAACCGCCAACACCCTCTATTTTTTTCCTCCTGATGAGACGTCCGAGCCGTAGTATCTTCGCGAGAAAATCCCTTAGGTGTAGCATGCGTTGGGCAATCCATATGTGAACTACTAGCACAATTCTCAAAAAGGGAGTAATAACAAGCCGAAAAACACAACCACCTTCATTTAAGTAGCTAATGCATACAATCAAATCTTGAAATCTTAAATTAAAAATATTAAAATTTGTAACATGAAAATATTATTGATAGATTTGTTATTGAAATATTTGTATATAATTATATTTTAAAAATATATAGTTAGAAAAAAGTAATGTATAGCCAGGTGTAGGATAATGTCAATATCCGAAATATTATAGAGGGGTAGCAGAAAAAAGGTTTTGATAAGTTTATTGAGAATCTGCTGGGACTTGGGAGCCTAGCCATGTGCTCCACAATTTGTCTTACCAATTTTCTGATAAACAATAGTCCATGTTCCAAAACAAATAATTATTGCATGTATATTCTAATTTGGATCCAAAATATATTCAAATATATAGTTGTATTAAATATCATCTTTAAACTATAAGAAAAAATGGAAAATCTCTCTCTTGCTCTCACACACACCCATAGCAGAGAAACATAATATCATAAATAACATATATTTGATTGGACAAATTCATCATAAATAAGTGGTAGGGAGATAAAAATGAAGAACATCTAGAGATTAACATGTAAATTAATAAGTTGAATGATCTTCTACGTAATTTATTATGTATTTTTAATGATATATTTATATCGTGCATATGCATATTTGTGGACAGACATGGCATTTTACTCATAAGAACATTGTACAGATGAAGTTCCAAGGTTTACATTTAAACTACGAAGCTGCATACAAGAAACATAGATTGCTTGGTTAATATATAATAGAAATACGAGATATACACGAACTGTAGATGCTAAAATCGGTCAACAAAGCATCGAATACCACTGACATTGATCCGATGATCTAAAAGTGTATAGACGCCTGGTCCGGACAACCAAACGCCAAATAATATCGAAATCGCATTCCGACGATCCTTGGCCATGGCGATGAGGTTGAAGTGGAGTCACCAAGTGGTCTGACCGCACCACAGGAGGTAGTCCGACCAGCGCTATGTCGTCGGTCCAATCGGTCCTGCAAGGATGGTCCGACTAGCCTGAAGGGGAGGTCCGACTGACCGTCGGGAGAGTTTCTTCCTTGGGTTGCCGGTGCGCGTGCCGAAGGCTAGGGCTTGGACCTGTATGATCTTAGGATGGTAGCATGTCGAGGAATCCCCTGTTGAAGATGACAAACTCACTAAATAAGCTAAAGAACCGGTCTAGATCAAAAGTTAGATAAAACCTATAACGAGTGTGAAACGGGAGGTTTTTGGATCAAACCACAAAGAACTCACAATAACGTGGTGAAATACGAACAATTTATGAATCAAATTGACAAAGAGCTACTTCTAGGGCTAATGCTAGAGTAAGGAAATAACGCTAGGCCAAGAAGTAAAGAGGAAAGTAAAGGTACGATTCAAAGTAGTATCGTGGGGGTGGGTCTGGCTTCAATTGGCCTTGTCCCTTTATATAGGGGTGGTCTTGGGATATTTAGAAGTCATCCACATCCTAGGGTGGTTAGAGATTGATTTGGAGATGAAATATCCCGAGTTTAAACAAGAAAACACGAAATTTGGTTCTAACTAACACAGACTCAGTGCTGAAGGTCGGACCAGCCATGTATTTCTGGTTAGACCTGTGGTACACTGAAGGTCAGACTGGCCATGTAGAAAAGGTTGGATCGACCTCTGCTCAAAGTTTCCAATTTCTACCAAACTTAGCTAGCACTTGTTATATTCCAAATTAGTGCAAAATTTGGGTGTCAACACATGCCCCCTGCCTTTTGGCGAACTTGAGAGCCAAAAGCACAATCTCTTAAAGCTAAGGACGATCACTACTATTGGCCATATGATTTCTCAAGTGCTTTATTGGTCCCTTAAGAAATACTCATTATTGGACCGGAAATGGCGACCAGAGGGGGGTGAATGGGAGCTTTTTAAAATTTTAGACTAAAGTAGCCTTCTGTTTTAATTCTGTCTTCTACGGAATAGGCTTCAAACACACCCTTCGAAGTTCTGGTTCGGAGGTATTTCACAGCTCCGAAACCAGTCTTCGCAAGGAGCAAAAGTTCGAAGTCAAGAAGACTTCGCTCCACCCACAACACCAAAAATTCAAGTCAGCTAAGTCAGTGCAGGCTCCGCACACTGGGTGCCTTCGAGCAGACTTCGCACTTCACCCTTCGCAAGAGCAGACTTCCCTCTGAGGACTTCGACCTAATACTCTGCACTAGCAACTGGTGCTAGGCTTCGTATTTCGGAGGTCTTGAACACACACTGAACACACTTCGCCGAGGACTCCGAAAGGGAAGAAAATCGGCTTTGAGTTAAGCCAAGAATAGTGCTTCGCTAGTAATCAGAGAGAACTAGCCTCAGTTTACATAGAGCGAACACACACTAAGAAAAACAGACTTCACAATCACAGATCCCTCACACACTTCTCCAAAAACACTCCAACACAATAAACTCAACATAGGAAGAAGTCAGGCACAAAGAGATCAAGACATGCAGTGTAAAGTAGGCATACAAGTTCAAGCAGTAAATGAAAAACTGAATCAAAGTTTCATTGCTTGAACAGGGAACACAAAATGAAATCACAGGATGAATACACGAGAGTGTGGCGGCTAGCACACGACCTCAAAAATGTCTGCTCAAAGTGTTACTGTGACCTAGCTAGCCTCCACTATTTATAGGCACTATTCAGCCCTGTGGATAGACTACTTTACCCCTAGGGGTTACACTGGTTTTGTCTCATCAGAACAGAGGGTACAGTTGGTAGTCTACTTTATTTGGAGGCTTCTTTTGTCAGCTTCGCAGAGGAGACAACATCAGCTTTTGCAGAGCAGACACGGTCAGCCTCCGCAGTCTTGGAATCTTCTGAAGCCCCCCTTCGCACGCGAGGGGTGCGATAGCTTCGGTGAGAAGCCTTGAGCCCGACGGCCTTCGCTTTGCCGAAGTCAGCCTTCGATACAGTGACGGTTTTGAGCCGAAGCCATCAAAGCCCTTGAGCCTTCACGACATCACCTCTGGAGTGGACCATCACGGCTTCGCAGTTTCTCCTAGCTCGACATGCCGTCAGTCCGTGTACCGAAGCCATGCATGGCCGAAGTACCTCAAGTCAGCCACACTTTGAAGCCCCACCTTCAGAGTACCACCGTTCGAAGTCCCTCCTTCATCCAAGGCTTCTGCATGAAGCATTCCATGAGCACTTCGTCGCAGTGTCTCTTCCCAAGCACACTCCTCGACGAACCTCACCCGGACCATGCCTTCGATGCACCTTGACTTATGAGAACTCCGTCGGGTATACCTTCGAGTGCCTCCCTCCGGAGCACACTTCGAATGCCTTGCCTCATTGCTGAGGACTTCGTCCACCATACTCTGAAGTCACTCCATTCGGAGTACCCTTCGAAGTGCCTTACCTCCGAGGACTTCGTCTCGGGGTACCTTCAGCCAGAGCCACGCTCCGCACTCTCTGCCTTCGCTTGGCACACCTTGACTCGAGGATCGACCTTGACCCCACGCAGCCTTCATGACCGATCTCCCCACTCGTCCGGCATCAAGCCTCCCGCTTGACCCAAGTTCACTTGCTGTGAATCGTCCGTCGCCTCCAAAGTCACCTGCGCACCATAGACAAACAGACAAGTGTATCCAGTACCCCGGAGACCTCTCCGGGTAAACAGCCTCTGGCACACACTCTAGTGTACCACCCAAAGTACCGAAACCTTCGGTATGACCCAATCATCATGTACTGTCGGACCCCTCTGACAGTCACACTCCGCTGCAATAGCTGCAACAAACAGACCCACCGAACCCTTCGGTGAAATAACCTCCGAACCCCTTCGAAGGGACCCCTTCGAATCAGAGGATAAAATCTGTCAATCACTCATCACAGACTTTGAAACCAACCCTTGGTTTCTCACTCATCATTTGTTCATCTACCAAATCATCCACCTCACGACTTATAAGATCTGCATTCTTGAGGACGATTTACATAACTCAATATAAACTCACGAACTAGAGGACTAAGCGCTAAATTTCTATATAAACTCATCCTTTAGTACTCTTATCAGTCTTGCCCCAATCCCTTATGGGGATTCACACTTTACTCAACGAGGCTAGAAGTTGGCTTGTCAACCAACTTTGGTCTCCATACTTGTCACGACCCTACTAAAGCTTTGGCCTCATTGAGCAAGTTACTCTTGAGCTCTTTGACCTTCTTCTCTTTAAGGTATTCGGCTCGAAGACGTTGCAACCTTCTCTTTTGGGAGCAAGTTAAGCTGATTGGTGCCTAATTCAGCTGCGAATTGGTTTCTGGAGATAATGGCTTACTCCTTTTATCTATATGCATAGCCGAAGCAACAATCGTGCTCCCAGCTTCTTGGAATAGCTCCCTGCTTTCTAGTGGACTAGTGGTCAGACCGGCATTGCACTACCGATCGGACCGGTTATGATCACTCGGTCGGACCGATGGTAGAGAGTTGGTCGGACCGACCTAGTCCTTGGTCAGGCCGGTAGAGGGTGCCCGGTCAGACTGGTTGTGATCAGTCGGTCGGATCGATGGTAGAGAGTCAGTCGGACCAGCCTGGTCCTCGGTCAGACCGGTAGAGGGTGCCTGATTAGACCGGCTTGGAGAAGATGATTTGCCAACTTTCCTAATTTTTGCATGTCCATCTTATATGACTTCTCCCGTGTGCGCTGAGGTATTAATTGGATCCTCTTGCATTTTAAGCACTTCTGGAGGCATGTTCTTAGCCTTCTCTCCTTCTTTGTCCCTTCTCTTCGACTTCGAAGACTTAGTCCGATTCTTTGCTTGAGCACGACCATCACTATGATTATGCCCTCGTCTCTTTGTCGACCTCTTTGGCGTTTTTGGTTCTTGGTGCAATGACACTTGGGATGGTGAGAACAGCATCAATGGAGCAAAGTATTGAGAAGGACAACTATATTGGGGCATTGGGCATACCCCCCATGATATCATTGGAAACCCATATGAGTAGAATGGTGTTAAAGGCTCCAATGACTTAGGACTATGCCCAAATCCTTTCTTAGGAGTCGAATTTGGTCTTTCTACATTGCCAGGCCGATTATTCGCTCTTTGTTCAGCCATACGTTCATACTTCTTTAAGATCACATCAAAAGTAACTATCGGTTGCCTAACTGTCTTGCCATTGAGCTATTTTTCTTTGTCTACAGAATTATGCGTATCAGACCGAGGCTCTCCAACTACAATATTCTTCCCTCTTGTTGATTCGGCTTGATCGGGCCGAATCAACACTTTGGTGTTGCAATCAATACTAAGGAGAGAAGGATCATTTTCAAACCTCAATTGTCCTTCATTGATGGCCGATTGAACTCGTTGGCAGAAAACATAGCATTTATCAATATAATGAGTGTAAGAGTCTTGCCACTTACAATATGTACGATCTCTTAGCTTTTCCGCCGATAGAATGAATTGACCTTCATGTAACCTAATCTATCCTTTATTAAAGAGATAGTTGAATATTTTATCACACTTGGCCAAATCTAAGGTATACTTACCTCTTGAACTCTTTCGAGGTGTTGACTTCAAACTAAAGCACACGAATGCATCTTCCTCATTAGTCCAAGTCCATTCGGCTGTATAGACATCAAATTTCTTACTTTTGCCAGATGATTGCCCGCTAGCATTCTCCTCTAAGTCATCCTTGGTTTTGCCCTTGTCCACGACTCGACTTTCAATAGCTAGAGTGCTTTGCAATACTTGACTAATATCCGTAAATTTTTGATCATGCATATCTTCTTTAATGTGCACCAACAAATCATCAAATGCAAGATCAACCAAGTCTTTATCACTAATAATCAAGTTAGAGCATCGATTTTTGGTATCTAGAAACCTTTGAATATAAGAGTCAATGATTTCACTAGTTTGTTGCTTAACCGATCTTAAAGTAGATAAATGACATTCTATTTTACTAGGAAAGAATTGTATATGAAACCTTTGGACTAAATCTTCCCAAGTAAAAATAGAATGAGTGGGCAAAGACACAAACCATTCATAAGCAGTTGCACATAAAGATAAAGAGAACATGCTAACCTTACGCTCTTTACAACTTCTCGTTTTACCACATTGGACTAAGAATTGTGCTATATGATCACTTGTGGTCTTGGTATTATTACCGTTGAATTTTGTGAATTCTGGCATTTCGAAACCATCAAGGAACCTATATTCAAAATATATATGATACAACTTTTGATTATTCTGATCCTTTGACTCAACTTCTAAATACTCCCTGAGCGTGGTATACACTTTTTTCATCAAAACTTCAGGCCTTGCATTGCTATGTTGCTGTACTATTGGCCTAAAGGGAGAGGGCACAACGTTAATGTGAGTAGGACTGACCCACTGGCCATGAGGACCATTAGCAAAGTTAGTATTTTGGATCAGCGTATAATGTGTTCCAATGCTTGCTGCTGGTGCATATGAATAGATTGAACGTGTAGGGCTAACAGGGGGCACCAAAATAGTATCGATAGGGCGAGAGTAATAACCCTGAACCGACGTGGCATAGTAGGTCGCATGCCCAGGACCATGCACATGTGGGGTAGCGAGGGGCATAGTAGGTGCAGGTAATGGAAGCACCGACGTGGACAACGAAGGCGCAAAAATCACCGCAGGGGTGGTTTGACCGGCTACTGGGCCGATCAGACTGGCATACTGTGTGAGTGCGGTCACCCCGGTCTGATGACAGAGTGCTGCTATGATATCTATGTCGATCAGACCGGTGGTTACTAGGTTTGCAGTCATGCCCGCCTGGTGGCCAGTTGCAGCAGCAAGACACGTGCCGGTCGAATCGGCCAATAAAATTCGGTCAGACCGACGTTTGTCGAGGGTGCGGTTGCACTAGCTTGATGGTTAGTTGTCGTGAGCTGAAACACGTCGGTCGGATCGACATGGGTCAAAGGGTCTTCAGCCATGGAAGTCGAGGCCACGGATGTGATACCTCTCCCCGTTCTCCCATCCGTCATGTTGTGTATGCGATGTATAGGGGGAGCGCTAGCAGTTGGAGCAGGGGAAATGACCTTAGAAAAACCGAATCTTCTAAACAAGCCCTCTACCCTAAGTCTATCTCAGGGACCAAATGATTAACGAATGTGGCACTAAATGCTTGATCTACTTTGGAAGCTATCCTTTGCTTGAGATCTAGGGTAGAGAGGGAAGGATGAGAGGTTACCTTAATTGACATGGTGATGGTGATGGATCTTGTGTCACGCTTGACGAAGTCGCCACTAGTCTTGGCGTACCTCCCAAGCATGAGAGCATGAAGCTCCTCTGTCTTGGCTTGAATCTCTGCACGGTCCTCCTCTGAGAGGTCCTCCAAAGTGGGGATAATAGAGTCATTGTCATTAATCTCGAAGTTTCCTGTCATGTTTGCCGATATGGAGGGTGTAGAAGTAGTTGTTGTAGTCATGCCCATTGTTAGCATCGAACTTGGCGCGCTCTTCCCTAGCAGAGTTGCCAAAAAGTGTGTTGACACTGAAATCGGTCGACAGAGTGCCAAACACCACCGACATTGATCCGACAATATAAAAGTGTGTAGATGCCTAGTCTGGACAACCAAATGACAAAAAACACTGATGTCACGTTCCAACGATCCTCGACCGTGGAGAGGAGGTTGAAGTGGAGTCGCCAAACAGTCTAACCACACCACAGGAGGCGTTCTGACCGACCAAAAAGGGACGGTCCGACCGGCCATCGGGAGAGTTTCTTCCTTGGGTTGGCGGCGTGTCACGCCCGGATTTCATAAATCCGGACCTTTATTGAAATTCCATAGAAAATCAATAAAACCAAGACGTTCATCACACGACCGCGCAAAATACGACAATCATTCATGGTTCGTAGACCATATTAGTACAAAAGAATTTGAATAAAAGAGAAACTAATAAAATAAGGGTCCTAGATGAACGCCTCCTTCCAGTCTTGCCTTGACTGGGTCGCTACTCCAGACCTTCATCCTCCTCGTAGTAGACGGGCTCTGGTGGTGTAAGTCAATGGGGGTGAGTACAATCGTACTCAGCAAGCCACCGAATGCAAATATAATGCAGAGTAATAACAAGGAAGGTAGTGGCTAATTTTGCAGAAAAGCATAATTTGTAAAGCAGTCAATGTGATCAAGTTATTAATACAGAAATATAAACATGTGTATGCATCATCTTCTAACTCGAGGGGTACAGTCAGCCCACTCTCGCTCAACAGTCCTTACATGCCATGAATAACTCAACCATTCAAACAATTGTAAACTAACTGCGAGAAGTCACACAACCCGCCCTTGACCGTGGGCTTGGCTTTTCGAAAAGATTTAAACTCTGATCAGAGGTGTACCACTGTACCTACAAGGCACACACTCATCACTTACACCAAAGTGTAACTAGATGACTCATACCACGGGAACTCATGCCAAAACCTTCCATATGGACCGCCTCGATCCGATAGCACCCTCTTATGGGTTTCATATGGTGCCCCGACGCATCGAGCCAACACCTTACCCCCCTTGAGCCACGTCGGTACAAGTCACTCGCAGGTTGCCCCTTGCCCCCTCCACTATGGTGCATCGAGCCAGTTTGTTCCATACTTCCAGTTAGGACTTACCCATTAGACTTGTGGTTAGTACGGAACTGCTTTGCAACAGATCCTGCACCCCGGTCCTTATAGTGCCCCGGGTGCGACCAACCAATGCCCTAGCTTGCACCCGGAACCCACCATAGTTATAACATAGCCAACTCCAACAGAGTCCAGAGACGAGAATAACGGGGAAATACATATAGTAGAATCCATCTATCTACGACTCATTCTTTTATCCTATAGCAGTTGTGTCAGTACATTGGACACTAGCTAATATAATATTGTAGAGTGACAAGGAGTTAAGGCTCAATAAGCATGACTTGGGTTTGCACACAAGGACGGGGATCTAATAAATATAATGTGTAGGGCTTGAGATTTGACTAATGCAATATTATCCTATGAGTTATAGCGATAATTTTATTAAAACATGGGCTCAATGATGATCAAAATGGGGGTTGTGACTTGCCTTGTTCAGCAAATGGTGATGGAGGAACCTCGGGGTAATACTCCGGCTCCTCGACGATCTCGTAGTCTTCTCGACACGGAAAAATTAAATATAACATTTAATAAACAATCAAAATATCATAAACATAAGCATACAAGTTTTATAATTTTAAATATGTGAAGTTAAGCTTTATTATTCTGAAGTTAGATTGAAAAATATTAAAGGTTAAATTTTGGGGTTTTCCTGGTTTATCTTATGAATTACCAATTTATCCTTAAGGGGTTTTTATTCATTTATTTAATAAGAATATTTTGTGCTAAATTAACATACTGTTTTTATGGCATAAACATGTAGAGAATAAAAATAGGAATTTAACAAAATTTGAATGGTGAAATTTGGAGTTAAAATGAGCAAGTTATGAATTTTTGAAGTTTGAAATATTTTCTGGAATTTTATTTAAACTGAAAACAGTCCCTGGTCCACGGTGAACCAGGTTCACCATGAACCCGTGACTGTGCGCGTGGACCAGGCTAATCTGGACCGTTGGATCCATATCCAACGGCTAACGGTGAGGTGGGGGTTTTAAATGAAATCGTGCGGCTGAGATTAAAACGCGTGAAAGGGTACTACATGGACGCACGAGATTCATCCGGAAGTTTAAATAACGACCAACGGCTCAGATTATATGGTACCGGTTTGATGAGATCTGAGGGCCTAGATTAAATCCCTTAGGGATCTAATCTGCACCGCTCAGATGTGATCGTACGGCCTAGATGCCGTTCAGCACGACACGCGTAGAAGGGGTTATTTACCCCTTCTTCTCCGGCTCCGACGGCGCAACGGCGAGGGATTCCGGTGGCGGGGAGGGCTATCCGGCCGTGCTAAGGGCTAAAATGGATAGAGGGGCGTAGGGGGAACACGGGGGTACCGGAGGTGTCGACGGCGGGGTAGAGGCGGCGATCGGTGACGTGAGACGGCAGAGGAGTACTCCGGGTCAATGGCGGCGATGGTGATCCGGTGGCGGGGGGTCCCAAACGGAGGTGGTGCCGACGATGTCCGGGCGAAGGGGAACCCGAAGATGTCGACGGCGAGGGGGCCGAGGCCTAGAGGCGGCGGCGAGCGGTGGCCGGAGGCGAAGCAGAGAGCGGCGGGTGTTTGGTCTCGCAAAGCTTCGGCAGAGCGTGGCTTAGGCGATTTTGGTGTGGCGGAGTACGGTGAGCCGAGGGGGTATTTATAGGGTCGTTGGCGATGTGTTTATGGCAGGGTAAAAGGAGGAAACCCGAAGGGATTCCATCTCAGCGCCGGCGAACTTCCAATCCGCGCGAGTACTTGCTATATGGGGCAAAAATGTGTGGCTATAGCCGGAATAGGATCGCCGGTGCTATATGGGCGCCAATTTTGGCAAGGGAGGGTTGGCGGCGATGAAATTGGAAGGTGGGGGTCGCCGGCGATGGAAAGGGGATTCCCTTCCATCGGAGACGACGACTCCGACAGGTGACCCCCACCTGTCGGTGAGTGAGTGCGAGGGGAGGGGTGCCGACAGGCGGGACCAGGCGGCCAGGGACTGAGGCGCGGGCCAGCGAGGCTGACAGGCGAGGCCAAGCTGACGCGGGCGTGGGAGAGGAGAGAGGGGGAGCGCGCCGATAGGTCGGTCCCACCTGGCGGTGACACAGGGCTAGACTGGGCCGGGCTGGAAGCGAATTGAGGGTTGCGGCCCAAGTTTATTTAAAATGTATTTTTCTATTAAAATAATTTCAGTAATTCATTTATTTGATTAAAGGTTGAATCACTGTTGATAAAAATTTGTAAAAATTCCTAAAATTATATCTTGGACTCTAGAGTTCACCATAAATTTTCCAAGTTCAAATTTTAAGTATTTCCTCCTGTTTGGCTTTATTAGGACTCTTTTAGTATTTTCTTTAATTTCATAAATCACTTATATTCTAGAAAATTCATTTTCTTTATTTTATTTATTTTTAATTCTTGGGATGTTACACAGCGCGCGTGCCGACGGCTAGGTCTTGGACCCGGATGACCTTGGGATGGTAGCACGTCGAGGAAGCCCCTAATGAAAATGACAAACTCACTAAATCGGCTAGAGAACCGATCTAGATGAAAAGTTAGATAAAACCCATAATGAGGGCGAAACGAGAGGTTTTCGAATCAAACCCACAAAGAACTCGCGATAACGTGGCTTGAATCGTCTTTGTCCCTTTATATAGGGGGTGGTCTTATGAGATTTAGAAATCATCCACATCCTAGGGTGGTTAGAGATTAATTTGGAAACGAAATATCCCGAGTTTAAAGAAGGAAACATGAAATTTGGTTGTAACTAACTCAGACTTGGGGCTGAAAGTTAGAGCGGCCATGTATTGCCGGTCGAACCGATGGTACACTGAAGGTCGGACCAGCCACATAACTAAGATCGGACCGGCCATGTAGAAAAGGTCGAACCGGCCTCTGTGCGGAGTTTTTAATTTTTTCCAAACTTAACTAGCACTTATTATATTCTAAATTGATGTCAAATTTGGGTGTCAACAAAAACATCGGACAATATAATTTGAGAGAATACTTAAAAAAGATCTTTATTATGAAGTAACGATTCCTGTCTCAGCCATGAGTGAAATTGTTTTCCACGGCAACAATATTTCAGTTGAATTTTCAATTTCCGCTCATCACTGTTACACAGAAATGCACCGAAAGTTTATTTCTTCGTATTTTTCATCCCGGTGCCTTCACGTTTCTTACTATTCTCGCGGACTCACTGCTCACAAGGATTTAAAAAGAACCACAGTGTTGAGAGCATTAGCGCAGCTTGGGCGACACCACCATTAACCCTATATCCTCCCGAATTCTGAAATTCCGAGTCAAAAATCAGTCCAATCCAACCTGCTACATGTCAGAGGACCGGTTTGCGTACTCTTGAACCAATGCTCCAAAGAGTGATGGCCTTTCGATCAGATTTGCAGGACTGTCGAATTCCTTTGCTAGACCTGGCATGAAGAAAGACGCCTCAGATATCAGATTGCTGCAATCATGAGCTGAAGTATTGGCATTTGGAAATACAATACATCACTTCATATTTTGAAGTTCGTATCAAAATGAAGTATTATTGTTCACTGAATAAGGGTGGTGATTAAGACGGTTACCAGCATCAATGACCAGGACTCTGTCGCAGTCCATGACCGTCGGTATTCTGTGTGCAATGCTGATGATGGTGCAGGCTGAGAAGTCTTCCCGGATGATCCTCTGAATCACGGCATCAGTTTGGGAGTCCACTGAAGCAGTGGCCTCGTCCATGAACAATATCCTACTATGCTTCAGCATCACACGGCCAAGGCACAGCAACTGCCTTTGCCCAACACTCCAATTGTCACCATTGTCGACCACTAGAAAAAGAAGGCAATGCATACCCATATTAGTGCCTAGTCGTAACGGATGTCCTGAGGAATTCGTTTGTGAAAGGATTGCCACGAGAATAGTAAGGTTGACAATTTTTATCTGTTTATGTCAGGTCAAGTCTATGTAATTGCTGAGGTGCAACTGTTTGCAAATCACACTGAATTGTAAATGAAGTACCTGATGCATCAAGCTTTTCGGGTTTTGAAGTCACTGCATCTTTCAGCTGACAGCGTTCCAAGGCCTAAATGTAAACAGGCTTAGTCTCTGAAAACAGTAAGATCTGTTCAGAGGCACAAATTTAAACTTGCTTGTCAAATACCTGCCAAATTTCATCATCGGTGTAGAGTTGAAGCGGGTCGATGTTGCTCCGAATCGTCCCTTCAAAGAGGACTGGCTCCTGAGGTATGATACCGAAACGAGACCTTAGATCATGGAGCCCCAACGTGCAGATGTTGATGCCGTCGATGACTATCCTCCCCTCAGAAGGCTCAACTATTCTGAACAATGCCTGGATCAGCGTTGATTTCCCACTGCCGGTTCTTCCAACCACCCCAATCTTCTCCCCTCCATGTATTCTTAGCGTGATGCCCTTCAATACTAGGGGAGTGTTGTGCCGATACCTAAACTGCATGGACAGACAGAACACTTCAGGTTTAACTACTGCAGTACATTTTCAGCTCGGGGACATCAGATTGAAGCAACCAAATGATGCTCTGCTCAAATGCTCTGATGCTCCTCGATAGTTCAATTTTGATCTTTGGCAAAGATCTTTTTGGCTGTGCTAGTAAGCAAAATGCACGGAGTCAGGAAATACCTTGAGATCAATGATATCAATATCTCCTTTCGATGGCCAGTTTGCAGAGGGGACGGTGTCCTTTATCCTCCATTCGGCCTCAGATGGGATGTTTATGAACTGCTTTATCCTCTCCACTGAGACCATTTTGTTCTCAATGTTGCAACTCAACCAAATGGCCCAGAACATCACTGAGTTGAGCGACAGACCGTAAGAGAGCGATAGACCGACTAACTCTGCAGCAATGGCAGCCAAAGCTAAGCATTTCAGCTCTTCAGCATACAAATTACAGCTTCGACATAAAAAGTGCAGCTGCTATATATTTGATAATAGTGTCCATTTTTTCCATACAGTGTATACTTGGTAATACTCATTTTGCAATACCTGGCTTGACGATGCTGGACGGCAACGTGACCATGAGCAAGGCAGTGACGCAGAGCACCAGGCTTCCGATAAGCTCAAGCCGTAAGCCGAGCCACTCGTTGGCGCCATTGTTGTGGAAGTCCATTTTCAAGCTGGCGTTCAGCCGGCGGATGTTCTCCTGAAAGAAGTTGTCCTGCTTTCCGAAACACCTGATGATCATGACACCCTGAACGGTCTCCGAGAAGTGGTGGATCACCGGAGCCTTGGTGATCGACTCGAGACGAGTCAGCTCCCTCGACGTCGACAGGTAGTATCCCTGCGAATCAAATCGAACTACGTGAGCCAAAAAAAACATGGAATTGATCATTAACAAGCGAGGAAAGAACAGCAGTAACCGTGCAAGCTTACCCGGTACCAGATGTTGAGGATGAGCAGTGGGACTACGGCGATTACCGACGGCCAGGCCACCTGGCACGTGACGATCACCACGCCGATCACCGTGATGTACATGGACACGCTCATCCAGACGAAGAATGGCAGCAAGAGATCAACGTTCGCCTGGTCCGATGAAGCCTGCAGATCACAAACATTATAAAACAGTTTTGTTATTTATCACTAGGCTGATTTTTTGTATTTGTCAGCCGTCTTAACATACAAAACAAATTGTCTAAATTTGCACGATATAAAAAGGTGCAACTTTAGTACAAACATGATACAGATTCTATTTCACTTTATTATTCAGTTCCTAAATTAGCGTAAATATGTTATTATGGTTAAGTATCAAGGACCCGATCTAAAGTATAAATTTACAACATTCTTTTTTTACAAGGAAAAAGAATCAGGTGAGTTGTTAGGTGTTTATTGATAGATAAGAAATCAGTGACTTGACAAATAGATAGCCACTACAAAAATCTTATTTTTGTCCGTGCAAATTAAGTTCATACTTACCCTGGTGAGGATTCTGCCGGAGGGCGTGGTGTCAAAGAAGGACATGGGGGCGTGGAGGATGGTGCTGAGGATCTGCTTGAAGAATTTGCTGGCTGTCTCGAGGCCGATGGCGGCGACGAGGAGGGCCCTCGCTGTACGATAACCACCGAGAAGGCGGTGATGATGGTGTACACCTTGATGAAGAGCGAGGGCTCGAACACGCCGCCGGAGGTCTGGTAGGCGAGCCAGTAGTCGCTGGCCATGGTGGAGCCTTGCCACGTCACGGACACGACGAGCACTAGCAGCAATCCCTGCCACCCCCACGCCTCCGTCATGTACTGCCTGTACACGGCGAAGCTGACATGCCCGCTCGCGCGCTCCTCCGCCTTGATCAGCCGCGACGACGCCTTCGTCGCCTTGATCGGACTCGCGCCGCTGTCGCCGTTCGACGCGTCCTGATTGGGGGCCGACGGCTGCCGGGAGAGCGGCAGCTCGCCAGCCCTTGCAGACCCCGGTGGAGGCGCTGGCGCCGCGCTCTCCACGAGCTCCATGGAGCTGTCGTGCGCCGCCACGAGCGCCGCGAAGTCCGTGCCCTCCCGGAGCAGCTCGTCGTACTTGCCGGACTGCGATATCATGCCGTCCTTCATCACCTGCATGGCTCGATCGACCGAGATTCTTTCAGATAAGAGAGAATGAACAACATTTCATCGTGGTAATCTCTATCACGCACGTAGATGATGTCGGCGTTGTGCAGGAAATCCACTTGGTGGGTGACGAGGACGACGGTCTTGTCCTTGAGCGCGCCGCGGACGCACTCCCTGAAGATTTCGGAGCCGGTGTGCGCGTCGACGGCGCTGAAGACGTCGTCTAGGAGGTAGACGTCGCAGTCCTGGTAGACGGCGCGGGCGAGCTGGATGCGCTGCTTCTGGCCGCCGCTGAGGTTGATACCGCGCTCGCCGATCTCCGTCTGGTCTCCGAACTCCATCATCTCCAAGTCCTTCTCCAGGCAGCACACCCGGATGGCCTCCCTGTAGCGCTCCCGGTGCATGGGGCGCCCAAACATGATGTTCTCCTGGATCGTCCCGTTCTGGATCCACGCCGTCTGCGGCACGTACGCCGTGCTGCCATACACAGTCACCTGAAAGAAGCATTGTTTCTCTTCATCTCAGCTTCAGAAACGACTCTCACCATTGTCAATAAATGCGCAAGTTTCAATTTCAGAGATGATCAAACCAAATGTCAATCCATGGACAAGTTTCAGTTTCAGGGATGCTCAAAGCTAATACAATCGATGGACAAGTTTCAGTTTCAGACATGATCAAATTGAAATCTATTGCACAATCAGTCGCTGGCTTCCATAGATTGAAGCATCAGTATTAAAAATCATGAATCTTTTGCATTTTATCGAACCAGCGTCAACATCAATTTGAAATTCAGAAGCATGTCCCAATTACATCTTCGACAGAAATTCAGAAGTCAATCGCAAATAAATATATATACCACAAGATTACAGAAAACATGAAGTTTCAATTAATTCAGAGGTGACGATCCACCCCAATGTTAGTTAATGCAGCATTCTATGATGAAACATTACAAGCGAATTAACCAATGCAAAGGCAATGCAGCAAACAATGGAACATTAGATGAGGAATTGACAAGCAAGTATCTATTGTTTTCTGAACATTAGAAGAGGAATTCGGCAGTGGTATGTAAGTTAAACATGAACATTATTTTCCCATTTTTGTCAGACCAGAGTCAATATCAATTAAAAATTCAGTAGCCATCATATATAGTTTCTTTCATAAAATTCAGAAGCCAATCTCAAATATGAAGCACAAAGCTGTATTATTCTTTTCTTTCCCTTTCTCTATCGGAAGCTAATCAATATGGAGAAGAGGAAGTTTGTATTTGTCTACGGAAAACATGGATCTACATGATTACATGCATCAGCTTTTGCCTTTTTGCTTCTCGTCTGATTGTAATTTGTAGTATCGTACCT
This sequence comes from Zizania palustris, assembly GCA_019279435.1. Classification (NCBI taxonomy): domain Eukaryota; kingdom Viridiplantae; phylum Streptophyta; class Magnoliopsida; order Poales; family Poaceae; genus Zizania; species Zizania palustris. The sequence continues at coordinate 18,540,030 of JAAALK010000288.1, forward strand.
ACCGGCTACCACACCCTGTAACCCCACTTCAGCTCAGACATTTTAGTTTCTTCCATGAGGGACAAAGTAGCGTATGATACAAATAAGATTATGTTCATTAATCTATACAAAGGCTTCGTTTGGAACGCAGCATTACTTTTCCTATCTCTATGGGAACTAACTATTTCCTGTCTGGAAGACATGTGAAATTCCTGGTTTCCAAACAATGACCTAGAAGGCTTGCCTCGTTGGTGTTTATCCATTTGGTTGGCATGGAGGTGACACCTTTGTGCTCCAGAAATCATGGTCAAGTGTGCATAAAAGAAATATGAAAATACTTGTCGACTATACAACACGACTACATCAAGGCTGTCCTTGGGCCCACATCCTAAGGCACTAAATTAAGCCAAATATTTTAGTATTATTTTTAAGCGGACTTCGATTCAATGTGGTTTTGTAATCAAGGTTAAGGTTGAGTTGTTTGGTCACATTAGAAGTCTAATTAATTCATCACTTTGTTTCTTATCATTATATAGCTGTAAACACTGCATACATCATGGTTCTATTTTGTTATATTCTTCGAGGACTTATTTCTCATCTTATTTAGAGTTCCATAGAATCCCAAAACTTTTCAGAACGGACATGATTACAGCCGTGCAAAAGTTTATGGTGACACTAGATGATGTACATATGAAAATGTGAACTAGAAGGTGATAGAACAACAGTATGATGCTCGACCCTACAAAGTAGAAATTAGAGGAATGGAAAACTATGCTTTTTTCACCTGTACCATTGTTTAGAGTTAGGAAACTTTCATTCCTCTATTTATGGGTGATAGGAATGAAAAACCAGAAATATATGAAAACGAGTGGACATGTATTGATTTTAATTTTCTTTTAAAGAATGTTTCTTTAAGACCGTATCTCATTTTTATGGGCTTTGCCTATAAATAGAGAAATTGCAATACACATATGAGATTTTTTGTGTGATTGTTTACCGTGAAACTTTCTGTACCCAGTAGCAGATGTCTCTTAATACGTCACCAAAAATAGAAAAATCAACATAGAAGTTATATCGATATTTCATCCTTTATTGAATTTTTAGTATCTATCGACCGTTCAACTATTAATACAAGGCTCTATTAATAGTTGAATTGTCGATAAAAGCTTGCACGATTGCTCGCGTGCCCATTCTGCCACATCGTGCTCACACTCGTGCTGGATACCTCACTCGCCACACAATTAATCTCACCTATCAGTACTAGCACAATTAATACAACACCGCTCATCCCGCTCTGTCTAACTGGTGCCTCGCATCCCGCGCTGCGCTGCCCGCCTAGTCTGTAGCCCTCGTCATGCCTGTTTCACCTCCCACGCCTACGCCCACTCAGGCTCTGTGCCTTGTTGCCAATAATTCTAGCCGTATCCACGCGTTCACGATACCCGTGCTCTGTGTCCATGCTCCGTACTCTACCATACCACCGCTGCACTAGCCGCATCCATGCATTAGCGCCACCCATGCTTCACGCCTAGGGGTGAAAACGGATCGGATTCGGACGGATAATATTCATATCATATCCTATACCATTTTTGCATCGCAGATTTGGATTTGGTGCGGATGTTAACCGGATGCGGATACGGAACGAATCATTTCAGGATATTGGAATCGGTATGGATTTGGATCGGACTCGGATCAGAAATGGATTAAAATTATCGGATAATGCCACATGATAACATAAAGTCGAACAATAATTTTCTAATAAAGATGACATGATGATGAACATAACAGTAAGTGAAAATAAACCTGACTAAAAAACAAGTGCACATAGAATGCATTACATAATTCCCTTCAGTTTTTTTAGCCAAAACTTAAGTAAATCTGAATTCAGGATAGGAATAGCTAATAGCCTTATTGTCTAAAGTTTAAATTATTTGTTTATAGGACATGGTATTAATGTAGATAGTATTTAACCATGCCATACAAAGTTTAGTATTTCAGTATATGTATATGTACCAGGGAACAAATCCTATTATTTATAAGAATTATTCGTATGCACTGTTCAGTATTTAGCAGGAACATGTGAAGTAACGGGGTCTTCATAGCGAAGGTGATGAGCTAAGTGCAATGTGGAAGTGTTATCTCCCTATTTTGGGCTTAAATTGCCATGGGCCATGGGCCAGCCTACTGAATTTCGGATTATCCGATTTTCATACTTTCGGATAATCCGCACAAAAATCGGTTAATCCGAATCCGCTAGATTTTACCAATACTGTATCCGAATCCGAATCCGCATGAAAAAATCCGAATCCGAATCCGAATCCGTCGGATTTCAAAAACCCACTACCATATCCTCAATCCGACCGGATTCGGATGGATCGGATCAGATATTATCCGATCCGCTTTTACTCCTATTCACGCCTGTTGGTCTCGCCAGGTATATATGTGCCTGCTAGTGCTCTGAGTTTCGTTGGTAGTTCAATTATCCATAGAGACCGAAATATTGATAAAGGATAAGGAAGTGTCGATAAATATCTAATTTTGCTATTATCTAATATTACAAGTAAAATTTCAAAAAAATAATATTTGTAACAATATTCTATTCTGAGTAGACCTATTGCTGGATCTTAATTTTGTATATCACATTGAATTGTATGTGTATGCTGGCACGCAGGGCCGTTCCTAGCATTCTAGGGGCACTAGGCGGAAAAAAAATTAGAGGCCCTCCGATTTTTTTCAGTGGGTGGGCGAATCGTATGGGTAGACGTACAAAGGTATTAGTAATGGGCAGTTGCGGCAGGTGAGCATCGGTGAATCGACAATGCCACCTCCTACCACGTTATCAGTCGGATCACTCACATGGCTCACTGCGAGGCATAACCATCATCGCTACCATCCACCAGCCTAGCATTAGAATTTAGGATGGGATTTGGACCGGTCACCACTCACTAGTGCTTTAAGCTTCAGTAGAGTAGCTGAGGTGACGAAAGCCTTGCTCGTCCATTGTTCGTTGCCCATTGCGGCATTGCCATAGAGGGAGTCATGTCATCGTGAGTCGACAAATGGGGTATTTAGGTTGCCGAGTCAGCAGACGAGGATTTTGGGCGATATCACGGGTGGACAAGTGTCAGTGCGTGGCTGTCTAGCTGGCTTGCATTTGTCCATGCTGGACTGCTAGCATGCTACATTGGAGTATTGGACTAGGGTGATATTGTGCTAGGCAAAGTTCTAATTTGTAGATTTGTTGTGATGCATGCTGGATCATTTTTGAGTTTTGAACTGTGGTGTAGAAAATATAAAATACTAAATTATATACATATATATAAATTTATATATAAATTAGGAGCCTCTAGTTTTTTTGGACCCTAGGCGGTCGTCCCTCTCGCCCTGATCCAAGAACGGCCCTGTTGACACGTGGCTTAACCATTGTATCACTGCCACCCGTACACAGTCGGGAGCATTTATGTGCCATCACCTGTAATGTTGGCCATCAGCATTATTACACGGCCGTCGGCTAGCCACTACCCCGGCGAGTCGTTGGCAGCGGCGCCACTTAGCTGGCCGCCCGCATGTGGCCGCTACCGCGCGCCGTCGAGCGCCCCAACAGCTAGGTTTGGAATTCCAGAGAGGATGCATTTGCAGATTGACCCCCGCAATGCGGCTTTTCTCGTACCTCCTCTCCTACCGCAAGCGTACGTGGCGGGCGGGCGGCGGGCGAGCTGTGGATCGGATGGCGTGTGACGTCGTCCCCATCCGCCTCTCCCGGATCCCGTCACCGACACACCGCCGTTGTCCTCCCATCAATTGTCGCATCGATTTTATTACTTTTATTTCTTTGCTGCCATGCCTTGCAGGGCCTAGCTAGTAATTTTCTGAGAACTCCAAGTATTATGACTCGAGAAGGAACGAGGGACTAACCGATCGACCATTTTAGTGTATTACCGTATACTTTTAATTTGTAATTAGCTTGTGTGTATTGTAATTTTGTTCATTTTCTACTTACCTCAATTCTAAATTGAATGCTTCCTTTTATGATATGTGTCATTGTGTCACCGGCATATGTATCCGTCAGACATCGGTGCAAGTATATGATAAAATTGATACTCGCCAATAGGTATGGTACGAGTATAATTTTGTTAAGGTATTTACGGATATAGACATATTATACCCGCGCACATGTATTTTATTAGTTAGTATATTAGTTTAAACTTACAAAATTAATATATCTTTCACTTGTATTTTGTATTCTGCATTCGTAGATCTAGCGAGTAGTCATGGTGAAAGTATTGACAAATTAAATTATTCCTCCCTCTATCAAAAAATATTTTACTTATCTTCAACTTTATCCAAAATACTTTATTTTCATTTCTGACTTATTCTTGTTTCACGAATTCAAAAGTTTTTATTTCTTCAGTACTTCTTACTTATCTCTTCCCTATTATTTCATAATAATATTACTTTCTTATTAGTGAAGGATAATTTAATATATACTCTCATCAATATAATTTTATTTCAAAAGTAAAGTATTTAGATGCTCTAGTTGTTAGAGCAGATCTTGTCCCGTCTATGGCATATTGACATTCAACAGGATGTTTAGACGTAGGTGTGATTAGGAGATTAATAAAATCGTGGCTATTGGCTCAATGCTCGTAGTTGGCTCACTCAATACTGTTTACCATCAATCAAATAGATAACAACGGTAACTTAGCGGTAAAGTTAAGCTCACTCCATTAACGATATTTTTCAAAACATTTAACCATTCATTTTATTTAAAAATTATGTAAATATAAAAAATATAAATTATGTCTTAAGTACCTTCAATAATAAAATAAATAATATTTTATTTTTTTAAATAAAACGAATGTGTCATTTTAAAAGTTAAGGGAGGTAGCACTAGTTTTATGCCATATTGCTATGTGCATTGGTTGGCTTTAATTAAAGCCCGGGCCCACGATCGAGCAATTTAGCGTACTGCCCGAATCGTTTCACGATGATTGAATTGCATGCGGGTCATCATGCATGTGCAATATGCAATTATTCCCTCGTTTCCGTCTCTCCTTCCCCATTACGAACGCGTAACATGCATCCAATTGTAGTAATTAGTGCGGAGATATATATAGTTGGTTAAACGTACGTACCTCGCCGGAGTTCTTGCGCATCTCGCCGAGGATGCAGCCCAGCAGCGACGACTTGCCCGAGCCGACCATGCCGACGACGGCCGCCAGCGCACCGGCCCTGATGTCGAGGTCGATCCCGCGCAGCACCTCTTGCTGTCCGGCCTCCTCCTCGTCGTCCCACGCGAACGCACCGCCACTCACCCGCACGGCCGTCGTCCCCGGCGAGGCTGCCGGCCCCCTTTCCACCGCGCAGTCGTCCAGCTCGGCGCTCGTCATGTATCTGCAACGCATGCAGAAAAGCCGTGACGATCAAAACACGTCCATTGGTCGTGGTGCATATTTACATTGAAGTGAAAATTTTAAGGCTTACGAGTCGAGGCGGCCAAGGGAGACCATGGCCTGGGAGACCTGGATGATGGACTGGGGGAAGTTGCGCATGGGCTCCTGGAGGATCTTGAAGAAGGAGGTGGCAGTGAAGACAAGGCCAGCGTCGAGATGGACGCCGCAGAGGACGGAGGTGGCGAAGACGAGCGCGGCGATGACGAGCGGCGCGCTCCAGAGCGCGATGATGTTGGCGGACAGCGAGTACATGAAGCGGGTGAGCCATCCAAACTCGTCGCTGCGGAACCCCTGAATGCGCGCGCTGAAGTGCTCCTCCCACGCCTGGAACTTGATCACCCGCATGTAGTTTAGCATTTCGTTCGTCGCCTTCATCCGCCGATCCCGCTCCGTCATTAGCCGGAACTGGAACCGGTTGTTCCGCCGCGCCCCCGCCAGCACGAACATCATCACCTGCCACCACCCCCGCCAGCGCCGCCGCCACCGGCGGCCCCAGGTACATGTACAGCAACCCCAGCGCCACCCCTACCTGCATCCGTACGACGGTAGTCAGTAACAGTGAAATTACTGTGGTAGTAAATACGTTTTACTGGTCACGCATACAATACAGGTTGTAGTGCGCACGTGACAGGCCCGCTTCACGTCGAGCGAATCTCGGGAAGACGAAGAACTGTACATGCATGCAGCGTGTGCCGTTTCATCGCCGGATCGGAGCATCGAGCATGTATACTACGTTGGATGTAAGTACGGAAGTACATCCGTACATGCATGTCAGTTTTGATCGCAATGGTTTCAATATTTCACTAAATATTTTTTATATAATCAAATTATATATTATAAAAATATATAATTAGATTTACAGTCTATATTATATACTATTTTTATTATAAAATATAGTAAATTTTAGACTTAGACACATTTACTGAAGAGATATATTTTTCATCCTAAAATACAGTAAATTTTAGACTTAGATACATTTACTAAGGAGATAAGAAAAAGACCAGTACTATCTTCTTAAGCCGTGTGAATGTGACTTCGAAAGTTATGTAGAGTAATTAAGTCGGAGTAGTATAAATATTTTACACCCTAAATAATAAATATTAAACCCTAAAGTTATTTTTTCCTAATATAAAACCAGATTTAATATTTTATATTATATTGAATCTAGATAATATCATTATTCATATAAATCCCATTCTATCTTAAATCTTATTTTTAAAATTATTTTTAATCTTATTTGATTTGAAATTAATGGACTTGAAAAAAATATTCGTTGAGTGAATACTAGGGGGGCGAGAACCGGCGCGCATCTTGAAGCGGATCCCAATTCCGATGCCCCCAACTACTGCCAGAACCGGATCCCATTTCCGATGCGGCGATGCCCGACTACTACCGGCTCTGTCAATGACCTAGAGCATCACACAAAAAATTATTCCAGGTTTGGGGGTGACTACTCCATGCTTTATAAAAAAGAAAGAAAGTTTCTAGATAGCCTCGATGTATGAGTAAGATACGGACGCCATTTTGGGTTTACCAGTAAGACGGATTGATCAAATATTATTTGCATATAAACCTTGAATTGAACTGAGATCCGTTGTTCTTTTAGGCATCCGATTCTATCCCGTGAGACTTCATAGTTTTTCCCTTTCTATATATAGATCCCATATTAGCTTTGTTTCCTTTTTAATAACCTCTATACTTGCATATATGGTTATCATGTATCTATTCTAACTATTTTAAACAGGTAGTGATAGATAACATTGATTTTCAAAAGGTTTTTTTAGACAATTTTAACAATGTTTGAAAAAAAGGTTTTGTTCAAGATGACGAGTACCTGTGACATGAGAGCGATTGATTGAGCAGGTCTACTCTATACCACATTCTTGGTTTTCTTGTTGTAAATTAAAGCTGTGACAGTGTGAACGGTTCAGGTATGACATCAAAACATAGGTACTGCAGAGTATATATCGTAATCCTTCCGGTACACAAAAACAAGTCGTTTTAAACTTGTATCAAGAGATTGCTAAAACAAATTGTTTTGCACTTTATTGTTTATTTTGGATAATTATACCCCTCAAGTAGTACTACTTCTTTCTTATTTTTCGTGTTATGTTTACTCCTGCACTATATTTAATAGGAACAAACATGAAAAACACACACTAATTAATTACTCATTGGTATAAGAAATCAAGTCCTAAACGATTTGTTTTTGTGTACCGGGAAGTACAATATTATTTGTTAGATTTTCAACGACAACTAACGGTGGGCTCACGCTGCGTGATGGGAGGGAGACTTGCTAGCCAGCGTCTTTAATTTGCACCAATCCGAGCCACGATTGGCAACAACCACAGCCAGGCTACAGGCCCCCACGCGAACGGACAACTGTGCTCTCTGCCTCTCTCACTAAGTAATAGCCAGAGCAGAAGGACCGAACCGAGTAGATTTTTTTTTCAAGGAAACGAGCCCAGACCAAGTTGTATTTTAGACTTTGTTTAGGAAATTTGACGATAAAAATACTAGAGTATAAAACAAAACTACGTGATGCAAAGGACTAGCGAATTATTGGCCGGCATAGCATGCTCACGCAATTTTGATGGCTCCAATTGCAAGTTGCAAGAGTCTTCAATGGGATTTAATTAATGGCTGGAAGGAATATGAACACATTGGTCGAGGGAAAAATCGTGCTAGCATGTGTTTTAAATGTACACTAAATTAAATTGTTCGATCACCTGATTTACCGTCATGTGTGTGTGCAGCAGAAGCGTGTGCTACGCAGCAAACATGCGAGCATGATGGTCCTCACGAGTTGGGCTAACAACACGCTAACACTCAGCTCTCGAAACAGAGTATCAAGTCGGTGTCCAAACAAGTATGGCATCATGTATTTGAGATTCTAACGTTTGATGGATTTTTACCTCATTAGGCATAGCATGCACTAAAATCCTTACACATACATATGTTAATGCACAAAAAGTCATACACATCGTGTTAGTGAGTACGAGCATGATACTATAATACCTAAACTCTTAAACATATGTGTATATATGCATATCACTATATCCAATATGCATATATAATTTATTTTATCACATTGTCAACATATAACACAAGACATTCATTGCTTATATAATCTATTTGTTACACATTTTAAAATATATTTGTAAATTTGTGATATGTTCATATTCATTCACCACACGTAGTTTAATGTTTTGTAATATGTTTACAATGTTATATAACTTAGGTAGAAATAATTGGATAGATACTTATTATTCATGCATGAGTATGGACGTAAAGTTATATAATATGACTTTGTTAATGTGTAGGATTTATTGTACGAGTATCTTTGGATGATATCAATCATATGCAAATTTAGATGATATCAATCAGATGCAAACTTGGATGATATCTATCAGATGCAAACCTATTGACATCCCTAACTATGCATGCTTACGTAGAAGAGCGATGTGCTACAAACTCTACATACCACTAATCATTACGCCATTTTCATGTTAGAAAAAAACAGAGAAGATGCAGGGTAAACAAAAGCAATTGCTCTTCATCGTCAAACGGAAGATGATGGGCAGCGTTCTCCAAAATGTACACTGTCCTCCTGGTGTGCCAGAAGCGCTACGGCAGTACAGAAACGGACCACAACATATTAATAACTTGATGTCTCAATTCTAAGCTGGTTCTGGTACAGGGAACCATCAGGGCATTAACTACAAGCGGAGGACCAGAGGTACCGGGTAATGATGCAAAATTGTTATTTATCCCCGTCAAAGACAACGATCTGCATGTTTTCTCATCATTCACACAGGATTTTCGTTGGCTTCGGTTTCGTTTTCCGGAGAAATTCCAGCGTTCCAAGCATGTATGAGCTCTCTAAATGGTAACGGACCGGTGTCTTAAGATTTTTTTGAGACGGGACGGCGAAATTTGTGCGAGGAGGAGATAAGGCCACGTATGCAAGTTCACGCGAAAGTTTAGCAAATTTCAGACAAGGGATGGGAGGGAACGTGGCGTACCTGGAGCGGCATGAGCCAGAGGTAGTGAATTTGGAGCATCATGTCGGAGAGCTGCTGCGCGTCGACGGCCATGTAGTTGACGATCATGCCGAGGCCGTGCTTCTGCCGCGCCGAGCACGACAGCCGGAGGCCTTTGCGGTAGAGCGCCGTGATGAGCGAGCCGCGGATCTGCATCCCCAGCTTCTGGCAGTGGAAGTTGTACTGGTGGCTGCAGAACGCCTCCGCCGCCTTCGCCGCCACCAGCGCCGCCACCAGCCGGACGCCCTCCCACAGCGGCCGCTGTGATGCCGCCGACGTGAAGGCCACGAAGCTCTGGATCAGCGTCGGCCCCACGTACATCACGGTCAGCCGGAGCAACGCCAGCGACGCGTTGAGGAGGAACAGCGGCCAGAAGCACCGTAGCAGCGCGTGCCGGACAGGGTTGTTCTCCTTGCTCGCCCAGCCGGACGGCCAGTTCGACACGAACAGCTCGTACATCCGTTCCGGCCGGTGCTCCGGAGACAGGAACGGCACGTCGGATAGGTCAAGCGTCGCGCGGTGACCGTGCTTGATCAGCGGGTTCATCCACGCCCACGTCAGCCGCGACGGCCACGACGCCGTCGCGTACAACGTCACGTTTTTGTTGTCGTTAATGCCGTCCCCCTCGGAGCCTTCCTGTCCGCACTCCGCCACGGCGACGACGGTGATGCCTGTGACGCCGGCGACCGCGAGGAGCGGCAGAGGCAGGGAGAGGACGAGCAAGGCGATCGCGATCGCGTCATCGGGGAGAGCGGCGGCACCGGAGGCGAGGCGAGCGATGGCTGAGGCGGCGAGGAGCGCCGTGAGAGCGGACACCGCGAGCCAGAAAAGGCGGAGCGTCAGCGGGTGAACCGCCGCGCGGAACCGCTTCTCATGGGCGACCAGCGCCGCAGCGGCGAGGTGCGCCGCGCACTGCAGCGACAGGAACAGCGGCTCCAGGACATCGCTCGCTCCCCGTGTAACGATCGAGAGAACCAGCAGCACGGCGTAGAATCCGGCGAGAACAACGGACACCGCGAGCGCGACGAGATAGCCTGTCCCGACCCGCACCACGGGGGCGGGCCGTCGGAGCAGCGGCTGCTTGTCGGGCTCTTCACCGCCACCGCCCCGCCGCCGCGACACGACCCTGCGGACCACAAAGAAGAGCAGCAGGACCAGGAACACGGCGGCGACCGCGGAGAGGAGCAACCGCTGGGAGCAAGCGGAGAGGAAGACGAAGCCGGCCCACTCCCCTGAATCCCGCGGCCGGGGACACGGAGGAAGGGACCACATCGCACGTCGGCGCCGTGAGCCACCACGGGGGAGACCCGGACGCGAGATCCATGACGGGGCGGCCGCCGATCGATCAGCTAGCTGCGGCAGCACATGCGGCGGGCGGAGGCGCGTGGCTCTATCCCGCGGTCTCCCCTGCGTCTGGGTTCCGTGCGGGAGTTTGGTCCTCTTGAAGGCAGGGGCCAGGGGTTAGGTTTGAATTGTGCGTGAGATTTGTTTCGTTGCGGCGAGCGGCTTTGAGCCTTTGATGGCAGCAGCCAAACGCAGCTTATCTGTGGCTTTCTTGTTTCTGCCTTGCAACAGTGGACGGCCAAGAAAAAACGTTGTCAGTTCACAGTTGTGACAATCGTCTGTTTGGTTTCCGGAATACTCCTTTCTGTGGATAAATAATAGTTGTTTTGGTTTTTATTATGAATGTACAAATATTAGTCATTCTATCAATCGAAGCATTGTTACCAAATGGGATGTGCTCTCATCGGGACTTGAACTTGATGACACCACTAAAATCTAGACTCCATAACCAATTGAGACAACACTTGTAATTTTATTTAATATCACCTTAATATGTGTAATTTTGTTTAAACGACTAATAATTGTACACCGAAAGAAGTACGTGCCAGCTGGCCGAGCACCGAATTTCACGAGAATACTCAACTATTAATCTAGTACAACGTAGATGCGAGCAATTTAGTATTAAATCTTATTAAAATTTTAAATTTGAGCAGACAAAAATAGTATCAAATGAATGATCTTCTCCTTTTATATTATATTTCGACACGTAACTTTCAAATAAAACTGTTTGTAAAAAGATTACGAAACAAATCTCACTTCCTATGTTTCTAATAGAATAGTGTGGAGGATAGAGATACACATCCGCGTGCGTGGTAGGTATATGCTCCTCACTAAATTAGCTAGCACGTGAGATGGTTGGACGATTAAATGCCAATCATAATATTATGTACATCGTGCTCACTGCCCAGTGAAATCAGAGCAGGCCACCTCTGATCGATGTCGCTCGATCCTGGAAGGAAGTTCACATATTTGGAAGGTAATTAACACATTTTTCCATTTTTAAATTTGTGTGAATTGAAGGATTATTGTTAGTTGTGAAACATGTGCTACACAAGTACACACGTACTAGACAGTACGCGGGAGGCACACTAGATTTAGGGCTTTGTTTGACGACCTAAAACTAATAATTAGTTAATTAATAGTTAAAATTAATTGTTAGTTAGCTAATAGTTAGTTGATTAAAAATTAGTATGCATGCTTGAATACTTTAAACTAATAAGTGGGTAAAGTCATTTTTTTCCTGCTACAATAATCGGCTACGATGGTGTAGAGGGCAAAATAGTATAAATGCCCATATTAGCTTAATTTGTTTACTTTTGTGGACTAATGAACTAATAATTAATTGGCCAACGAGCTAATAGTTAGTTCACCAATTAGTTGCATTGTTTGGATGAGCTAAAACTATTTTTTAGTTACTAACTGTTAGTTGATGAGATCCAAATAGAGCCTTAGTGCTTTGGAATGGATTATATATTGAAAATTTCATCTATGCTATTGAAAGTTCAACAGTTCATATATATATCATTGATTTTTTTTGTTTTCATATATGCCACTGCTTCAATTTTCTATGTCCATATATGTCATTGCTGTTAGTTTTTTTGAAATGTCAAAACTATTCTCAGCTTACAAATTAAGCTAGCTACCTTGCTTTGCTTCTAGCCAATCTCAGTTGCAGTGATTAATACACATGTGTCGACTGGAGAAAGTGCTAACTGATCACGAAGCTTAAATCATCTTTGATTTTTAGTGAGCTGAGGGCCATCCTAGTCGCCACCGACTTCGCCTGTCTATTCGCCGTCGCTTACGTCATGTCCAACCGTCTGGATGTCTCCGCCCTTTCGGCTGCCACTGACTCCACATGTTTGTTTGTCGTCGCCTACATTGCATCCGTTTGCCCTGCCACCTCTAACCTTCTAGTCATCAGTGATGTCGCCAGTCCGGCCTCCTCTGCATCCACTTGATAAGGTTTGACTTATGCGCCTCCGCTTTGATTTAGGGTTTGCTAATCAATAATCCAATATGCTAATATTGAGTAACTCATGTTATTTACACTTTCTGTTGGTTGCTGTACTGAATTGAGAAATTTAGCATGGTGGTCTGGCCCTTTGTAAGGTTGTTGTGACAGGAATGTGATTCTTACTTCCCGAATGGTTTCAAGACGACCAGTCAACGGTTGGATTTTTCTAGGTGGACATCTTTCGAGGATCCCAAGCTCCCGAGTTGAGCACTCGAGAAGAGGGCTCCCCGACCACCAACATTTGGATACTCATCATCATGAGACATACCATCATTAAATCTCCATGAATCCACAATTAATTATAGCAGTTATCTCTATAATTATTATCCATAGACCGATTGTTTTCTCCTTTAATTAGTCTTATAATGGGGCTCATTACACATAATTTGTAAACCCCGATTCCTCTCATATAAAGGAATCAGAGGGAGTCTAAAAATGATCTAGAATCTCTAAGATTACGCTGGATTATTCCAAATAATACACACATAACAGTAGAGTTATTATCCTCTGGGAGGTCCGAACCTGTCTAAAAATCTCTGTCCCTGTCTCATTTGTTGAGATAACCATTGAATCGTAAACAATTCCCAATTATTCTAACCAAATCTTTCTACAGGTACCCGTAGTACATTGTTGTTCATACACAACGATAGTTTGTACGCTAAATTTACTCATAGTTGATATTTTTGCTGTATTTCTATTTAGAAACAATGTCCGGAGATTCTACATTGACATGCTGTAGTTTCTTCAATCCGCAGTGTGTATTACCATAGGTGATCAATGTTAATACACTTGTTTATTTATCTTGTGATGGTTTCTATGTGTTAGTACTATTATGTTAAATTATATGGATCTATGTTTTAATTTATTTGATGTGGGCAACATGTATGCAGACATACTTATTATCAGTCTTGTGAATCTTTGTAACTATTGTTAATGGGAAAAATCAGATTTGTATGACACAATGATCCTAGATTTATGCGGCTTACTGGGTAATGTCTTCTGATGAAGTTTAGTTGTCTTAATTACTACAACATAAATAAAATTTCGTGGATTTGTATAGGAATAGTGGTACCGTGAGTGGATATTGTGTCAATATTAACTTTTTTCTGTCAAAACTAACCATACAGAAAGCAGTACAAATAACTTGCATGATCATGCAATGTTTTGACCGCAAGAATTTACACTACATTTGCTTCTGTTTCAAGATTAAAATGATTAGTTCTTAAATTAAAGTTTAAATGAGAGCATGAGCTTTGGGAAGCAGATTACATAGAGACTTGCATATCACTTGTGGGAGTTGATTAATGTATAAATGGTTTTTGAGGAGATATTATATTTTTATTGTATAATCATTTCTATTGTATAAATGGTTTTTGTCATGGTTATTGATTAATGGTTCTTATATGATATTACATTTTCTTATTATGATATATTAGCTGTAATATGCAAAAAAGATATAGGCACAGGAGAAGGAGCATAAGGGGTTGATGAAGCGGGGTCAAATATGAAGAATGATATTGCTCTTGAAAATATAACAGATCAAGATGATGTAGAAGAAGGAGCATACATAGAAACACCTCAAAAAATGTTTAACTTATTATGGATGATGTTTAATCAAATAAATTTAATAATTTTTTATATTTTTATTTCTTAGCGCCGTAATTGATTTCGTTAACATTACTTACTTTCAACCAACCAAACAAATCCTTCGGTGAATAACTGAGGAAAGAGGAATCATAAAAAATGACTCATGGGTGTCTCTCAACAGGTCAGGTCTCGGTTCCAATTCCAAGTACATGTTTTTGTGCTTTAAGTTAGCCATGTAGTTTATGAGGCCAAATTTAAAGTTGATGAAGCTCAATAATTTTAGCTGTGACAAGTCTACTGATTGTATGCGACCTGCAGAAAACATCTCATTCAGAAAATATTAGGTGTGTTTAATTTCTTCATTCTGTAAACCAACTGTTCATACTACACGATTGAAATCCAGAAATTACTCTAAGAAATATGCATGCCTTATTCAGATTGTTCTTCTTTATGGTAGCTAGAAATACAGTGTTTACTTAGTAATACACATTTAAAACATAAGATCTTTATCTCCATTCAATACGTGTGTTATTAATTACTGAATTGATGCTGGTTGCAGAAATTAAATATTTATACCACCTTATAAAATATCATTACAACATGTTTAACTAGAGTTTTAATAAGATCCGGTATTAAATTCTCACATCCTCTTCCGTTACCGGATGCAATAGAACCATTGCTATCACGCAGGTTGAAAAAGTAAATTTTTTTGGACTTCAGTTGGCTACATGGGGATGGTTGTGCTTCAGGCTCTGGTTCACTTATGTCCCCATCCCTAGCACCTCAGAGTACTCATCTGATCAGTATGGAATCATCACCTTGGTTTACTCTTTGGAGTACTTGTGCAGAGAGAAAAGTTTTTTTTTGTCGATAAAACGTGAAGAAATTGAGGCACCAAATAACACAACGGGCTAAAGATGGCGTCATGGCGCTATTAGATTCTGTTTGGACTGCGTTTTTCAGACATTGTGACTTGTTTTTGCCCTTTGCAATAAAAATTACTGAAACATTATGACCTGTTAATAAAATGTAACCTTGTGATTATATTTTGGTCATCTAATGTATGAATGGTGTGTCTCTTTTGGACATAATGTTATTTTCCTCCTTATTGTTCTAAATGTCTTGTGTCACTTAGGGTGCATTTAGTTTGTTGCGAGTTGTAAAAAAGCTACTGTAAGTTGTATGCTGTGAAAAAACTACTGTGAGTTAACTGTTTTTTATAACTGATATAATTTTTATTATTATAATATTTCATACATACATATAAATAGGAAACATACAATATTGATACAACTAAATAACTAGAAAATATATTAGATAAATAAAAAGTCTATAGTTCATCTTATAAAGTAACTGACAACCATATAGCTACCTTATAAAATTGTGCGATGCAATAAAAACCATAATGATGTTAGATCAATAAAGACAACTTAAATTCATGCTATCCAGTTTGTACTAAAAATCAGAAAAACAGAACCAGAAAACAAGGTCCAAGCTGCTTCTAAATTTGTACCGAAGAAAACTGCTTTTCATAGGAGAAACAGGTTTGATAAA
The DNA here is from genome assembly GCA_019279435.1 of Zizania palustris. Lineage (NCBI taxonomy): Eukaryota > Viridiplantae > Streptophyta > Magnoliopsida > Poales > Poaceae > Zizania > Zizania palustris. Next base: position 18,556,007 of record JAAALK010000288.1, read on the forward strand.
CCCTTTTGGTTCTAGTTCTGTTTTTTCACAGCAAAAATAAATTTTAAAAGCAGAACCAAACCCACCCTTAATTACTGACGGGTGAAATGTACATTTTGTAACTTCATATTAAAGGAAACTTGTTTCATGTATATTACTCGTGCAATGGTACACTAAATTGATGTCAGAGGTAAAGACAACATTTTCAAATAACCCCAAAATAGTCTACCTATAAACAATATTTGTTGGCAAAGATACATATGTCGGTAAAAGTTCAAAATAGAGGACATATTGTCTATCGGTAACATCGGTCTAGATCTTTGCGGACAAAAAATTTCTCTAATATTTTTTTTTGTCTATAAAGATGTTACCGACAAACCACCTGACGTTAAAAATGCCCTTTGCCGATAGATAAACTATCGGTGAATGCAAGACATGGTGTAGTGTCTGCGTCTCTCATGCATACACATCTCATTTGGTCCAACTTGCTTTTGATGAGTCTTAAAAAAATGAATATTCGAATATGTTTTATATAGATTATTTGTATCCGCAAGATATAAGTTATATTATATTTGTACCCATATTAAAAAATTAAATGTATTCATATGTAAACCTACTTAACAATTATTGAATATTACACTATCTGTATCCATCCAGCTATGTCATACAAATGTTTTTTGAGTCTATTTTTACTCATATTTACGTGTCTTGTCATCATCAACATGCGCGGGAGACTTCGAGCTGATTGTTGCCATGTTGTGCGGCTAAAAATATTTCATATTTGTTATTGAAAGTTCACCCAGTTCTATATATGTCATTGACTGTACATGTCTCATTGACATGTGGGTTCGGAACCCACATGTCGGTGTGAGACAACCAGTAGCATATATAAAATTGAATAATTTGGTATCTATTAGTATCTTGTACCTTACATTATCTTTTGAATGATAGTAAAATTGCTCTTCTTTTTTTGAGTAACCCACACAAGGTAGTGTAAATTCTATTAATAAAATCAGAGAAAATTACAATATTGCAACCCTGTGTGATTGTAATTAAGAGAAAAACAAAAATAATACTTCAACACAGGCCAACAACTCCAACACATGATCTAATGGCAACACTAACACCAAGTTAGTCACCTCTAGGTGTGACCAACCAAATGCTACTAGGAGATACACCAACACTCTCCAAACCACATCCTATAAACAAGCCTTCAACAAGGCTCACAACAAACTAAAGAGCAAGCACAACATGAAGGAGAGTGGCAAAAACGAACAACAAAATATTTAGGATGATGCCTCAGGGAGGTCTCGATGAAACAAACATCGCCATCATCTGCCCAAGAGCCTTGGGCAAGGTTTTCACCGAAGAGTCTCACGAGGGGGAGAGGGTGGCTACCCGACAAAGCCTCAAGGAAAGAACATGACACTCGGAAGTGTCATTGATGTTGGCCCAACATTGGGCTAGGCTTTCATCTATGGTTTTTCTTCCAACCCTAAAGACCCCCTCCAACTGCCCCAAATAGTAAAAACAACTGTTGGAAGCAAGCATCTTGCCACCAAAAGACTCTGGGGAGAAAACCTAACTTACAACCCTACTACTCGACCAAGCTAGTACCCTTCCACTAGCACCACTCCTGCACGACGACAATAACAATAGGAAAGGAAAGTTTCTTATAGGCCAAATCTCCACCTCAACCGAGGAGTGCCCCACGAACAAAGAGGGCGGGTAGCCATAGGAGAGGAGGAGCTCTAAGGGGAGGGAGGAGATGAAGCTAGAAGGGAGCGATCGATGCACTATTGAGACAAAGCCGACCATGCCCACTATGAGCTTGACATGAGCGACGTGAAGGCAAACCAATGCCTCCGATCACAACCAGATGAGCCCATTGCTGAAAGCCTGTCATGTGCCACCTTTCCAATCCCATGATGATCTTGAAGCTGGCACTTAGTGGGTACCAATAAAGATTTCACCAAAACAGGTAGCCCTTCGATAACAAGAAGAAGACCACTGAGTAGGCGCATGGTGCCAATGCTGAACTCTACTGACCAACATAGCTGTCACACTCAGAAAATCCAACCATTTCCTTGCGATTTATTATGTAGAAAGTACTCTTGTCTAGGAATCAACCGATGCACACAATAAATAATTTATTGGACATCTAAAGCATAATTGTTTATGACAAAATAAATAAAGTACTTATTATAGAGGTAGAATTGGAACCTCAAAACATTAATGACAAACATAAATAACTCTAAACAACTTTATTGACGTAGTGATGACTCCACTCCATAGATGGACTTGACCGAGCCTAGCTCAATAGACACCACCTTCATCTTCGCTAACGAACTCCTGCTCTAGTGGTGGGGGAATATAAGGGTGAGTATTTTGAACACTTAGTGTCCCTTTGGTTGAGCTTTTAGAAGCAACTTCTGCTTCTTAGAAGCCAAAAACCAACCAAAGGGTTGTGGGAGCCAAGGAGCTTCCAACTCAGTGCAAATTTCACAGCCCATACAGGCCATCTTTTGCAGCTTCCGCTTTGTCTTTCCCCGTTTGCCACTCCCTTCCAGGCCTGTGCCATCCCGCCACCATGGCCACCATCCTATCCCCGCGTTCACCGTCCCACCACCATGGTCACCGTCCCATGCCCACGGCCGCCGTCTAGTGCACACGCTAGAGTAGCATCAAAGTAGTAGAGAAGAGCAACCAATTTACAGAGCCATCCCACTGGATCCGAATCTAGGTACTGGTTTAGCAGTTCATTCCGTCCCTGCAAAATCGCTTCACGTTTTCTGGTTGGAATTCCTCTCACCTCGGAATCGCACCTACACCTTTCTCTTCTTCCTCCCATGGCGTCCCTCTTTTGGGCTCACCACCAACGATCGCTTGAGGATGACGACAAGGAAGATAGATCCACCTCTAGATCTGTCACTCACCGCTGCCTATCACCGGAGGAGGGCGCGTTAGTGCCGATAGAGGCATCGATGGTGCGGGGGCAGTGGGGATGGAGAGTAGCCCTAGGTGGCTCTCTAGCTTAGTATCCAGAGCGAGGAGGGTGATCACCTCGATGTTGTTATTCTCCCCTAAGGAGGTGGCCTCCGAGGAGGACGGTGAAGCACCTTGGATCTCCTGTGTGCTTGCGCTCATATGATGTAAACAATTTACAATTCTATTTTTAGTTCTATTTTCATTTTCATAAGTGTGCTTGTATTGTGATATGAAAAATTGTGAATTTTTATGTGAATCATTGAATGTCATAGTATTTTACATGTGAATCATTGAATGACCTAGTATTTTACATATAATTATTATTTGAAGTAGACAAGGGTATTACTGACTTTTTACACAACTCATAGCTCAAAGCAGTTTCTCTACAACTGTTTCAGTCAAACAACTTTCAGCTTTATCATAGCTGACATCTCACAGTAGATTTTCCACAGCCCACAACTAACAACAACTTTTTTCCACAACCACTGCTCAAGCAAACACACCCTTAGCAAGACATCCAAGTTGAACAATTATAATACATAGAGGATACGAAGGATGACATAATATGGTTCATTTTCATAAAAACAACATTAAGAAAGAGAATTTAAAGTGTGGTTCTAATTAAGTTGAAACATTAAAAACAATATTAATCAATTCACTGAATAACTCTTACCCAGATTCATTAGGCCCCAAAACCCAACCAAACCACTTTAAAACAGAGCTAACCAGGTTGAACAAAAAGTAAAATCAGGTTAATTAATAGTGGGACTAATCACGAGTGACCTTCCATTGCCACCCTTAACCATGAGCATGACTATTCAAATAGTTTTACTCTGATCAGATGTACACAACTTTACCCATAAAAAATAGTCTCACAACATGTCACCATGAGCCTCAATACTACCACATTACCTAGGAAAAGAGTTGAGATATGACAATCCACTTAGATCCGCCAAGCTTCACATCTTAGGTTCCTATCACACCCGATATCCCCTAGCACTCCTTATTTGTATAGCAAAGACTTCAACAAGTGTAGGGCTATTGTGAGATATGCGATGAACAAATTGGTTTTTATTGGTTTGAGTGGTCAGTCACTTTAGTTGAGTTGTTAAGCACTCTTGTTAGGAGCACAAAACATCACGATCAAGAAAACATATTCCTCAAGAGAATTCATTCCTCGAGGATTTTTAGCACCCGGCATGTTTTAGCACTTGAAATTTTGGATCACTCGAATTTTTGATGTTTGAGTTGGATCATATGCTTAAATTGTTTATTCCATAAATACATAATGTTTATGATTGATTGGAATGTTTGAGTTAGGTTACAAAGAATTGATTATATTGATTGAGTCAAGTTGGAAAGAACTTGTGCTCAAGAAAATGGTTTCTTAGTTTGTTCATGTGTAAGAATTTCTTGAGGGTGATTCGTGGTCAATGACAGGATTGGAACATAGGCTTGGGAAAGAGTTGAGGTTCAGAATGTTTGAGGATGCCGTGCAGGATGCTTAGGCTAGAGGATGCAACACTTGAAGATGACGTTTCCATATGGCGTATGTAGGATGTGTGCGAATATGGAAAGGATGCGAGGTTTCCATATGTCATACACAAGGATGTGTGCATATATGGAAAGAGAGGAAAATTAGGAAGGAATTAGGATTTGTCGGATTTGTAAGCGATATGGAATCCTAGTTGGATTAGGATTCCAAAAGTTGTAATTTCATGGTTCATGGTGGTAGCCACGATGAGATTATAAATAGACTAGAGAGGAGAGCAAAACAAATGTACAGAGGAACAAGAGAATAAATATTTGTATGTGATTTAGCGAGGGGTTCTTTGGATTGCACCTTGTAAACACTCTCATTCTATAAAGATTCATCTTCAAGTATCAAGGAGTATGGTATCACATTCTTTCTTCTTAATGTTCATCGGTTTGCATTGATATGGCTTATTTTGTGATTTTTCTTTTACTTGCTATTTAATTTGAATTGATTCATCCAAAACCTTGCTAGGACATTGAGAAAGAGATCTAAAAAGTTTCATTGGTCAATTCCTTGTATTTGATGAGTAATTAAGATTTTAATTTTTGGATCACATTTGTTTTGTATTTATGTTGTAGCAAATCTCGATGATCAATACTTTTGTTTCAGAACTCAGATTTGAGTGAAATCTATTGACGCCAAGATTTGATAAAGCCCAGGCCCACTAAGGATGTCGTACGATCAACAGAAGTCAAAGAAGTCCAGTCAAAGGTGGTCAAAGAAGCCCGTCCATATCGTTACAACATGGCCGGATATGAAAAGGAGCCGATGGAGATAAGAGAAGATAAAGATGATCTAGAATTGGTTACAACATAGATTACTTGGGCGACAAGTCACCGAACTATAAATATGTATCTAGTTAGCTAGGTTTAGAAAAACACAATCAACCACAACGAAACTACTCTTTCGACGCATTGCCACCCTTGGGTTCCCAAGGTTAATACCGGCGGGGCTTGGCACACAGAACTGGGCTGCATCGTTCTGATCTCCGTGAAGAGGTGAGTCCCACCACCTCGATGATCATGTAGGTTAGGTCAGTGTTCATCAAGGATGCATCGTATCGATCTCTTGAGGCATCGGTCCGGTCAACATGATCACCAGTTTATCCTAGTGTATTTGCTAGGTCTAATGCTACATCACTTTGATTTATTAGATTGATGTGGATCAGGTGTCATAGTTTGAGGTTTTATTGGTTAGGTCTGACATCTTGTTCTATTGTATCTGTTTCATGCTATATACCATTCATCTAAGTAAAGTATGCCCGATGCGTGATTTCTTGTAATTAACAACTGTCTTGGTTAGGTCTGATCTTGCAGTTACGAAGCTTTAGTGATATGGATGTGTTGTTTGATATGCTGAGTTTAGTTTCTGTCAAAGTACAAGCTAATAGGTTATCTTTAATTCTGTCATATTTTGCATGTGTCTGGGAGGTACTCATTGTAGGACCGAAAGTAGCGACTAGAGGGGGGGAGGGTTGAATGGGCGCCTAAAAATTTCTTGTTAAACTATGATTTAATCCCAACACCCAAACAAACTTAACCAGACAAATAATATTAGCAAAGCAAAATACTGGAATTAAAGTTGTCTAGACTAGAAATAGCCGGTGTCCTAATTAAAAAGATATCTAAAGATAAACTAAATAAAAATACTGCAGTAAATGAAAATACCTAGATATATCACGAAATATTTATATTGTAGTCTAGAAATGAAATACTAAATAAGTGAATAAAACATGGATCATTCAAAACTTAATTCAGAGATAAATCTAAAAATATTGCACGTAAAAACTAGGCTAAAAATATTACTGCAACTAATAATAATCTTTCCTTTTATATGAGCAGATTAAACAAAAATATTTAAATGAATAATATGAGACATTTAAAAACCAGATTAAATAATAATGTCTAGCAGATAAAAATTATCTACGAAAATGCTAAAACTAATTTACTGCTAATTAAAAGATATAACTATTTATTTAAATTAAACAGCTAAAAAGTAGTAGATTGAACTAACTAACAACATGCGCATGTGCTGCTTGATGTATCAACGCCTTGGGGACGATGCCACCAAAAAAGCTCTGCAGCTTCTACACCGCAGCATGGAAACGCCGAAGAAAAGCTGACGATGCCGTGTGAAGAAAAACAGTGCCAAAAAAATTCACTGCGCCTGAGTGGAGGGCCCGCACGTAGCTGCCGAATCCCGTGGGGCCCACGATGCCTTGCGGGGTGAGGAGCCATGCTGAATAGCATGGGCCTCATGGCTCCAGAAGTGATGAGTCATTGTCAACGATAGTCAAAGAGGACAAAAGAAGAAGAGATCTGCTGTTTCATGGGCCGCGTGTGACTCAGGTACACGGGCAGCGAGCGACTGTCGGGCAGAGGAGGCTGCGAAGTCGGGCTGGCCCAATCCGGGTGCATGGGCCAGAAGCAGTAGAAGACCCACTGGGCTGTTGACCAGGGTTGACTCAGGTACACGGGCGGTGAGCGATTGCCGGGCTGAGAGAGCTGCGGAGTCGGGCCGACCCAATCCGGGTACCTGGTGCAAAGTCGGTGGAGGCTTTGTTAGTTTTGGCGCAAAACTGACAACTGTTGATCTTGTATCCGACTGTCCAGAAGAGAAGCCGTAGTCGCTACGAAAACTTAGCTTCCGGATAAGTCATCTGTAACTATAGGCCCACAGTCAGTCAGTCGTGTCTGTAAAAATACCTAAGGGCAGTAGAGTCTTTTCCTTTATTCTTGCGTCTGTAAAAACCCTAAGGGGCTGGTAGAATATTCCTAGTGTTTGGGCAGCCTATAAATAGGACCCCAATCCCTAGGGTTTGGACTACCCTTCTAGAATTCACTTTTTAATCCATTGGGTCATTTTGTCTCTCACGTTCTCTCTCCTGTGTGCGCCGCCAGGCTCTTGCTCATTCCATTTTGCCTTGCATTTGTTCAAATCTTTTGGATGCATTAAAGCCTTGGTCCCTGTTGATTTCATTCGGTGTGCATTGTTTGTTTTGAGGAGTTAAAGCTACGGCTACAGGCACAGCCTAGATTTATTTCGTTAGCAGAAGCTTCTCTTTTGCTTTTGTTCTTCATGAACAGAGTACTAGTTCTTGCTGTTTGCAAGTAGTACTCTTCTACTGTAGCTACAGTACTCTGTGCTAGCTTTTTACTTTCTACCGCACAGCTTTTTGATCGAGGTAGACAGTCCCTAGCAACTTTTTTATCTGTTTTCTGGCGAAGCCATCCACTCTGTTCGAAGCCCCTCAGCTCTGTGAGGCAGGCTTCGATCTGACTTTCTCGAATGCTTCGGTCGCACTTCGAACTTCATTCTGTGTCCTGAGCTGCTAGCTGCGAAGCACTCTTTGAACGGACATCATCGCATACTTCGAACGACAGTGCGAAGGTACTCCGCCTCGAGCTCTTCGAAGTCCACACTTCAATAGATTTCGAAGTTCGCTTCGAGGTTTGTCGTTCTGTTAGGCTTTGTTTTGGTTTCTTTGTTGCGTACCAGCTTTCACTTATCTTTTCGAAGCTTGCTCTTTTCGAAGGTAGAGTGTAGGCTTCGAATTTGGTGCCTCTGTCGTCTGACAGGCTTCATTTCTTTGTTTGAAGTTTGTCCGTCTGTGTGTTGCGTTCGAAGTTTTCTGTTCGAAGTTTCGGCTTCGAAGTACCTGGTTCGAAGCTGTGTTCGAAGTCTTGCTTTCGGAGTACACACTTCGAAGCAGGCTCCGACTTTCTCATACTTCACTTCGAATCATACTTCGATTCCTACCTTCAACATTTTCACAACACCTTTGACAGACTTCGTCTACCACCTCCGAACCAGTCTTCGACCAACGAAGTAGACCTCGACCTCCGAAGCAGGCTTTGGCCAGCAAAGCAGGCTTCCCCGAGTTCCTAACAGGAGACAAATCTGAACAGTAACTTCTCATCTCACTTTATATATACTTAGATCATTTTATTGAGAAGTCTAGCCTGACATGTCTAGTATGCTTTGTCCAACTGCCTAGTTGCACTGTTTTGGTATTTCTCTGTTTAACCTCAGTTTCTTCTAGGTTAGATAACTTTAGACTAAGGCTATCTGTTTATTTTCTGCTGCTTAGTCTTTAGAGGTGCGTTGGGTATTGGGAACAGGCCATTGATTCGAAAGAATTTTTAAGGCGCTCATTCACCCCCCCTCTGGTCGCTACTTTCGGTCCTACAAGTGGTATCAGAGCTTGGTTAGGGTTTTTCCATACCTTAACCGGTTCTAAACCCCGGTAGTGACCATGACGTCTCCTGGCAAGGTCCCGTTCTTGGAAGCCTATGGCTATAACTATTGGAAGACTCGCATGCGAGCCTATCTCATGAGCCAGGGTTCGGACATTTGGGACATTTGCGTTCACACCACGTTTGTTATATTGCCAGTCACTGAGCAGGGTACTGCTGGTATCATTGCTCAGCATCTGAGCAACAGTAAGGCTGTGAACATTCTGTTTTCTGGTTTAGGTCCCACTGAGTTTGAGCGTGTGAGTCATCTCTCCACTGCGAGAGAGATCTGGGCAACCCTCAAGGCACACCATGAGGGAACAGCCCAGGTCAAGGCTCGGCTCTATCAGACCTACCGGCGTGAGTACGAGAACTTCACACAGAAGCCGGGTGAATCTGTTGAAGCCTTGTTTGGTCGTTTTCAATCGATCATTAACAAGCTTCGAGACAACAAGGCTGAGGGTGCTCAGTTAGTCTCAGATCATGAGCAGGCGCTCAAGGTTCTCCATACCTTGGACCCAAAGATCTGGGAGATCAAGGTATCCTCTATCGTTGAGAGCACTTCTTACGATACCTTGACCATTTCTGAGTTATTTAGCAAGCTGAAGGCCACTGAGGTAGATATCCAGCTGAGATCAAATCTCACTGGTTCTGGATCAAAATCCCTGGCCCTTGCTACACCTTCTGTTGATCCCTCTGCTGTGAGCTGTGCTGGGTTCTCCTTGATGTCTATCACTGAGGACCAGCTTGAGTTGTTGGGAGATGATGATTTGTGTCTTTTTAACAACCGGGTGTGTCGTGTCTATGATAAGAGAATGTTCAAAAGACACGGCACAAAATCCGGATGCTTTGAGTGTGGTGATCCAGGACACTTCATCGCTGACTGCCCCAAGCGCAATGGACACAAGAAGGGCACCGGTGGCAGCTTCCATGACTCCGGCAAGCACGAGAGCTCATCCTTCAACAAGGGCAAGCCGAAGACCCGATTCTTCAAGAAGGCCCTGAAGGACTACCGACGAGAGAACAAGAAGCGCGACAAGGCCTTCTTCGCCGAGATGGAGAAGAGCTACTCCAAGCGGTCCACGTCTTCTTCCTCTTCATCGAGCTCAAGCGATGAGGAGATCGCCATCAGGAAGGGGAAGGACAAGGACGATCCGGTGGGCCTCTGCTTCATGGCCTTCGGAGACAAGCCGAAGAGCCACTCACACCAGCGCCGAAGATCCCGCAAGAGCTTCTGTTCAATGGCTCTTGGGGATAGGGAAGAAAAGAGCTCCTCCGACGACTCCGACGACGACAACAAGGTATCATCTTACGAGCGCGAAATCGTTGATTTACTTGAGAGCAATCGTCAGGAGTTGAAATATCGGGAAAAACTGCTTAGGGGGCTAAGAAGAGGATAGATGAGTTAGAGAGTGAGCTTGCCGTGGCCAACGACAGAATTGAGAGTCTATCTTCTTCTCCTTGCTTGGGTGATAGCAGTGAGTTCCCGAAGTGTGAGGTGCTTTTGTGTGACCTGTCGACTTTGAAGTCCAGGTACACAGAAAGGGTTGATGAGAGGGACGCTTTGGCCACTGAGCTTGAAAGCGCTCAGCTGGAGCTGAAAGATGCTCAAGCCACTGTCGTCGCACCCTGTGTTCATTGCCCATCTCATCTAGCTGCCTTAGCTGAGCTGAAATCCAAGGGCGATGAGCATTTGGGTGATTTGGAGAGGTTGAGAGCTGAGCTTGCCCAGACTAAGCTAGAGCTTGAGACACTGTCAGTTCCACCCACTGTCTGTGAGAACTGTATGTCTCTTAGAATGGAGTTGATCAAGCTGAAAGCCGAAAAGTCTGTCCAAGTAGAGAGTGAGTGTGAGACCTGCTTGTCTCAGGTGGAGGTTCTAGCTTCCTTGAGAGAGGAGCTAGCAGATTCTCAGAATGAGAACTTTTACCTCCGTTCTATCCTGAGTTGGATCAGTGCCAGAGAGCCACAGCTTGGCATGATGATCCAGCAGTTCAAGAGGCAGGATGGGTTTGGGGTAGGTTACACCTACACCAAGGCTGACTTTGAGAGTGCCATTAGCCGGGAAGTGGAGTGGATCAAATGACCCCAGAGCAGAGGTATCCCAAGACTCACTCCACTGAGACCTCCCAGGCTTGTCAGCCCAAGGATGGAGTGATTCATGAACCACCCAAAGCTCCACCCAAGAAGCCTATCTGGGTTCCTAAGCCCAAACACCTCCACTCTTCTCTAGACTCTCTTCCTAAACCCTCTCAACCCAAGAAGACCACACCAAACACTACCAAGCCCAAACATCCCAAGCCTCAACCACATCCCAAGAAGCCCACCTATCATTGTGAGTACTGTCAGAGAGACGGGCATCTTGCGGAGTTCTGCTTCAGGAGGAAGCGAGTTGAGAGAGCAGAGAGGGCTCGTGGTGATCAGGAGCAGTTCTACCAGCAGGGTGGTAGACTGCGTGTTCCTCGGCGTGGGGAGAGGCTGAAGGCCAGGCCGCGTCGTGTAGGTGGTGGTAGAGTAGACGACGTTCTTGCCCGTGCTCCAGTTGGTGGTGTTCGTTCCGGCAGAGTTCCAGGTCGTGTTGGCTACGGTCCTGGACCTCGTGGCCGCAGGGTTAGGCAGAACTGAGGACCGCGCTTTGAGCCGCGTTTTGGTCCAAACTCTTTTGATGGTTTTCGCTTTCCATCTTTTGAGCAGATGGCTCGACACTGGTTTAGCTCTTTTGCTAAACCTGGTGCCGGACCATTTTCTCCCACTTACAGCCACTGATTGTGCAGGATCGGGGACTAGAGGACATTTGGATCATGGACTCAGGATGTTCTCGCCACATGACGGGACATCGCAGATGGTTCTCCAGTCTCACTCCCCCGAGCTCCAAAGAGTATATCACTTTCGGGAACAGTGGTCAAGGGAAAGTAAGTGGTATAGGCTCAATTTGCATTTCAGATCATTTCTCTTTGAAGAATGTTGCTTTGGTTAAGAATTTGAACTTCAATTTGATTTCTGTTTCGCAACTTCTTGAGGATGGTTTGGAAGTGCGTTTTAAGAAGGGCAATTCTTCTGTGGTTGATTCTAGAGGGTCTTTGGTTTGTCAGATTTTACCCTTCGGTAAAGTTTTTCGGATTGACTTCTCTAGTTCTTTTGGCCCTTCTCGCTGTTTGATTGCTGGATCCTCCTCTGAGCTCTGGAAGTGGCATAGGAGGTTAGGTCATTTGAGCTTTGATCTGCTTGTCAGGTTGAGCTCTATGGACCTCATCCGAGGATTGCCCAAGCTTAAGATGGATAAGGATCTAGTTTGTCATCCCTGTCGTCATGGGAAAATGGTTGCCGCTTCTCACTCACCTGTGACTCAGGTGATGACTTCGTATCCGGGCGAGCTTTTACATTTGGACACTGTAGGTCCAGCTCGGGTACGCTCAGTCGGTGGGAAGTGGTATGCACTTGTGATTGTTGACAACTTTTCTCGATTCTCGTGGGTTTTCTTTTTGGAGTCTAAGGATGAAACGTTTCAGTTTGTTCATGACCTGATTTTGAAGCTGAAGAATGAGAACAATGGTCGGATGCGAGCAATTTGCTTCGACAACGGCTCTGAGTTCAAGAACTCTCAGTTCGTCAGCTTCTGTAGTGATCAGGGTCTGGACCACCAGTTTTCTTCTCCTTACAGTCCCCACAGAACGGCGTTGTGGAACGAAAGAACCGCACGCTAGTCGAGATGGCCAGGACAATGCTCGATGAGCACAGGACTCCTAGGCGTTTTTGGGCTGAAGCCATGAACACGGCTTGCTATCTGGCCAACCGCATTTTTCTTAGAGCTTACCTAGGTAAGACCTCGTACGAGTTGCGGTTTGGCAGACAGCCCAAGGTGAGCCACTTGCGAGCGTTTGGCTGCAAGTGCTTTGTGCTCAAGAAGGGAGGGCACTTGGACAAGTTTGAGTCTCGTTGCTGGGATGGTGTTTTTCTTGGCTACACTTTGCATTCTCGAGGTTTTCGTGTTTGGAACCTCGAATCCCAGCTGCTTGTCGAGACTTGTGAGGTTTCATTTGATGAGTCCTTGCCTTCTTTGACTCCTTCTTTTGAGCTTTTTGATGGTGAGCTCGGAGAGTCCATCTTCGAGGAAGATGAGGATACTCCAGCTGCTGATGAGGGTGGGCCTTCTGCATCCCCCGCAGAGCCCACACCTTCTGAGACTTTGACTGATGATGAGGGCGGACCTTTGATCACTTCTTCCACTACGATCGAGCCCCCTCAGTCGAGTCCAGAGGTGCCTGCTGCTGACTCCGGTGAGGTGACTTCAGATCACCAGGGAACCCGAGCAGTTCAGCGTGATCACCCCTCAGAGCTCATCATCGGTGATTTGACTGAGAGAACTTTGCGTTCATCTACCTCTCTTGCTGTGTTTGCTGAATCTGCATTTTTTTGCATCTTTTGAGCCCAGAGACATTTCTCATGCTCTTTCTGATTCTAATTGGATTAATGCTATGCAAGAAGAGCTAGAGAACTTTGTCCGCAATCGGGTTTGGACATTAGTTGAGCCGCCACCAGGATGCAACCCCATAGGCACCAAGTGGGTATTCAAGAACAAACAAGGTGAAGATGGGGTTGTGGTGCGCAACAAAGCTCGACTGGTTGCCCAGGGTTTTTGCCAAAAGGAAGGTATTGACTTTGAAGAAACCTTCGCTCCTGTTGCCCGTCTTGAATCCATTCGTATTCTTCTAGCTTTTGCCGTTTCGAAGGGTTTTAAGCTTTTTCAAATGGATGTCAAGAGTGCCTTTCTAAACGGGTACATAGAAGAGGAGGTTTATGTTAGGCAACCCCCCGGTTTTGAGAACCCTAAGTTTCCTCGACATGTTTTTAAGTTGCAAAAGGCTTTATACGGGTTGAAGCAATCCCCCAGGGCTTGGTATGACCGGTTGAAGCAATTTTTGTTGGGGAAGGGCTTTGTGATGGGTTCGGTGGATAAAACTCTTTTCTTGCTCAGAGATGCTTCAGATTTTTAGTTGCTCAGATTTACGTGGACGATATTATCTTTGGCGGTACTACTGATTCTCTTGTGTCCAAGTTTTCTGAGCAGATGCACAGCGAATTTGAGATGAGCCTCATGGGTGAGCTCAAGTACTTCTTAGGGCTCCAGATCAAGCAGACCAAGGACGACACCTTCATCCACCAAGGTAAGTACACTCGTGATATGCTTAAGAAATTTGACTTTGGTGGTGAATTGAAGCCGCAGATGACCCCGATGGGCACTTCTTGGGGTCTGGACAAGGATGAGAGCGGCGTCAAGGTCAATGAAAGGGAGTTTCGAGGGATGATCGGTTCGCTGTTGTACTTGACGGCAACAAGACCGGACATTCAGTTCGCCGTGGGACTGTGTGCGCGCTTCCAGTCTTCACCTCGCGCGTCTCATCGGCAAGCTGTCAAGCGCATATTCAGGTATCTTACTTATGCGCCCGATCTTGGTCTTTTCTATTCAGCATCATCTTCTCTCGATTATCTGGATTTTCGGATGCCGACTTCGGTGGGTGCCGGTTGGATCGCAAGTCGACTTCCGGTACTTGCTAGTTTCTTGGTTCTTCTCTTGTCTCTTGGTCTTCTCGAAAGCAATCTGGAGTTGCTCTTTCAACCACAGAGGCTGAGTATGTAGCTGCTGCTAGCTGCTGCTCACAATTGGTTTGGATGATTTCCACTCTACGAGATTTTGGGTTGTTCTTTCCTACCAGAGTTCCTTTGTTTTGCGACAGCACCAGTGCAATTAGTGTAGGGAAAAACCCATGTCTCCATTCAAAAACCAAACACATTGATGTGCGCTTTCACTTCTTGCGGGATCAATATGAGAAAGGTGTCATTGACCTTGTTCATTTTGATACCCATCATCAGTTGGCTGATATTTTCACCAAACCCCTAGATCAGTCTACATTCGAGCGTTTACGAGAGGATTTGGGTGTTGTGTATCCTTTTTAGGATATCTTGCGTCAGTTTTCTTTCTTCTTTACTCTTTTCTTGAGTCTTTTTTTGTGTGTGTTCATATCTTGCATATTCACATATCACACTTTTGAGCTTGCTTCTGTTATATGATTGAACTGCTTTACTTATTCTAGCTGGTACATGCTTTTGATTACTTGTCAATGATCATGTCTTGTCTCAATTTGCTTGATAAGTCTGATATCTGTCATATGCATGGCTTTTTATGCTTTAAAATTGAAAAATGATCACCATCGCTTCTGATAACTAGCATGCGTAGGCTGAATGTTCTTGCTATCTGTTATATGCCTCGTAGCTAGTTCCTGACTTGGATGCAAATATGCAACTTGGACATCTGTATGCTTTAATCATGGAAATGTGCTATAAAATAATGAAAAACCAGAGAAATGAAAATTCCATGCCTTTTTATGCTTAAAATTGAAAAGATCCAGGTGGGTTTGTCTTGTCGCATTGCATTGTTCTGGACTGCGTACCATAGCACTTTGGTATGAACTAGGACACTGTCGTGTATGCCAAGACCAATGTCTTAAGCTTCTGATGGTCCAGTTCTGGCCTAGGCTTGACTTGGTCGGTCAGCATAAGGTTTGACATGCAAATAACCCCTGGCAAAAATGAAAAAGGGAAAGAAAAAGCTTGAAAATTGAAATAATAACAAGTTTGCTGAAGCACTTTATTTTGGACAATGCTTATCTTGGTAGATGTCTGTTAGATTTTGCATCTCATGCTTTACCTTGCTTGTTTATTGGAACATGTGGTGATGTTTTTGTTTGCAAAAACTGAAAAATGCGTGCCAATGACTTTCTTTAGATATCATCTGTTGCACTGATCATGCCATGTATCGTTACAGTATGTCTTTTGCTGTACCTGTTAGATGTTGTAATTGTAGTCAATCATATCTGAGAAGCATGCTTTCTACACTCCTTATGCACTCCAGTTGAATTCACTGCATATTTTGATGGGGAGTTGCATTTCAATGGGAGTCTGTGTCTCTATTGAGTGCTTGATGAGTTCACTTGTCAACAAGGGGGAGAAAATTTGGGATCAGAGTTTAAGGGGGAGTTCTTACTCTGTTGATATCCTTGTTGTTTTGAAATCGCACTCATTTTGAGCTTTTACGTTTTGGTTAACCATAATGACCACTTCTTGCTTTTGTTCGGCTTTTGGTCATTAGGGTTAAACTTTTACCTTATTCTTCTTCTTCTTTGTTTCCTTGTGCTTTTTGTTTTTCGTGTTTCCACAGTTGATTCGTAGGTACTAAAGAGCTGAAGAAATGAAGTGTTGACAATGCACTCATCAAGGGGGAGATTGAGGAGCCATGCTGAATAGCATGGGCCTCATGGCTCCACAAGTGATGAGTCATTGTCAACGATAGTCAAAGAGGACAAAAGAAGAAGAGATCTGTTGTTTCATGGGCCGCGTGTGACTCAGGTACACGGGCAGCGAGCGACTGTCGGGCAGAGGAGGCTGCGAAGTTGGGCTGGCCCAATCCGGGTGCATGGGCCAGAAGCAGTAGAAGACCCACTGGGCTGTTGACCAGGGTTGACTCAGGTACACGGGCGGTGAGCAATTGCCGGGCTGAGAGAGCTGCGGAGTCGGGCCGGCCCAATCCGGGTACCTGGTGCAAAGTCGGTGGAGGCTTTGTCAGTTTCGGCGCAAAACTGACAACCGTTGATCTTGTATCCGACTGTCCAGAAGAGAAGCCGTAGTCGCTACGAAAACTTAGCTTCCGGATAAGTCATCTGTAACTCTAGGCCCACGGTCAGTCAGTCATGTCTGTAAAAATACCTAAGGGCAGTAGAGTCTTTTCCTTTATTCTTGCGTCTGTAAAAACCCTAAGGGGCTGGTAGAATATTCCTAGTGTTTGGGCAGCCTATAAATAGGACCCCAATCCCTAGGGTTTGGACTACCCTTCTAGAATTCACTTTTTAATCCATTGGGTCATTTTGTCTCTCACGTTCTCTCTCCTGTGTGCGCCGCCAGGCTCTTGCTCATTCCATTTTGCCTTGCATTTGTTCAAATCTTTTGGATGCATTAAAGCCTTGGTCCCTGTTGATTTCATTCGGTGTGCATTGTTTGTTTTGAGGAGTTAAAGCTACGGCTACAGGCACATCCTGGATTTATTTCATGAGCAGAAGCTTCTCTTTTGCTTTTGTTCTTCACGAACAGAGTACTAGTTCTTGCTGTTTGCAAGTAGTACTCCTCTACTGTAGCTACAGTACTCTGTGCCAGTTTTTTACTTTCTACCGCGTAGCTTTTTGATCGATGTAGACAGTCCCTAGCAACTTTTCTATCTGTTTTCTGGCGAAGCATCCACTCTGTTCGAAGCCCC
>JAAALK010000288.1:18576511-18596344 GCA_019279435.1 Zizania palustris
GACCTCGCAGTAGCTCTCTTCCTCGTCGGGGAAGACTCCATGGTACATCGGCTCATGCTCGAATCCGAGGAAACTGACGAGCATGCGTAGCTCGCGGATGAATCCGGTCTCGTCACGAAGGTTCCCATTCACGGTACGGATCGGCATCTACAAAAGAGAGAAAATTTTTGTAAAAACCTCGGAAGATGAGAGGATAAGTAATCTTTTGTAAAATATAGTGAATATATATATATATATATAAGTCCTAAGGTCAGGTCTGTTTGGCTTCCTACAGTCAAGTCGGCTCTGATACCATCTTGTCGCGCCCCGATTTAATAAATCAAGACTTTTATTGAAATTCCAAAGAATATCAATAAACCAAGACGTTCATAAAGCGACCACGTACAATACGGGCATCATTCACGGTTCGTAGACCGCATTAATACAAAAGTGAATAAAGATGAAGAGAAACTAATAAAATAAGGGTCCTAGATGAACGCCTCCTTCCAGTCTCGCCTTGACTGGGTCGCTACTCCAGACCTTCATCCTCCTCGTAGTAGACTGGCTCTGATGGTGTAAGTCAACGGGGTGAGTACAGATGTACTCAGCAAGCCACCGAATGCAAATATAAATGCAAGATAATAACAAGGGAGATAGTGGCTAGTTTAGCGGAAGCAGCATATTTGTAAAGCATTTAATGTGAGCAATTTATTTGTACGGAAAAGTAAACATGTGAATGCATCATCATCATCTTCTAACTCGAGGAGTACGTTTTACCTCCCCGCACAACAGTCCTTACATGCCATGTACAACTCATCCATTCAAACAATTGTAAACTAACTGCGAGTAGTCACACAACCCGCCCTTGACCGTGGGCTCGGCTTTTCGAAAAGATTGATTTTACTCTGATCAGAGATGTACCACTGTACCCACAAGGCACGCACTCATCACCTACACCGAAGTGTAACGAGATGACCATCACACGGGAACTCGTGCCAAAACCTTCCATATGGTCTTCCCCGACTAAGCAGCACCCTCTTATAGGTTTCGTACCGTGTCTCGCCATGTCGAGTTTCCACAATACCCCCTCTTGAGCCATCGTCGGTACAAGGCGCCCTGAGGGCTAGCCCCTTGCCCCCTCCACTATGGTGCCGTGAGACGGAGGATTCCACACTTCCAGTTAGGACTTACCCATTAGACTTGTGGTTGGTACGGAAGTGCTTTGCAACAGATCCCGCAGACCGGTCCTTATAGTGCCCCGGGTGCGACTTACCAAAACCCGAGCTTGCACCCGGAACCCACCATACTTATAACATACCTAACTCCAACAGAGTCCAGAGACAAGAATAACGGGGTATTTCATATACCAGAATTCATCTGTTCTACGACTCATTCTTTATATCCTATAGCAGTTGTGCCGGTACATTGGGCACTAGCTAATATAATATTTGTAGAGTGACAAGGAGTTGAGGCTCAATAAGCATGGCTTGGGTTTGCACACAAGGACGGGGATCTAATAAATATAAGTGTAGGGCTTGATCTTTGACTAATGCAATATTAACCTATGAGTTATAGCGATAATTTATTAAATCATGGGCTCAATAATGATCAACTGTGTCCACAAAGGTGGTCGATGACTTGCCTTGCTCAGCAAATGGGGATGGAGGAACCTCGGGGTAGAACTCCTGCTCCTCGATGAACTCGTAGTCTTCTCGTTACGGAAAATAAACAATACATTCAATAAACACATAAAACTCAACAAATATTAAACATACACATTTGTGGGTTTTATTATGTGAAGTAATATTTTTAATATGTCAAGGTTTTGTACAAAACAGTAAAGTTTAATATTTTAGAATGTTTCCCAATTTATTTTCTGTATTATTAATTTTAACCTTAAGGGATTTTTATTCATTTATTTATTAATAATATTTTGGGTAACATAAGCATACTGTTTTTATGGCACTAATGTGTAGAGAATAATATTCTGGTTCTAACAAAATTTGAATGGTGAAATTTGGAGTTAAAATGAGCAAGATATGAATTTTTGAAGTTTAAACAATTTTCTGGAATTTTATTTAAACAGAAAACAGTCCCTGGTCCACGGTGAACCAGGCTCACCGTGAACCCGTGACTATGCGCGTGGACCGGATCAACCAGGACCGTCGGATCTGGATCCGGCGATCGGGCGCGAGGCGGAGGGGTTTAATGAAATCGGACGGCCACGATTAGATCATACCGAACCGGTACGCGTGGACGCTCGAGATCACTCGGGGGGTTTAAGCGACGATCGACGGCCGAGAGGCCTCGATACCCCTTTGACCAGATCCGAGGGCCCAGATTAAATCCCGAAGGGATTTAATCTTAGCCCTCCGATCGCGATCGGACGGTTGCTGTGCGATCCGGCACGGCACGACGTAAGGGGGCGCGTACCCCCTTCGTCTCCGGCGACGGCGGGCTCGGGTGCGACCATGGCGGCGGCGACGAGCGCCTAGGGACCTAGCTAGGGCCAAAAATGGACTGCGGAGGTGATGGGGGTCTCAAAGATACCTCTGGTGGCGACGAAGGGGGCCTGGAGGTGACCGGCGGCGAGCGTAGACGGCGGGGAGGCCTCGGGTGCTCGACGGCGATGGCGATCCGGTGGTCTTCACGACCGACGGAGGGGTGGCCGCTGACGTGCGAGCTCCGGCGGTCTCGTTGGTGGCGGTGGCTAAGGCGGAGGAGGCCGGAGGCGACGGCGAGGTCTCGCCGGAGGTAGAGCAGAGGAGGGACTCGCAAAAACCGCAGCGGTGCTCTGGAGGGCGAAGGCTAGGGCTTAGGCGGTGTGGGGGTGAGGGCGGCGTCCACAGGGGTTTAAATAGGTGTCGCCGGTGATCGGAATGGAAGGGAATCGAGGAAGCCGAGAGGGCTCCTTCCAAATTCCGGCGAGGCTTCCATTCTCCTCGGGTTGGCTTCCAAAAGCACGAAAACGCGTCGGGTTTAGATGGAAGAAGGTCGGGGGCGGTCGGGGAAGGTGATCCGGGGTCGATCGGGCAGATACGGGCGGCCGGCGGCAAGAAATCCGAAAGGGATCGCCGGAGAAAGGAAAGGGGATCCCCTTCCCGGGAGGAAGACGATCCTGACAGGTGGGCTCCACCTGTCAGTGATCGATCCAAAAAGGAAGGGGGCCGACAGATGGGTCCGGGCGGTCAGTGGCGCGGCGGGGGCTGACCGGTGGGGCCAAGCGGGCGTGGGCGGGAGAGGGAGGCGGGGAAAAGCGCCGACAAGCGGGGCCCGCTTGTCAGTGAGAGGGCGGTGTTGGGCTGGGCCTAAAGGCTTTAGGAGGGGGTTTCTGGGTTGGGGCCCAATAAGCATTTTAAATTCTTTTCTGATTTAAAATAATTCCAGGAATTCATTTATTTGATTAAGAGTTGAACCACTGTTGATAAAAATTTGTAAAAATTCCTAAAATTATAGTTTGGTCTCTGGTTCATCTCATAAAATTTTCAAGTCCAGATTTTTAGTATTTCTCCCTGTTTGGCTTTATTTGGGTTCTTTTGTGAATTTCCCTTCAATAATAAATTCAGAAATGATTTAAATAATATTTTCTTTTTATTTTATTCCTTTTTAATTTCTGGGGTGTTACAAAAGGGCTGCCCTTCAGGTATGAAAAAGACACCACAGTTGCTGTATTTTAATGGTCAAAACTTCTTTAGCACTTACCTTGTTTTCCTTGCAGCAATTCGCCCTTGCTAGAGCGGCAGCGACTTCCAGCGAGGTCGAAATTAATCGACTTAACCGGAAGGTTACCGCCCTTCAAACAGCTCTTGATGACTCCACCGGGAGGTCTCTCAGGCTGAATGAAGAATTTTGGAAGAACGGAAGGCTAAGGCAGCGTCTGACGAAGCCCTTGAAGCCCTCCGCTCTCATGCCCAAGAAGCCGAGGCTGAACAAGTGGTCCTCTGTGCGGAGGTCGAAAAGCTTCGCCAGGATGCAGCTGCTTCGAACGGACATCTGGTGGAACTTCAAGGGGCTCTTAGCCAGGCAATGGCTCAGAAGAGTTCCTTGATGCTCTGGGTGGCCGTGTTGGACGCGACTGTTGCAAGCCTGGAAGTAGTAGAGAGAAAGAATTCCAGTACTGCTGACCGTACCTTGGAAGCTCTTCAGGGTACGTTAGAGTACTTTGGCACCATGTGTCCTTCGACCTCTGCTGCAGCCTACGTGCCGCTCGACCGGAAGCTGACGAGGATCCAGGTAGCTTCGTCGCTGATGAAGAACTCCGGAGTCCGGTACGGAGAGATCTCCGGACAGTGCGCCGGTATCGGGGTCCTTCGTCACCTCGAATCTCTTCGGATCCCCCTCGATTCGGTTAATGGTTCGTCTCCTGGAGGCTTCGCGGATGATGACCTGCTGCGGCCGTCTTCGGAGGTGGCTTCGGCTTGGGAAGCTTTCCGATCAGTATGGAAGGCGGACCATAAGGTCGCTGCTAAGGCTTGGATTGACGAGGCCCGCCGGCAAAAGCAAGCTCAAGCGAAGCCACCGCTCCCAACTTCGCCAGCGCCTTCGGTCCCAGCTCCGCCAACCGACCCGCAGGTCTAGCCGCTTAGGGTTGTTGTGTACCTGTGGTCTTGTAAACTTTGTTTAATTAATGAGAAAGTTATAAACAGTACTTGTCTTGGGTGCTCTGCTCTTTTTTAGGTTCTGTCGTGCCCTTCGAGCCCTGACTTCGAACTTTTGGAAAGTACTGCCGAGCTTCGAAAGGAGTGGGCAGTCCTTGAGAGTTTGAGACCTTACCGCCGCTCCCGCTTTTCTGTTCCTCGTGGAGACGGGGGGGGGGGGGTTACCCTTGAAGTACGAAGGGACGTTTTGTCTTATATTAAAGAGGAAGAAAAGGAGGAGGGGTCTTCGTCTTCCAAACCTGTCGACTGGTCTGACTCGGAGTATCAAGCCGAAAACCTTGCCGAGGCTGGCTCCGAAAGGCTCTTGACATGGGCCGAACTTCAGGAGGAGCAGAAGAAACTGCGAGCCTCGAGAAAAAAGAGAAGTTCCCGGCCTAAAAAGACGACTTCGAGCTCCGAAGGGCAAAGTAGCCGCAGGGGTAGCTCTAGGGGTCGAAAGGGTCTCCGTTTTTATTTGGGTTTAGATAACAATTTTTCTTGATGTATGAGTATAATATTTTAATGTGGAATGCTTCGACAGTATGCTGTGTGACTCCTATCCTCCTACCCCCCCTTGTGGGTGGCGGAGCTTTTATCATATATAAGGGTTCGCTAGGCACAATGATTGTCCGAACACCTGTATGCTTCGAATTTTGCACATGTCACTATCGATAAGTAGATAATAAATAAAAAATTTAAAGTCCTTAGACTCTTGTACGGATCCTAACAAGCCGGAGCCTGGAATCCGTAGGTTGGCCACCTACGGCTCTTTTACAGATACTTCGCACCCGGAGGCTTGAAATTCTGTCTTGTTTAAAGTCCTTAGACTCTTCTACGGATCCTAACAAGCCGGAGCCTGGAATCCGTAGGTTGGCCACCTACGGCTCTTTTACAGATACTTCGCACCCGGAGGCTTGAAATTCTGTCTTGTTTAAAGTCCTTAGACTCTTCTAAGGATCCTAACAAGCCGGAGCCTGGAATCCGTAGGTTGGCCACCTACGGCTCTTTTACAGATACTTCGCACCCGGAGGCTTGAAATTCTGTCTTGTTTAAAGTCCTTAGACTCTTCTACGGATCCTAACAAGCCGGAGCCTGGAATCCGTAGGTTGGCCACCTACGGCTCTTTTACAGATACTTCGCACCCGGAGGCTTGAAATTCTGTCTTGTTTAAAGTCCTTAGACTCTTCTACGGATCCTAACAAGCCGGAGCCTAGAATCCGTAGGTTGGCGGAGCCACTGAACCAATGGTTCGTAGTCAGCCCCTTGGGTTTTTTCGAAAAAATGCTTGGCTCTACTAGCATCACCGACCTCCGAATGCGTCCATCAGGAGGATGGGATGTTCGAAGGGCGAAACAAATTTCCACCCTTATCTTTATTTATAAAAGGAGTGTTACAAGTGATTACAAGGAAGCCTTAAGCGTAATATCTCTTAAGGTGCTCCGCATGCCACGCATGTTTCAACTCTTCTCCTTCTAAATTAGCTAATTTAAACGATCCGGGGCGTCCTGAGCGTAAGATAACATATGGTCCTTCCCATTTGTTTCCTAGCTTCCCCGGAGCTATTACATTTCGCAATACTAGATGACCTGGTTTTAACTCAGTTAACTTGACCTTCGGGTCATACCACGTTTTTGTGTGCTCTTGGTACTTCGTCAGGTTGGCGACAGCTCGAAGCCTTGTTTCTTCTGACAAGTCTATTGAAGCACTCCGATCATCTTCGTCTTCGTGTTGAATTACGCGAAGTGACTCCCCTTTGAGCTCCGTAGGGGTCATGGCTTCGTCTCCGAAGAGCAATCTGAATGGCGTGAAGCCGGTCGATCTAGTTTGCGTGGTTCGGATAGACCATAAAATTTTAGGTAGCTCTTCGACCCATAGGCCCTTGGCCAATCCCACAATTCGGCGATTTAACCCGGAGAGGATATTCCCGTTGGCTCGTTCGACGGCTCCGTTGGATTGCGGATGTCGCACTGCTGCGAAGCATAGCTTAATGCCTAGTTCTTCACAAAATGTTTGAAAGGTATCAGCTTCGAACTGGGTTCCATTATCCACCGTTAATTCTCTGGGGACTCCGAACCTGCATATAATGTTCTGCCAGAAGAACCTTTGTACGTTCTTCGATGTGATGGCTGTTAGCGGCTCTGCTTCCACCCATTTTGAGAAGTATTCTATTGCTACGACCGCAAATTTCAAACCGCCTTTTGCTGGTGGGAAAGGGCCTATGAGGTCCATGCCCCATCTAGCCATCGGCCATACCGGGGCAATAACTTGAAGTTGAGCTGGTGGGCGATGGCTCCTTCTGCCCATCCATTGGCAGCCTTGGCATGTTCGAACTAGGTCTTCGGCGTCTCTGACGATTGTCGGCCAATAAAAACCTTGTCGGAGCGTCTTGCCTGCTAGCGCTCTAGGAGCTAGATGACCTCCGCACAGCCCCTCGTGGATGCCTCGAAGTATGTCTTGTCCTTCAGGTTGAGAGATGCATCGAAGCAGTGGTGAGCATACTCCGGCCTTATATAGTATTTCCCCAATAAGTTTGTAATTTCGAGCTCTTGATTGCAATCTTCGAGCTTCTGGGCCTTCCGGAGGGTCATTGCTACCTTGCAACATAGTTATTATCGGAGCTCGCCAATCTGCAGCTGGAATGCACATTACTTCTGACGAGGGTACTTGGTCAGCTGCTGGTTGCTCTAATTCTTCGTAGAAAGCGCCCTCTGGGAGGTCCACTGCTCCTGCTGCAGCCTTTGCAAGGATATCTGCAAGTTGATTTTCTGCCCGAGGTATGCTTCGAACTGTAAACCCTTTGAATGCTGCTTCTGCCTTGCGGATTTCTTGAAGGTATTGCGCGAGATGTGGGTTTTTTGCTTGGAAACTTTTGTCAATATGCCCCGCGACGACTTGGGAATCTGTCTTGATCACTATTCTTGAAGCTCCGAGTGCTTTAGCCTTTCGGAGGCCTAGCAAGATTCCTTCATACTCGGCAACGTTATTAGTGGTTCGGAAGTTAAGCCTTGCAGAATACATTGCCTTTTGTCCTGATGGTGACAAGATTACTGCCCCTGCTCCGGCACCTGATGCTTGATAAGCTCCGTCGGAGAATATTGTCCAGAAACCGTCGGAGGGTTCTTCCGGAGTCCATACTGCAGATGGAGTCCACTCTGCTACGAAATCTGCTATAATTTGATATTTAACGGCCGTCCTTGCTGTGAAGGAGATTTCGAAGGGTGCCAGCTCGACTGCCCACTTTCCAACCCTGCCAGTGGAATCTTTATTTCGGAGCATATCTTCAAGAGGATACGATGTAGGGACAATGAGGTTATGCGCCAAGAAATAATGCCTTAGCTTTCGCGAGGCCATCACTAAAGCATAAGCAAACTTTTCGAGCTCGGAGTATCTGATCTTGGCTCCCGATAATGCCTCCGAGACAAAATAAACTGGGTTTTGCACCAGCTTTTCTTTAAGCTCGACTTCTCGGACCAGTACTGCGCTTACTGCTGAACCTGTTGCTGCAAGGTATAGAAGCAATGTTTCCCCTGGAAGGGGAACGGTTAAAGTTGATAATGTTCCGAGGTATGCTTTTATTTCTTCGAAGCTCTTTTGGCACTCCGGCGTCCAGCTGAAGCTTTCGGAGCCTTTGAGCGCCTTGAAAATTGGGAGGCTTCACTCTGCCGACCTGGACAGGAACCTGCTGAGTGCCGCTAGCCTTCCTGCTAGTTTCTGCACTTGCTTCAAATTCTATGGTGGAGCCATTTTTTGTAGTGCACTTATTTGCGTTGGGCTGGCTTCAATCCCCCTGCTCGAGACTAAGTACCCTAGCAGCTTCCCTGCTTGCGCCCCGAATATACATTTTTCGGGATTGAGGCGTACTCCACATGCTCGGAGGCTCTCGAAAGTTTCATCTAAATCTATGTTATGCTGGTGCTTCTGAGCACTTTTTATTACAATATCGTCCATGTAGGCCTCGACATTGCGGCCTATCTGATGACCTAAAGCCTTAGCTATTAAGCGAGAAAATGTGGCTCCGGCATTCCGCAAACCAAAAGGCATTCTTACATAGCAGAATACTCCCGAAGGAGTTATGAAACTTGTCTTGGCCTCGTCTTCGCGTTTCAGCCATACTTGATGGTACCCGGAGTAGGCGTCGAGGAAGCTTAATAATTCGGAGCCGGCTGTGGAATCTATTAATTGATCTATTCGGGGCATTGGGTAGGGGTCTCGCGGGCATGCTTTATTTAATGATGTGAAGTCAATACACATGCGTCATTTGCTGGAATCCTTCTTTCTTACAAAAACAGGGTTGGCCAACCACTCAGTATGGGCCACCTCCCTGATAATGCCAGCTTTTAACAACTTTTCCACTTCGGCCTTGCTAAATTTGCTCTTTCCGTTGATAGCTTTCGGAGCCCCTGGCGCACCGGCTTGGCCTTCGGGTTGACGAGCAGACTGTGCTCAATGATGCTTCGGTCGACCCCCGTGATATCTTCGTCAGTCCAAGCAAACATGTCTAGATTCTTCTTGACGACTTCTTCTAATGAGGCGGTTATCTCTGGAGATAGCCCCTTGCCGAATTTTATTGGGTATTCTTTGCCGTCTTCTGAGATTATTCTTGTCTCGACATCACCCTCCGGGCTTGGTTTGAGCGAGGATCCCTTCGGGGGGCTCAAGGCCTCCGGTACTTCTTTGGCGCTCTCCGCCACATTATGCACTTGTCGGGGGTCCAATGGCTGCCCGTGGCCATATTCCGTCCTTCTGGCTACAGCCTGGTCTCCTGAAATAGTGAGCACTCCACCTTGTGTGGGCATTTTGAGGCAAAGGTAGCTGTGATGCGCTATAGCCCCGAATTGGTTTAACATCCCTCGACCGAAGATAGCGTTGTAAGCGTAAGGGGCATCCACCACATCGAAAATCACCTCTTCTACTCGGGCTAGCGGCCCCTCTCCGAAGGCAACCTCGAGGCCTATTTGGCCGAGGGCATCGAGAGGCGGTCCTGAGAACCCTTGAAGTGGCCGGGCTGCTGGGAGTAGATGCTTCCGGGGTATACACATCTGGTCGAAGGCTTGGACGAAGAGTATGTCTGCGGAGCTTCCACCGTCCACCAGGATCCTCCGAACATCAGCCCCTGCTATATCAGCAGAGATGACTAATGGGTCAGCGTGGGGAAACTTCACCCCTACTGCATCGCTGGCTGTGAATGAGATGGGCACACGGGACCATTCTGGCATCCCCTCAGCGGAACTTGAAGTCCCAATGTGCCCAACCTCGCGGACGTACTCGCGGCGCTGTCTCTTGGACATGCTGCCGAGGGTCCCCCCTCCGGAGATGGGCAGGACCACTCTCTTGCCGCGGTCTTGCGGATCTTCGTGGCTTGGTGGTGGCATAATACTGGCCACCGGTAGCCGTATGGGGGCTTCGAGGGCACCAGCTCGGGCCACAGCTTGAACAGGCTCCGATCGTGTCGTAGGTGGAGCTCGGTCCGAAGTACCCCTCCTGGTATTTCGGTCAATGTATTCACCCCGAAGGGTTAATATCGTCTTGCAGTCCCTCGTGTCATGGCTTCTATTATCGCCATGCACGCAGCAGAAATGACTCTGGCGCCTTCCAGGCACCCTTTCTTGAGGTCCTGGAGGCCCAGCCTTGAAACTTTTTCCCTGCGGGAGATTGGCAGGTGCCTTCGAAGCTGAAGGTGTAATGTTTAGCACTTCCGAACGGAAATGCTTCTTCCCTCGCCTGTACTCGCTAGGGCGGCTGTCTTGTGGAGGTTGAGGTGGAGCGGTGGCTTCTGGCTCCCTTTTGACTTCCCGGAGGGTGGGTAGTGTTGCCTCAGCTCGCCGAAGACATCCTTCCTCTGCCTTGGCATATTGCTCGAAGTATGCCATGAGCTGCGCTACGGATGTTACCGGCTTCCGATGGAGTTTGCTGAGGAGGTCGGGGTTCAGCACCCCTTCGCGGGCAGCATCAACTACCGAAGAGGTAGTAAGGCCCTTGATCTGTGACTTGGTGTGGGCAAAGCGTGTGAAGTACTCTCGGAGGGTTTCCCCCGCCCGCTGCTTTACCTGGAACAAACTTCCTGTGGACATTGGGGCCACGAAAGTGCCTTGGAAGTTGCTCACGAACTTCTTCTTGAGTAGCTCCCACGACTTGATCGATCCTGGTTTTAGGGACCAGAACCATCGGAGCGCTACGCCTTCGAGAGCGAGTGGGAAGCATTTTGCCATGGTGCTTCGCACCCCTCCGCTTGCTTCTATAGCCAGGGCGTAAGAGCGGGCGAACTCTCCGGGGTCCGACCCCCCGGAATATTTGTGCAGCTTCGAGGCCTTGAACTTGGGGTCGAAAGGCACTCTCTGCAGATCAGGGTGTAACGGAGACTCATTGTCGAAGGAGGCATTCTCGGCCTCCTCCTGGACTTGTATAACTTCTGGGGGATTGCGGGCTCCATCGTCTTGAGGCCCCCTTGGAGTTTCGGTGGAAGCTTGAGTGCGGAGTCGGTCGGCGGCCTCCTGCCTCCATCTGGATACCTCCTCCTGAAGCCTGGCTAGCTGCGTAGCCTCGGTTTCGGGAGGACCTTCGTCTTCGTCGGAGGGAACTTCAGGGTCTTGGCTTGCTGCGTAGTCGGTCTGAAGCATTGTAGGAGGGGGTAGAGGGCCCCAGGGCGCTCGACGCCCATCGGTTCCGGCAGGAACCGTCGGATTAGCTGAGGGTCCGGCTCCGTTGGTCCGAGGGGATCTTCGAAGGGGACCTGAAGCTTGACCACGCTTCGGAGGCATGGTTAGTCGATGAGATGTCTTGGAAATGGAAGGCTTCGGACGACTCGAGGGGGTCGAGAGAAGGCCTTCGGGCTGCACTAAGAAGCCCTTAACTGAAGGGTGCGCGGAATCCCAGGATTCCGAGGCTCCCCCCGTAAGTTTTCTTCAAAGTGCAGTCAGCGGTAGAGAACAAGCTTTTAGAACTTGGATCCCCACGGACGGCGCCAACTGTTGGCGTAAAAGTTACACCAACAGGTTCTCGGTAATCAAGAACAAACAAACAAGTGGTTTGTGTTTTAGGACAAACTTGAGCCTCCGTAAAGGATAACAACTCAAGAGGTCCGAATGTATATGCTTGAACAACTAGTTCTGGATCCTTCTTACAAGGTACAATGGGGGGTATTTATAGGGAGAAAAGGCTTAAGGAATAGACCTATTTACCCCTATATTATGACTGACATGATAGAGTTTATCCAATATTATAAACGAGGTTATACACGGTAAAGTGTCGTAGGGTAGATGGATAAGCAGGGCATCCAATCAATCATGTCTTCCTGGTTCGAGGCCTCCTTCTTCCCTTCGGAGGGTCCTCCGTGACTTCGCATCGTGACACCCTCCGACCGTGCTGACGTATGCTTCGAACATCAGTCCGCCACCTTCGGGATCTTCCTGGAGCCCACGGAGGGTTAGCCTTTAAGTCTTGGAAATGAAGTAATTTCCCCCAACAGTTAACATTACCGTTACTTTCAACGAACCAAACAAATCCTTCGGTGAATAACTGGGGAAAGAGGAATCATAAAAAATGACTCATGGGTGTCTCTCAACAGGTCAGGTCTCGGTTCCAATTCCAAGTACATGTTTTTGTGCTTTAAGTTAGCCATGTAGTTTATGAGGCCAAATTTAAAGTTGATGAAGCTCAATAATTTTAGCTGTGACAAGTCTACTGATTGTATGCGACCTGCAGAAAACATCTCATTCAGAAAATATTAGGTGTGTTTAATTTCTTCAATCTGTAAACCAACTGTTCATACTACACGATTGAAATCCAGAAATTACTCTAAGAAATATGCATGCCTTATTCAGTTTGTTCTTCTTTATGTTCTTCTTTATGGTAGCTAGAAATACAGTGTTTACTTAGTAATACACATTTAAAACATAAGATCTTTATCTCCATTCAATACGTGTGTTATTAATTACTGAATTGATGCTGGTTGCAGAAATTAAATATTTATACCACCTTATAAAATATCATTACAACATGTTTAACTAGAGTTTTAATAAGATCCGGTATTAAATTCTCACATCCTGTTCCGTTACAGGATGCAATATAACCATTGCTATCACGCAGGTTGAAAAAGTACATTTTTTTGGACTTCAGTTGGCTACACGGGGATGGTTGTGCTTCAGGCTCTGGTTCACTTATGTCCCTATCCCTAACACCTCAGAGTACTCATCTGATCAGTATGGAATCATCACCTTGGTTTACTCTTTGGAGTACTTGTGCAGAGAAAGAAAAGTTTTTTTTGTCGATAAACGTGAAGAAATTGAGGCACCAAATAACACAACGGGCTAAAGATGGCGTCATGGCGCTACTAGATTCTGTTTGGACTGCGTTTTTCAGACATTGTGACTTGTTTTGCCTTTTGCAATAAAAATTACTGAAACATTATGACATGTTAATAAAATGTAACCTTGTGATTATATTTTGGTCATCTAATGTATGAATGGTGTGTCTCTTTTGGACATAATGTTATTTTCCTCCTTATTGTTCTAACTGTCTTGTGTCACTTAGGGTGCGTTTAGTTTTGTTGTGAGTCGTAAAAAATCTGATGTGAGTTGTCTGCTATGAAAAAACTGCTGTCAGTTAACTGTTTTTTATAACTGACATATTTTTCATTGTTATAATATTTCATACATACATATAAATAGGAAACAAACAATATTGATGCAACTAAATAACTGAAAAATATATTAGATAAATAAAAAGTTCATAGTTCATCTCATAAAGTAACTGACAACCATATAGCTACCTTATGAAATTGTGCGATGCAATAAAAACTATAATGATGTTAGATGAATAAAGACAACTTAAATTCATGCTATCCAATTTATACTAAAAAGCAGAAAAGCAGAAGCAGAAAAGCAAATTCCAAGCCGCTTCCAAATCTGTACTGAAAAAAACTGCTTTTCATAGGAGAAGCAGATTTGATAAACCCGATTGGTTCTAGTTTTATTTTTTCACAGTAAAAACAAATTTTAAAAGCAGAACCAAGCCCACCCTTAATTACCGACGGGTGAAATGTACATTTTGTGACTTCATATTAAAGGAAACTTGTTCCATGTATATTACTCGTATAATGGTACACTAAATTGATGTCAGAGGTAAAGTCAATATTTTCAAATAACCCCAAAACAGTCTACCTATAAACAGTATTTATCGGCAAAGATACATATGTCAGTAAAAGTTCAAAATAGAGGACATACTGTCTATTGGTAACATCGATCTAGATCTTTGCGGACAAAAATTTTCTCTGATATTTTTTCTGTCCATAAAGATGTTCCCGACAAACCACCTGACGTTAAAAATGCCCTTTGCCGATAGATAAACTATTGGTGAATCCAAGACATGGTGTAGTGTCTGTGTCTCTCATGCATACACATCTCATTTGGTCCGACTTGCTTTTGACGAGTCTTAAAAAATGAATATTCGAATATGTTTTATATAGATTATTTGTATCCGCAAGATATAAGTTATATTATATTTGTACCCATATTAAAAAATTAAATGTATTCATATGTAAACCTAATTAACAATTATTGAATATTACACTATCTGTATCCATCCAGCTATGTCCTACAAAATTTTTTGAGTCTATTTTTACTCATATTTTTGTGCCTTGTCATCATCTACATGCGCGCGAGACTTCGAGCTGATTGTTGCCATGTTGTGCGGCTAAAAATATTCCATATTTATTATTGAAAGTTCACCCAATTCTATATATATCATTGAACGTACATGTCTTATTGACATGTGGGTTCAGGACCCACATGTCGGTGTGACAACCAGTAGCATATATGAAACTGAATAATTTGGTATCTATTAGTATCTTGTAACTTACATTATCTTTTGAATGATAGTAAAATTGCTCCTTTTTTTGAGTAACCCACACAAGATAGTGTGAATTCTATTAATAAAATCAGAGAAAATTACAATATTGCAACCCCGTGTGATTGTAATTAAGAGAAAAACAAAAAGAATACTCCAACACAGGCCAACAACTCCAACACATGATCTAATGGCAACACTAACACCAAGTTAGTCACCTCTAGGTGTGACCAACCAAATGCTACTAGGAGATACACCAACACTCTCCAAACCACATACTACAAACAAACCTTTAGCAAGGCTCGCAACAAACTAAGGAGCAAGCATAACATGAAGGAGAGTGGCAAAAGCGAACAACAAAATATTTAGGATGATGCCTCAGGGAGGTCTCGATGAAACAAACATCGCCATCATCTGCCCAAGAGCCTTGGGCAAGGTTTTCACTGAAGAGTCTCATGAGGGGGAGAGGGTGGCTACCCGACAAAGCCTCAAGGAAGGAACATGACACTCAGAAGTGTCATTGATGTTGGCCCAACATTAGGCTAGGCTTTCATCTATGGCTTTTTATTCCAACCCTAAAGACCCCCTCCAACTGCCCCAAATAGTTAAAACAACGGTTGGAAGCAAGCGGCTTGCCACCAAAAGACTCTGGGAGAAAACATGACTTTACAACCCTACTACTCGACCAAGCTAGCACCCTTCCACTAGCACCACTCCTGCACGGCGACAATAACAATAGGAAAGGAAAGTTTCTTCTAGGCCAAACCTCCACCTCAACCGAGGAGTGCCCCACGAACAAAGAGGGCAGGTAGCCATAGGAGAGGAGGAGCTCTAAGGGGAGGGAGGAGATGAAGATAGAAGGGAGCGATCAATGCACTGTTGAGACAAAGCCGACCATGCCCACTATGAGCTTGACATGGGCGACGTGAAGGCAAACCAATGCCTCCGATCACAACTAGATGAGCCCATTGCTGAAAGCCTCTCATGTGCCACCTTTCCGATCCCATGATGATCTTGAAGCTGGAACTTAGTGGGTACCAATAAAGATTTCACCAAAATAGGTAGCCCTTCGATAACAAGAAGAAGACCACTGAGCAGGCGCATGGTGCCAACGCTGAACTCTACTGACCAACATAGCTGTCACACTCAGAAAATCCTACCATTTCCTTGCGATTTATTATGCAGAAAGTACTCTTGTCTAGGAATCAACCAATGCACACAATAGATAATTTATTGGACATCTAAAGCATAATTGTTTATGACAAAATAAATAAAGTACTTATTATAGAGGTATAATTGGAACATCAAAACATCAATGACAAACATAAATAACTCTAAACAACTTTATTGACACAGTGATGACTCCACTCCATAGATGGACTTGACCGAGCCTAGCTCAATAGACGCCACCTTCATCTTCGCTAACGAACTCCTGCTCTAGTGGTGGGGGAATATAAGGGTGAGTATTTTTAACACTTAGGGTCCCTTTGGTTGAGCTTTTAGAAGCAACTTCTGCTTCTTAGAAGCCAAAAACCAACCAAAGGGTTGTGGGAGCCAAGGAGCTTCCAACTCAGTGCAAATTTCATAGCCCATACAGGCCATCTTATGCAACTTCTGCTTTGTCTTTCCCCGTTTGCCACTCCCTTCTAGGCCTGTGTCATCCCACCACCATGGCCACCATCCTATCCCCGTGTTCACCGTTCTGTCGCCGTGGTCACCGTCCCATGCCCGCGGCCGCCGTCTAGTGCACACGCTAGAGTAGCATCAAAGTAGTAGAGAAGAGCAACCAATTTACAGAGCCATCCCGCTAGATCTGAAGCTAGGTACTGGTTTAGCAGTTCATTCCGTCCCTGCAAAATCGCTTCATGTTTTCTAGTTGGAATTCCTGTTGCCTCGCACTCGCACCTACACCTTCCTCTTCTTCCTCCCATGACGTCCCTCTTCAGGGCTCACCGCTAGCGATTGCTTGAGGATGACGATGAGGAGGATAGATGATGTGTCACTCACCGCTGCCTATCGTCGGAGGAGGGTGCGTTAGTGCCGACAGAGGCATCGGTGGTGCGGGGGCGGTGGGGATGGAGAGTAGCCCTAGGTGGCTCTATATCTTAGTATCCAGAGCGAGGAGGGTGATCACCTCGGTGTTGTTATTCTCCCCTGAGGAGGTGGCCTCCGAGGAGGACGGTGAAGCACCTTGGATCTCCTGTGTGCTTGCGCTCATATGTTGTAAACAATTTACAATTCTATTTTTAGTTCTATTTTCATTTTCATAAGTGTGCTTGTATTGTGATATATTGTGATATAAAAAATTGTGAATTTTTATGTGAATCATTGAATGTCATAGTATTTTACATGAGAATCATTGAATGACCTAGTATTTTACATATAATCAGCATTTGAAGTAGACAAGGGTATTACTGACTTTTTACACAACTCATAGCTCAACGCAGCTTCTCTACAGCTGTTTCAGCCAAACAACTTTCAGCTTTATCATAGTTGACATCTCACAGTAGATTTTCCACAGCCCACAACTAACAATTTTTTTTCCACAACCACTGCTCAAGCAAACACACCCTTAGCAAGACATTCAAGTGGAACAATTATAATACATAGAGGATACGAAGGATGACATAATATGGTTCATTTTCATAAAAACAACATTAAGAAAGAGAATTTAAAGTGTGGTTCTAATTAAGTTGAAACATTAAAAACAATATTAATCAATTCATTAAGTAACTCTTACCCAGATTCATTAGGCCACAAAACCCAACCAAACCACTTTAAAATAGAGCTAACCAGGTTGAACAAAAAGTAAAATCAGGTTAATTAATAGTGGGACTAATCACGAGTGACCTTCCATTGCCACCCTTCACCATGAGCATGACTATTCAAATAGTTTTACTCTGATCAGAGGTACACAACTTTACCCATAAAAAATAGTCTCACATGTCACCATGAGCCTCAATACTACCACATTACCTAGGAAAAGAGTTGAGATATGACAATCCACTTAGATCCGCCAAGCTTCACATCTTAGGTTCCTATCACACCCGATATCCCCTAGCACTCCTTATTTGTATAGCAAAGACTTCAACGAGTGTAGGGCTATTGTGAGATCATGTGTATGATCATTGGTAAGTGATGAACATATTGGTTTGATGTTGATATGCGATGAACAAATTGGTTTTTATTGGTTTGAGTGGTCAGTCACTTTAGTTGAGTTGTTAAGCACTCTTGTTAGGAGAACAAAACATCACGATCGAGAAAACATATTCCTCAAGAGAATTCATTCCTCGAGGAGTTTTCAGCACCCAACATATTTTAGCACTTGAAATTTTGGATCACTCGAATTTTTGATGTTTGAGTTGGTTCATATGCTTAAATTATTTATTCCATAAATACATAATGTTTATGATTGATTGGAATGTTTGAGTTAGGTTATAAAGAATTGATTATATTGATTGATTCAAGTTGGAAAGAACTTGTGCTCAAGAAAATGGTTTCTTAGTTTGTTCATGTGTAAGAATTTCTTGAGGGTGATTCGTGGTCAATGACAGGATTGGAACATAGGCTCTGGAAAGAGTTGAGGTTCAGAATGTTTGAGGATGTCATGCAGGATGCTCAGGCTAGAGGATGCAACACATGAAGATGACATTTCCATATGGCGTATGTGGGATGTGTGCGAATCAGTGTTCTAAAAGGCGGCTCTAGGCGCCCTCCTAGGCGGGATTAGGCGCTAGGCGCCACCCCAGCGCCACGCGGAGCACCTGGGCGGCCGGCTAGGCGGTCAAGGCGCCTAGGCGGGTCAACCGCGGCCTAGGCGCCCTCGGCGGTTTTGGGGAATAAAAAGCAAAAAACTCCAGCTGTGTTTAGGGTTTTTTAGCTACTCCTGGGCTCTGTTCGTTGCTGTTCGCCACGGTCCGATGTTCTAGCCTCGTGCGACACGGTCTAGCCTCACGCGCGCCCCACTCCGGCCGCGCTCTGGTCTCCATTCTCCGATGCGGTTCGGCCTCGTGCGCCATGGCCGCTCACCCTCCGCTCTGGTCTCCACTCTCCAGCAGTCCATTACCACTCCTCTCCTCCCGATTTGCACATGCACTTTGCAGTTTAGTAGAAAATGTAGTGTTGTCTTTATATTGAGAGTATTCTAACCCAGGCGCCCCTAGGCGCCGCCTAGGCGCCGCCTAGGCGCCGCCTAGGCGCCCCTAGGCGCTAGGCGGCCAGGCAACGCCCGACTAGCGCCTAACGCCTTTTAGAACACTGGTGCGAATTTGGAAAGGATGCGAGGTTTCCATATGTCATACACAAGGATGTGTGCATATATGGAAAGAGAGGAAAATTAGGAAGTAATTAGGATTTGTCGGATCTGTAAGCGATATGGAATCCTAGTTGGATTAGGATTCCAAAAGTTGTAATTTCATGGTTCATGGTGGTAGCCACGATGAGATTATAATAGACTAGAGAGGAGAGCAAAACAAATGTACGAGGAACAAGACAATAAATATTTGTATGTGATTTAGCGAGCGGTTCTTTGGATTGCACCTTGTAAACACTCTCATTCTATAAAGATTCATCTTCAAGTATTAAGGAGTATGGTATCACATTCTTTCTTCTTAATGTTCATCGGTTTGCATTGATTTGGCTTATTTTGTGATTTTTCTTTTACTTGCTATTTAATTTTAATTGATTCATCCAAAACCTTGCTAGGACATTGAGAAAGAGATCTAAAAAGTTTCATTGGTCAATTCCTTGTATTTGATGAGTAATTAAGATTTTAATTTTTGGATCACATTTGTTTTGTATTTATGTTGTAGCAAATCTCGATGATCAATACTTTTGTTTCAGAACTCGGATTTGAGTGAAATCTATTGACGCCAAGATTTGATAAAGCCCAGGCCTACTAAGGATGTCGCACAATCAATAGAAGTAAAAGAAGTCCGGATATGAAGGAGCCGATGGAGATAAGAGAAGATAAAGATGATCTAGAATCGGTTACAACATAGATTACTTGGGCGACAAGTCTCCGGACTATAAATATGTATCTAGTTATCTAGGTTTATAACACACACACAATCAACCACAACAAAACTACTTTTTCGACGCATTGCCACCCTTGGGTTCCCAAGGTTAATCCCGGCGGGGCTTGGCACTCGAAACTGGGCTGCATCATTCCGATCTCCAGTGAAGAGGTGAGTCCCACCACCCCAATGATCACGTAGTCTAGGTCAGTGTTCATCAAAGATGCATCATATTGATCTCTTGAGGCATCGGTCCGGTCAGCATGATCGCCGGTTTATCCTAGTGTATTTGCTAGGTCTAAGGCTATATCACTTTGATTTCTTAGATTGATGTGGATCAGGTGTCATAGTTTGAGGCT
>JAAALK010000288.1:18597344-18625497 GCA_019279435.1 Zizania palustris
GGATTTTATGTTATGGAATTCATAAATGAATTTACTAGAGATGAGGCACTCAGGGTAAAAGATGTGGTACGAGGAATGTTAATCACACTGATAGATATTTTTTATCCAAGGTGAGCTGACTTATAACAATTAATTTCTTCCATTTGTACGTACAATTTCTTAAACTATCCATGAATTGGTTATTTCCTATTAAAATCATCGCACTTCAAGAACAACTTTGTGAATTCCTCAACAACCATGTTATTTGTGAAACGGGCGGGTACTATAGTCTAGCATCATTATGCTCAAGTGCTAACGATACGCACAGATCGAAACCTTCGTATAGCAAGAAACCATAGACTATATACTTATCATTCAAGGTGACTGCCTTTGTAAAAACAATTTGTTGCACTCAAGGTTGTTTGTAAAAACAATTTATGTAAATGATTCCCTAATTTTAATTTAGTATGTCATATGGTTTATTTAAAAAATAGAGAAAATATACATAAGTGTCGGTTCGGACGGTTAACCGGCACTAATACTCGGCTATCAGTGTTGATTC
This sequence comes from Zizania palustris, assembly GCA_019279435.1. Lineage (NCBI taxonomy): Eukaryota > Viridiplantae > Streptophyta > Magnoliopsida > Poales > Poaceae > Zizania > Zizania palustris. The sequence continues at coordinate 18,597,886 of JAAALK010000288.1, forward strand.
TAGATATTAATCAACATTGATAGCAGAGTATCAGTGCTAGTTCAGGTTTAGAACCGATACAGATAGACGAGTATAAATGCCAGTATGAGGCTAAAACTGGTATTGATAGGTCTAAACAGTGGTGGTTCCAAAACCATCATTGATAGCCGTCGACTATCAGTTCTGACTAGTCAATGGTGGTTCAGAACCCACCACTGATAGCTATTTTAACCTGACAGTAACGTTTGTTCACGTAGCGGTGAACCATTGCTGCACTGAATATTGGCTTACGGACAGATGCGACAAATGGTCCCGTGTGTCAACGAAAAACCGAAGAAAGAGATAACGATTTAAGATCAAACAATAATTTATTATGCTAACCCTCTCTCAGGCTCAGCTGCGTACGTTTTATGATCGACGACGATGTCCAGGCGCAACTAGACCGACGTACTTATCACGCCGTAGTCGACTAATCGAGTAATCGTCACAGCTGACGCCATGGCGGCCGTCGCCGTTGTCAAGGACAGGAAGCTACCATCCATGCATCCATCGACATGACTCAATGACCCTTCGTCATCAATGTTAATGCAAATGGCGCAAGGCAAGCAGCCAGCGTTTGATTCTCTCATATATATATGGATGGCATACATAAGGAAAGCTACACAAGTCAGGGAGACGCAGCTCCAAGGAAAGAAGAGAGAATCAGGGAAACATATTCTAAGGAAACTTAATTCCATGTTTAACATCCCCCCTCAATCTGGACGGTAGGGACTTAAGTTCAGATTGTGCCTCAGGTGCACAAAAGAAGTATTCGGTAAAGGCTTTGTCATGATATCAGCAATTTGATCCTTCGATGATATGAACCGAACATCAAGTTGGCGAGATGAAACACGCTCGCGCACAAAATGGTAGTCAACCTCAACATGCTTCATGCGACGATGAAAAATAGGGTTGGCTGATAATATGTGGCGCCAATGTTGTCGCACCATAAGACAGGCGGTCGCTGTTGAGAAATGCCGAGTTCACGCAATAGAACTTGGAGCCAGATTATTTCAGCAGTGCAGTTTGCCACAGCTTTGTATTCAGCCTCAGTGCTAGAGCGGGAAACAGTTGGCTGTTTTCGAGAGCTCCAAGAAACAAGATTGCCACCAAAAAAGATAGCATACCCGCCTGTGCTACGACGATCATCAAGATTGCCAGCCCAATCTGCATCTGAAAAGGCACTGAGAAGTGAAGTACCAGACTTAGTGAGGCACAAGCCAATGTTCGCAGTTTCTTGTAGGTAGCGCAATATACGTTTCACAGCTGCCCAGTGTATTGTAGTTGGTGCGGAGAGAAACTGACACACGCGATTAACACTGAAGGAGATATCCGGCCGTGTGAAGGACAAGTACTGAAGGGCACCGACAACACTCCGGTAGCGTGTGACATCGGCAGCAGAAAGAGGAACACCACTGTGAAGAAGTAATTTGTCACTGGGTAGCATAGGAGTTAAAACCCCTTTAGATGCAGCCATATTGGTGCGCAACAGAAGGTCTTGAATATACTTGTGTTGCGTCAAAACAAGTCCTTGAGCAGTGTGATGAACTTCCACACCTAGGAAGTAAGAGAGAATGCCAAGATCTTTTACTGCATAATCGCCATGAAGTTGATGAAGTAGCCGATCAGTTGCTGATGAAGAAGAGCTGACAATTATAATATCATCAACATATATAAGCATATACATCTGAATGCCCCCTTTATTGAAAATGAATAGAGAAATATCAGCTTTGAAGGTTGAAAACCAAACTGCAAGAGTGTGGAGCTGAGGCGAGAAAACCAAGCTCGCGGGGCCTGTTTTAGCCCATAAAGAGACTTGTCCAACTTGCAAAGATGGCGAGGATAAGTCGGATCCACAAAACCTGGAGGTTGTCTCATATAAACATCTTCGTGAAGAAAACCATGTAAGAAGGCATTTTGAATATCAATTTGTCGAAGAGACCATCCACGAGATATGGCTAAAGATAACAATAGTCGAATAGTAGTGGGTTTCACCACTGGACTAAAGGTATCATCATAATCAACCCCATACTGTTGTTTGAATCCTTTTGCTACCAAGCGTGCTTTATATCGATCAACAGAACCATCAGGCTTGTGTTTGAGTTTAAAAACCCATTTGCAGTCAATAACATTGAGACCATTATTTGGAGGCACAAGATGCCATGTCTTGTTCTTAGTAAGAGCTTGAAATTCGTCATGCATTGCAGTACGCCAGAGGGGATCCTTCAAGGCAGCAACATGCGATAAGGGTTCTTGACTGGATGTCCGGATTGCAGAGTAGGTGACTGTCCCATCTGTTCGACGTTTTGGGCATCGTACATTGTGTTGCAACCGTGTGCCATACTTATGAGCAGGAGGTACATTTGATAGTCCGGCAGGAGGCGGAAGCAAATCAGCAGAAACCCGAGACTCCGGGTCACTCGCATGTGATGGTGCAGCACCAGACATTTGGGCGGGAGTAGGTGCTGCAATTGTGTCAGCAGATAGGAGCTGGTCAGGCGGTGATTCTGGAGACAAACAGCCAGCTGCTGGAGACGGCAAATCCTGAGACACAGCAGCATTGCATGGTAGGCGCGCAATAATTTCAGGCGTTCTGTTCGGAGTACAGACCGCAGATTGGTGCGCCAATTCTTGATCCGAGGTAGCTGCATTAACCGGATTTTCTGCAGGAAAGTTTGCTGCGGCCATAGAATTAATAGGTGACAAAAAAATGCACAGGGTCATTATTCAAATTAAAACTGCTACTGCTCGGAATATTTGTGTTATCAATAGTAGCTGATGGAATGTTTGAAAAAGGGAATATGGATTCATCAAAAATTACATCCCGTGAAATATAAACACGGCCAGAATCCAAATCAAGGCATTTGTACCCCTTATGAAGAGCACTATATCCAATAAAAACACAAGCTTTTGAACGGAAGGAGAGCTTATGTCTGTTATATGGTCTGAGATAAGGCCAACAGGCACAACCAAAAATTTTGAGCATGGAATAGTTAGGTGAAACTTTGAGGAGGCGTTGCAATGGAGTAGAGTTGTCAATGACTCGAGTGGGAAGTCGATTAATGAGATAAGTGGCTGTCATGAAGGCTTCATCCCAAAATTTAATAGGTACAGATGCATGGGCGAGAAGGGCAAGTCCTGTTTCAACAATATGTCGATGTTTACGCTCAGCGGAGCCATTTTGTTGGTGAGTGTGAGGACAGGAAACGCGATGCACAATACCAAGGGTTTGAAAAAATTTTGTATGAAATTTTTGATATTCCCCACCCCAATCTGATTGGACACATTTTATTTTGGTATCAAGAAGGCGTTCGACATGAGCTTGAAATTGGGAGAAAATGCGTTGAGCATCGGTTCTATCATGCATCAAATAAATCCAAGTGAATTTGCTATAGTCATCAATAAAGCTTATGTAATACTTATACCCACCAACAGATTGGGGAGTAGGACCCCAAACATCAGAGAAATGAGTTCAAGAGGTGAAGTAGAACGGTGAATGGAATTATTATAAGGTAATTGATGGCTCTTCGCTAATTGACATGCATGACAAACTAAAAATTTAGACTCCTTGACATATGGTAGTTTATGAAGGTGTAAAATAGACTTGACAACTTGATCTGAAGGGTGGCCGAACCGAGCATGCCATTGGGTCGGGTGCATAGTGGTACTAACAAGGGCTCTTTTGAGAGAAGCAACATCAGATGGCTTGATGGGGTAGAGACCAGACTCACATCTTCCTTCCAGAAGGGTTTTCCTCGTTGCTCGGTCCTTAATAAGGAAATGAAAAGGGTGAAATTCAAAGAAAACATCATTATCACGAGAAAGTTTATGAACTGAGAGTAAATTTTTGGAAATTTCAGGAACATGTAAAACACGATTTAGATTAAGAGAGCGAGCAGCAGTGTTAATTGAACAAGAACCAAGATGCATAATTGGCAAACCTGCTCCATTACCAACTTGTACTGTGTCGCTGCCATGATATTGTTCCCGCAAGGCGAGGCGATCAAGATCACTAGTGATGTGGTCCGTAGCCCCTGTATCACTATACCAATTTGGATCAACTTGATAGCCACTTGTAGCAGCCACAGCAGCAGAAGGGCCTTCCTCTTGATAGGATTCATCCATGCGATGCCAACACTTGATAGCTGTGTGACCAAATCGACCACAGATCTGACAGCGTGGGCGATTGGTGTGATCACGGCTGGCCTGATCACGACCACGTCCAGATTGGTCACGCATCCTGGTGGGCTGACCTCTGCCACCACGAGAACGACCACGTCCTTGAAAACGTGACGATCCGCCACGCCCAGCAAAGTTGGCCGAAGCACCAACATGAAGGCGTGTCTCAGCTTGGTGTTGGAGTTGGCGAGCTTCAAAAGACATGAAGTAGGAATACACATCATCAAGACTGAGAGCTTCACTCTTGGTTGTCATGGACGTAACAAATGGATCATAGTCAGAGCCTAGTCCAGCCAGGAGATATGCTATGACTTCATCATCACGCAGAGGTGCACCAGCAGCAGCAAGCTCCGATGCAAGGCCCTTCACTTTGCGGAAGTAATCAGCAGCGGGGAGATCCCGCTTCTTGGTGGTAGCGAGATCAATCCTGATCTGGACGGAGCGCGCACGTGTAGCGGAGGAGAACATACGTTGTAGAGTGTCCCATGCCTCCTTGGAGGTTGTCGCGGACACAACATCGTGAAGTATTTCTTCTGTCAGCGAAGAGAGGAGGCCACTGAGGACCTGCTGATCTTGATCATACCACCGGTCATATGCCGGATTGGGCATGAGATCGACACCAGCATTTGTCGAGGAAGCAACGTGTGTCGGTGGTGTCGGGATGGATCCATCAAGAAAGCCTATCAGCTTTGTACTCCGTAGATATGGGAGGAGTTGAGCACGCCATAGAACGAAATTGGTTTTTGTGAGACGTATAGTTATCGCATGCTGGATCGGAATAGTAGGAAAAATATGTGAAGTAGTAGAGATGGTGGAGGAGGTGGAGGTGGAAGAAGAAGACATGATCGGCTCCTTCAAGAAATATTTCTTGGCTCTGTTACCATGTTAATGCAAATGGCGCAAGGCAAGCAGCCAGCGTTTGATTCTCTCATATATATGGATGACATACATAAGGAAAGCTACACAAGTCAGGGAGACGCAGCTCCAAGGAAAGAAGAGAGAATCAGGGAAACATATTCTAAGGAAACTTAATTCCATGTTTAACAATCAAGATTTAACACTATCGTTTGTTTATTAATTAATCATGTCATAACGGCATCTGCCAAGATGTGTCAGCTTGCTCTAAGAACCTGGATTTCTCTTCTCAGAACCTAGCTTTTTTGATTCAGAGATTATTAAACGACGAATGGTAGATAACAAAACACCGTTTGACCTTTTTTATCTGAATCTTCTTCTACTACGTTAGACTGAGATCGATGTTTGATCCGGCATTCCGGCTGAGAATCTATGATAGATCAGTATAGTCTTTTCTTAGCGGCTGGCGACATGATGCATACGTGGACTTATATTTTATTGAAACTGGGAAACTTCCGTGGAGTTTAATCGCTGACATCGTCGAGTGTAATCGATCTTTTCTGCAGCTACTATCAGTTGGCCCACCGTTTGTCTGCAGTAATAAGCAGAATGAACGATGTTGCCGTAAATAAATCTATCTATATTTACTCTTATTTAAATAATATTGGATGAATATATACTCTATATCAAAAGTCCTATAATTCATCTATTGCATAAAACATATATTATACATTTTAGAGAGGTGAACTCAAAAGAATAGTAGTTTATTTCATTTGAAACTGCTCTGAAGTAGTACGATAAAAGGTAACATGTGGAGACAGAGATCTTTACTTTAAAATCCTACCAACCACACAACGATTTTCATCTAAATAATTGTGTAAGTTAGCCCCTCTCTCTTCTTCCTTCTATCAGGAGCATCAAACCGACTCCAGCAGCATCTGGGTGCATATCCGGTAAAAACGAGGCCCCAAATGTGGGTCCCATGCTTTCCACTCCGTTCTTTTTCAGCGTCTTCTAACGGCCTCCTAAAAGCAGCTCACATCGGTCACCCCTTCCAGCCGGCTGTTGGCTTGCGCGCCACCAGTGCGAAGTCGGGGGCAGGAGCGACCGGAGCGACCTACTCGGCGGTGCTCGAACGGCCACTGCCCTAGGTCGGTTGTCCCCTGCTTCGGTGGCCGCAGGACGTCGAGAGCGACGTCGACATTGCGATCTCCGTGGAGAGCCGTCGTCATCAATAGGTGATTACCTTGATTCCCTTCGATGTACCTCGCTTTTGCTTCGATTTAGGTCCATTTGAGATCTCCTACTTCGATTTAGCTGAATGTGACCTACGTACCAGCTTATATTTTGTTTGTTTCTACCTAGGGTTTTCTTCGGTTGTAGGGCATGAAAAATAATGGCATGGGAGAGGCTACAACAGTAGCGCCAAAGGTTTGAAATGAATGATGCTGAAGAGTCGCTCCATATGCTTAACGTCGCCAAACTCATTGAGAAGAAGGAAGAAGAAGCATGACCACATCGTGGCTAGGTGTTTGGGCTTCGCATTATCTACATGGATAGAAGTTCCGGATATTTTTGGTTAATGTTAGACTATTTTTTGATTCCCTTGTCTATGGGGATAATTTGTTTCGTCGATGGTCAGAGCTCATCAACCATTTTCTTGCATTTACCCATTTTTGAGACTATTTTAACATTTCCTTTATTTGTGATGATAGATTTCAGATGATGAAGCCTATGTTCAAGTACATTTGTGATGTTCAGCTAACCCATACTTCAAGTTGCCATGCAATGTCGCCCATCAATCTCAATTTTTTGAAGTTTAAACTCTATGTTAATTTTTCGAGGGCTACTTGAGAACTCTCCCGAGGAATGAAAATAGCCTGACTAGGCAAAGGTAAAATGAGTGTAACATTAAAACCGTAACTCGGATTGATCTGAACTTTTAACACAATAAACTAGACATCAATGCAAAACTTTTCTGTGAGATTTTGTTGGTGTCTTTTTTGGTCACACGCGCGGCCTCGGAGATCTGCTTAACTCCAGTGTAGGTCCTACAATCTTAGAGAAAAGGGATTCTGAGCGTGCCAATCAGTTTGACCCTGCAACTGATATGGAACTAGAGAAAATAACGTTAGTAGCAAAGTCGATCGGCTATCAAGCCAATGACTGAGGTGAGAATAAAACAACCGTGAGTAAATGCGCTGCTCGACCGCAGCATTGATGACCATGGCAACGCTATCGGGCTGAGCACACCGTCGGCTAATAGTATTAAGTCCTTGTGCATAAAAGTCGATGAGTACATCCCAGACGCATGCAAAATATGGCGTAGAATTAAAGATAACCTATTGTCTTGTACTTCGACAGAAACTAAACTCAGCATACCAAACAATGCATCTATATCATCAAAGCATCGTAACTTCAAGATCATACCTAACCAAGATAGTTGCTAATTACGAGAAATCAATAATACTTTAATGCATCAGGCATACTTTATTTAGATGAATAGCATACAACATGAAACAGTTACAATAGAACGAGACATTGGACCTAATCGATGAAGCCTCAAAATATGAAACCTGATCCACATCAATCTAAGAGATCAAAGTGGTATAGCCTTAGACCTAGAAAATACACTGGGATAAACCGACAATCATGCTGACTGGGCTAATGCCTCAAGAGATCGATACAATATAGCCTTGATGAACACTAACCTATCCGATGTGATCATCGGGGTGGCGGGACTCACCTCTTCACGGAAGAATAGAACAATGCAGCCTGGTTCCGAGTGCCAAGCCCCGCCGGGATTAACCTAGGGAACCCAAGGGTGGCGATGCGCCGAAAGAGTAGTTTTGTTTCGGTTGATTGTGTGTGTGTTCTAAATCTAGCTAACTAGATATATATTTATAGTCCGGAGACTTTCCACCCAAGTAATCTATGTTGTAACTGATTCTGGATCATATTTATCTTCTATTATATCTATTGGCTCCTTCATATCTAGCCATATTGTAATGATATGGATGGGCTTATTTGGCCACCTTTGACCGGACTTCTTTGACTTATGTTGACCATGCAGCATCTTTAGTGGGTCTGGGCTTTACCAAATCTTGGTGTCATGTAACACCTCAAGAAATAAAAACAAATAAAATAAAAGAAAAATATTATTTAAATCATTTCTGGATTTATTATTAAAGGAAAATTCATAAAAGAACCCAAATAAAGCCAAACAAGGAGAAATACTCAAAATTTGGACCTGAAAATTTTATGAGCTGAACTAAAGCCCAAGATATAATTTTAGGAATTTTTACAAATTTTTATCAACAGTGATTCAACCCTTAATCAAATAAATGAATTACTGGAATTATTTTAAATCAGAAAACAATTTTAAATCCTTAACGGGCCGCAACCTTCAAAGTGACCGAGCCCAGCCCAGTCCAAGCCATGAGCCACTGACAGGTGGGGCCCGCCTGTCGGCGCGTTCCCCCTCTCTCCTCCCCGCACCCGCGCTCCGCCTGGCCCGCCCGTCAGTCTCACATGCGCCGCATTCACCCGCTGATCGCTTGGTCCCGCATGTCGGCGCCCTCCTCCCCGCACTCGCACACCGACAGGTGGGGGCCACCTGTCGGGATCGTCTTCCTCGTTGGAAGGGGATCCCCCTTCCTTCCCGCCGGCGATCCCCTTCCCTGTTTCGCCGCCAGCCGCCTCGATCTCGCCCGATCCGCCCTGGGATCCCTTTCCCCGACCACCGCGACCCCCTTCCAGCCTTGGTTCACGCGCAATCGAGTATATGAAAGCCTATCCGAGGAAAAAAGGGAACCTCGCCGGAGATGGAAATAAACCTTCGGGTTTCCCCGGTTTAACCTTCCATCCTCGCCGCCGGTGACCCCTATTTAAGCCCCTCCCCTCACCGCACTCACCCCACACCAGTAGAGCCATCCTCGAGCGAAAGCAGAGCGTCGTCGCCCTTCTTTCGAGCCTTGGTTCGGTTTCAACTCCGGCCGCCGCTCGCCGTCGATCCTAGCCTCCTCCGCCCTAGCCACCGCCCCCATCAGGTCCGCCGTCGTCCACCCGTCCTCGGCCACGCCTCCATCGGTCGTGAAGACCACCAGATCTACGTCACCGACGACCACCCGAACGACCCTCGCCGCCGGCCACCATCCTTCGACTACCCTCGCCGCCGCAGGTATGGTTGGAACCGCCGTAACCCCCTCATTCCATTTTTGCTGGTAGCTAGGACTTAGCCCCCTCGCCGTCGTCGTCGCCGTCGCCACCTCAACCGAGCCCCGCCGTCGCCGGAGATGAAGGGTGCGAGGCCCCCTTACGCACGTGTCGTGCCGGATTAAATCCTGGCCGCACGATCGTGATCGGAGTGCACAGATTAAATCCCTTCGGGATTTAATCTCAGCCTTAGATCTGGTCAAAGGGGTACGGAGCGATCGCAACCGTCGATCGTTACTTAAACCCCAGGAACAATCTCGTGCGTCCACGCGTACCCGTTCGCTATGTTTTAATCTGGACCGTCCGATTTCACTTAACCCCTCCCGCCTCACGCCTGGCCGCCAGATCCAGATCCAATGGCTCTGGATCAGCCGGTCCACGCGCACAGTACCAGGGTCCACCGTGAGCCTGGCTCACCGTGGACCAGAACCCTTTTTCAGTTTAAATAAAATTCCAGAAAATAGTTTAAACTTCAAAAATTCATATCTTGCTCAATTTAACTCCAAATTTCACCATTCAAATTTTGTTAAATCCAGAATAAAATTCTCTACACATTAATGCCATAAAAACAATATGTTACTGTTACCCAAAACGTTTTTAACAAATAAAAAAATAAAAACCCCTTAGGGTTAAAATTAGAAATACAGAAAATAATTAGGAAAAATCCTAAAAAGTTAAGTTTTACTGTTTTATACCAAACTTTAGAATATAAAAATATTACTTCACATAAAAACACCCACAAATATGTATGTTTATTATTTGGTGGATTTTATCTGTTTATTGAATGTATTGTTTACTTTTCCGTATCGAGAAGACTACGAGTTTGTCGAGGAGCAGGAGTTCTACCCCGAGGTTCCTCCATCCCCCTTTGCTGATCAAGGCAAGTCATCGACCACCTCTGTGGAAACAGTTGATCATTATTGAGCCCATGATTTAATAAATTATCGCTATAACTCATAGGTTAATATTGCATTAGTCAAAGATCAAGCCTTACACTTATATTTATTAGATCCCCGTCCTTGTGTGCAAACCCAAGCCATGCTTATTGAGCCTTAACTCCTTGTCACTCTATAAATATTATATTAGCTAGTGCCCACTGTACCGGCACAACTGCTATAGGATATAAAGAATGAGTCGTAGTTAGATGGATTCTGGTATATGAAATACCCCGTTACTCTTGTCTCTGGACTCTGTTGGAGTTAGGTATGTTATAAGTATGGTGGGTTCCGGGTGCAAGCTCGGGTTTTGGTATGTCGCACCCGGGGCACTATAAGGACCGGTCTGCGGGATCTGTTGCAAAGCACTTCCGTACCAACCACAAGTCTAATGGGTAAGTCCTAACTGGAAGTGTGGAACACTCCGTCTCACGGCACCATAGTGGAGGGGGCAAGGGGCTAGCCCTCAGGGCGCCTTGTACCGACGATGGCTCAAGAGGGGGTATTGTGGAAACTCGACATGGCGAGACACGGTACGAAACCTATAAGAGGGTGCTGTTGAGTCGGGGAAGACCATATGGAAGGTTTTGGCATGATTTCCCGTGAAATGGGTCATCTCGTTACACTTTGGTGTAAGTGATGAGTGCGTGCCTTGTGGGTACAGTGGTACATCTCTGATCAGAGTAATTCAATCTTTTCGAAAAGCCGAGCCCACGGTCAAGGGCGGGTTGTGTGACTACTCGCAGTTAGTTTACAATTGTTTGAATGGATGAGTTATTCATGGCATATAAGGACTGTTGTGCGAGGAGGTGAAACGTACTCCTCGAGTTAGAAGATGATGATGCATTCACATGTTTACTTTTCCGTACTAATAAATTGCTCACATTTAAATCTTTACAAATATGATGCTTCCGCAAAACTAGCCACTATCTCCCTTGTTATTACCTTGCATTATATTTGCATTCGGTGGCTTGCTGAGTACCTCTGTACTCACCCCGTTGACTTACACCATCAGAGCCCATCTACTACGAGGAGGATAAAGGTCTGGAGTAGCGACCCAGTCAAGGCGAGACTGGAAGGAGGCGTTCATCTAGGACCCTTTGATTTATTAGTTTCTCTTCATCTTTATTCACTTTTGTATTAATGTGGTCTATGAACCGTGAATGATTGCCCGTATTGTACGAGGTCGCGTGATGAATGACTTGTTTTATTGATTTTCTATGGAATTTCAATAAAGTCCTGATTTATTAAATCGGGGCGCGACATGTCAACACATGCCCCCCAGTTTTGGAGCATTAAAGGGTAACTAATGCTTCTAAATTATCGGTCATCATCACCTTCTGCCATCACGTCCTTTCAAACATCCCATCGTAACGTCTTTTCAAATTTACCATTAGCAGTTGAAACCCTTCATCTTCTAGCACCTTATAAAAAATGCATAGGGTACTGGCTCCATTCATATCATCCTTTCTTCTTTTTTGCATCCTCTTATCCGGCCATTCACGACTGTGATGGATGTCGCTTGGTCTGACACATCTACTTTTCTTTGTAGCGGCATCGGACCAGGCTTCATCCCACATAGTTTAGTACTAGTGCTCTTTAAACTAAAGATTTTGTTTCCCTTATCCAAGGCCTACAAAGATCTCTACATTTTAAAAATTGTACTCATGATTACCTTTTTGCCGAACGTTGAAGGTAGTCCCACCAAATCTGGTGGGATCGGCTTGACCCGGCAGCCGAGTATTCTTTTTTATCTATAAGTATCCCCGGCCACTTCTCTCTTTTCTTTTTCACGCTTTCTGCATATTGTTCTCACTTTAGCCCTCGAGCTTGTCCCCGTTCTACTTCCAACACCCTCATGACCGCCGCCTCACCGTTCTTCGTCTTCTTCACCATACCCGCACTTCGGCAGCCTTCACGATGGCCACCAATGACGTGATCCCCGAGGTAAGTTTTCGGCATTCTTTTTCGCTTTTTGTTGTTCTTCGGTTTTCTTGGTTCTTCAGCTACTTTTTTCTTCAGTGTTTCCTTTTTCTTACTGTTCCTTTTTCCTTTCTTCTCTGTAGAACTTGAAGAAACAAGTTTTGATTTCCATGGCCAACCACACAACTTATCACTTCCTGGGTCCAATGGGCAACCTCGATCCTACCGATATCATAAACACCGAAACCAATTGGATCCCTTTCAAATGCTCTTCCATGCTTCCCTCCGATTGGCATCTTAGCTTTTGGGTTTTTCCTTCCCCACCTTTCGGTTGACGCGATTGGTACCTTAGGGTATCGGTTGTCAACCGTTCATCTTAGGATGAAATTGGCATCGGCCACTACATCGGTCTCTATCTTGCCGAACCCTATAAGAACGATTCGCTGCTCGCCACTGCTTGTTACTTTTGGTCTGATACCCTCAATGTCTTCGTCTTTGGTCATAGCCTGATGAGCCCATCCCTACTAGACGTCTTTGCCTTGACCTTTCTTGATATCATCTCTCGTTACAATCCCTTTTTCTTTCGTTTCAAGCCGACCTGCCGCTTCAATGTGAAATCCAACGGCGGCTAGAGTAAATACATTATGAAGCATAACAAAAAACTAGCCTCGTAAACACTTTTGAGCACGTGGCTTTCCTCAACATTTGGTTGGAAAGGTTTGTCTTCTTTGGATCCACCTTGGGTCCACCTTCTCTCCTTCAGTTCTTGGCCGAGCAGCTTGCTACAAAAAATAAAATTCCCATCGGTCGATACCTCCTTGTTGCTATTTATCATCTTCTTCACTAGGTATCGGCCAAGATATCGGTTGGCAAACCTGTCAGCCACTTCGGTGGTCCTTGGTGGTTGTTGTAGCTCTATCTCAATATCTACACTGCTGAAGTCATCAACAATCCTCCCCTCACCTCGATGGAATTCCCCTCCGATTATCCTGAGTCAGCCGATCCGACTTATCACCAATGTTCATCCTTGGGCGAGGCGGCCGCCTACCATTCCAATTTCTAGATGTCCCCCAAATCTCTAAGCCTCTATTTCATAGGGTTCTAGTGTGGCTTCCGGGACGAGAAAATCGTCTGGTTCATGTACGAGTTTTTATTTCGGTACGAATATCCCCGTCGGTTTCTCCTAGCCAATGTGTGCCGAAACGAGGAGTCCACCATAATATTTAAAGCCTTAATCACTCCTTATCTTTTGCCTATCAACTTCACCCTTGGCCACACCTAGAAAACTTCCTATGAATTTTATCATCCAATGGTCTACTCGCGGCAACAGGGATTTGGTAGCTCCCACCTCACCCATTCTTCATCGTTCGGATCCAAATTCGTGGAGACGTTATAGATGCTCCAGAGTATTATCACCTTTCTCGAATGGCCGACAAGGTTCCTTATGGTGATTTTGCCCCCTGGTCAGCCTGCTGCACTGGCTCCGTCAACTTTGTTCGGTGGTGGGACGAATGGGCAAGGAACCTCTTCAATCGGCACTCAAAGACGTACTGCGAATGGTTATATCCTAGCTATGTTAATGAGTCTTCTCAGGTAAACACATTCAACTTAACTTTTGTTTGTTCTGCTTGCTTCCTTGTTCCTTACTTACCCCATATTATGCAGGAGGAAGGCATAGATGATCCACTAATGAGTGTGAGTAGCAAGCCGATAGAATATGGGCCTATATTAGCCACTAGCATCTTGGTTATTGGGGCTCCTACCCCAACGGAGTAGCTCGCCTAGAGGCTAGTAAAGGTTCTGGCTTGTAAGCGTAGAGCGCTGAACGTAGTGGTGCATCGATCCACTGAAGTCTGCTCCAACTAGGTAATCCTTCTAACTTTTATCTTTTATCGCTCCTGGTGAACTTTTATCCTTTCTTCACCAAATTTTCTTGTGGGGCATTTGTTCAATGCATTTCCTTTTTATTTCAGCCGACGTTGCCTGCCTTTCTAGATGCGCAAGCCACTGTCATTGCCGATGCACCTTCATCGGATCAAGTATGTATACATCTTCACATTGTGTATACTTGCTTTGTGTCCCTGACATTTAATGTCTTCTCCTTTTCAGCCTTCTTCTTCCCCTACCATCGTGTCTCTTCACGTGGCATTTGACCAGCCGGTCGATGACTCAGCTAGCACCCAATTGGCCCCGATCGTTGGAGACGCTACTACGGAGACCGTTGTCGGTGTCGATACACCTAGGGTCATAACTGTTGGTCCTGGCGTATCGGCCAATGTTGTCCACATGGCCGCAAAAGTTGGGGCCAATGCACCGGAAGGTGGGTCGATGGCCACCATCATCATCGGTGTGGAGACGAACGTTGGGATTCCTCTTGCTGATGGCTCTCGTCATGTACTTTACTTACTTTATCTTATTGTTTCTTTCCACGTAACTATAATGAGCCTTAAATGCAGCCAATGTCGGACACCATGGACTCATCTTCCCCTAGGGCAGTCTTCAAGAGGAAGGGTCACACACCCTTCCGGTGGCTATAGCGGAGGAGGACGCTGTTGCTTCTTATGCTAATGGCGCTCCGCAATCGACAGACCCTGCTAGGCCTGCCGACATAAGCATTTTTGTACTTGTTAACACAATGTGCTTGCCTCTTGTTTAACTTTCTTTCTTCCTTCAATCCTTCGTCCGGAAATTTCCCTTTGATATTGGACCATATCTTGAAGACGAAGAAGTCACCGGCGCTCCTTTATCGGTCGTGGCTCGGTTGTCTCCAAAAGTGAAGGGGTTCTATTGGACCAGTTGGACCGCCTTGAGGACCTAGTGGAGGTTCTAGTCAATGGCATGGGGTTGATAAGTGCATGTTTCAATGACATCCTATACTTCCTCTCTTCAAAGTTGGTTGATGCCCTTACACCGGCCATGTTCCTAGAGTTCCATCGGCCGAACGTGTAGACGACGCTGAAGAAAATGGTCGTTCATACCAGTTGTGCATCACAGCGAAAGACGATCAAGATCCACGGCGAAGCGGGTACTTGTAGAAGGTACCCTCATGGATCGCATTTAGAGTGAGTCATTGGCCACATCGCTAGAACTTGACTAGCTACAAGCGGAAGAAGTTGATCTAGCCTTGAGGTTGGACGGGGTTCGGGTGAAGATTGTCGAGAAGGAAGGTGTTCTGGCCTCCCTCCCAGCTCACATCGAGACACAAGAACACCGGCTTGCTAGTGTTGTCCACCACACGTAGCACCGATGTCATGCCATTCAAGACGTCCCCGGCACAGACGTCGAAGATCGGGCTATCCTTCAGAGCATCGATGTAATCCAGTTGAGAGCAATTGAGGCCATCTACCGTGATGTTGTTTAAATTTTCTTTGTATCGGATCTTTGACCTGAAACTCAAAACATTATGCTTTCACAATATATTATCATTGATCCTTTGAGCTGAACTTGAGTCTTTTGTGTCTAAGGACGATGTTTCACCATCGACCGTCTAAAGGCAATACCATCGGTATCGGCTATTTGATGCTTGCATGTAGATATTTAGGCATTTGTCCAAATGCTTGGGAAATACTTCTTTAGATACTTTCCATTCAATGCCTTCCCTAACACTTCTTCGTCCAATCCTTCGAGCAGATAGGCGTTACCAGGCACCACTTGATGTATTCAAAATGTTCATTCCCAATTAGGTGACAACTTACCGAACCAATTGTCCTTAGACTCAATCGGTAGGATAAGTCTCCACACGAGTTCTCCTTGTTCAAATGACTTGGACACCACTTTATTGTTGTAAAACCTAGCAACTCTTGCTTTGTTCTCTTTAATCTTTTCAAGGGCTCTCAATCAGACCTGCGGCAGATCATCTAAGCCATTTGTCATTAAATTATAATAATCATTTACTGTGAGTTGGTCTTGTAGTGTAATCCTTCTTGAGCCAATGTTACTTTCCCACGGTAGTACTGCTTCATGGCCATAGACTAACTGATATGGTGGTACTTGAGTAGATTTGTATTGTGCCATCCGATAAACCTAGAGTGCTTCTGACAGAGATAGATGCCAATGCTTCAGTTGCTCATTGATCTTATGCTTTATTAACTTGATCAAACTCTTGTTGGATTCTTCGGCTTGACCATTAGCTTGTGCATAATATGGCGATGAATTTAAGAGCTTTATTCCCATACCGGCTACGAATTATTGGAACTCCTTCGATACAAAAATTTTCCCCAGATCTATGGTGATAGTCTGTGGAATCCCGAACCGAAATATTATATGTTCCCTGATGAACTCAATGGCATCGGCAGAAGTAACCCTTTCGAGTGGAACGTCCTCTACCCATTTTGTGAAATAGTCAGTAGTTGTCAATATGAACTTATGTCCTTTACTTTATGCTGGGTATATTTGGTCGATCATATCAATGCCCCACCCCCTGAAGGGCTAGGGTTTAATTATTAGGTTCTAGGCCGACTGGTGTGTTCCGCATATGCCATCGTGTACTTCACACATCACCACCTTAGATTTTCCGGTGCTTATGCATTTGAGGACAACTCCATCGGTTGTTTGATGGTATAAGTGTTCACTGAGTTGCACATATGTCGTTGCTTGATATATGAGTCTTCTGGGTGTCGATGTCGAAGGATTTTTCAAGTAATTAATAAAATCGTACCACCAATCATCGGCCTCTATTTCCATGATATATACTTCGACCAACCTATCCATTGTCTTATATCCTGATACCGTTTGGGAAAAATCATTCTCTTTTGAGTTATGCTCCCTTGGGATATGAGTAAGAGCCACGCTTCGGAAACTTGACATTATAGCTTGACATTGATCATGATATTCTTTCAGCATAACGTCTTTGCACTTGTACTCATATGACAATTTCCTCATCACTAGTAGAGAATCTCGTCCCAAAAATTCTATTGTATTGGTGCCTACTTCTTCCAATAGCTGCAACCCTTTCAATACTGCTTCGTATTCAGCCTAATTATTGGTGGAGAAAGGTCTGATGGTATAAGCAAATTCAAATGATGCCCCCCGAGGGGAAACAATCACTAGACTTATACCACATCCATGCTGACACACTGATCCATCAAATAAAAGGGCCCATGGTGTCGGCTCAACATGAGTTACAACCTCTTCTCTGTGCTGGACTATAAAATTGGCTATCGCTTGTCCCTTTATTGCTTTAGCCAATTCATATCTGAGATCAAATTCAGTGAGAGTGTGGACCCATTTTCCGATACGCTTTTCAACACTAGGGCCGATAGCATGTACTTAATGACATCGGCCTTACATATCATGGTGCACTCTAATGATAGCATGTAATGTATCAATTTGGTGCACAAGAAGTATAAGCATAGACATAGCTTTTCCACCATGGGGTATAGGTCTTAGCGTCTGGTAGTCTTCTACTGAGATAGAAAATTACCCTTTCTTTTTTTCAATCTCCTGCACCAGGACCGACCCGATGGCTTCATCATTTGTGGCAGCATCAATACTGGCGGTGATGCTAAGTATTCCTTAATCTCGCTAAATTCTTTTTGCTGCTTTTCTCCCCATATAATTCCTAGTCATGCTTCAATGTCAACAGTGAAGTAAACGGCTCTATTTTTCTTGAAAGATCAGTTATGAATCTCCTGAGAAAGTTTATCTTCCCGACGAGTGACTATAACTTGGTTTTATCAGTGGGGGGTTGAGTGTTCTTGATTGCTTCGATACTGCGCTGGCTTATCTCAATCCCTCTTTCATGCACAATAAATCCCAGACTTCCCCACCGATACACCAAAAGGACACTTCTCAGGATTCATCTTTAGTACATACTTCCTGGCTCTCTTCCAAACTGATGTAGATCAGCCACATGGTCTTAAGTGCTGCTTGATATTACCACAACGTCGTCTATGTATATTTCCACCAATAGGCTGATCAAGTCATGGAAAATGTAGTTCATGGCCCTCTGATAAGTTGCTTTGGCATTCTTCAAGCCGAATGTCATTACCACCCACTCATAAAGTCCGATAGCGCCTTGGTACTGAAAGGTCATATTCTGGATGTCTTCGTCAGCCATGAAAATATGATTATAACATGCATTCTCGTACAAATAGATTTGAACAAGGAAACCCCGAAAGACGAATACCCAATGCCAATGACAATCTTGTGACCCTACGCGGCATCCACTAGCAAGTCAGCGATCGGCATTGGGTATTCGTCTTTCGGGTTTGCCTTGTTCAAATCTATGAAGTCGACACATCTCCTTAGCCAGGGGCAAAGAGAAGGGGGCACGCAGGGGTCTGCCTCCCCCCTCCCCCCACGCCATGTAAACATAAAAGCATGCACACTATGTCCAGTACCAAGGCAGCAGTCCAGCAGCTATCAAGCCCAAGGCTTTGGCCCATGGGCTTTGTATTAAAACTAAAAATAGAAAAATCAGATGATAAAAACAAAACAATCAATCTGTTCAGGCGTTCGGCGGTTCGGATAACGTGGCGATCATGAGATGACGGCGTCACGGCGACACGGTATCGCCTGCTCGTAAGTTTTTCGTAAATTTTTTGTATGTTTTGTCCTTCACGATCGATGGCTCCACTATTATAATTAATTGGTACTGTACTATAATCTCAATTCTCTTTTTAATTTTAGTTTGGTAGCAACTAGAACTAGTTGTTGATTTGTTTAATCTTTGACTATGAAGAGGTTAAAAACTATTGATAGTTTTTTAAGCGAGTTAATTCAAGTTTCGATGGTGCTGAAAATATTAATGTGACCATTGATCAATCTATTGAACCGAACCAACCGGTTAATGTGCAAACTCCTAATCGGATTACTTCTGTACTGCCACAAGATTAACAAACAGGAATTTTAACTACAACATTTGAGAGAGATTCAGGTAAACGCCTTCAAATATGGGAACTCCCTCCTATGAAACAAGATGAAGCTAATCGATTTTATATATCCGAAGGACCGTGTCAACCAATCTTGACAGAGTACCCATTTAATAATTCAACAAAACATCATCACCGTTTCAATAGAAATTGGTTTACAAATTTTTGGTGGCTCGAGTACTATCCTCACACTAATCGTGCATATTGTCTACCTCATTATCTATTTTCAAAGAAGCCAACTAGAAAGTTTGGTTCAGATGCATTCATAATAACAAGATTTAAGAGTTGGAAGAAGGTTAACGATGGAGATAAGTGTGCTTTTCTATGTCACATGGGCCAGGATGCTAGTTCAGCTCATAACTATTCAGTTCAATGTTTCAATAATATGAAAAATAGTACTATTCATATTGACAAGATGATGGTTAAACAAAATAATAAAATTATGGCAGATGCAAGACTTAGGCTTACCACTACAATTAATGCCATCGAGTAATAATATTTTTTATTACTGTTATTGCAATTAGAATAATTGATATTGTACATTTATACTATCTAATAACTATGCACTCTTTATATTATTAGGTGGTTGACATTTCAAGCTTGTTCATTTAGAGGCCACGACGAATCTCCTGATTCCATCAACCAAGGCAATTTTCTTGAAATGGTCAAATTGATGGCCTCATACAATGTGGAGGTGAACCAAGTTGTGTTACAAAATGCTCCAAAAAATACAAAATATACTTCACATGAATTCCAGAAAGAGATTCTTAACATATATGCTCAAAAAGTACAGGCTGCAATTAGAGAAGAAATTAGCAATAACAAGTTTTGCATAATGGTTGATGAAGATCGAGATGAATCTAAGAAAGAGCAAATGGCAATAGTTCTTCGATTTGTCAACAAAGGACTTATAAAGGAGTGTTTTTTTACATCATCCATGTCAATGACACTACAACATTGACTCTAAAGATGGCAATTTGTGTTGTTCTATTGGATAATAATTTGAGTGTGCAAGATATTAGAGGTCAAGGATATGATGGGGCAAGTAACATGCGAGGGGAGTGGAGTGGGTTTAAGGCTCTAATTCTCAATGAGTGCCCTTATGTGTATTATATTCATTGTATGGCTCATCAGCTCCAATTGGCTCTTGTTGCAGCATCAAGAGAGGTACATGAAGTGCATAACTTTTTCCAACATGCAAATTTTATCATAAATATTGTTAGTGTTTCACCTAAGCACAATGATGAGTTATTAGAAAATCAAACTATGGAAATTGCTCATGAAATTGAATTAGGAGAGCTTGATACAGGAAGAGCTGCAAATCAAATGACCTCCCTACAGAGGCCAGGTGATACTAGATGGAGTTCCCATTACAAATCAATTTTGAGATTAAAAAAGATGTTTGGTGCCACAATTTATATCCTATGCAGTATTGCAAATGATCGTTCAATTTCTAGATATTCTCAAGGAGATGTTGTAGGTGCCCTTTGGATTATTGTCACATTTGATTTTGTATTTATTCTACTCATGATGGAAAAGATAATGAAGATCACTGATGTGTTATGTCAAACAATCCAGAAGAAATCTATTGATATTATAAATGTGATGGAGTATGTTTCTATCACAAAGGTGTTACTTGCTGACTTGCGAAATAATGGTTGGGAATCACTTCTTGATGAGGTCAAATCCTTTTGTGTGAAGCATGAAATTAAAACTTCAGATCTAGATTGCAAGTATGTTCTTTTGCATAATTCTTAAGTATGAGTAGGAATATATTAATAATATATGTCCATCATTTAAAACCTATTTCTCTCTACATTGTATTTTACAGGTATGTTGATGTAACGAAGTCTCGGAATAAGCATGACAACATGATAGCTCTTCACCATTATAAAGTAGATGTGTTCAATGTTGCCATAGATCAACAATTGTTTGAGTTAGAAGAATGATTCAGTTCTCAAGCGAGAGAACTTCTATCACTTTATGCCATATTAGATCCAAGACTCGACACCTTTGACACATCAAAAATATGCACTCTAGTGGAAAAATATTATCCTGCTGATTTTTCAAATCGGGAAAGAGCTCAGTTGAGTGCCAACTACCACATTTTCAACTTGATGTACGCAATCATCCAGACCTGAGTAGACTGTCTTCACTTGCTGGTTTGACAGATGGATTATTTAAAGTGGCAAAACAGTCTACATATCCAATGGTGGACAGATTGTTAAGGTTGGTAATAACTCTTTCAGTGTCAACTGCTACCACTGAGAGGGCATTTTCAGCAATGAAGCTAGTGAAGAAACGTCTACGGAATAAAATGGGCGATGATTTTCTACGAAGTTACATGATAATTTATATTGAAAAAGAATTAGCAGTGAAGATCAGCTCTTCTGATATTATTAAATCTTATGATCTAGTTGGTTCTCATAGATCTAAATTCAAGTTAGTAGAAATGTAGTTCCTTTTCTATTATTAGACATATGCTACATTGTCTTATTATATAAGCTTTTTATTGATATTGCTAAAAGATTATTGTTATTATTGACATTGTGACTTGTGAGTTGACCAATGGCCCCCTTATATTAAAATCCTGGCTCCGCCCTTGTCCTTAGCTTCCCACTTTCTTCCATACCCGTACAATATTCAATACCCACTTTACGTATCGGCACGGTCTTATGAATCCTGCATCATACAACCTTGTTACCTCAGCCTTGATATCTAGAAATATTTTTGACTACTTTAATGTTGTACAATCGATCAGCTTAAACCTAGCATTTCATGATACTCCCACGCAAAGTAATCCTGGTATTCCCGTAATAATGCAATCAATTCATTTTTTATTTCATTGGGAAGTTGAGCACTTACAAAGATTGGCCTCAGTCTATCACTGGGTCCATTGTCTACTTCATGTAGCTCATAGGTTGCGGCAAAGTCTTGACCGAGTTTACCTTCTTCTTCGTTGGTGTCGCCATTAAAGGGTAAGCTTGGGCTATTCATTATTAACTGGTTTGACTCCATCATTCGATACTTGAGAAATCATCGTCCCAAGATCTGCCAAATAGACAGACGACTTCTTCCATCTCCCATACCGATAAATCAGCTAGTGCTACGTTAACTGATTTATCGATGGGAACGATTTCCACTTGATCGCCGACCCACTGCATGAGGTTCTAATGCATTGTTGATGGGACACAATAATTTGCATGATTCCAATCATGCCACAGCAATAGACTGTAGGATCATTTCCCTTCTATGATGAAAAAGGTAGTTGGCACGGACTTGCTCCCAACCGTCAACTTTGCGTTTAGTATCCCCATTGTTTTTTATGAATTTCCGCTGAAGTCCCTCAGTACCATATTGGTTTTGATGAGATCCTCCGGCCCTTTCCCCAGCTTCTGGAAGGTGGCATACGACATCAAGTTGATGGTTGCCCCTCCATCTATCATCATCTTGGACATCGGCTTCCTGTTGACTAGACGTTGATGTAAAGATGTCTCAGGTGCCGATGCTCGTGATCTTATGGCTTGTAAAATACTGTCAGCTGCGGGGGTCAATGCTAGTTAGGCCATTGTATTGGCCTACTTGGCGTCATCCTCAGGGATAGTCCGATACTCTATAGGGAGGAAGAACACCATGTTTATCCCTACATCTTTCTTATCATCGTGATTAGCCTTGTCTTTCACTCGCCATTCACTTTTGATCCTTCAGGGCCGATCAGTCTCATTCTTGTGACGTTGCACCTTCAGTTCTCTCCACCGCAGCCATTGTACTCTCCTTTTCTAATTCTTTCTGAAGATTCTACTAGGGCACCATTGTGGATTTCCTGACATGGCACTGTCGTCGGTTGATTGATTGTTTTCCTCGTGCAAGGTATTAACCAACACCTCAGACTGATTGATGAGGGCGTGATGGAGAGCGTTATCGACAGTTTCCTGTAAACTAACCCACGGACTCTCGGCCCACTGAGGGATATCCCCGGCCATGGCTAGCTTCAGCAACTGGTTCCTCTGGACAGGACTAGATCGAGTCATGCCGAAGGCCTCGAGACACAATCTCCGGTAGTTTTCTATGTGATCTTGTATCTCCACCCTTTGTTCATCGGTCAATGATTCCATAGTGATGGGATGATGTTATTGCTTTCAACTTCACCCGTCATGGATGAATGGTCTAAAGGGTGTCCCACTGGGCATGCCAAAAAGCGTGTGTTGGGGGAAATTACTTCATTTTCAGGACTTAGAGATTAATGACTCGAAGGCTCCAAAGAGCTCCGAAGCTGGTGGGCGCTTGTTCGAAGGCAGAAGCGTCAAGCCGAAGGGTGCATCAATGCGAAGCCCTGATGAACACTCCGAACGGAAGATAAAAGCTCTGAAGCTGAGCGACAAGATTGATAAGATGTTTGGCTTATCCATCTATCTTATAGCTCTTTACCTTTTATAACCTTGTTCCTAGCGCCGAATAGTTTCCACTATGTCGGTTGCAATCTAGGGGTAGTTAGGTCTTTTCCTTATACATTTTTACCTATAAATACCCCCCTCTATACCCTGTAACAGAGGAAGGGGGACAAGTTATTCAATACACATATTCGAACTGCTCAAGCTATTATCCAATTCAGAGGCTTGAGGCAGTCCTAAAACACAAACTCTCTGTTTGTTCTTGATCTCAGAGAACCTGTTGGTGTAGACTTTTGCGCCAATAGTTGGTGCCGTCCGTGGGGAACCAAGTTCTAGAAGCGTGTTCTCTGCTGCTGACTGCACTTCGAAGAGCACTTACGGAGGGAGCCTCAGAGTCTCAAGATTCCGTGCGCCCTTCGGTTAGGGGCTTCTTAGTGCAGCCCGAAGGCCTTCACTCGACTTCCCGAGTCGTTCGAAGTCCTCCATCTTCAGACCTCTTCTTGGTTAGCTATGCCTCCGAAGCAAAGCCAAGCTTCGGGTCCTCTCCAAAGGTCCCTTCGGACCGCTGGAGTCGGACCCTCATCTGCTCCAGCAATTCCCGTAGAGACAGTAGGGCGTCGGGTCCTTAGGGGACCTCGAGCTCCTCCTACGGTGCTTCGGACTGATTACGTCAACTCCCAGGACCCGGATGTACCCTCCGACGAGGGCGAAGACCCTCCTGGAACCGAAGCTACTCAACTAGCAAGGCTCCAGGAAGAAGTGGCCAGGTGGAGGCAAGAGGCCGCCGATCGCCTCCGCACCCAAGCCTCCACCGGGACTCCAGAAGGACCTCAAGACGGTGGTGTTCACAATCCCCCAGAAGCGATCCAAATCCTGGAGGAGGCCGAAAACGCTTCCTTCGATGATGAGTCTCCGCTGCATTCAGACTTACAAAGGGTGCCCTTCAATCCAAGGTTCAAAGCTTCGAAGTTACACAAATACTCCGGTGGGTCAGACCCCGGAGAGTTCGCCCGATCGTATGCCTTGGCGATAGAAGCAAGCGGAGGAGTGCGAAACACCATGGCAAAATGCTTCCCCCTCGCTCTCGAAGGTGTGGCGCTCCGATGGTTCTGGTCCCTGAAGCCAGGGTCGATCAGCTCCTAGGAGCAGCTAAAGAAGAAGTTTGTAAGTAACTTCCAGGGTACCTTCGTGGCCCCGATGTCCACAGGAAGTTTGTTCTAGGTAAAACAGCGGGCGGGAGAAACACTCCGGGAGTACTTCACGCGCTTCGCCCACACCAAATCGCAGATTAAGGGCCTGTCCACCTCCTCGGTAGTCGACGCCGCCCGTGAAGGAGTGTTGAACCTCGACCTCCTCAGCAAACTCCATCGGAAGCCAGTAACGCCTGTGGCACAGTTGA
Source organism: Zizania palustris (assembly GCA_019279435.1). Classification (NCBI taxonomy): domain Eukaryota; kingdom Viridiplantae; phylum Streptophyta; class Magnoliopsida; order Poales; family Poaceae; genus Zizania; species Zizania palustris. Next base: position 18,622,673 of record JAAALK010000288.1, read on the forward strand.
TGGCTTACTTCGAGCAGTACGCCAAGGCAGAGGAAGGTTGTCTTCGGTGAACTGAAGCGCCATCGCCCACCCTCCGAGAAGTCAAGAGGGAGCCCAAAGCCTTGGCTCCTCTGCAACCTCCTCAAGACAACCACTTCAACGAGCATTTTCGTTCGGAGGTACTAAACATTGCACCTTCTGTTCCGAAGGCACCTGCCCATTTTCAGCAGGTGCAGAATTTCAAGGTCGGACCGCCGAAGCCTCAAGAAAGGGCACCTGGCAGGCGCCAGAGTTTTTTTTGTTGCGTGCATGGCGACAATAGGAGCCATGACACGAAGGATTGCAAGGCAGTATTGGCCCTTCGGGGCGACTACCTTGGCCGAAGTACCGGGTGGGTGCTTCGGATCGAGCCCCACCAGCGCCACGGTCGGAGCCTGTGCAGGTCGTGGCCCGAGCCGGTGTCCCAGAGGCACTCATGAGACTTCCGGTGGCCAACATTATGCCACCATCGAAGCAGGAAGACCCACAAGACCGCGGCAAGCTAGTGGTCCTACCCATCTCCGGAGGGGGACCCTCGGGAACATGTCCAAAAGGCAGCGGCGTGAGTACGTCCGCGAGGTCGGGCACATTGGGACCTCGAGTTCCGCCGAAGGGATGCCAGAATGGTCCCATGTGCCCATCTCGTTTACTGCCAGCGATGCCGCGGGGGTGAAGTTCACCCATGCTGACCCCTTGGTCATTTCTGCCGACATAGCAGGGGTGGAGGTCAGAAGGATCCTAGTAGATGGTGGGAGCTCCGCGGACATACTCTTCATCTAGGCCTTTGATCAGATGTGCATACCCCGGAAGCATCTGCTTCCAGCGGCCCAGGCACTTCAAGGGTTCTCAGGACCGCCTCTCAATGCCCTCGCCCAGATAGGCCTCGAAGTTGCCTTCGGAGAGGGCCCTTTGGCCAGGATAGAAGAGGTGATCTTCGACGTTGTCGACGCCCCATATACTTACAATGCAATCTTCGGCTGAGGGATGTTGAATCAGTTCGGGGCTATAGCGCACCACAATTACCTTTGTCTCAAAATGCCCACGCAAGGTGGAGTGCTTACTATTTCAAGAGACCAAGTTGTAGCCCGGAGGACGGAGTATGGCCATGGACAGCCATTGGATCCCCGGCAAGTACACAACGTGGCGAAAAGCACCGAAGAGGTGCTAGAGGCCTCGAACCCTTCGAAGGGGCCCTCTCTTAAGCCAAGCCCGGAAGGTGATGTTGAGACAAGGATAATTTCAAAAGATGGCAAAGAGTATCCAGTGCAGTTCGGCAAAGGGCTATCCCCGGAGATAGCCGCCTCGTTGGAAGAAGTCGTCAAGCGAAATCTAGATGTCTTTGCTTGGATCGACGAAGACATCACCGGGGTCGATCGAAGCATCATCGAGCATAGCCTGCTCGTCAACCCAACGGCCAGGCCAGTATGCCAGGGGCTCCGCAAGCTGTCAGCAGAAAGAGCAAGCCTCGCCAAAGCCGAAGTAGAAAAATTATTAAAAGCTGGCATCATTAGGGAAGTAGCCCATACCGAGTGGTTGGCTAACCCTGTTTTTGTAAGGAAGAAGGACTCGAACAAATGGCGCATGTGTATTGACTTTACTTCATTAAATAAAGCATGCCCGCGAGACCCCTACCCAATGCCCCGAATAGATCAGCTGGTAGATTCCACAGCCGGTTCTGAACTGCTAAGTTTCCTCGACGCTTATTCCGAGTATCATCAAGTATGGCTGAAACGCAAAGAAGAAGCCAAGACAAGCTTTATAACTCCTTCCGGAGTATTTTGTTATGTAAAAATGTCTTTTGGCTTGCGGAATGCCAGAGCCACCTTTTCACGTTTAATAGATAAGGCTCTAGGTCATCAAATAGGCCAAAATGTCGAAGCCTATATGGATGATATTGTAATAAAAAGTGCTCAAAAGCACCAGCATAGCCTAGACCTAGCTGAAACATTTGAGAGCCTCCGAGCATGTGGAGTACGCCTCAACCCGGAAAAATGTATATTCGGAGCACAAGCAGGGAAGCTGCTAGGGTACTTAGTTTCGAGCAGAGGAATCGAAGCTAGCCCCACGCAGATAAGCGCATTGCAAAGAATGGCTCCACTAGAGAATTTGAAGCAAGTGCAGAAGCTAGTAGGAAGGCTTGCAGCCCTTAGCAGGTTCCTGGCCAGGTCAGCAGAACGAAGCCTCCCAATTTTCAAAGCACTAAAGGGGCCCGAAAGCTTCAGTTGGACACCAGAGTGCCAGAAAAGCTTCGATGATATAAAAGCATACCTCGGAAGATTATCAACACTTACTGTACCTCTTCCAGAAGAGACACTGCTCCTATATCTTGCAGCAACAGGCTCCGTAGTAAGTGCAGTATTAGTCTGGGAAGTTGACCTTAAGGGGAAGCTGGTACAGAACCCAGTTTATTTTGTGTTAGAGGCTTTGTCCGGAGCTAAAATCAGATACTCCGAGCTCGAGAAATTTGCTTATGCCCTAGTAATGGCCTCGCGAAAGCTAAGGCATTATTTATTGGCGCATAACCTGATCATCCCTACATCGTATCCTCTTGGAGATATGCTCTGAAACAAAGACTCTACGGGCAGGATTGGAAAATGGGTGGTCGAGCTAGCACCCTTCGGAATCTCCTTCACGACGAGAACAGCTATTAAATCCCAAATTATAGCCGATTTCATAGCAGAGTGGACTCCATTTGTTATTTGGGCCTCGGAAGAACCCTCCGAAGGTTTATGGACAATATTTTCTGATGGAGCTTATCAAGCATCCGGTGCTGGAGCAGGGGCCTTCATCATATATCGGGACAGAAG
>JAAALK010000288.1:18625597-18688170 GCA_019279435.1 Zizania palustris
ATGAGTCTTCATTTCACTCTTATTCTGATTTGAGGCTCCCCATGGTCCCATGAGATATTTTGCCTGCCGTGGTGTACACCATGCTTCATATGGTGCTAGACCGTGTGTAAGAGGCTTTGATTGTCGGCAGATTAGTAGACCTCGTCGTTTTCTAGGTTCACGCTTTGTAAATAGACCTCACACTTTTTTATCATGATTCATATCTTGTGCAAAAACGGTCTGCTGCTTTGCCTGGTTCTCGAGTTTGACAATGCTAGATTTCTAAACAGTTTTTCACTCACCCTAACACTAAGTATTCGAGTTTTTTCTGGCATATTTTGAGGGGGAGTTGTGTATCAATGCATGAGCTTCTAAAATATGATTAATTTATTTTACAAGTACATGCTTTATTATGCCTTTGAAGTATTGTCATTAATACTATTGATTATACTTTGTTTGAATACATCTGATATCTGTTATGAGCATGGCTTTTATTTGTGAAAAGTTGAAAATGATCACTACTTAGTCTAGAAACTAGCATGAATAGGTTGAGTGTTGTTGCTATCATTAACATACCTGGTAGCTAGGTCCTTTTCACTTGGATGCTAATACACAACTTGATCTTATCAAAAATATTGTGCTGAAAATCAAAAATAAAAAAATAAAAATGAAAAATGAATGAAAATGATTGATATTCATGTTGTATTTGATAAAATTGAAAAGATCGAGGTGTGTTTGCTTTGTCGCACTACTTTGTTCTAGATTGCTTACCATAGCTCTTTGGTATGAACTGGGACATTGAAGTGTATACCCTGACCATTGCTTTAAGCTTCTGATGGTTTCAACCTAGACTTAGCTTGGTCGGTTAGCATAAGGTTGACATGCAAATAACCCCTGGCACTAAAATGAAAAATCAAAAAAAATCAAAAAGCTTGAATCGATTGCATATCAAGTTTGCTGAAGCTCCTTGTAGTGGGATATGCCTATTGGGTTAGTATTTGTTAGATTTTGCATTTCTTGCCTTGCCATGTATAGTATGCTAGTCTGAGTGGTGATGCTTTTATTTTGCTAAAATCTGAAAATGCTTGCTCATTCTTTTGTTTAGATAGTATTCATCTGAGTGTTTCATACAATACTTTTAGACAATATTCTAGGCAAATGGTTGTTTGTACTATAATTGGAGTTTCTCATGTCTCAGAAGCTTGCATTTACTCTTTATCATCATACCCCTCTTTGCATCATTTTTATCACCTTGATGCTTGCATTGCCAAGGGGGAGAAATGGTTTACATTATGTTTTTGCTTGGTTAAGGGGGAGTAATGGCTTTCATGATGCATTGATGCTTTTGCCAAAGATGGGGAGAATGTTTTGCATGAGTTTTTGCCAAAGGGGGAGATCTTTTATCAAGTGGCATGTTTTGGCTCTTATTGACGCAGAAATGTGCCCCCGCACTTGGGCCGGTTCGACGTCCAAAAGTATCGCAGTGATACCGACGTTGTGTTTCGACTACCCTAAATAGTGATAAGGGATTTGGAGTCGCCAGGCAATCATATATATAATCATTATTTTAATCCAATTGGCCAAAAATGCTAGTAATAATGTAAACAGAAACAAAACGATCAAGATATGTGGAATCGGCCAATTCGGAGGCCGATTCGGAGTTATAGTAGAAATTGGCCCGAAGGGTCCATAGGGCACTTTTGGCCTCAGGCCTGGTTAGGCCAGAGGTACAACCTCGGTCGGACTGGAGGACTGCGAAGGGGCTCGAAGGGGCTTCAGGCACAACCTCCGGATTTCGGCGTAGCGTGGTGCGGATGGCCCCGGTCGGACCGAGATCTCAACGCCGGTCGGACCGAAGTAACAGATTGGATCTGCCAAACTTCGGTAGTCCTAGAAAACAATCTTCAATTGTCTCCAAACTTTGCAGAGATGTTTAGGAAGGCAATTGATCTACAAAAACGCCCAAAGATCAAATACAATCCGGCCAAGGGGCAAAATTACCAAATATGGCGATAAAAATCGATAAAAGGGATAACAATCCATTACGTGGATTAACGGGAGGTTCACAAGTGAACCAGCAAGGGTTACCATGATTACGGATGTGGAAGACGAAGGGCTTTCAACGAAACCCACGAAGATGCGGAAAGTAAAGAAAGTAAATGTGATTCAAAGCTAGGGCTTTGGATTTTTTAGATTGGAGATAGCCCTAAATCGGCCTTGCCCCTAGTATTTATAGGGGGTGGGCTGGTGATCCCTAGTGAAAAATACAGTAGGGTTCAGCCAAAATTCGGTTGAGATAAGATTTGGATAAGAATAGATCGAATCCACTTCGGATTCATATTCTGAACCCCTAGCCATTCTGACCGAGCCCATGGGCTAGTCTGATTGGGCCTGGCCGGTTGGACCGGCCTAACATAGCCGGTCAGACCGACCTTCGCTAGGTTTGACATATTTTCGGTCAAAAATACCATTTTTCAGTATTTTTCTTAGCTTGACTCTTAATGCCATTTTTTGCTATAAACAACTCTTTTCTGAGTTTTTATGGTCACTTGTGTGCTAAACATGAAACTTTCATCATGTTTCTTTTTGGAGTTGTCAATGCACTCATCAAGGGGGAGATTGTGAAACCAAGTGAGGTCGCACCGTGGTTTTTGTCTTTGTGCGTCATGTTTCGTGTTTTGGCTTGTCTCATGTGTGCAGGGTGGAGATGTTAACCAACTGTCAACGACAGGTGATCAAGGGTCAAGCAGGGAGCTCGATGCTAGAGGATCAAGGAGGCCGGGTGAAGTTGGAGATGATCTCAAGAGTGCATGGGGAGATAGAGCAAGACATGGATGGACGGATGATCGAGACAACGTGGCAACCAAGTCAGCAAAAGGGAGGCCAGTGCAAGTGATCAAGTGGCTCGAGGGGATCGAGAGCGGGAGAGACTTGTTAGCGGTCGAGTTCGTGGATTGGCATCACATGTCAACGATCGGGAAGGCTTTGTCGGTTTCGGCCGAAAACTGTCATATTAGAAAGTGTTTTAAATTCCAATAAATAAGAGTTTATTTTTCTGTTTAGTCATCTAGATTAAAGTGTAATCTTTTTGTATTTTTCGGAATTCTTAATTCTGAAAAATATTAAAAGAATATGTTCAATGATGTAATAAATTAGGAGTATACATTTGTGTATTTTTTAAAATTGTTAATTCTAAAAATCAAGAGTATGTTGTCCTGGTTACTTTTAGAATTCAGTAGTTTCTACAGCTATTTTTGATTCTATCTCTAGGTTCTAGTTTTGATGCCAAACCTATTTTGCCAGATTCACTACAGCATCAAGGTCTTTTTCTTGAAACAATACATTTGTTACTGGTGTCCTTTTGTTTTCTTCTGCACAACATACTGTTCTTCATATTTTTGTTGAGAGCACAGCCAGGACCTCACAGAACACCGTTGCTTTTCAATTTTCAGTCTTAGTTGTAAGCTTTAATCACTGCAGGTGTTCTTTGTTTTACTATCTTTCTTGCAGTATACTTTTCTAATGTCTGATCAGAACTGCTGACTGTTTTCTGTTCTTGATGCATTTGGTCCATATCTTGCATTCTGTATTGGTGTGTTACTACTCCTTTTCAGAAGACATATTGCAACAGACATCATCTTCTCTCTATACCAAGAAGTAATCTGTCTAGAGCAAGCAGTAGGTTTTAACATCAAAGTTATTTTGATTGGATTCTCTACAGAATATTCATCTTTTGCTGTTTCATGTGGCTGTGTTAAGCACTAGAGGTAGACTACCTCTGATCTGTTTTTGAGAAAGTTTCTGTTGGGTTGTGTGTTTATCCTGAAAGTTTTTTGGTCTGGTTCTTGAAGACTTGATCAACACACAAGTAATATTCAAACATAACTTTCTTGACTGTCTTGATGATCTAGTTGTGTACTTACAATCTTTTGTCTGTACTGTTTCAAAGGTTGTGGTTCTGGTCAGCTAGTGACTGAATACTTTCTGATTGTGAGCAGTACCATTTTGCCACATCTCCAACAAAGTTGGCTCTATTTGCTAGGATTGATCAAAGTATATTAATTGCTTCTCATCCATTCTTTTCAAATGGTTTCTGATTTGCTCTTCAGCATAAGTAGATTGAATCTAAAAACTCTGGAAATTTCTTAGTTTAATACTGAAGGTTTTTGTTTAGAACTGAAACTTCAGAAAAGATTTCATTCTTTGGAAAGTACTGTTCTAATATGTGTTCAAATAATTGCTGAGTTTAGCATCTGTTTTTGACTTAGATGCTAGGCACTATTGATGATCAGTCACAGCAGTAAGCATCAGAGTGCAGTAGCAATCTATATTGTACATGATCTTTACTTTCTAGCACCAGGAAACACCTTGTATAGTGTTGTCCCAGATTCAGTACAACACATTCATGCACTTGTGTTTTCAAGTTTTGCTACAGCAAGCTGCTGTTACTTTATTCTGATTAGATTGCTTAATTTTTACTTCTTTGTTCATCTAAGATACCCAAGTTGTTCTGTTGAGTACTAGTGTGTTTAAAAATGTCGATCAATTATCTCTGAAGTGATTGATTGCTGCAAATTTTGTGTTAATCTGTTTTCTGAAATTCCTGAACACTATCGGGGTTTCATTTGCCGACAACTCTATATCGGCAAATCAATTACCAATCTATTCTGTTCAATTCGGTGAACCAAACTTCGACAACTATTTTAGAGTTTGAAACTCCAATCTAGAGGAAGAATTTTATTTGGATTGTTTTGGTCTGAATTCTAAACAAGTGATATTCAATTTTGATTATGTAATCTTTTAGAGGTGCGTTGAGTAATCTGAACAGGCCATCAATTGACGAGAATTTGTCACGACGCCTATTCACCCCCCTATAGTCACCATTCCGATCCCACAGATGGAGATAAATCTAGAATCAATTATGATATTATCATAACAGACGACAATTTCTGTACTATAAATATGTACCTATTAGCTAGGTTAGAAAAAATCGACAAAAAACCACAAACTACTTTCGCCGCATCACCACCCTTGGTCTCCAAGTTAATCCTGGTGGGACTTGTCACTTGGAGTTCGGTAGCATCGCTTCGATCTTCGGTGAAGAGGTGAGTCCCACCACCCTAATAATCGTATCGGCCAGATTGGTGTCTTTCGAGGCTATATCATTTCGATCTCGTGAAGCATTGGTTTGGTCAGTGCGATCGCTGGTTTATCTTGGTGTATTTTCTAGGTCTAAGGCTGCATCGTTATGATCTCTTAGATTGATGTGAGTTGGGTATCGTGGTTCAAGGCTTCATTGGTTGAGTCCGACATCTTGATCTATTGTATATGATTTGTGTTGTGCACCATTCATCTGATTAAAGCATGCCCGATGTGTTAAAGTACTATTAATTATTCATGATTTAACGAATGTCTTGGTTAAGTCCAATCTTGTTGTTATGGTGATTTAATAATATGGATGCATTCTATGGTATGTTAGATTTAGCTTCTATCGGAGTACAAGCTGATATGTTATCCTTAATTCCATGTTTCATCTCATCGATATCAGGGATTATTCATCAGCCCTTCTGCGCAACACGCTATTCGCACGTCCATCGGCCCGATGGTGTGTTATATGTATCAGTTGATGGCATAACTGATCCCGATGGTCTGGCTTTTGTTATCAGCTCAGTAGCCAATAAGTGCCGGTATTCATGGTTATTTCTCATTACCATGGTCATCGGCTTGATAGCCGATCAGCATTACTACTAATGGTTTCTCTTATCCCTTATCAGTTGTAGGGTCAAACTTATTGGCATGTTTATAACCTTCTAAGATTGTAGGACTTGCACTAGATTTAAGCAGACCACCCAAGCCATGTGTGTGACCAAAAACGACACTAACAGAATGCTACATACATATAATTATAGTTTAAAACATGTTTGCCTCTCATGCAATGTATATGAAAATATTTAGGAATATACCTATACCTAAAGTTGAATGGCAGAAGTATGTACTGTTAGAAGTACTTACAATGCATATACCTTGGTATCATCAGGACTCGCTTGAATTGTTGTTGAATTTATTTGTAGTGGGTCTATGAACCCCAAATGAGAAATCAATTCCATTCTACATTTATGTATCTCCATCCTAAAAAACAATTATCACAATAGAATTTCATTACAATGACACTATAGATAAGTATGAATTATGTAAATATAACACTTACAAGGTCCATCAACTAAGAATAGTCACGTCGAGAGCATCTTATTGGTACAACTGATACATCTCCTTGAACATGATATGATAAATGCCATTGTCATGCAAGAAATCATCATGCTTGAAATGAATCTCAAACATTTCTCTACCATCATTGGATTGCTTCATATATCAACTATGGAATTTGCGAGATTGGCAGCTAAGGTCACGTCACACTTTTTTCTCAACTAATAAGTCTCCCACATTGAATACCCAGTATGTTAGAGGTTTTTGTACCAGCGATTCATCCATCAGTTTCTAGGTGGTAAGCCCGGCTGCTTTCAAAAAAATTTCCATCTCATTAAGGTGTTTTTTCTCACCGATGCACTTGTAATCTGATTTGCATTTGGTTTCAACTGGTCTAGCCATGCTCATGAAAAACTTCTTAGTTTATTTGGGAATTGACAATAGCTTATCAGGAGCCTGCTTCTTGAAGTGCTCCTTCATGTGAATAGCCACCACAATATCTATCTCTGCATCATTTAGATCTTAGGGTAACCTTGGTGATATCTTCATTTTTTAGTTTCCCTTTATTATTGTAAGGAGGTTAACTTTGTCTTCAATGTACTTGTAGATTTTGATTTAGACTACCTTGGTGGTGGAGGTGAAGTAGGCTCCTTTGAAGGTATCGTTGTCTCTAGAGGTGGTGTTGGATACCTTTGAGGTGTAGCTGGAGTAGACTTCTTTGGAGGAAGCGTTAGCTCTACAGGTAGAGTTTGATCGCTTAGAGGTGTAGGTGGAGTAGGCTCCTTTGGAGGTAGAGTTTGATCCCTTTGAGGTGGATATGTAGATGGCTCCCTTGGAGGTGGAGGTGGATCCCGTACATGTGGCATAATTCTATGGCAGTCTGAGCTTCCATCAGATGATTCATTTGTTTCATCTTCAAAAAGTACAAATTGTTTTCTTCGTAGAACAAATAATCTAACATTGTCTTAGAGTCTCTTGGAACCTGTGTCACCAGGATATTCCATATCAATCTTATGATATGCCCTTCTAATTGAGTCAACACAAAACATAGCATATACCTTTGGTATTGGCACATCATTGAAGGTTTCCCCTACCATACATTGCTCAACCTGCCCTGTCGTTATCGTTGTGTTAATATTAATTGTCGGTATGGCACGTTTGCAAACCTTGCTTTCAGTGATTTCATCCATGAGATACTAATTTATGCATATCCGAACAAACCCCATAGATACACAACTGCTTTGATGAGCATCAGTTGGCACTTGGACTCCTCCCACGCCAACAATACCATGTTGCTGAAGTGCTTCAGCTATTTTGGCATCAATCATTGCCCATTCTTCCTGCATTTATTGGAGCTTCATTGACATCATCTCTCCATTTCCTCTTTTCTTTACTTTGGCTCCTATAGAAGGCCTAATCCTCTGCACATTCCTCTTTCCAAGGAATCATTCCTTTGCCCCTAGTGTGCGCTAGATGTTCTTCATTGCCAAGTGCTACGGTTAGTTGGTCTTTCTCTCTATCTACCCTGATGGAGCCTTGGGAAGACTGGGCATGGACATCTGTTATTTTCTGAGATACTTGTACATTGTCATTCTTGAAATTTAGGTTGTCCTCAACTAACAAAGTAACAACTCTAGCATACAAGAAGTGCTTTCCTCGTGTTATACAGTCAAACATTACAAGTACGACGCCACTACAGGAAACTTGATCTTCCATATTTCTCCATTCATCATGTTTCATTACATACCCACAAGAGCAAATATGGTGTGGCCATATGTTCTTCTAAGAGTTGGACTGCTTTGCTTTACTTAGTTCCATCGCTTCCCTTGTCTTCCTATATTAAATGAATTAAGTCTAGTATTGCTCAACAAACGGGTAGTCATCCTAATTAGATGTTCGACCCTTTAAGTAGTACTCTCTCCATAGATTTGCCTTGAATGATCTGAATGATGTCCTTATAATAGATATGGCCTGGCTTTTCATTTTCCCCATATCACAATCTTGGGGGAATTGGAATCTGGCTAGCAGTTTGCTGCGCAATAAGTTTTTTACATTGTTGGAAACCACCCATATGTTATTTGTCGGGCCTCTCCAAAGTCTAAATGTGATTGCAACATGGTCTCTAATGAGGCACCTTGTGGATGTCTTGTATGGCCCCAAAACATTTTTTGGTCATATAAGCTCGCCAATAGAGTTAATCTCTACTATTATGAATCGTCCTTCAAGCATCACATAGGGACCACATCTACTCCTCTCTTATCTTACTGTACCTTGAACTGTAGGATCAACAACATCCTCTGCACCCTGCTCTACCACATTTACCGCACAAACATCTTGATCTTCCTCATTGACTACATCAGTATCATGCTCTTGTTGTGGATTGTTTATTGTCTCAAGCTCAATGTCCAGCTGGGGTACTAAGTCTTCCAAGTTAATAAAGATATTTTTGTTGTAATATTCATCTCTTAGTGGATTTAGATATAGGTATACATGCTCTTATTGTCTTGGTGCTTGTACTAGGGCGAAGACGGTTGGGCTTTTTATCAGAGCAGGGGTGGGACAAGCACATGTACGACGATTTGACTTTTGGGGTGGGGAAACATTCCAAATTCATAAGTAATCATAATATTAATAAGTACTCAAGAAATTCTTTTAAAATACATGAACTTATATATGGTACATAAGATAGCATTAGTTTAGGGTTAGGATATAAGTTTATGGTATAAGACTTAGTGATTATTTAGGGTGTTATTCGACATAATAAACAAAACATAATGATATGACATACAACAGTATCAAGAAGTGCAAGGAGCATACAATTTATAACAGTCAATCAATACTTACCCTCAAAGATATAGATATACATCACTTTATGTCCATTCCAACAAACACACACAAGTATATACATATACATCACTTTATATCCATTCCAATAAACACACACAAAAAAACTCCATTGTTGGCTCAATTGTTCCTCTGCTGCTTCCCCTTGTTGCCTTCCTATTCATGGAGACATGCACACATAAAAAACTCCATACATTGTAGTTTAGCATGACATTTCAATAAGATGAAACATATAGTGTCTTCAAAAATCCTCCTGTTGCAATTCAGTCAGTACGCCACTGTTCCTTCAGCAATACTAGAGTAAAAATCTAGGGGCACACTTAAAACAAGTTTGTACAATTTGTTTTGCAACATAACTTGAAATCACCTTTCTATTCATCGACACATACACAAACATAGACATTGTAGAGTACTAAAAAGAACTACATCCCTACATATTTTCTGCAAATCATGTTCTCAAGATAGAAGTATGCATTTAAAAGCGTAACATTGTTAGAATAGAAACAAGAATACAAAGAAACTTAACCGTGATGAACAGAATACCATGAAACAATAATATATTTTCATTGTAAATATTTTCACTAACAACATGCAACACTACAATATGGTAGCTCATATATCATTTAGTACTATCCTCCGGAATTCCCTTGAAAATACTCCATTGCAAATGAACCCTAAATGAGAACCAACTGGAAACTAGAGTGACAACTATAGTGGCAATAACCATAATAAGAAACAACATACATGGGTAGCATTTCCATTGAGGCCATCTCAAAAATCAAATACATAACCAGTTTCCCTTAAACATTTGCAAACAACATGAATTCATCTTAAGAGGGTACTGTATGAATCCCTTGGCAAGAAGGAAAGAAATGGTCGGACATGGACCTCTTCTACGGTGGCAACTACATGATCACATTAAACCTAGATCAAAGTGGAGGAACATAAGTCAAACCTTATCGGGTGGAGGTAGAGGTGGCTAGACAGGTGGTGTGAGTGGTGGCCGGAAGGTCGAAGGTGGATAGGCATATTGATGTGGTGTAGGTGATAGCGAATGAACGAGCAGTGTCAGTGGCAGCCAGAAGGGCAGAGGCAGTAAAACAGTTAGACGTGGCATAAACGACGATGGTTGCTATGACGATGCCGGTGGAGAAGGCTAGACGGCATCGATATAGGCGTAGGACGAGATAGTGAAGATGACGACTATGGGAGGAGACAAGTGCAATTAGAGAAAAAACGACTAAGTCCCCATAGCTTATATAGGAACATACATCAGTGTTGGTTCTATATCATAACTGACACATATAGTCTCTTATCAATGTTGGTTCCATATAAACCAACATTAAAATATTTTCCAAACATATTATTAATACATGCTACATTTTTCAAATTTTATTATTTATTACTACAAAGCCTACCTTTGTATTTTAATATTTATTATTTGTTATTAAAAAAGCTACCTTTTAATTTTAACATTTATTAGTTATTATGAAAAAGGCTACATGAAAACCAAAACCCTAAATTGTAACACTTAACAATAAACCATAAATCGTAAACTAGAGTGAAAGTGATTTGGATAGTTCTGACTATATCCAACGAATTTAGATATGATTTTTTATTATGATATGGATTCATACTTTCTTAACATCGTACATGACAAATTTCTCGATTTTTTAAGCCTTTATCACATCTTATACATATCATATCATAATACCGTGATAAGTCTCGTGTTTTTCACGCACAATTTTATTTTTTAGAATTTAAAAATCATTAAGCTCTATGATATCGATCGAGTGTCGTAACCTATATTTTTCAAAATTTCTTTCAATTTAGTGGATAAGAACTAAAAATATGAGTATGATTTTTCTATAAATTTTAGTTTATTATTTCAAGCACTTGCAGTTCAAATTTCACATAGTTCAATTTAAATCCTAAAAACACACTTAATGAATTAAATATAGTAAACTGACACAGACAAATACTAAATTTTTATATAAGATAATATATGTCGCATTTTGATCATTAAAAAAGTTTCAATTTCAAATAATAATTTAACCATCGATTTCGCTTTTGAACTCAACCTATTCTTTTGTTAATCCTTAATCATCATGGGAGAATTTGTGACTTTCTTAACATCATACATGACAACTTTCTCAAAACATTTTTAAACTTTTATCACAACATCTACGTAAATCATATCATAGTACCATGAGAAGTCTTGTGTTTTTAAAACTTCATTTGATTTTTTAAGAATTAAAAAGTCATTAAGCTCTAGGTTTTCGATCAAGTGTCACCACCTAGAATTTTCAAAATTTCTTTAAAACATGAGATAACACCTAAAATATTCTAAAACATGTATATGATATTTCTATAATTTTCGGTTTATTATTTCAAGCACTTGCAGTTCAAATTTTATCTATTTCAATTTAAATCCTATAAACACACTTAATGAATTAAAAATAGTAAACTGAACCAACAAAAATACAAATTGTTACATGAGATAAGATACGCTACATTTTATGATTTTAAAAATAAATGGGATCTATTGATTTGGTAATTAAAAAATTCTAAATTTGGTTAATGTTATCACTAAATTTTGGAAATAAAAAATTATAACATTTTGTTTTAGAATTAATTATTTATTATTAAAAAGGAAAACCTTTGTATTTTAACATTTATTATTTAGTATAAAAGGCTACCTTTGTATTTTTAACATTTATTATTTGTTATTAAAAATGTTAAACCCTAAACTCTAACCCATATGTTGATGCCAAGATTTGGTAAAGCTCAGGACACACCATGGATGTCGTACGATCAAAAGACGTCAAAGAGGTCTGGTCAAAGATGGTCAAAGAAGCCCATCCATGACATGTAACATGATAGGATATGAAAAAGTCGATGCAGATAAAAGTGAGAAGAAGATAAAATTATCCAGATTCGGTTATGATAGATTGCTTGGATGACAAGTCTTCGGACTATAAATATGTATCCCTTAGTTAGGTCAAAACAACAACAAACCGTACAAACAACTTTTTGGCGCATCGCCACCCTTGGCATCCTATGGTTAATCCCGGTGGGATTCGGCACTCAGAGTTGGGCTGCATCATTATGATCTCTGGCGAAGAGGTAAGCCCACCACCCCGACGATCGTATCGACTAGTTCACTGTCCTCACGGCTGCTTCAATTTGATCTCATGAGGCATCGACTAAAACAATACGACTGTCGGTTTATCTCGGTGTATTGGCTAGGTCTAAGGCTACATCAGTTTGATCTCTTAGATTGATGTGATTTAGGTATGGTAGTCTGAGGCTTCATCGATTAGGTCCGACATCTCTTTCTATTGTATCTTCATGTTGTATACCGTTTTTCTAAATAAAGTGTGTCCGATACTTTGAAGTATTGTTAAGTTCATCGTGACTAGCTATTGTCTTGGTTTGGTCCAATATTGTTATTGTGATGATTTTGATGTACATATATGTTATTTATCATGTTTTATTTATTTCTGTTGGAGTACAATCTAATAGGTTATCTTCAATTCGATGTTATATTCTACCTTCCATCGAGAAATTCTCATCATCCCATATGTGTAAATTGTCCATCTCATCTGCCGATGACGCGTCTGCCCCAGTTGCTCTGCCTTGGTCATCGGCCTTATGATTGATTAGCGTTATTCGCTCACGGTTGTGTTGACACAAAAACGTGCCCACACACTGGCATCAGTTCAATGATCCAAAACTATGTGGATACTTAGGAATAACCCTAAGTGTAACACGACACCAACATCGCGTTCTGATGACCCTTGATAGTGACAAGGGGTAACAGAGTCACCAGGCAATTAAACTACACCCAGAAATATAGTCCAATTGGCCGAAGTGTGTGAATAATTAAACCGGCCTAAACGGGGCCAGTTTGACCGAAGGGGGTCCAGTGATCAGACCGGCCAAGGCAGGCTAGTTGGACCGAAGATACTGCGTCAGTCGGACCGACGACGCGAAGTGTGCCGCCGAACGGTGCTTCGGCGATGTGTGCGAAGGGGGTCCGAAGGTCTCGCTACGAAAGGGCTCTGGAGGGTTTACTGTGAAGGGACTTCGGGTCAACCGGCGGTGGGACTGACGGGGGAGGGGGTCCAGTCGAACCACAGACAAGGCCTCGGTCGGACCGAGGGATTCGGCGCATGGCATGCAGGACTCTGGCGTGGGGTATGCGAGGTCGATCGAACCGGTGTGGCCCCGTCGGTCAGACCGGTGGTAAGCTGTCGGTTAGACTGACATCCTCTGATCTCATCTCCCCGGACTCCGGCAACTAAGCAACTTGTAACAAATTACCCCCAAACTCCTTGGCGAAGAATTTAAGGGTAAAATCTCTGCAAAACAAATGTAGATCAAATGCAATTCAGCCTAGAGACCGAATTTCGAAGGGTAGCCTAGAAAACCGATAAAAACGATAGAAATCCATTACGTGGATTAAACGGGAGATTTACGAGCAAATCAACAAGGGTTACCATGATTACGATGTGGCGGACGGAGGGCTTACAGTGTAAACCCACGAAGATGGATGTTACAACACTAATCCTAGGGCAAGGAAGTAAATTGAAAGTAAGGGTACGATTCAAAACTAGGCTTTTGATGTTGATCTTAGATATATCTCCTTTGAATCAGCCTCACCCTTATATTTTTAGGGGTTGGTATTGAGTTTAATGGCGTCCAATTTGAGTAGGATTTGGCCAAAAGTAGTTATGATTTAATTGGAGATCAAAACAGCCCGAAACAAACTTTTATCTCTAATTTTCGGACTGGGCCAGTTGGACCAGCCTACTATGGCCGGTTGGACCGTCCTGTGCCAGGAAAAGGCATATGTTACTAATGTCATTTTCTCTTTTTCCTTATCATTTGCAGGGTCAAACTGATTGGCACACCTTTAAACCTTTTTCTAAGATTGCAGGACCTGTACTGGAGCTAAGCAGATCTTCCAAGTCACTCGTGTGTCAAAGTGTGACCAAAAAAGACACCAACACACTTTTTGGCATGCCTGGTGGGACATATTCAACAACTCAGCCATGGAGGGCGAGATTTTCAATGACAACATCATTTTGATCACACTCGAAACATTGAGTGAAGAGCAGAGGGCAAAAGTGCAAAGGCACGTAGGTGATTTCCAGAAGTTGTGGCTGCAAGCCTATGGCATGACTCGGTTAGGTCCCATCCAAAGGGATCCATTACTAAGACTGGCATTGGCTATAGAAGTCGGTCAACCAACAGAAAGCCCTCGGGCCAGTCTCTAAGAGATCATTGATCAGGCAATTCATTACATGTTAGTCAATCAATCTGGAACATTGGTCAACACCCTCCACAGGTTTATCAAGAAGACTATTGATGTCATTGTAGCCCATGAGTCACCACAAGGTCCAGCATACCTCCCTGATAGCCAGACAAGATTACTACAGAATCCATAGCATACTCAGCTGACACCACAACCGCAAGGGCCAATGAGGCTAGAGTAGTCGGGCGCCTCGTTCGGCTATGAAGGAAACAAGACGACTCAACTGCTAGCTCTCACAGAGAGTTCACTGCAGGGTGCACCATATGGCCTCAAAAGGGGTGTGTCGTTGCCAATTCTGGCATCTAACCCAAGACTACAAAGACAAGAGATGCCTCAGGTGACATACAACATCGCAAGAAACGTACTGCCATACCTCATGCTACCAAGGGGGGACCCGATGGTATTCCTCAGGGGTATCATCAGACTACATACTATGGAGCACTGCCATACAGTGATGAAATACAATACATGCATAATACTTCTTGGTTGGACTAATATCAGTAGGTCCCAATACCTGATCGACACCCTATGCTAAGACAACAGGAAGATGACTGGGTGAATCAGATAACGGAGGTTATTCAAGACCAATTTGGGTTGAAGCCCAGAGAACAGATGTACATGTATCGACGGTCATACCCGAAATAGTTTGACCGAGTTCCACTGCTAGGCCAATACAAGGTACCTGATGTTTATAGCAAAAATGGCATTAATGGTCAAAATTGTCAAAATATCATTTTTGGTAATTTGGGCCAAAAATATGCCAAGACCTGGCATGTAGGCCCGATCTGACCGGCCATGTAGGCCCGGTCGGACTGGCCATATGGTTCCGGTCAGACCGGCCCAAAACCTAGTCTGAGACAGATTAAGTGTTCTGGGGTATTTTTATCCCTATGTTAATCTTTATGACTTGGAACTCGTATCTAGCTCAGATTAGACCCCATGCACTAATGTCCAACCTCTATAAATAAAGGCAAGGCCGATTCAAGGAGACACCCCCAAAACCCTAGTAGATCCAATCTATTATTTCCTTGAATCGTACCTTTACTTTTCAATCTACCTTTTTGCCCTAGGTTTAATTCTAACATCCATCTTCGTGAGTTTGCACTGGAAGCTCTCCATCCGCCGCGTCGTAATCATGGTAAGTCCTTGTCGGTTCTCTCGTGAATCGTCCATTCCATACACGTAACAGATTTCTATCGTTTTATCGGTTTTTACCAGTAATTCGGTCTCTTGGCCGAATTACCTATGGTTCTTGGTGTTTTTCGCAGTGTTTCATATCTCCCATATTATCCAAGAATTTTTGCTGCAATCCATCCACGGGGAGAAGGTCGTCGGAGCCCTAGAGACTATCTTTCAAGAGCCATCGGTCCAACCAGATGTAACCCCTCGGTCCGACCAGCCTGTGCCACGCCGGCACACGGCGGCAGAAGGCCGGTCTGACCCGGCCTCGCAAGGAACCCTGGGAACGCTTTGCTTCAGCACCGGAGGCCACCCCTGAGGGGTATCCGCACCCTTCGGTCGAACCGGGCACCGAACATCGGTCAGACCAGTTGGGAAACCAAACCCCCTTCGGTCGTATTCGCGACGCACTTCAAAGGGCCCCCTTCGCACACCCTCGGTTGGACCAGGATTCACCCTCTGGTCTGATCGACCGAAGGCTGGAGCCCCTTCGGCCAACACTTCGCACCGGAGGTCGCTTCGCGCCAAATCCCCCTTCGGCCGGACACTTTGCGTCGTCGGTCTAACCGGTGTCATAGCTCTGGTATGACCAGCTTCCCTTGGCCGATACCTAACAGTGAGGACCCTCAGTTGAATCGGCCTTGTTCTAGCTAGTTTAATTAGGTTTAATTATTTTTAGTTACTATTTTCACACATTGGTTAATTAAATAATTTTATATTAATATTATTTGATTTCTTGGCGACTCCGTTATTTTCCTCATCATTGTTTGATGATCGTCGAAACGTGGCATCGACGTTGCATTACGCTTAGGGGTTTACTCCTAAGTATCTGTACACTTTTGCATCGCCGGATTGGCATCCATGTGTTTGGCGCACTTTAGTGTCAACACCTAAATTCACCAAGTTCTTGGGACAAGACTCGGTCTCCATGATGGAGCATATCAGCCGTTTCCTCGCCCAGTGTGGGGAGGCATAGGGCGATGAAGCGCCAAGGGTCCGATTTTTCTTTCCTTCTCTATCGGGATTGACCTTTGCATGGTTTTCTTCACTACCGGTGGATACTGTCATAGGATGGGTAGAGTTAGAGAAGAAGTTTCACAAATATTTTTTTGCCGACATTCATGAGATGAAGCTCAGTGACTTGACAACTTTGAGGCAGAGGATGGACGAGTCATTACAGGATTATGTATAGAGGTTCTGGGACATACGGAGCAGGTGCTATTTCGTAAGCCTCAGTGACACCTAGTTGGCGGAATTGGTGTTTCAAGGACTCCTAAACCCAATTAAGGAGAGATTTTCATCACATGAGTTTGAGAGCCTCTCACAACTGGTGAAAAGGGTATCGGCACATAAGAGCCGATTCCAAGAAGCAAGGAAAGATAGGTACCAGAAAAAGGTGGCATATACTCAAGCCTACTATTCGGACTCTGACGAGGGTAGTGACTCTGATACAGAAGTTGGTTTGGCGAATGGTCCAAAAGCAAGAAATAGGTTGCATGCCCCTCGGTGAAGCTAGCCGATAAGGAAGAGAAGTACAACTTCGACATCAACAAGGGTGATAAGATATTTGATTTGTTGTTCAAGGAGAAGAAAATTCACTTGTCACCTAACCACATGATATTGCTTGTCGACGAACTAAAGAAAATAAACTATTGTAAGTGACACAATTCCCCATCACCCCACATTAATGAATGCAAAGTATTCATGCAGCAGATTCAATCGGCCATGGAGAAAGGCTGAATCATGTTCGATGATGGGAAGAAACCGATGAATATCGACGGTCATCCATTCCCAAGCAACATGGTGCACGTGCACCACACTGACGATCGGCATACAAAGAAGAACAGGCGAGTCAGCAGCATCATCACTTCTTCGGATCTCATCGGGATGTACCAAAGGATGTCGAAGGAGAGGGTGGACAACGAAGACAGCCATGGCTACTCAAGTTTAACCCCCATTGGAACTGTGAGTTCTTCAGGCTTTACTGGAACAAGGGTCTACGTCTACCATCAATCGATGACTGCTCGTGGTGTGGTGCCAAAGGCAGAGCACAAGGTGATCATCGTCCACATAACATCAAGACATGGCATCTTGGTCAAGAAGCCGTTCACTGAAGGTTGTCACCACCAAGGGTATCAGCACTTGAGAAGCTTGTCCCCATCAATTCCGAGGAAATTGGTCAGTCGGCTGATGATGACAAAACTGCACTAGAGATCCTGCAATGGTGCCCCGATGAGATTTTCACAAGGAACCAGAAGAGAAGGGTGCAATGTCTACGCAGAGAGAACTGAAGGCACAAAAGTGCAATGAAGAAATCGATCGGCCCTGAAGGATCAAAAGGGAATGGCGAGTAAAAGATAAGGCCGACCATGACGACAAGAAGGATGCAAGGGTAAATATGGTTTTCTTTCACCCTGCAGAGTATCGGGCATATTTTGAAGACAACATAGATCAGGTTGATATGATGGCTCAACTAGTGTTGGCTTCACAACCAACAATTTTTGACAAGCCAAAATATCTAGGGCATCGACACCTAAGACCTCTGTACATCAAAGGTTTGGTTAATGGGAAGCCTACGTCCAAGATGATGATAGACGGAGGGGCGGCTATCAACCTCATGCCCTATGCCAATTTCCGTAAGCTCGGGAAAACGCCAAAAGACCTGATCAGAACTAATATGGTATTAAGGGACTTCGACGGCAACTCGTTAGACACGATGGGAGTACTAAACGTAGAACTGATGATTGGATGCAAGACGATGCCAACTATCTTTTTCATTATACAGGGAAAAGGATCTTACAGCTTGTTGCTAGGGCGTGATTTGATACATGCAAATTACTGCATCCCCTCGATAATGCACTAGAGCCTAGTTTAGTGGGTCAACGATCAAGTGGAAATCATTCCCGCTGATAAATCGGTAAACATAGCAACAACCGATTTGTCAGTAAGGGAGATGGAAGGAGTTGTATGTTTGGAAGGGAAGGCTTGTCATGGTAATTTTCTTGAAGTATCAGATGATAGAGTAAACCCCATCAATGAAGAACTACCCAAGCTCACCCTGTCAAGATGGTATCGATGAAACAAAGGATGGACTCAGTCAAGGCTTCACTACTACCGATTGTAACACCCCAATTTAATAAAATCTGGACTTTATTGAAATTCCATAGAAAATCAATAAAACAAGACGTTCATCACACGACCGCATACAATACGCAAATCAATCATGGTTCGTAGACCATATTAATAAAAAAGAGTTAAAACAAAGAGAAACTAATAAAATAAATGTCCTAGATGAACGCCTCCTTCTAGTCTCATGCCTTGATTGGGTCGCTACTCTAGACTTTCATCCTCCTCGTAGTAGATGGCCTCTGGTGGTGTAAGTCAATGGCTGTGAGTACAATCGTACTCAGCAAGCCACCGAATGCAATTATAATGCAAGGTAATAACAAGGAAGGTAGGGGCTTACTTTTGCGGAAAAGCATATTTGTAAAGCAATTAATGTAATCAGATTATTAGTATAGAAAAATTAAACATGAGTACATGCATCATCTTCTAACTCGAGAGGTACAATCAGCCCGCCCTCGCTCAACAATCCTTACATGCCATGAATCATACCATCATTCAAACAATAATAAACTAACTGCGAGAAGTCACGCAACACGCCCTTGACCATGAGCACGACTTTTCGAAAAGATTATACTCTGATCAGAGATGTACTATTGTACCCACAAGGCACTCATTTCCCACACACCTTAGTGTGTTAAATGATCCATGTCACGAGAAATGTGTGTCAAAACCTTAAGCATGGAACACACCAATTCGATAACACCCTCTTATAGGTTCCATACGGTGCACCGGTCACTTCGGGACAACACCGTACCCCCCCCCTTGAGCCTCGTCGGTACAAGCCACCCGCAGGTGTCACTTGCCCCCTCCACTATGGTGCTTCAAGTTGGAACACTCCATACCTCCAGTTATGACTTACCCACTAGACTTGTGGTTAGTACGTGTTTGTTTTACAACAGATCCCACAGACCGGTCCTTATAGTGCCTTGGGTGCGACCAACCAATGCCCTAGCTTGCACCCGAAACCCACCATACTTATAACATAGTCAACTCCAACAGAATCCAGAGACAAGAATAACAGAGAAATCATATAGTAGAATCCAACTATCTACGACTCGTTCTTTTATCCTATAGCAGTTGTGTCGATACATTGGACACTAGCTAATATAATATTTAAAAGGTGACAAGGAGTTTTGGCTCAATAAGCATGGCTTGGGTTTACACACAAGGACGGGGATCTAATAAATATAATTTAGGGCTTGTGATTAAACTAATGCAATATTTAATTCCTATGAGTTATAGCGGTAATTATGAAAAACTGGGCTCAAATATGATCAACTTGGGGTTTGCGACTTGCCTTGATCCGTGAATGGTGAAGGTGGAACCTCGGGGTAAAACTCCTGATCCTCGACGGCATCGTAGTCTTCCGGTACGAAAAGTAAACACGAGATTCAATAAACAATCCAAAAATCACCAAGACAAGCATACATGTTTTTGTTGGATTAAATAATGGAACTAAAACCTTAAATCCTCTGAAATTATTGCCTATGTATTTAAGATTAGTTTTTAAGGGGTTTCTAAATTTTATAAATTGGAATAAGTATTTACCCTAAGGAGTTTTTATTGTATTTAAAATAGTGAAATGAACTTATTATTTTTCTGAAATTATTATCTGCGTTTTAGGATATTTTCAGAGAGTTCTGAATTTTTAATATATGAAATAAACATTTACCCTAAATGGTTTTTATTTTCCCATTTAAATAAGAATAAAATGTGCATAATAAACCTACTGTTTTTATTGCATAAATGTGTAGAGAATAAAAAGACAAATTTTACAAAATTTGAATGGTCGAATTTGGACTTAAATTGAGCAAGATATGAATTTTTAAAGTTTAAACTATTTTTTCTGGATTTTATTTAAACTAAAAATAGTCTCTAGCCCACGGAGAACCAGGTTCACCGTGAACCCGTTACTGTGCATGTGGACCCTACTGATCTGGACCATCGGATTCAGATCCAGCGGCTAGGTGCGAGGCGAGACGTTTAAGTGGCGATCAATGGCCGATAACGCTCGGTACCCCCTTTGACCGGGTGGACGGCCCAAATTAAACCCAGGTCGGTTATAATCTTAGCCGTCCACCTCAGATCGAATGGCTCAGAGTCCGTCCAGCACGGCACACGCAGATGGGGGCAAAGTACCCCTCTTCTCCGGCTCCGGTGACACGGCGGCGAGGGTTTTCGGTAGCAGCGATCACTACGCTCCCGAGCTAAGGCCTAAAATGAGACCAGGAGGGCAAGGGGAGCTCGAGCGTACCGGCGGTGGCGGCGAAGGAGCAGTGACGGCGGTCAGTGACGAGTGACGGTGGCGAAGCTTCTCGGGTTCAATGGTGGTAGCCGTCTCCGATGGTATTCACGTCCAACAAAGGTGAGCCCAGGGACGGGCGGTCTACGGCGGTTCTGAAGGTGGCGGCGGTGGCTTGAGGCACCGGCGAGGGGCTGCCGAGCCGAAACAGGGGAGAAATCTGAAAAGGAAGTGGCGGGGCTCGAGAATGTGGGGCTAGGGCGAAATCGTGAGGGCGGAGGTGTGGTGAGGTCGGGGCTCTTATAGGGGGTCGTCGACGGCGTATTTGGCAGGGCAAACAAAGGAATCTGGGGGTTTCCTAACTTAATCCAGTGAGGGTTTCCTTTTGCTCGGTTTCCTACCATACATGCGAATACGCGTCGGCTTTTGGGGGAAACAGATCACCGGCGTTAGGGGATCATGATCTCGGGCTCGATTTGGTGCTACGCGGCAAGAGGCAGCGGCTAAACAGAAAGAGATCACCGGAAAAGGAATGGGAGGGGGAATTCCATCAGAGACGATGGATCCGACAGGTGGCCCCCCTCCTGTCAGCGGCCGAGCGCAAAGGCAACAACACCGACAGGCGGGCCCGGGTGGACAGCGGCTAACACGCAGGGCCGGCTGGTGCGCGCGCGGGGGAGAGAGAGGGAGGGGCGCGCTGACAGGTGGGTCCTACCCGTTAGTGGGCGCGATGCTGGGCTGGGCCGGGCTAGAGGCTAATTGAGGGTTGCGGCCCAATTTCATTTAAAATGTATTTTTGATTTAAAATAATTCCAAATAATCAATGATTTGTTTAGTGCTTGAATCACTGTTGCTAAAATTTTGTAAAAATTCCTAAAAATATTTCTTGGCTTATAGATTCCATCATAAATTTATTAGCTTTAAACTTGAAGTATTTCTCCTTTTTTGCTTTAGTTGGGTTCTTTTATCCTTTCTCTAATTAAAATAATTACTTTTTATTTCAGAATTTTTATTTCCCCCATTTTTATTTTATTTCTAAATTTTGGATGTTACACCGATGAACCACAAGAGGTAGACATCAGACCCGGTGATAGACCGAGGCCAACCTTCATAAGTACTTAGACTCCCCGATGAAACATAAAGTGGACCGATCATGTCACGTCGGGGATGTCGGGAAGGTTCGGACGAGAAATGCTTGGAAAGATATTATCTAATCATTCGGACATAACACTTAAAGATCTACACGCAATATAACTGATACCAATGGTATCGCCTTTAGATGGCCGATGCGAAGGCATCACCCTTAGACACAAAAAGAAACTTAGTCAAATAAAAGGAATCAATGCCAATATATTACAAAATGGATAAATATTGTATTGCAAGATCGCTGATTCTGCATAAAGTTAGAGTGCTTGATGGATAGCTTCGATCGCCCACAACCGAATTGCATCAACATTATGAAGGATGGCCCGATCTTCAGTGTTCGAACCAGGAATATCTTGAAGGAAGCGATGATGACGCTGCGCTTGGCGAATGGTTCCAGCGAGCTAGCATTGCTAGGCATCAACTCGAACAAGGAAAGAGGCTATAGCACCCTCTTGTTCAAAAATCTTCTCCCGAATCCCCTCCAGCTTCGCTACTAGATCGGCCTATTTCGCTCATAGCCGATCGAGCTCCTGCGATACGGTCGATGACTCAGCTTCAATGCGCTCCAAGAGGGTCTCCTCAATCACGACCACCTCTTTGTGAGTCTTCATCGCCTCCAAGAGCAACGCATGGTTGGTTCGATCGGCTATCCACTTGATGGCTCGCTGCACTTCCGGGCGATAGAACTCTAGATATGTGGCCGGTGTAATAGCATCGGCCAGATCCGGTGAGAGGCGATCTAGAAAGTCATTGAAGCGACCCCATGTCAATCTTGAGTCATTGACTAGGACCTCCACTGGAGCCTCCAAGCGATGTAGCAAGTCCGATAGCACCTCCTTCATTACAAAGGGCAATAGAGTTCCGACCGATGAGGAAACACCTACAACTTCATCCTCCATGTATGGACAGACGTCGAAAGAAAACTGCTGGGCTAAAGACTAAAAGGAGAGAAACAAGTTAAGGAAAAGCTCAACATATTATGATAATGAGAACAAGAGGACTTAAGTCAACAGGTCTGACAGGAGCAGTCGGTCGTGGAACGCTATCGGTGGAAGATGTGGAAGTATCATCCTCCCTCCAGTCACCGAAAGGGTATTTGAGCCCTCTTCTTTAAGACCGCCCTAGGGGGCATGCGAGTCCGCAACATCTGGCATTGGCTGCATTTAAAGGCCAATGTTAGCTATCTAGCGAGCAATAAGAAGAGATAAGTACTTGATGAAAAACTTGAAGCAAAAGGGACCTCAACATCAACTGCCACACCCTCTGGTATATCGGCCTCCGTAGTGGCAGCCACACCAGCCACATTGGTCGATAAAAACTTTGGCGCACCGGTCCTAATGATGGTTTCCTCGGTAGCACCCCCAACGGGTTGGGACGGTTGAGTACCGGCCGGATCATCTACCACCTGGTCAAAATCCGTGGGAGGAGACGCGATGACGGGAGAAGAAGGATGTACAAGGAAACATTATGCATCGAAGAAATACAAACTAGACGCATAGCGGGAGGTTCACATACATACCCGAGCCGATGAAGACACATCGGCGGTAGTTGCACCCTGCGCACCCAGGGAAGTTGGCATTGTCGACTGGAGAAAAAGAAGACAAGTTTCACAAAGAGAAAATAAAAAAGTCACCATTCATCGAGGAGAGAGTCAGAAAGGATACATGGCCAAGTGGATCGACGAGCTCCCACATCCGATGTCTAGCACTTACGCGTCGGAATCTTAACCCGCTTCTTGGTGAGCAAGTCCTTCGGGGTAGTGGCCTCTCTACCCAAGATACTAATGGCCAATTGCGGCTGATAGTCATTCGGCAGACCACTTTGGCTCACTAATGGAGCATCCATGTCATCCCATCACAATACAATGGTAAGTGAGGGACAAGATAACAAGCGAAAGGAATGAAGATCTTAGTAATATGTGTTTACCAGCAAGGAATCATCAACGCAACCAGGGTGTAGACGTCTGCAATACGTCTTCGGGTGTTGGTTGAATAGGTGCAGCGCTCATTCACCCCACCATAGATCGAAGTCGATAGACCTAATAGTGCAGGCCGACTGAGGAGCCATGCTGAAGAGCGTGGGCCTCATGGCTCCAGATGTGATGAGTCATTGTCAACGGTAGTGTCACGCCCCGATTTAATAAATCAGGACCTTTATTGAAATTCCATAGAAAATCAATAAACCAATACGTTCATCATGCGACCACGTACAAATACGAGCAAACATTCATGGTTCGTAGACTGTATTAATACAAAAGTGAATAAAGGTGAAGAGAAACTAATAAAATAAAGGGTCCTAGATGAACGCCTCCTTCTAGTCTCGCCTTGACTGGGTCGCTACTCCAGACCTTCATCCTCCTCGTAGTAGACGGGCTCTGGTGGTGTAAGTCAACGGGGGTGAGTACAAACGTACTCAGCAAGCCACCGAATGCAAATATAATGCAGAGTAATAACAAGGGAGATAGTGGCTAATTTTGCGGAAAAGCATAATTGTAAAGCATTAAATGTGATCAATTTATTAGTACTGAAATGTAAACATGTTTATACATCATCATCTTCTAACTCAAGGGGTACAGTCAGCCCCACCTCGCTCAACAGTCCTTACATGCCATGAATAACTCAACCATTCAAACAATTGTAAACTAACTGCGAGTAGTCACACAACCCGCCCTTGACCGTGGGCTCGGCTTTTCGAAAAGATTAAATACTCTGATCAGAGATGTACCACTGTACCCATAAGGCATGCACTCATCACCTACATGAACGTGTAACGAGATGACCCATACCATGGGAACTCGTGCCAAAACCTTCCATATGGTCCTCCTCGACTCGATAGCACCCTCTTATGGGTTTCGTATCGTGTCTCGACGCGTCGAGCCTCACCATACCCCCCTTGAGCCACGTCGGTACAAGTCACCCGCAGGTTGCCCCTTGCCCCCTCCACTATGGTGCATCGAGTCGGATTGTTCCATACTTTCAGTTAGGAATTACCCATTAGACTTGTGGTTGGTACGGAAGTGCTTTGCAACAGATCCCGCAGACCGGTCCTTATAGTACCCCGGGTGCGACCAACCAGTTCCCGAGCTTGCACCCAGAACCCACCATACTTATAACATAGCCAACTCCAACAGAGTCCAGGGACGAGAATAACAGGGAAATTCATATAACAGATTCCAACTATCTATGACTCATTCTTTTTATCCTATAGCAGTTGTGCCGGTACATTGGGCACTAACTAATAATTTTATGGAAGAGTGACAAGGAGTTAAGGCTCAATAAGCATGGCTTGGGTTTGCACACAAGGACGGGGATCTAATAAATATAAGTGTAAGGCTTGATATTTGACTAATGCAGTAATATCCTATGAGTTGTAGCGATAGTTATGAAAAACGGGGCTCAATGATGATCAACTATTTCCACAGGAGGGTTCGATGACTTGCCTTGATCAGCAAATGGGGAAGGTGGAACCTAGGGATAGAACTCCGGCTCCTCGACGAACTCGTAGTCTTCTCGATACGGAAAAATAAACAATTCATTCAATAAACAGATAAAACTTCACCAAATAATAAACATACAAGTCCATGGGTTTTATTATGTGAAATGAAGTGTTATTATTCTAAAGTTTGGTGAAAAAAACAGTAAAACTTATATTTTAAGGATTTTCCTAATTTATTTTCTGAATTTACTATCTTGTCCCTAAGGGGTTTTTATTCATTTAATCCATAAGATTATTTTGGGCAATAGTAGCATACTTTTTTTATGGCTTTATTGTGTATAGAATAAAATGCTGAATTTAACAAAATTTGAATGGTGAAATTTGGAGTTAAAATGAGCAAGTTATGAATTTTCAAAGTTTAAACAATTTTCTGGAATTTTATTTAAACTGGAAAATGGCTCTGGTCCACGGTGAGCAAGGCCCATGGTGGACAGGCGCACTGTGCGCGTGGACCCAATCGCTCTGAGCTGTTCGATCAAGATCTAAGGCCCAGGCGCGAGGCGGGAGGGTTTAATGAAATTGGATGGTCACGATTAGATCTCGCGAACCGGTACGACGTGGACGCACCAGATCGAGTCAAACTTTTAAATAGCGATTGACGGCCCAGAGTAAAGGATACCGGTTTGACCGGATCTGAGGGCTCAGATTAGATCCCCGCAGGATCTAATCTGTGCCGTTCGCTCAGGATCGTGCGGCTCGGATGGATTCCGGCACGGCACGTGGTGACGAGGGTATTTTACCCTTCGTCTCCAGCGACGGCGGCCTCGGGCGTGGTGGCGCCAGCGCCGGCGAGGGGGCTAAGCCCTAGCTCTCTGCGAAAATGGATAGAGGAGACGACGATGGTTCCAACCGTACCTGCGGCGGCGACGATGATCCACGGACGGTGACCGGCAGTAGGGGTAGACGGCGGAGGCTTCACTGGTGCTCGACGATCCGTCGGCGTTCACGGCCAACGGAGGGAATGCCGAGGATGGGCGGGCTCCGGCGGTCTCAACGGTGGCGACGGTGAGGGCGGAGGAGGTCCGAGGCAGCGGCGATCGGTGGTCGGAGGCGGAGCAGGAGTGAAAGCCCGAGAAAGGGGCAGAGGAGCTCTGGTGCGCTTCGGCTGAGGC
The DNA here is from genome assembly GCA_019279435.1 of Zizania palustris. Lineage (NCBI taxonomy): Eukaryota > Viridiplantae > Streptophyta > Magnoliopsida > Poales > Poaceae > Zizania > Zizania palustris. The sequence continues at coordinate 18,652,245 of JAAALK010000288.1, forward strand.
TTAGGCAGTGTGGGAAGAGGGCGGCGACCGGCATGGTTTAAATAGGGGGCTTGCCGACGGCTAGATGGAAGGGAACCGAGGAGTTCCCATGAACTCCGGCGAGGTATTCCAAGCTTCGACCATGCTTCCTTAAGCGCGGAACCGCGTCGGCCAAAGATGGAAGGAGGGCGCCGGTGCTCGGGGAAGGCGATGCGAGGTGGATCCGAGCGAAAACGGGCGGCCGGTGGTAGGAAAAGGGAAAGGGGTTTGCTGGAAGGAAAGGGGAGGGATCCCCTTCCATCGAAGATGAAGCTTCTGATAGGTGCCCCCCACCTGTCAGTGGCTGAAACGGAAAAGGAAGGGGCCGACAGGCGGGACATGGCTGCCAGGGAGTGAAAGCGGGAGGGGAGAGGCTGACGGGTGGGGCCATGCGGGGCGCAGGCAGGAGAGAGAGGCGTGGGAGTGCGCCGACAGACGGGTCACACATGTCAGTGGCTGGCGGTCGGACTAGGCCGGGCTCGGGGTAGATTGGAGATTGGCGGCCCGTTACGATTTAAATTGTTTTCTGATTTAAAATAAATCCAGTGATTCATTTATTTGTTTAAGGATTGAAGCACTGTTGATAAAAATTTGTAAGAATTCCTGCAATTATGTTTTGGCCTCTAGTTTATCCCATAAATTTTCAAGTCCAAATTTTGAATATTCATCTCAGTTTGGCTTTATTAGGGTTCTTTTGGAGTTTTCTTTAATAATAAAATCCAGAAATTCCTTTAATAATGTATTTCTTTCATTTTATTTATTTTTAAATCTTGGGGTTTTGAGTTCTTCCTCTTTTTTCCCACGTAGCTTCCTCTACGGGATGATTGCTCCATTGAACCTTGTAGAAGCGGATGACGCGACTTCTGGTGGTCCTTTATTTGACTTCCAATATCTTGACGGGCTTTTCCACATAGGTCAGATCCTCTTGAACATCCAACTGCTGCAGGTCTACCTGCTCTGTTGGGAATCGGAGACACTTCTTTAGTTGGGACACATGAAACACGTCATGTACCCCAGCCAGTGAGGGTGGTAGTTCCAACTGATAAGCGACTTCGCCTTGGCGTCGAACAATGGGAAAAGGTCCAACATATCGAGGTGCCAACTTTCCTCTCATGTTAAACCGTTGAGTGCCACGGAGGGGTGTGACACGGAGGTAGACATGATCTCCCTCTTCAAAGGCTAAATCTCGACGACGATTGTTTGCATAGCTCTTCGGTCGAGATTAGGCTGTCTTGAATCGGTCTCTGATGATCCGTACCTTCTCTTCGGCTTCCCAAAGGATGTCTGTTCCAAACACTTGGGATTCACCGGTTTGATCCCAAAGTAGAGGCGTCCTACACTTACGTCCATATAGGGCTTCGAATGGGGACATCTGTAGACTGGCTTGATAACTGTTGTTGTACGAAAACTCAGCGTATGGTAAACTCTTGTCCCAAGTTCCTCCAAAATCCAAGACGCATGCCCGTAGCATATCTTCTAATATCTGATTCACCCTTTCAGTTTGTCCATCCGTCTGAGGGTGGTAAGTAGTACTGAAGTTTAGTCTCATTCCCATCTCTTCTTGAAGGTTCTTCTAGAAACGAGACGTAAACTGGCTTCCTCTATCGGAGACTATCTTCTTGGGCCCTCCATGAAGACACACAATGCGGGCCATATACAATTCTACGAGCTTTGGGCCACTTAAGGTCGTCTTAACGGATATGAAGTGTGCTACTTTGGTTAGCCGATCAATGATTACCCAAATAGAATCATATCCAAGCTGGGTCTTTGGGAGTCCGGTGATGAAGTCCATTCTGATCTCTTCCCATTTCCATTCAGGCACTTTAAGTGGCTATAACAGTCCTGCAGGTCTCTGATGTTCTGCCTTCACTCGTCTGCAGGTGTCACATTCTGCGACGAACTAAGCAATCTCTTTCTTCATGCTAACCCACCAATAACATTCTTTCAGGTCCTGGTAAATCTTGGTGCTCCTAGGATGGATGGAGTATAAAGTATCGTGAGCCTCCCTGAGAATAAGGGTCTTTATCTCTGGTTTATTCGGCACACATATCTGGGTTCCAAACCATATGGTGCCATTCTCGTCCTCTGAAAATCCTGGGGCCTTACCCTGTCTCATGTTCTTCTTGATGGCGGCTATATCCGGGTCTTCTAACTAGGCTTCACGGATCTGCTCGAATAGGACTGGTTGGGTCTCCAAGGTGGCTAGATATGCTCTTGTGGTTAACCCGAGGTTTAACTTTTCCATTTCCTTATATAGCCAAGCCGTGTGATCCTGAATTACGATGGCGGTGCAGTATCCCTTACGACTTAATGCATCAGCTACCACGTTTGCTTTTCCGGGGTTGTAGTGAATACCTAAGTCATAGTATTTTATTAATTCCAACCATCGTCTTTGCCTCAGATTGAGGTCCGGTTGCGTGAAGATGTACTTCAAACTCTTGTGATCCGTAAAGATTTCGCAGCGATTTCTGACCAAATAATGCCTCCATATCTTAAGGGCGTGCACAACAGCGGCCAATTCCAAGTCATGGGTCAGGTAATTTAGCTCATGAGGTCTCAACTGACGAGAGGCGTATGAAATAACCTTTCTGTCTTGCATGAGAACACATCCCAATCCTTAGCGAGATGCGTCGCAATAAACATGGAAGTCCTTCCTGATATCTGGTAGGATCAGTTTGGGTGCTGACACCAGCCGGGTCTTGAGGGTGCGGAAACTTTCCTCGCATTCAGGAGTCCATTCAAACTTCTCTCCCTTCTGTAATAACTTGGTCATAGGCTTTGCTATCTTGGAGAAATTCTCGATAAACCTCCGATAATACCCTGCCAAACCAAGAAAACTTCGTATCTCCGATACGTTGGTGGGTGGCAGCCAATCCGTATCTGCTTCCACGGTGGCAGGATCTACTGCAATGCCTTGTGCAGAGATGATATGTCTAAGGAATTTTACTTCTGCCGTCCAAAACTTGCACTTGCTGTACTTGGCGTATAACTGATGTTCTCTTAGCTTTCGTAAGGTCAACCGGATGTGGGTCTCGTGCTCCTTCTGATCCTTGTTATAGATGAGGATGTCATCTATAAAAACCACGATAAATTTGTCCAAATACTCCATGAACACCTTATTCATCATATTCATGAAGAAGGCAGGGGCGTTGGTCAATCCAAAAGACATAACCGTGCACTCATATAACCCATAGCGAGAGGTAAAAGCCATCTTGGGTATATCCTCCTCTCGAATCCTCAGCTGATGATACCCGGACCGCAGGTCAATCTTAGAAAATACCGTAGCTCCTTTCAGCTGGTCAAATAGGTCATCGATCCTGGGTAACGGGTACTTGTTCTTGATGGTCACTTCATTCAAAGCGCGGTAATCCACACACATACGCTTAGCCTTGTCCTCTTTCTTCTCAACGATGATGACGGGGGCACCCCACGGAGATGTACTAGGTCTGATGTATCCTTTCTTCTCAAGATCCTCCAGCTATTTCTTCATCTCAGCTAGCTCATTGGCGGCCATTCGGTATGGTCGCTTGTAGATGGGAGTGGTTCCGGGTACCAAGTCAATACGGAACTCAATATCCCTCTTGGGTGGCATTCCTGGTAAATCTTCTGGAAACACATCTGGGTACTCGTAGACTACCGGTATCTCTTCCAAAGTAATCTGGTGCAGCCTTGGTCTTCCGAAATTCAGGCTGGGCATCTGAAATGTGACGGCAGTCCCTTCTTCACTGGTCACAGTTACTTGTCTCCGGGCACATCTTATCACTCCTTAGTGTTTATTGAGCCAATCCATTCCTAGAATGAGGTCCAAGCCTTGACATTCTATTAGGATGGGGTCGGCCCAAAATATTGTGCCGTGGATATCTACCCATACCTTTGGACTATAGGATTGGGCTAGAGTTTGTTTTCCCGGGGTGACTATTAGCACGACTCTTGGTAGTTCACTTATGTTCAGATTATTCTTTTCCACGAAAGCAGTTGATATGAAGGAGTGCGTAGCTCCAGTGTCAAATAAAACCACTGCAAGGGCTGAATGTACCATGAACTTACCCATGACGATCTCTGGTGCGGCCTGGGCTTCTTCTGTGGTGACGTGGTTGACGTGGGTGCGGATGGCAGGATTCGTCACGACGCCCTGTGCGCGCTTGCAGTGGGGGCACTGGTGGGAATAATGCCCCTCCTGGCGGCAGTTGAAGCATACCATGGGCTTGCCGTGCTTATCGCACATAACTTACGCCTTCTTTGCCGGGGCGGGTGGAGCGGTGGGGGCGGTGGGAGTGGGGCGAGGCTGTCCGGCTCCGACGTTGGCTGCGGGTGGCGTCGGACGATACACTAGGCGGGGATGGTATTGCGGCGCCGGTGGGGGAGGTGCGAAGCGGGGTCTCTGTGCCATGCCTTGGTTCTGCCTGAAGGCGATCATCCTTTTCTTTTTTAGGTCGGCCTTGTTCTGCTGGGTCTCCTGAATGATAGCTTTGTTTACCAACTTTTGGAAGTATGCATAATCTCTAGAAATGAGCTGAAGAGACAGCTCATCCTTCAGTCCCTAGAGGAACTTGGACTGCCTGGCCGTATCGGTACGAACCTCCTCAGGTGCGTACCGGGCCAACCTGTTAAACTCATGCAGGTACTCAGTAATGGACCTGCTCCCTTGTTGCAGGTCCCGAAACTCCTGTTGCTTCTGGGCAATAATGCCGTCGGGGACATGAGCTGCGCGGAAGGCAGCGGAGAACTCCGCCCAAGTGTGGAGGTGTCCCTCAGGCAAGGTCTCGCGCAGGTTGTCCCACCACTCTGCGGCGGGACCCTAGAGCTGATGGGCAGCGAAAGCCACCCTCTCTTGCTCAGTACAAGTCAGAAGGTCCAACTTCTTTCCAATGGTTCTCAACCAATCACCAGCCTCAATGGGGTTGGTGGTGCTTGAGAAGGTGGGAGGGCGGACTCGGAGGAACTCCGAGAGCTGTGAGGCGAGGGAGGGAGTGGGAGTGGTGGGGCGAGGCAACTCTGGCTGTTGGTGGAGGCAGAAGAATTGTGCCTGCTGTTCTTGCATCTATTGTTGTTGCTGCTGCATTTGGTTTAGTAGTGCGGCCACCAGCTAATTCTGGTTGGCCATCATCTCGGCCAGGGTGGGGTGGTTGGTGACCGGGGTTTCCTTTGCCCGGTTGCTCCCCATTGGGGCAAGTTGTTGTTCTCTCCTCCGTTCTGGGGAGCGTCGGAGCCTTGAGTGTTAGTCATCCTGAAGTTTCCAAAATAGATAACCTCTTCTTAGGGGAAATTGATACTAAGCTTTATTTCATAATGTGTCGTTCTTGCGATTACATTTATTGTCTTTTATTTAATTTTTCACACATGCCTTATATTTGACATGAGTGGCATTACACTCAAAAATATTAAAAGGAAACAATCAATCGTAACTACTACGTCTATGGCAGCTCAGGGGACGACTCGACCACGGGCTCGATGGAGATGGTCGGGGTGGTGGAACTCGAAGGTCCGGCGGGAGGTGCGCTGCGGGAAATCCTCTTGGGCCTCATGGTGGGGATCCGAAGCGATTTCCGCTTGCGAGCCGGAAGGGGTGCAATCTCCTCGATATCCTTCTTCAATTCCTTGAGCTGATGACGAAGCTAGGTGTTGACGAGAGCGCTCCGGCGTAGAAGCTCGTTCTGACGCCTCAACTCCTCCGCCTCGAGGGTCAACTAGGGTTCTGCTAGACCTATCGACGAAGCTTAGCATTCTCGTGGTTCAGGTTCTCCGAGGTATGGTGGTAGAAGTCGATGGTGTCATGCTGGCTGTCTGCGTCAAGAACGGCCTCGGTGTGGAGGTTGTCCATGGCCTCCAAAAGTCTCATGGTGCAGGCGATGGCGGAGTTGCTCTGTGTGAGGGGGCTGATGTAGATACTACGGTGACTCCCAGGTGTGCGCATGGGCATGAAGCGGTAGACGGTGTCGCGGAGGTGGCAGTCATAGACCAGTCGAAGCTCGGCGAGGGCCAGAAGTACGGCGCGCTGGCTGGCCACCACGAACGAGGGTCCTCCAACTCCATTGGTGTAGAAAGGTGGCTGCGTGGGCGAGGAGCGGATGACAACCGTGACCTCGCAATAGCTCTCGCTCGCATCGGGAAAGATCCCGTGGAACGCGGGCTCATGGGAGAACCCCAAGAAGTCGACGAGCACGCGAAGCTCGCGGATGAATCCGGTCTTGTCACGAAGAGTCCCGCTCATGGTATGGACCGGCATCTACAAAAGAGAGAAAATTTTTGTGAAAACCTCGGAAGATGAGAGGTTAAGTAATTTTGTAAGAAAATATGGCTAATATAAGTCCTAAGTTCAGGTCTGTTTGGCTTCCTACAGTCAAGTTGGCTCTGATACTATCTTGTCACGCCCCGATTTAATAAATCAGGACCTTTATTGAAATTCCATAGAAAATCAATAAACCAAGACGTTCATCATGCGACCACGTACAAATATGAGCAATCATTCACGGTTCGTAGACCGTATTAATACAAAAGTGAATAAAGGTGAAGAGAAACAAATAAAATAAAGGGTCCTAGATGAACACCTCCTTCCAGTCTCGCCTTGACTGGGTCACTACGCCAGACCTTCATCCTCCTCGTAGTAGACGGGCTCTGGTGGTGTAAGTCAACGGGGGTGAGTACAAACGTACTCAGCAAGCCACCGAATGCAAATATAATGCAGAGTAATAACAAGGGAGATAGTGGCTAATTTTGCAGAAAAGCATAATTGTAAAGCATTAAATGTGATCAATTTATTAGTACTGAAATGTAAACATGTGTATGCATCATCATCTTCTAACTCGAGGGGTACAGTCAGCCCCACCTCGCTCAATAGTCCTTACATGCCATGAATAACTCAACCATTCAAACAATTGTAAACTAACTGCGAGTAGTCACACAACCCACCCTTGACCGTGGGCTCAGCTTTTCGAAAAGATTAAATACTCTGATCAGAGATGTACCATTGTACCCACAAGGCACGCACTCATCACCTACATGAACGTGTAACGAGATGACCCATACCACGGGAACTCGTGCCAAAACCTTCCATATGGTCCTCCTCGACTCGATAGCACCCTCTTATGGGTTTCGTATCGTGTCTCGACGCGTTGAGCCTCACCATACCCCCCTTGAGCCACGTCGGTACAAGTCACCCGCAGGTTGCCCCTTGCCCCCTCCACTATGGTGCATCGAGTCGGATTGTTCCATACTTTCAGTTAGGACTTACCCATTAGACTTGTGGTTGGTACGGAAGTGCTTTGCAACAGATCCCGCAGACCGGTCCTTATAGTACCCCGGGTGCGACCAACCAGTTCCCGAGCTTGCACCCGGAACCCACCATACTTATAACATAGCCAACTCCAACAGAGTCCAGGGACGAGAATAATAGGGAAATTCATATAACAGATTCCAACTATCTATGACTCATTCTTTTTATCCTATAGCAGTTGTGCCGGTACATTGGGCACTAACTAATAATTTTATGGAAGAGTGACAAGGAGTTAAGGCTCAATAAGCATGGCTTGGGTTTGCACACAAGGACGGGGATCTAATAAATATAAGTGTAAGGCTTGATATTTGACTAATGCAATAATATCCTATGAGTTGTAGCGATAGTTATGAAAAACGGGGCTCAATGATGATCAACTATTTCCACAGGAGGGTTCGATGACTTGCCTTGATCAGCAAATGGGGAAGGTGGAACCTCGGGATAGAACTCTGGCTCCTCGACGAACTCGTAGTCTTCTCGATACGGAAAAATAAACAATTCATTCAATAAACAGATAAAACTTCACCAAATAATAAACATACAAGTCCATGGGTTTTATTATGTGAAATGAAGTGTTATTATTCTATAGTTTGGTGAAAAAACAGTAAAACTTATATTTTAAGGATTTTCCTAATTTATTTTCTGAATTTACTATCTTGTCCCTAAGGGGTTTTTATTCATTTAATCCATAAGATTATTTTGGGCAATAGTAGCATACTGTTTTTATGGCTTTATTGTGTAGAGAATAAAATGCTGAATTTAACAAAATTTGAATGGTGAAATTTGGAGTTAAAATGAGCAAGTTATGAATTTTCAAAGTTTAAATAATTTTCTGGAATTTTATTTAAACTAGGAAATGGCTCAGGTCCATGGTGAGCCAGGCCCACGGTGGACAGGCGCACTGTGCGTGTGGACCCAATTGCTCTGAGCCGTTCGATCAAGATCCAAGGCCCAGGCGCGAGGCGGGAGGGTTTAATGAAATTGGACGGCCACGATTAGATCTCGCGAACCGGTACGACGTGGACGCACCAGATCAAGTCAAACTTTTAAATAGCGATTGACGGCCCAAATTAAAGGATACCGGTTTGACCAGATCCGAGGGCTCAGATTAGATCCCCGCAGGATCTAATCTGTGCCGTTCGCTTGGGATCGTGCGGCTCAGATGGATTCCGGCACGGCACGTGGTGACGAGGGTATTTTACCCTTCATCTCCGGCGACGGCGGCCTCGGGCGTGGTGGCGACGGCGCCGGCGAGGGGGCTAAGCCCTAGCTCTCTGCGAAAATGGATAGAGGAGATGACGACGGTTCCAACCGTACCTGCGGCAGTGACGATGATCCCTGGACGGTGATCGGCAGTGAGGGTAGACGGTGGAGGCTTCACTGGTGCTCGACGATCCGTCGGCGTTCACGGCCAACGGAGGGAATGCCGAGGATGGGCGGGCTCTGGCGGTGGAGGAGGTCCGAGGCAGCGGCGATCGGTGGCCAGAGGCGGAGCAGGAGCGAAAGCCCGAGAAAGGGGCAGAGGAGCTCTGGTGCGCTTCGGCTGAGGCTTAGGCAGTGTGGGAAGAGGGCAGCGACCGGCAGGGTTTAAATAGGGGGCTTGCCGGCGGCTAGATGGAAGGGAACTGAGGAGTTCCCGTGAACTCCGGCGAGGGCTTCCAAGCTTCGGGCATGCTTCCTTAAGCGCGGAACCGCGTCGGCCAAAGATGGAAGGAGGGCGCCGGTGCTCGGGGAAGGCGATCCGAGGTGGATCCGAGCAAAAACGGGCGGCCGGTGGCGGGAAAAGGGAAAGGGGGTTGCTGGAAGGAAAGGGGAGGGATCCCCTTCCATCGAAGATGAAGCTTCTGACAGGTGGCCCCCACCTGTCAGTGGCCAAAACGGAAAAGGAAGGGGTCGACAGGCGGGCCATGGCTGTCAGGGAGTGAAAGCGGGAGGGGAGAGGCTGACGGGTGGGGCCATGCGGGGCGCGGGCTGGAAAGAGAGGCGTGGGAGTGCGCCGACAGACGGGTCCCACAGCTGCAGCAAACAGAGCCCACCGAACCCTTCAGTGAAACAACCTCTAAACCCCTTCAGAGGGACCCCTTCGAATCAGAGGATAAAATCTGTCAATCACTCATCACAGACTCTGAAACCAACCCTTGGTTTCTGAATCTCCCCCTTGATGAGTGCATTGACAACCAAATTCAAGTTCAAGAAAATTTGAAAAATTTCAGCACACAAGTGACCATAAAAACTCAGAAACAAGCCAAATCATGTCACTTGACAAAAGAATTTTCCTCCCCCTTTCCAAAAGAGTAAAAGCGGCAAATCTTCCCTTTGCAAGATAAAAACTCCCTTGAGTTATTTTACCCCTTGCTGCAGAGAACTCAAAAATTTCTCCCCCTTTGGCAATGCAAGCATCAAGGAGCATTTAAAAGACACAAAGCTTCGAAATGGGCAGAATTGCAAAGACATATAAAGCAAACATATGCCAACTTTAATACCGATTTTCATGTGCTCAGCTCAATTTAACATTCTCTAAAAACATGATGACAACATGTGATTTTATCATTTGGAAATAAAAGCATCACCACTCAATCAAGGTAACTAGACAAGTAAAAGCAGGGACTGTGCAAAGCTAGTCAATTTCTACTCTAGACAGACAAGTCCAGTTCAAGTGGAGCATTGAAAGCAAACTTGATGATCAATGAATTTGTTTGTTCTTTTCATAATGCCAGGGGTTATTTGTTTGTCTACCTTATACTTTCCAATCAAGCCAAGCCTAGGCAAGAAAGCCATCAGAAACTTAAGGCGGTGATTTTGGCATACATTACACTATCCCAGTTCAGACCAATGTGCAATGGTAAGCAGTCTAGAATAGGGTAGTGCGACAAACAAACCCACCTGGATCTTTTTGCTTTGAAGCATGCAAATCATGGATTTTTGGAATTTGAATTAAGTGAATAAATTGTTTAGCACTTTATGAATATCCATGAGTAAGTAACACAATTTTTCAAGTTGCAATGTTTAGCATCCAGAGAAAATAAGTCTTGCTATCAAGCAGATAAAAGATAGCTAAAGCAGTCCTGCCTAAACATGCTAGATTCAAGACTAAGTAGCGAGCGTGATTTGATTTTGGAAAAGAAAAAAATCATGCACAAAATGTTTCAGACATATTAAATAGAGCTGAGCTGACATGATTACATGAATTATCATCAGGCATATAAGTGCAAAAGATGTAAATGCAATTTCACACATGATGAGCATATGCAAGACAATCAAAACTGCTCCCCTCACAAAATGTCGTACGGGTGACAAACACCAAGTTCCCCATGCAAGTAGGAAAAACGAGAAGCATTTAGGGGTTTTGTGAAAATATCGGCTAGCTGGTGTTGGGTATCAACATATTGAAGCTCAATATCACCCTTCTCATTATGATATCTGAGAAAATGATATCGCACATCAATGTGTTTGGTTCTGGAGTGCTGAACCGGGTTGTTTGCAATACAAATAGCACTAGTGTTATCACAGAAAAGTGGAACACTCTTATAATCTAACCTGAAATCCCGCAAAGTGGAAACCATCCACAAAATCTGAGAGCAACAGCTAGCTGCAGCAACATATTCGGCATCAACCGTCGATTGTGCAACACTAGACTATTTGCGGGAAAACCAGCAAACTAGTGAAGTACCGAGAAAATGACAAGTACCAGAGGTACTTTTCCTATCAATCCTACAACCAGCAAAGTCCACATCGGAATAACCTCAAAGACACAAAGAGGAAGACGCAGAATACCAAATGTCAAATTCGAGGGTATGTTTTAGATACCTACGAATGCGCTTTACCGCTTGGCGGTGCGAAGCTCATGGTGAAGCCTGAAAACGAGCGCACAGACACACTGCAAAGTGTATGTCCGACCTCGTAGCAGTCAAGTAGAGGAGGGAGCCGATCATGCTTCGGAACTCCTTCTGATCTACGGCTTCTCCATCTTCGTCAGGATCCAATGCTACAGATGTAGCCATTGGAGTAGTGAGTGGCTTCGCATCAGCCATGTCGAATTTCTTGAGCAGGTCCTTGGTGTACTTCGTCTGGTGGACGAAAGTACCTTATTTGCTTTCTTGATTTGCAAACCAAGGAAAAAAGTGAGTTCGTCCATCATGGACATCTCGAACTCCCTGTTCATGGCATCTGCAAACTCAGCAACCAAAGCATGAGAAGAGCCACCAAAGATGATATCATCCACATAAATCTGAACTAGGAGGAAATCTTTGCCATGCTTGAGAGTGAACAGGGTTTTATCAACAGTTCCTATCAAATATCCTCGCTCAAGCAGAAAAGACTTAAGTCTATCATACCAAGCCCGAGGGGCCTGCTTGAGTCCATAAAGAGCCTTATGAAGTTTAAGGACTTTATGTGGGTATTTTGGGGTTTTCAAAACCAAGGGGTTGTGTTACATAAACATCTTCTCCTATGAAGCCATTAAGAAAAGCACTTTTGACATCCATTTGATAGAGTTTGAATCCCCGGGATGTCGCAAATGCAAGTAAAATTCTAATGGCCTCAAGACGAGCAACAGGTGCAAAAGTTTTAGTAAAATCAATCCCTTCTAATTGAGAATAACCCTGAGCTACAAGTCTAGCCTTGTTTCTAACTATTGTCCCATCCTCCCCTTGTTTGTTTTTGAAAATCCATTTTGTTCCAATGAAATGAACATTTGGTGGAGGATCAACTAAAGTCCATACTTGGTTTCTCTCAAAATTTTCAAGTTCTTCATGCATGGCATTTATCCAACTAGAATCAGAAAGTGCATGACTAACATCTAAGGGCTCGAAAGAAGCAACAAAGGCTGAATCAATGAAATGAGCATGAGAACGTGTTACCCTTTGATCAAGCTCACCAATGATCTGCTCTGGAGGATGCATCCTTTGAACATGATGTGGAGCCTCACGGCGGGATGCAATCTCCCCCTCAACTTGTGCGTTGGAGTGGTCCAAGATGACCGATGTTGAGTTAGTTTCTTCGGGACCTTGTGCCGAAGTAGTCGAAGCGGGGTCGACTTCGGGGGTTGATGTCGAGGGAAGTAGGGGTTCATCCTCGAAATCTCCGGGATCTTCTTCTTCGAATATGGTTTGTTCCATGTCATGTTTATTTGCCTGTTCAAAGGTAGAACTAACAGAGGGGGTTGATTCATCAAAAGTCACATCACATGACTCGATGACAGTGTTAGTTTCCAAATTATAAACACGATAAGAATGACCATGTGTAGTGTAACCCAAAAATATCCCGTCAGAAGAACGCGACTCAAATTTGTCCAAATTTCCACGTTTTAGGATAAAGCGTCGACAACAAAAATTCGAAGATGAGTAACTTTGGGCTGTCTCCAAAAACGTACCTCATAAGATGTCAAGTTCAAAATTGAGCGCAAGAAGATTCGGTTAGAGATGTAACAAGCAGTGTTCATGGCTTCAGCCCATAATTTTCTAGGAGTCCTATGCTCATCGAGCATCGTCCTAGCCATCTCAGCCAAAGTGCGGTTCTTTCTCTCAACAACACCGTTCTGTTGAGGAACCTACGGAGCAGAGAATTGATGTTCTATGCCATGCTCCATGCAAAAGTCAACAAAGAGACTGTTCTTGAACTCAGTGTCATTATCACTTCGAATGAATTTCAATGCACCAGGGAGTTCAGTGAAAAGTCTTAAAGCAAGGCTCCGAAAGTGTGAGAACACTTCATCCTTGCTGGCAAGAAAGAAGACCCAAGAGTAGCGAGAGAAATCGTCGACAATGACTAGCACATACCACTTGTCGCCTAAAGAACTAACCCGGGAAGGACCTATAGTGTCCATGTGGAGAAGTTCTCTGGGTTGTTCAGTCATCACTGTGGTGACTGGCGAATGCGAAACGGCAATCATTTTTCCATGTCGACAAGGAGTGCAAACTAAATTCTTCTCAAACTTGAGCTTGGGAAATCCTCGGATCAGACCTAGGGAACTCAGACGAGCGAGAAACTCAAAGCTCATATGCCCTAGTCTCCTATGCCACTTCCAAAGCTCAGAAGTAGAATGTGCAACAAGACAATGAGAAGAACCAGATGACTCAGAAAAATCAGCTCCAAAAACTCTCCCAACTCTAAAGATCTTGCAAACCACAACGCCATCAGAATTGAGTACTTGCGAAGTATCGCGATGGAATCGCATTTCGAAGCCCTCATCAAGCAATTGAGATACATAAAGCAAATTGTATCCCAAGTTCGAGATGATTCTTACCACACCTTTACCTTTCACTCTACTCCTTCAATTGTTACCGAAGGTGATATGTTCCCTGTGCTTGGTTGTGGTGAGGCTGGAGAACCATGTTGCATCTCCGGTCATATGGCGCGAACAACCGGAGTCCATGATCCACGTGCCCTCCAAGCCTCGGTCCGGCGCCTACACATGATAAGAAAATCTCGATCGCTCAGTGCTGGGGTGAGTGAATATATGACGAGGCATCCATCAGTGAGTGATACGAGTAGTAGGCACAGTAAAAGTAGACTGTCTATGCACAGGATAATCAGAATGATGCAAAGTGCGAGGTCTACCTACATGTTGTGCATGACGAAGTCTCCTACCCTGTCGAGGTACAAAGCTACTCACACGGGGTCTACCACCATATGGAATACGGTGAACACCTCGAGGAGCAAAACCTCTCCGAGAAGTGTGAGGAGCCTCGAAAACAGGATGAGAGTAAAACTCAGACTCATGCATACCTAAAGATGGGTAGTGCATGTTCTGGAACCTCATCGCTTGAGAGCGTCGCTCATCCTTGATGCGACGAAAACAGAACCCAACCAGATGACCCGCCCTCTGACAGTAGGAACAATGAAAAACTCTCCTAGTGGCACTCTCATGGGTCATAGGAGCAATCCTCACAGGCTCCTTGGGCTTCTGCTGAGTGGTTTTCTTGGGAGGATTTTCTTGGCAGGAGGAGTGGTTTTCTTTGGAGTCCGGGTAGGCTTTTTGGCTGATGGAGTGTCTAATAGAGCTCTCTCTTTCTCTAAGGTAGTGGGTGAGATAAAAACAATTTTGTTCTCACTGTCTAAAGGAATCCTCTCAAAACCCAATCCCAGAGCTAACCCTGCTGTGTCAGCACACATCTTGGTTTTGGTTAAGAGCAAGTCCATCCTACCCTTTCCCTTAGTGTATTTGTTAACAACAGAAAGAAGGTAGTCATTTTCAGTCATGAGGTTTCCAGCTTGCTCTCTAACAGTGCCTAGCTGGTCCTTAAGGGTTATGCAAGTGTCACACACAGGTTGCACATCCTTAGAACTACCGGCCTTCTCCAATCTAGCCTCTAAATCCTGAACATGCTTATCACGTAAATTAATGCTCTCACATAATAATGGACAATTCATGCATTCAATTTTATCATGAGGACTAGAATCAACCATCAAAAGCTGCTTCTGTGCAGTCTCAAGCTCAGAAAGAGTTTGAGCATGCACATAACGCAACTGAGCAAGCTCACCCATGACAACAGTACAAGATTCACATTCAGCATCATTAACCTAGACTTAAGCATGGCATAATCAGTAGACACAGATTCTAGCCTAAGTCTAAGGTCTTTTCTATCTCTAGCGGCTTGCACAAGTAATCTATCCTGACCAAGAACTACTTCATTCAACTCATCTAGTTTAATTGAAAGCTGGTCATAGGATAGAGGTACCTCAGATGAGTCAAGCTCATCGCCGCTGTGACCGTTGTCGGCCATGAAGCAGAGGCCGGTGAAATATCGTCCCTTCTTGTCCTTCTTCTCCTCCTTCCTTGGGGACTCCTCCTCCTCATCAGAGCTCGACTCCTCAGTTGAGGAAGTGTCGATGTCACTGAGAGCAGCTACCCTCTTAGCCACCTTGCCATGCTTGCCCTTCACAAAGGGTTTCCTCTCCTTTTTGTGGTATCTAGGGCGCTCACTCTCAACTCTCTTCTTGAGTTTTGGGAAATTGCCCTTGATGTGAGAAGTGTCGCCACACTCAAAACAACCACTGAAACCACCTCTCCTCTGATCCTGTCTCTCATGGTGAAAACGGGTGAACCTTCTGGCAATGAGAGCAAGCTCATCATCATCCAGAGTATCCACCTGCTCCTTAGTGACGGAGACAAGGGAGGACAAAGCAAAACCATATGCAAAAACACAAGTGCCTGATGTGCTTGGTTCTGTAGTGGTGCCACGGCTAGTGCTAGAAACTAGTGCCAATTGCTGTGGCAAGGAGTTCCTATGCACTCCAAGAGATGCCTTGGCAATCTCTGTGGACTTCAGCTTGCTGAAGAGCTCATCACAGGTCAATGTGTCATAACTTGCGGACTCCTCAATGCTGGATATCTTCACTTCCCATATGCTACGATCAAGAGCATAGAGAAGCTTGATAGCCCTATCATGATCATTGTAAGCAAGCGTCCCGTTGGACCGCAAGTTACTCACTATCGCATCAAAGTGAGAAAACATGGCATCTATAGATTCACCAGGAGTCTGCACAAACAGCTGATACTGTTGATTGTACGTGCTTTGGCGTCTGGCCTTAATCTATGTAGAGCCCTCATGAAAGATAGTGAGTGTAGTCCAAATCTCCCTAGCTATCCTTAGGTGCTGCACCCTATCAAACTCACTCCGACTCAAACCAATGAACAATATATTTCTAGCCTTGGAGTTGGCATTATACTGATCCTTCTCTGTTTGAGAGGTGCTAGTTTCAGGGATAGAGTATTGTGAGTCCACAATCTCCCAAATTGCATTTCCTTGTCTTAGCAAGTAAGCCTCCATGTGCACCTTCCAGTATGCAAAATCAGTCCCATCGAACAGAGGTATTTTACTAACTCTGTCCATGTCGCCAACAAATCACAAAACCGGTTAAGGTCAACTGGTAATCTTAACCCGCTCTGATACCAATTGTTGGACCGAAAGCGGTGACTAGAGGGGGGGTGAATGTGAGCTTTTAAAATTTCAGACTAAAAATAGCCTTCTGTTTTACTTCTGTCTTCTGCGGAACAGGCTTCGAACACACCCTTCGAAGTTCTGGTTCGGAGGTATTTCACAGCTCTGAAATCAGGCTTCGCAAGGAGCAAAAGTTCGAAGCCAAGAAGACTTCGCTCCACCCACAACCCCGAAAATTCAGCTTTGCTAACTCAGTGCAGCCTCCGCACACAGGGTGCCTTCTGTAGGACCGAAAGTAGCGACCAGAGGGGGGGTGAATGGGCGCCTTAAAAAATTCTTTCGAATCAATGGCCTGTTCCCAATACCCAACGCTCCTCAAAAGACTAAGCAGCAGAAAATAAACAGAAGGCCTAAGTCTAAGGGTATCTAACCTAGAAGCAACTGATGTCAAACAGAGAACTATTAAAGAAGTGCAACTAGGCAGATGAACACTGTGTAACAGGCCTAAACTTCTGAATGAAATGATCTAAGTACATGTAAGGTGAAATGAGAAGTTACTGTCCAAATTTGTCTCCTGTTCGGAACTTGGCGAAGCCTGCTTCGCCCGTCGAGGTCTGCTTCGGAGATGTTTGTCGAAGACTGCTTCGCTGGTCGAAGCCTGCTTCGGAGGTTGGTGACGGAGCCTGCTTCGGAGGTCAGTTGCGAAGCATGTCGAAGATGCCGAAGGTGTTTGGGTCTAGTCTAGTTCGAAGTGGCAAGAAGCGAAGTATGCTTCGAAGCGAAGTATGACAAACGTCGGAGCCTGCTTCGAAGTGTGTACTTCGAAGACAAAGCTTCGAACACAGCTTCGAACCGACAGCTTCGAAGTCAAACCTTCGAACACAGAACTTCGAACTCAACAAACAGACGAACAACCTTCGATCACAGAAGCGAAGCCTGTCACACGACAGAGAGATCAAACTCGAAGCCTACACTCTACCTTCGAAAAGAGAAAGCTTCGGAAAGAGAAGCGAAGGCTGACACGCCACAAAGAAAACAACGCGAAGCCTATTAGAAACGACAAGCTTCGAAGCCAACTTCGAAGCCTATCGAAGTGTGGACTTCGAACAGCTAGAGCCGGAGTAACTTCGCACTGTCGTTCGAAGTATGCGATGCTGTCCGTTTAGAAAATATTTCGAAGCTTAGCAACACAGGACACAAAACAAGGTTCGAAGTTTGAACGAAGCCTTCAAAGGTGATAGATCGAAGCCTGCCTCACGGAGCTGAGGGGCTTCGAACAGAGAGGATGGCTTCGCCTGAAAGCAGACAGAAAAGTGACTTCAGTCCTGTCAACCCGATCGAAAAGTTGAGCAGTAAAAGCAAAAAGCTGGCACAGGAGTACTGTAGCTACAGTGGAGTACTACTTGCAAACAGCAAGAACTAGTATTCTACTCGTGAAGAACAGAAGCTTCCCCATGCCTGCCGAAGCCCAAAAACTCATTAGAAATTGCTTGTGCACGTGAATCGAAACAACAAAATGATGCTGTGCACAGATGGAGAATCGAAGCTTCAAAGCACTGTAGGAGAGAAATAAATGCAAGGCAAAACAGCAACAAACAGGGGCAAGAACTCCTGGCGGCGCAAGCAGGAGTAAAAGAGGAGAGAGGCAAGGCAAGAGACAAAAAGTGACCCAATAGAGTGGAATAGATTTCAGCCAAAAGGGTAGTCCAAACCCTATGGATTGGGGTCCTATTTATAGGCTCCCAACACTAGGAACATTCCACCTGCCCCTTAGGGTTTTTACAGACGCAATAATAAAGGAAAAGACTCTACTGCCCTTAGGTATTTTTACAGACACGACTGACTGACTGTGGGCCTAGAGTAACAGATGACTTATCCGGAAGCTCAGCTTTCGTAGCGACTACGGCTTCTCTTCTGGACAGTCGGATACAAGATCAACGGTTGTCAGTTTTGCGCCGAAACTGACAAAGCCTCCACCGACTTTGCACCAGGTACCCGGATTGGGCCGGCCCGACTCCGCAGCTCTCTCAGCCCGGCAATCGCTCACCGCCCGTGTACCTGAGTCAACCCTGGTCAACAGCCCAGTGGGTCTTCTACTACTTCTGGCCCATGTACCCGGATTGGGCCAGCCCGACTTTGCAGCCTCCTCTGCCCGACAGTCGCTTGCTGCCCGTGTACCTGAGTCACACGCGGCCCATGAAACAGCAGATATCTTCTTCTTCTGTCCTCTTTGACTATTGTTGACAATGACTCATCACTTCTGGAGCCATGAGGCCCACGCTATTCAGCATGGCTCCTCAATCTCCCCCTTGATGAGTGCATTGTCAACATTCCTCTTCTTCAGCTCTTCAGCACCTGCGAACAAATGTGGAAACACGAAAACAAAACACAAGAAAACAAAGAAGAAGAACAAAATAAGGTAAAAGTTTAACCCTAATGACCGAAAACCAAACAAAAGCAAGAAGTGGTCATTATGGTTAACCAAAACGTAAAAGCTCAAAAATGAGTGCGATTTCAGAACAACAAGGATATCAACAGAGTAAAAACTCCCCCTTAAACTCTGATCCCAAATTTTCTCCCCCTTGTTGACAAGTGAACTCATCAAGCACTCAATAGAGACACAGACTCCCCCTGAAGTGCAACTCCCCCTCAAAATATGCAGTGAATTCAACTGGAGTGCAGAAGGAGTGTAGAAAGCATGCTTCTCAGATATGATTGACTGCAATTACAACATCTAACAGATACGGCAAAAGACATACTGTAACGATACATGGCATGATCAGTGCAACAGATGATATCTAAAGAAAGTCATTTGCACGCATTTTTCAGTTTTTGCCAACAAAAGCATCACCACATGTTCCAATAAACAAGCAAGGTAAAGCATGAGATGCATAAGCTAACTGATATCTACCAAGATAAGCATTGTCCAAAAACAAAGTGCTTCAGCAAACTTGTTATCATTTCAATTTTCAAGCTTTTTCTTTTCCCTTTTTCATTTTTGCCAGGGGTTATTTGCATGTCAAACCTTATGCTGACCGACCAAGTCAAGCCTAGGCCAGAACTAGACCATCAGAAGCTTAAGACATTGGTCTTGGCATACACTACAGTGTCCTAGTTCATACCAAAGTGCTATGGTACGTAGTCCAGAACAATGCAATGCGACAAGACAAATCCACCTAGATCTTTTAAATTTTAAGCATAAAAAAGGCATGGAATTTTAATTTTTCTGGTTTTTCATTATTTTATAGCACATTTCCATGTTTAAAGCATACAGATGTCCAAGTTGCATATTTGCATCTAAGTCAGGAACTAGCTACAAGGCATGCAACAGATAGCAAGAGCATTCAGCCTACGCATGCTAGTTACCAGAAGCAATGGTGATCATTTTTCAATTTTAAAGCATAAAAGCCATGCATATGACAGATATCAGACATATCATTTGAACTGAAGCAGAGCATGATCATTGACAAGTAATCAAAAGCATGTACCAGCTAGAATAAGTAAAACAGTTCAATCATATAACAGAAGCAAGCTCAAAAGTGTGATATGTGAATATGCAAGATATGAACACACAGAGAAAAGACTCAAGAAAAGAGTAAAGAAGAAAGAAAACTGACGCAAAGTATCCTAGAAAGGATACACAACACCCAAATCCCCTCGTAAACGCTCAAAAGTAGACTGATCTAGGGGTTTGGTGAAAATATCAGCCAACTGATGATGGGTATCAACATGAACAAGGTCAATGACATCTTTCTCATATTGATCTCGCAAGAAGTGAAAGCGCACATCGATGTGTTTGGTTTTGGAATGAAGACACGGATTTTTCCCTACACTAATAGCACTGGTGCTGTCGCAAAACAATGGGACCCTGGTAGGAAAGAACAACCCAAAATCTCGTAAAGTGGAAATCATCCAAACCAACTGTGAGCAGCAGCTAGCAGCAGCTACGTACTCAGCCTCTGTGGTCGAAAGAGCAACTCCAGATTGCTTTCGAGAAGACCAAGACACAAGAGAAGAACCAAGAAACTGGCAAGTACCGGAAGTCGACTTGCGATCCAACCGGCACCCACCAAAGTCGGCATCCGAAAAGCCAGATAGATCAAGAGATGATGATGCTGAATAGTAAAGACCGAGATCGGGCGCATAAGTGAGATACCTGAAAATGCGCTTGACAGCCTGCCGGTGAGACGCGCGTGGTGAAGACTGAAAACGCGCGCAAAGTCCCACGGCGAACTGAATGTCCGGTCTTGTTGCCGTCAAGTACAACAGCGAACCGATCATCCCTCGAAATTCCCTTTCATTGACCTTGATGCCGCTCTTGTCCTTGTCCAGACCCCCAGATGTGCCCATCGGGGTCATCTGCTACTTCAATTCACCACCAAAGTCAAATTTCTTAAGCATGTCGCGAGTGTACTTACCTTGGTGGATGAAGGTGCCATCCTTGGTCTGCTTGATCTGGAGCCCTAAGAAGTACTTGAGCTCACCCATGAGGCTCATCTCAAACTCACTGTGCATCTGCTCAGAAAACTTGGACACAAGAGAATCAGTAGTACCGCCAAAGATAATATCGTCCACATAAATCTGAGCGACTAAAAAATCTGAAGCATCTCTGAGCAAGAAAAGAGTTTTATCCACAGAACCCATCACAAAGCCCTTCCCCAACAAAAATTGCTTCAACCGGTCATACCAAGCCCTGGGGGCTTGCTTTAACCCGTATAAAGCTTTGTGCAACTTAAAAACATGTTGAGGAGACTTGGGGTTCTCAAAACCGGGGGGTTGCCTAACATAAACCTCCTCTTCTATGTACCCGTTCAGAAAAGCACTCTTAACGTCCATTTGAAAAAGCTTAAAACCCTTCGAAACAGCAAAAGCTAGAAGAATACGAATGGACTCAAGACGGGCAACAGGAGCGAAGGTTTCTTTAAAGTCAATACCTTCCTTCTGGCAATAACCCTAGGCAACTAATCGAGCCTTGTTGCGCACCACAACCCCATCTTCACCTTGTTTGTTCTTGAATACCCATTTGGTGCCTATGGGGTTGCATCCTGGTGGCGGCTCAACTAGTGTCCAAACCCGATTACGGAAAAAATTCTCAAGCTCTTCTTGCATAGCATTAATCCAATTAGAATAAGAAAGAGCATGAGAAACGTCTCTGGGCTCAAAAGATGCAACAAACGCAGATTCAGCAAACACAGCAAGAGAGGCAGAAGAACGCAAAGTTCTCTCAGTCAAATCACCAATGATGAGCTCCGAGGGGTGATCACGCTGAACTGCTCGGGTTCCCTGGTGATCCGAAGTCACCTCACCGGAGTCAGCAGCTGGCACCTCTGGACTCGACTGAGGGGGCTCGATCGTAGTGGAAGAAGTGATCAGAGGTCCGCCCTCATCCTCAGTCGAAGTCTCAGAAGGTGTGGGCTCTGCGGGGGATGCAGAAGGCCCACCCTCATCAGCAGCTGGAGTATCCTCATCTTCCTCGAAGATGGACTCTCCGAGCTCATCATCATCAGAAAGCTCAAAAGAAGGGGTCAAAGAAGGCAAGGACTCATCAAATGAAACCTCACAGGTCTCGACAAGCAGCTGGGATTCGAGGTTCCAAACACGGAAGCCTCGAGAATGCAATGCATAACCAAGAAAAACACCATCCCAGCAACGAGACTCAAACTTGTCCAAATGCCCTCCCTTCTTGAGCACAAAGCACTTGCAGCCAAACGCTCGCAAGTGACTCACCTTGGGCTGTCTGCCAAACCGAAGTTCATATGATGTCTTACCAACGTAAGCTCTAAGAAAGATGCGGTTGGCCAGATAGCAAGCCGTGTTCATGGCTTCAGCCCAAAAACGCCTAGGAGTCCTGTGCTCATCGAGCATCGTCCTGGCCATCTCGACTAGCGTGCGGTTCTTTCGTTCCACAACACCGTTCTGTGGGGGAGTGTAGGGAGAGGAAAACTGATGGTCCAGACCCTGATCACTACAGAAGCTGATGAACTGAGAGTTCTTGAACTCAGAGCCGTTGTCGGAGCGAATTGCTCGCATCCGACCATTGTTCTCATTCTTCAACTTCAAAATCAGGTCATGAACAAACTGAAAAGTTTCATCCTTAGACTCCAAAAAGAAAACCCACGAGAATCGAGAAAAGTCGTCAACAATTACAAGTGCATACCACTTCCCACCGACTGAGCGTACCCGAGCTGGACCTACAGTGTCCAAATGTAAAAGCTCGCCCGGATATGAAGTCATCACCTGAGTCACAGGTGCGTGAGAAGCGGCAACCATTTTCCCATGACGACAGGGATGACAAACTAGATCCTTCTCCATCTTAAGCTTGGGCAATCCTCGGATGAGGTCCATAGAGCTTAACCTGACTAGCAGATCAAAACTCAAGTGACCTAACCTCCTATGCCACTTCCAGAGCTCAGAAGAAGATCCAGCAATCAAACAGCGAGAAAGGCCAAAAGAACTAGAGAAGTCAATTCGAAAAACTTTACCGAAGGGTAAAATCTGACAAACCAAAAACCCTCTAGAATCAACCACAGCAGAATTGCCCTTCTTAAAACGCACTTCCAAACCATCCTCAAGAAGTTGCGACACAGAAATCAAGTTGAAGTTCAAATTTTTAACCAAAGCAACATTCTTTAAAGAGAAATGATCTGAAATGCGAATTGAGCCTATGCCACTTACTTTCCCTTGACCGTTGTTCCCGAACGTGATATATTCTTTGGAGCTCGGGGGAGTGAGACTGGAGAACCATCTGCGATGTCCCGTCATGTGGCGAGAGCATCCTGAGTCCATGATCCAAACATCCTCCAGTCCCCGGTCCTGCACAATCAGTGTCTGTAAGTGGGAGCAAATGGTCCGGCACCAGGTTTAGCAAAAGAGCTAAACCAGTGTCGAGCCATCTGCTCAAAAGATGGAAAGCGAAAACCATCAAAAGAGTTTGGACCAAAACGCGGCTCAAAGCGCGGTCCTCGGTTCTGCCTAACCCTGCGGCCACGAGGTCCAGAACCATAGCCAACACGGTCTGGAACTCTGCCGGAACGGACACCACCAACTGGAGCACGGGCAAGAAAGCCGTCTCCTCTACCACCACCTACACGACGCGGCCTGGCCTCCAGCCTCTCCTCGCGCCGAGGAACACGCAGTCTACCATCCTGCTGGTAGAACTGCTCCTGATCACTACGAGCCCTCTCTGCTCTCTCAACCCGCTTCCTCCTGAAGCAAAATTCCGCAAGATGCCCGTCTCTCTGACAGTACTCACAATGATAGGTGGGCTTCTTTGGATGTGGTTGAGGCTTGGGATGTTTGGGCTTGGTAGTGTTTGATGTGGTCTTCTTGGGTTGAGAGGGTCCAGGAAGAGAGTCTAGAGAAGAGTGGAGGTGTTTGGGCTTAGGAACCCAGATAGGCTTCTTGGGAGGGGCTTTGGGTGGTTCATGGATCACTCCATCCTTGGGCTGACAAGCCTGGGAAGTCTCAGTGGAGTGAGTCTTGGGATACCTCTGCTCTGGAGTCATTTTACTCTACTCCACTGCCCGGCTAATGGCACTCTCGAAGTCAGCCTTGGTGTAGGTGTAACCTACCCCAAACCCATCATGCCTCTTGAACTGCTGGATCATCATGCCAAGCTGAGGCTCTCTAGCACTGATCCAACTCAGGATGGAACGGAGGTAAAAGTTCTCATTCTGAGAATCTGCTAGCTCCTCTCTCAAGGAAGCTAGAACCTCCACCTGAGACAAGCAGGTCTCACACTCACTCTCTACTTGGACAGACTTTTCGGCTTTCAGCTTAATCAACTCCATTCTAAGAGACAGGCAGTTCTCACAAACAGTGGGTGGAACTGACAGTGTCTCAAGCTCTAGCCTAGTCTGGGCAAGCTCAGCTCTCAACCTCTCCAAATCACCCAAATGCTCATTACCCTTGGATTTCAGCTCAGTTAAAGCAGCTAGATGAGATGGGCAATCAACACAGGGTGCGACGACAGTGGCTTGAGCATCTTTCAGCTCCAGCTGAGCGCTTTCAAGCTCAGTGGCCAAAGCGTCCCTCTCCTCAACCCTTTCTGTGTATCTGGACTTCAGAGTCAACAGGTCACACAGAAGCACCTCACACTTCGGGCACTCACTGCTATCACCCAAGCAAGGGGAAGAAGATAGACTCTCAATTCTGCCGTTGGTTACGGCAAGCTCACTCTCTAACTCGTCTATCCTCTTCTTAGCCCCCCTAAGCAGTTTTTCCCGATACTTTAACTCCTGACGATTGCTCTCAAGTAAATCAACAATTTCTCGCTCATAAGATGATACCTTGTTGTAATCGTCGTCGGAGTCGTCGGAGGAGCTCTTTTCTTCCCTATCCCCAAGAGCCATTGAGTAGAAGCTCTTGCGGGATCTTCGGCGCTGGTGTGAGCGGCTCTTCGGCTTGTCTCCGAAGGCCATGAAGCAGAGGCCCGCCGGATCGTCCTTGTCCTTCCCCTTCCTCATGGCGATCTCCTCATCGCTTGAGCTCGATGAAGAGGAAGAAGATGTGGACCGCTTGGAGTAGCTCTTCTCCATCTCGGCGAAGAAGGCCTTGTCGCGCTTCTTGTTCTCTCGCCGGTAGTCCTTCAGGGCCTTTCTGAAAAATCTAGTCTTTGGCTTGCCCTTGTTGAAGGAGCTGTCGTGCTTGCCGGAGTCGTGGAAGCCACCACCAGTGCCCTTCTTGTGGCCATTTCGCTTGGGGCAGTCGGCGATGAAGTGTCCTGGATCACCACACTCAAAGCATCCGGTCTTTGTGCCGTGTCTTTTGAACATCCTTTTGTCATAAACACGACGCACCCTGTTGTTAAACAGACACAAATCATCATCTCCCAAAGACTCAAGCTGGTCCTCAGTGATAGACATCAAAGAGAACCCAGCACAGCTCACAGCAGAGGGATCAACAGAAGGTGTAGCAAGGGCTAGGGATTTTGATCCAGAACCAGTGAGATTTGATCTCAACTGGATATCTACCTCAGTGGCCTTCAACTTGCTAAATAACTCAGAAATAGTCAAGGTATCGTAAGAAGTGCTCTCAACGATAGAGGATACCTTGATCTCCCAGATCTTTGGGTCCAAGGTATGGAGAACCTTGAGCGCCTGCTCATGATCTGAGACTAACTGAGCACCCTCAGCCTTGTTGTCCCGAAGCTTCTTTATGATCGACTGAAAACGACCAAACAAAGCCTCAACAGATTCACCCGGCTTCTGTGTGAAATTCTCATATTCACGCCGGTAGGTCTGATAGAGCCGAGCCTTGACCTGTGCTGTCCCCTCATGGTGTGCCTTGAGGGTAGCCCAGATCTCTCTCGCAGTGGAGAGATGACTCACACGCTCAAACTCAGTGGGACCTAAACCAGAAAACAGAATGTTCACAGCTTTACTGTTGCTTAGATGCTGAGCAATGATACCAGCAGTACCTTGCTCAGTAACTGGCAAAATGACAAACGTGGCGTGAACGCAAATGTCCCATATGTCCGAGCCCTGGCTCATGAGATAGGCTCGCATGCGAGTCTTCCAATAATTATAGCCATAGGCTTCCAAGGACGGGACCTTGCCAGGAGACGTCATGGTCACTACTGGGGTTTAGAACCGGTTAAGGTATGGAAAAACCCTAACCTCGCTCTGATACCACTTGTAGGACCGAAAGTAGCGACCAAAGGGGGGTGAATGGGCGCCTTAAAAAATTCTTTCGAATCAATGGCCTGTCCAAATCTCCCTAGCTATCCTTAGGTGCTGCACCCTATCAAACTCACTCCGACTCAAACCAATGAACAATATATTTCTAGCCTTGGAGTTGGCATTATACTGATCCTTCTCTGTTTGAGAGGTGCTAGTTTCAGGGATAGAGTATTGTGAGTCCACAATCTCCCAAATTGTATTTCCTTGTCTTAGCAAGTAAGCCTCCATGTGCACCTTCCAGTATGCAAAATCAGTCCCATCGAACAGAGGTATTTTACTAACTCTGTCCATGTCGCCAACAAATCACAAAACCGGTTAAGGTCAACTGGTAATCTTAACCCGCTCTGATACCAATTGTTGGACCGAAAGCGACCAGAGGGGGGGTGAATGTGAGCTTTTAAAATTTCAGACTAAAAATAGCCTTCTGTTTTACTTCTGTCTTCTGCGGAACAGGCTTCGAACACACCCTTCGAAGTTCTGGTTCGGAGGTATTTCACAGCTCTGAAATCAGGCTTCGCAAGGAGCAAAAGTTCGAAGCCAAGAAGACTTCGCTCCACCCACAACCCCGAAAATTCAGCTTTGCTAACTCAGTGCAGCCTCCGCACACAGGGTGCCTTCTGTAGGACCGAAAGTAGCGACCAGAGGGGGGGTGAATGGGCGCCTTAAAAAATTCTTTCGAATCAATGGCCTGTTCCCAATACCCAACGCTCCTCAAAAGACTAAGAAGCAGAAAATAAACAGAAGGCCTAAGTCTAAGGGTATCTAACCTAGAAGCAACTGATGTCAAACAGAGAACTATTAAAGAAGTGCAACTAGGCAGATGAACACTGTGTAACAGGCCTAAACTTCTCAATGAAATGATCTAAGTACATGTAAGGTGAAATGAGAAGTTACTGTCCAAATTTGTCTCCTGTTCGGAACTTGGCGAAGCCTGCTTCGCCCGTCGAGGTCTGCTTCGGAGATGTTTGTCGAAGACTGCTTCGCTGGTCGAAGCCTGCTTCGGAGGTTGGTGACGGAGCCTGCTTCGGAGGTCAGTTGCGAAGCATGTCGAAGATGCCGAAGGTGTTTGGGTCTAGTCTAGTTCGAAGTGGCAAGAAGCGAAGTATGCTTCGAAGCGAAGTATGACAAACGTCGGAGCCTGCTTCGAAGTGTGTACTTCGAAGACAAAGCTTCGAACACAGCTTCGAACCGACAGCTTCGAAGTCAAACCTTCGAACACAGAACTTCGAACTCAACAAACAGACGAACAACCTTCGATCACAGAAGCGAAGCTTGTCACACGACAGAGAGATCAAACTCGAAGCCTACACTCTACCTTCGAAAAGAGAAAGCTTCGGAAAGAGAAGCGAAGGCTGACACGCCACAAAGAAAACAACGCGAAGCCTATTAGAAACGACAAGCTTCGAAGCCAACTTCGAAGCCTATCGAAGTGTGGACTTCGAACAACTAGAGCCGAAGTAACTTCGCACTGTCGTTCGAAGTATGCGATGCTGTCCGTTCAGAAAATATTTCGAAGCTTAGCAACACAGGACACAAAACAAGGTTCGAAGTTTGAACAAAGCCTTCAAAGGTGATAGATCGAAGCCTGCCTCATGGAGCTGAGGGGCTTCGAACAGAGAGGATGGCTTCGCCTGAAAGAAGACAGAAAAGTGACTTCAGTCCTGTCAACCCGATCGAAAAGTTGAGCAGTAAAAGCAAAAAGCTGGCACAGGAGTACTGTAGCTACAGTGGAGTACTACTTGCAAACAGCAAGAACTAGTATTCTGCTCGTGAAGAACAGAAGCTTCCCCATGCCTGTCGAAGCCCAAAAACTCATCAGAAATTGCTTGTGCGCGTGAATCGAAACAACAAAATGATGTTGTGCACAGATGGAGAATCGAAGCTTCAAAGCACTGTAGGAGAGAAATAAATGCAAGGCAAAACAGCAACAAACAGGGGCAAGAACTCCTGGCGGCGCAAGCAGGAGTAAAAGAGGAGAGAGGCAAGGCAAGAGACAAAAAGTGACCCAATAGAGTGGAATAGATTTCAGCCAAAAGGGTAGTCCAAACCCTAGGGATTGGGGTCCTATTTATAGGCTCCCAACACTAGGAACATTCCACCTGCCCCTTAGGGTTTTTACAGACGCAAGAATAAAGGAAAAGACTCTACTGCCCTTAGGTATTTTTACAGACACGACTGACTGACTGTGGGCCTAGAGTAACAGATGACTTATCCGGAAGCTCAGCTTTCGTAGCGACTACGGCTTCTCTTCTGGACAGTCGGATACAAGATCAACGGTTGTCAGTTTTGCGCCGAAACTGACAAAGCCTCCACCGACTTTGCACCAGGTACCCGGATTGGGCCGGCCCGACTCCGCAGCTCTCTCAGCCCGGCAATCGCTCACCGCCCGTGTACCTGAGTCAACCCTGGTCAACAGCCCAGTGGGTCTTCTACTACTTCTGGCCCATGTACCCGGATTGGGCCAGCCCGACTTCGCAGCCTCCTCTGCCCGACAGTCGCTTGCTGCCCGTGTACCTGAGTCACACGCGGCCCATGAAACAACAGATATCTTCTTCTTCTGTCCTCTTTGACTATCGTTGACAATGACTCATCACTTCTGGAGCCATGAGGCCCACGCTATTCAGCATGGCTCCTCACCTTCGAGCAGGCTTCACACTTCACCCTTCGCAAGAGCGGACTTCCCTCTAAGGACTTCGATCAGCTCTGCTAAGTCAGTGTAGGCTCAGCACACTGGGTGCCTTCGAGCAGGCTTCGCACTTCACCCTTCGCAAGAGCAGACTTCCCCTGCGGACTTCGACCAAATACTCAGCGACGGCAACTGGTGCTAGGCTTCGTACTTCGAAGGTCTAAACGCACACTGAACAGACTTCGCCGAGGATTTCGACACGGGAAGAAAACGGGCTTTGACTCAAGTAAAATAGTGCTTCGCTAGTAATCAGAGAGGTCTAGCCTCCAGTTTACACAGAGCGAACAAACACTAAAAAAACACACACTTCTCACAAACAGACTTCTCACACACTTCTCAAGACAATTCAAAACACAACTTCACTCAGGAAGAAGAAGGTGTACAGAGGAATCAAAGCAAGCAGTGCAACACAGAATACAAGTTCAAGCACAAATGAGAACAGAATCAATGTTTCATTACTTGAACAGGGAACACAAAAGAACTCACAGACTGAATACAACGTGTGTGGCGGCTAGCACGGGAGCTCAAAAATGACTGCTCAAAGTGTTGAAGTGACCTAGCTAGCCTCCACTATTATAGGCACTATTCAGCCTTGTGAATAGACTACTTTACCCCTAGGGTTTAAACCGGTTTTGTCTCATCAGAACAGGGGGGTACAACTGGTAGTCTACTTTATTTGGAGGCTTCTTTTATCAGCTTCGTAGAGGGGATAGCACCAGCTTTTGCAGAGCAGACGCTGTCAGCCTTTGCAGTTTTGGACCATTCTGAAGCCCCCCTTCGCACGCGAGGGGTGCGGTAGCTTCGGTGAGAAGCCTTGAGCCTGACGGCCTTCACTTCACCGATGTCAGCCTTCGATACAGTGACGGTTTTGAGCCAAAGCCATCAAAGCCCTTGGGCCTTCGCACCAACACCTTCGGAGTGGACCACCACGACTTCGCAGCTTCTCCCAGCTCGAACTCCGTATGTCCGTGTACCGAAGGCATGCATGGCCGAAGTACCTCAAGTCAGCCTCACTCCAGAGCTAGCCTCACTTTGGATTCAGCTTCACTCCAAAGCCCCACCTTCGGAGTACCACCCTTCAAAGTCCCTCCTTCGTCCAAGGTCTCCGCATGAAGCATTCAATGAGCACTTCATCACAGTGTCTCTCCTCGAGCACACTCCTCGACGATCCTCACCCGAACCATGCCTTCGATGCACCTCGACTTCTGAGACCTTCATCGGGTATACCTTCGAGTGCCTCCCTCCGGAGCACACTTCGAACGCCTTGCCTCATTGTTGAGGACTTGGTCCACCATACTCTGAAGTCACTCCATTTTGAGTACCCTTCGAAGTGCCTCGCCTCCGAGGACTTCGTCTCAGAGTACCTTCACCCGGAGCCACACTTCGCACTTACTTCCTTCTCCTGGCGCACCTCGACCCGAGGTTCGACCTCGACCCCTTCGCAGCCTTCGTGACGGAGCTCCTGCTCCCCTGGCATCAAGCCTCCCACATGACCCAGGTTCACTTGCCACGAACCGTCCGTCGCCTCCGAAGTCACCTACGCACCACAGACAAACAGACAAGTGTATCCAGTACCCCGGAGACCTTTCCGGGTAAGCAACCTTCGATACACACTCTGGTGTACCGCCCAAAGTACCGAGACCTTCGGTACGACCAAGTCATCGTGTACTGTCAGACCCCTCCGATAGACACACTACGCTGCAACAGCTGCAACAAACAGAGCCTACCGAACCCTTCGGTGAAACAACCTTTGAACCCCTTCGGAGGGACCCCTTCGAATCAGAGGATAAAATCTGTCAATCACTCATCACAGACTCCGAAACCAACCCTTGGTTTCTCAGGGTATCAGACCAAAAATAGCAAGCGGCGGCAAGAAGTGACTCATTCTTATAGGAGAGGGAAAGACCGATACAATGGCTTATGCTGATTTCCTCCGAGAATGGAAAGTTGACGCCCGATACCCTATGGTACCAATCATGCTAGCCAGGAAGCGGGGAAGGGAAGGCCCTAAAACTAAGGTGGCAATCAGAAGAAAGCATGTGAGAACATTTAAACGAAATCCAATTGGTTTCCGCGTCGAAAATGTCGACGGGATCAGGGTTACCATCAGACCTAGGAAATGGTGAGTGGCATGGTTAGTAAGAGGAATCGAAACATGGTTCTGCAAGTTCTACAAAGAAGATGCAGAAGAGGCAGTAAGAAAGGCAAATAAAAAGAAAGTTGAACCAAGAAAAGTCGAAGAACAGGAGAATAGGAGAAAGCCAGAGACTTACCTTAGGGACTGCATCAATGGTGGAAATCCTATCATCGTCAGAGTATAGGATCGGCGAAGGAGAAGAAGGACGGTGAACGGCGACGGTCGAAAGAAGTACATGAAGGAGGTGATGATGAGCTCGGGTGGCAATGAGGAAACAGTGGGCAGAAAACGTGAAGGAAAATGGAAAGCGGTCGGAGATACTTATAAAGCAAGAGCTGACTCCTCGGTAGTCGGGTCAAGACGATCCATCCAGATTTGGTGGGGACCACCTACAATGTTTGGTAAAAGGTAATCATGGGTGCGGTTTTCGAAAGGCTGAAATCTTTGCAGGTTTGGGAATATAGGAACCAAATCTTTTATTGGAAGAACGTCAATGTAAAACTGTGTGAGATGAAGCCTGGTCCAATGCTGCCAAAAAAAGAAAAGTAAATGTGTCAGACCAGGTGACACCCATCGCAGTTGTGAATGGCCGAAACAGAAGAAGAGGCAAAGGGGAAAGTGAAAATAATGCAGATCCGAAACCCTGAGCAGAATTTTAAAGTACTAGAAAATGAAAGGTTTTGGCTGACAATTAATGAATGTGAAAGGATCACGCGTATAGATGTTCGAGAAGACATGGTGGTAGGAGATGATGATGACCGGTAATTTCGAAGCATCAGAGGCCATTTAATGCTCTAAACAAGGGGAATGTGTTGACACCAACATTTGGTAAAGCACATGGCCCACCAGGGATATCGTACGGTCAAAAGAAGTCAATGAGGTCATATTAAAGATGGTCAAAAAAGCACGTCCAGAACGTGTAACATGACCAGATATGAAAAAAACCGATATATATAAAAGTGAGAAGAAGATAAATATTATCTGGAATTGTTAGGATAGATTGCTTGGATGACAAGTTTCCGGACTATAAATATGTATCCCTTAGGTCAAAACAACAACAAAACCATACAAACAATTTTTTGGCTCATCGCCAACCTTGGTTCTGAAGGTTAATCCCGGCGGGATTCGGTGCTCGGAGCTAGGCTGCATCGTTACGATCTCTGGCGAAGAGGTGAGGTCCTGCCACCCCCGATGATCGCATCGACTAGGTCAGTGTCCTCACGGCTGCATCAATTTGATCTCTTGAGGCATCGACTGAAACAGTATAATCATCGGTTTATCTCGGTGTGTTGACTAGGTCTAAGGCTGCATCCGTTTGATCTTTTAGATTGATGTGATTTAGGTCTGGTAGTTTGAGGCTTCATCGGTTATGTCCGACATCACTTTCTATTGTATCTTCTTCATGTTGTATACTGTTCATCTAAATAAAGCGTGCCCGATAATTTGAAGTATTATTAAGTTCATCGTGACTAGCTACTTTCTTGGTTAGGTCCAATCTTGTTATTGTGATGATTTTGATGATACAGATATGTTATCTGACATGTTTTATTTATTTCAGTTGGAGTACAAGTCGATATGTTATCTTCAATTCGATGTTATATTCTATCTACCATCAAGAAATACTCATTGGGCCATATGTGTAAATTGTCCATCTCATCAGCCGATGACGTGTCTGCTCCGGTTGCTCTGCCTTGGTCATCGGCCTTATGGCCGATTGACGTTATTCGCTCATGGTTATTTTATCCTCGCTGTAGTCATCGGCTTGGCAGCCAATCGACTATGTTACTAATATCATTTTTTTTGTTTCCTTATCAGTTGCAGGGCCAAACTAATTGACACGTCTTTAACCCTTTTTCTAAGATTGTAGGATCTACACTAGAGCTAAGCAGATCTCCTAAACTACGTGTGTCAAAGTGTGACAAAAAGACACCAACATCATAAATCATTGATCAAATAAAATACAAATTGTTACAGCATGGAAAAGATTTATAGTGCCATAATAATGTCGGTTTCATTTACGAACCAAAACTGATATATCAGTCTCAGTTCGTTCCATGAATCGGTATTATTTTGCCACTGTTTGACACTGAAAGTGGTGTAACGGTGCCACCGATTACATTTAAATTTACAAAATTTAACGGCTTTCATTTTTTAAACTGACATTGATACCTTCAACAGTATCAATTTGAAAATAACCGGTATCAATATGGTGCTATTTTCGTGTGGTTCTGTGTAGTTATTACAGCTGCGTTTGAACGACAATGACAGAACGATAACTACAAAACAAAACCGCAAAGAACTGCACTGCGGAAGCTGCAGCTTTTTTTCTGTTGTAACGACGCATTCATATACACAAAAACATGCAACATTTAAACAGATAAAATTGGTACACAGACAGGGCTTGCGCATGAACCCAAAGGACATGCCACGTTCTAAGCTATTTCATGGCGTGCATGCAGAAGTTAATGCATCGTGTGCATGCTGCTTTGTCCACTATCCCATCATACGGGGAAGATAATACAATGCAAATAAAAACTAATTATCAGTTTTAACATCTTTGAAGAGGTACCGAAAGGAGTACCATCGTCTCTAAAACTAACCAGCATCTATAAAACTAGATCTAATCAAAGATTTGATAAGTACGTGATTTGAAAAAAAAAAGTGAAGCAGCCTTGCCACCGCCACCCTGCCCAGCCGTCGCGGGTGACGTGTTGCCGGGCCCAGCTACCCCACCGTCGAGAGCCCCACATCCCCGTCGCGCACCGTGGTGCCCCGACGTGCCGTCATCGTTGAGCCTCAGAGCCCTTCAGTCGCGCATGCCCACTGCTTGGTGCCCCATGCACAGATCTCGCTGCGCCACGCCACAGCCCCGCCGGCCATGCATCTCCCTCACTAACCATCCTCAGCCGTTCCCTACGAAATGATGAAAATATCCTTTCACCTTGTACTAGAAAGAGCAAATGTACTATTTTTTCAGCAGTAAGTCTTGTCTAATCTGAGTTATAAAAGTGATTAACAAGTCAGATTTAATACCTACCCGCTCTAACCACTCTATGTAAATTTCCTCAAAACTAATTACTCTCACAATTCACTAACTAACTCCCTTCTAAACCCAAATACTTTGGTGAGCCCTCGCACAATTATTGGAACTTTACACTACTGATGGAGTTGCTTGGTGAAGATGTCTCGGATCTGTTCAGCAGTGTCGACGTCAACCCTCCCTTTGTCCAAGAATTCCTTAATGTAATGATATCTTGTTTGGATGCTTACTTATAACGTGATGAATGGATTCTTGTGGAGGCGCGCGATCGCCCATAGTTATATCAATAAAATCTTGAGTACATTCAAGAAAATATCGTGTAGAACATGCTAATCTGTTATTCAACGCCTACCAACTAAAGCTTAGATCGACAACTATACACCTCAATTTCAAGAATTTTACTAAAAATAGATGGTCCAACGTCTTCAAACCCTATTCAAATTTAAACGATGAACACAAAAATACCAGTTCCGTTGAGGACCATTACACCAACACTAATACCGTTGTGAGCATCTCCAAGAGTAGCTCTAAAATTTGATTCCCTATATAACATTTTGGGAATTGTTTTTAGAGATGCAAATCACCTTAAATCACTCCAATAGAGTCTCTAATATAAGTTTGAGTCCCTATGTACATTCCTTAAAAGTAGGAAACGAAAGATTAATTTCAGAGATCTTTTATTTTTTGAAGTTATTTAGAGTATCTGTTGGAATTATTTTAGTTCTAATCCCAAAAATTTAAAGAAGAGAGAGTTCTTTAAAGCTTTTTCTTGGAGATACTCTTACACTACTGGAAATCACGATTCCCGTCGGCAAAAGACATCAGAAAAATAGAGTGTACGGACAGGAAATACCGCCATGGATAGAGTGACAGGAAATTAAATTTGCCTGATGGCTACCTATTTTTCCGTCGGTGTGACAATTTTTTTAACGGTTGTGAATGACAGAGTTTCGCCGATAGGAAAATTGCTTTTTACTGTCAGTAAAAACATTTCCCTGACAACTGTAATCATTTCTCGTGATGGGGGTCAACTGTTTCTCCTGTTGGGATGCTGTCGTCAAGCTTTTGTCTTTTTGTCCTATCGGTTTGAACCGAACCGCAATGATTTTCTTGTATCAACATTAATTTCATACAGGATGATAGGAGGCTCAAAATAAAATTTCATTCAGTGGATCAAAACATAATTTCATACAACTTTCGTCACGACATTCATCACAAAATTATCATATACATGAGCACAAGTCACACTCACTTTAAAAAATCTCAGTAGTCGCGTTACATCAAAAATGGTTTTCGTCGTGTTGCAACACATCATGACAACAACGGTAACTTCTTAGTGATCTAGGTACCACTTATCCCGGTTGCTCACAATGCATCTCAGACCAGCAGCAACAACTTTCTCTGCAACTCCACCTCCAAGCCTGTAATGTTAATTCATGGTTAAAAAAATCAACTGTTAATTTCCACTAGCAGCAGCAAGATTATTAGGAAGAATGCGCAGCTTTGTGCTATTTTGTTTTTCCGAATAAGGATGCTGATAAGTGGCAGGTAGGAAATACCAGTTATGTACCACAGTTTTGCAGTCCAGTTTGTCTCCGAATTTGTTGAAAGTTTCTTCCCTACAACGGCAATAAAATGTCTGTTAATGGCCATTTCAAAGATTTAGATCTTGAATACCAGTTGATGATGTCTTAGCCATGTGATTTTTCTATCTCTTGAGCTTTAAGTACAAAATATCTGTAGGCATCAGATGCATTCATACCATATTGAGTCAACCTGCACACAAAGATATATATTTCAGATTGGATCAAGTGGCTAATACATGGGAAAAATTGGGGCTCACTCCCTTCAGTTATTACATAGACTGTCATTTATTGTGATGGATTCTCCATTAAAAATGTCAAGTTCTAGAAATTTCTGGCCAAAAAGTGTAGTTATCAGTATAGATTAAATCAGATCTTCCATGATAGTAGTCTAAAAAAGGCAATCATGAAACTATCAGATACCTCTCCAATGCTCAAAGCTTGTGCTCGTATTTTTGTGTCCACATATTGTTCAACCCATACAAATAATTGATTCAGATAAGCAAACTGCATATTGAATTAAAGAAGAAGAAGATAATTGGAGGACCCATGAGAAATTATGAAGTTTTCTTATCCTTTGAAAAAGGACAAGAGAACAAATGAGGATCACTTTCTTGATCTTTCGCA
>JAAALK010000288.1:18689170-18726191 GCA_019279435.1 Zizania palustris
ACTAGAGTCTGTAGGCGCTAAACATGTTCACGCATATGGTGATTCATTATTAGTAGTACAACAAGTAGCTAAGAATGCTCAATGTTTTATGGCTTGCTGAATAGTTACTTGGACAAATGTCTAGACATAGTTGCTACTTTTAACGATTTCAAAATATCTCACGTGTCAAGGAAGCCAATTCAGTCGCCAATGATTTGGCTCAGCAAGCATCTGGCTACCAAGTCAAGAGAGGGAAATTTTCTGTATTGGAGAAGCCGGTGCTTTGTCTCACTGCCAAAGCCAGTAATGTTGGGCAGGCGCACCCTCCGGGTCGAACCCCTTGAGTCGCCGAAGGCCAC
The DNA here is from genome assembly GCA_019279435.1 of Zizania palustris. Taxonomy (NCBI): domain Eukaryota; kingdom Viridiplantae; phylum Streptophyta; class Magnoliopsida; order Poales; family Poaceae; genus Zizania; species Zizania palustris. Next base: position 18,689,509 of record JAAALK010000288.1, read on the forward strand.
CACACGCCGAAAGCCCCTGGATCAGAGTGCTCCGCCCACCGAGGGGTCCGACACGCCAGATCGTATAGTACGAAGCCTCCCGGACGGAGAAGGCTCCCCAGAGTCCAGACCCTCCGAAGAGCTTCGGCCCAGCACGCTCCGAATGGCCACCTCGGCCAGGCTTCGGCAGGAGCTGGAATGGCCCGGGGGGCACCCCGAAGGCATTGTTTTAGAAGCTTTTTCGGAAGGTGGACTAGCGAGGCCCTCTGAAACCTGCAAGGGCGATTGGAGAGTCCCAATTGTCCAGTATTTAAGAGACCCTAGCCAAAGGGTTGATCAGAAGGTTTGGCGACAAGCGTTCAAATTCGTGTTGGTAGACGACACATTGTATCGCCGAACCATCGACGAAGTGCTATTGAATTGTTTAGACCATGAGCAGTCCCATGTGGCTACGGGAGAAGTCCATGAGGGGCTTTGCGGCACTCACCAGTCAGCCCAAAAGATGAGTTGGATGCTCAAAAGAGCGGGGTTTTATTGGCCGACTATGACTGAAGATTGTTTCAAGTACTATAGAGGGTGTGAAGCATGCCAGAAGTTTGGCAATATTCAGTTGGCTCCTGCCTCATTACTCAATCCTATTGTCAAGCCATGGCCGTTTCGAGGATGGGGTTTAGACTTCATCGGCCAGATCTACCCTCCTTCCTCAAAGGGGCATCGGTTCGTGTTGATGGCAACAGATTACTTCACCAAGTGGACCAAGGTCGTACCTCTCAAGAACATGACTCACAATGAGGTACATGATTTTATTTTAAAGAACATCATACATAGATTCGGCATCCCTCAAACTCTTACTACGGACCAAGGTAGTTCATTTGTTTCTAAAGAAGTGAGGGACTTCGCCGAATACTACGACATTAAGTTGATAAACTCTTCACCTTACTATGCTCAGGCCAATGGTCAGGCCGAGTCTAGTAACAAAACCGTGATTAAGCTTATCAAGAAGAAAATTGAAGAGTTTCCTAAAAGGTGGCATGAAGTGCTTTCCGAGGCATTATGGGCTTGTAGGATTGCAAAGCACGGTGCCACCAAAGTCAGTCCATATGAGTTGGTATATGGACAAGAGGCCGTTCTGCCTGTAGAGGTAGATCTTGGCTCCTTAAGAGTGTTAAAGCAAGACGGCTTATCGGTCAATGAGTATGAAGCTCTTCTGAAGGATAATCTGGAGGAAGTGACTGATAAGAAACTAATGGCTTTAGAAGCCATAGAAGTAGACAAGAAGAGAGTAGCTAAAGCCTACAATAAGAAGGTTAAACCAAAATCGTTTCAAATAGGAGACTTGGTATGGAAAACGATTTTACCTTTAAGCACGAAAAGTCCCAAATTTGGCAAATGGTCACCTAGTTGGGAAGGTCCTTTTAAGATAGCCGAAATCGCTCCCGGCAATGCATACGTGTTGGAATCCCTGTGGGGAGAGCAGTTTTCGAAGAGCTTTGAATGGTATATACTTGAAAAGGTATTTCCCAAGTGTGTGGCAAACATCGTAAAAGCGTCAGAAAGCCGATATGGATGATATCGTCTTCAGCTCATTGTGCTTTTAGTTCACTAGTTTACTAAAAGGCAGGGGGGCATGTGTTGATAGCAAAAAATGGCAGTGATGGCTAGATTATCAAAATATCAATTTTTGGTGATTTGGGCAGAAAGTACACATGTCCAGGGTCTGTCCAAAGCCCTACAGGGCCGAAGTCCACTGAGCTACGGGCTCCGAAAGCCTCTGGCCAGCCCATGGGCTTCGGCTAGGAAGCCTTCGGAGGCCCATGCTGCCGAAGCTTCGGCCCGAGGAGCAAGCCTCGATGGGTCTGGCCGAAGCCCACCTCGGCAGAGATAGAGTTGTACGCATTTATAGCTCAATCTCTATCTCTATTTGGCCGGATTAATAGCAGATTAGATTAGGAGTTAACCCCCTATAAATAGAGAGGCATGGCCGGTGTGGAGAGCCCCCCAACTCAAACCAAACCAAAGCACATGCTTTGATCGTATTTACTTTACCTTTATTTTCCTGTACCTCTTCGCGGGTTTGCATGGAAGCCCTCCGTCTGCCGCTACGGAACAGTGGTAATCCTTGTTACTTCGCTTGTGAAGTATCCGTTAATCTATGTAATAGATTGCTATCGCATTGGTACTTCGCTTGTGAAGTACCCGCTAATCTGCGTAATAGATTGCTACCTTCGCTACTAGTGCAACACTTGGCAAAATTCGGTCCTCAGGCCGAATTGGTACTTCGCATCATCTCTGTTGCAGGTTCGCACGTTCGGAGCCACTTCGCCGGAGGTGTCCGGAGCTGAGAGATCAGTTTCGGAGGACCCCAGGACACCCTTCGACGAGACCGCAGGCTTCGGCAACAGGCTTTACCAGCAGACTTCGTCGCCTCAGGCTTCGCCACGACCATACTCCGCATTGGACGAAGTTGCACTCACACGTGGCCCTCGCGTCACTATTCTGTAGTTTGCTGTATCGGAGATCTCATGCCGAACCTCGTTGTTCGAAGGTGATCACCGCATCTAGATCCGTTCGGAGCCCATCTTCGATCAGATCAGTCCGAACGACGAAGCACCCTTCGGCGGAGTACTTCGCACTAGACGCCGAAGGTACCCTTCGGCGCACCCTTCGCACCAGACTTCGAACCAGACGGGGCTCCGACTGGTTTGTCGATTTCATTCTGTTTAATCTATCTTTTTTGGCTAATTGGGTAATTTTGTGTAATTTGGTTGCCTGGCGACTCCACCCCCTTATCACTATTAAGGGTAGTCGGAACGTGGCGTCGGTGCTACGTCACGCTTAGGCCTGTCCCTGAGTATCCGTGAACTTTTGGATCGCCGGACTGACCCAAGTGCGGGGGCACGTTTCCGTGTAAACAAATTTTGCTGCAAGCCATCCACGGGGAGAAGGTCGTCGGAGCCCCAAAGACTATCTTTTAGGAGCCATCGGTCCAACCTGAGGCAACCCCTCGGTCCGACCAGCATGTGTCGCGCCGTCATTTGACACGCCGGCACATGGCGGTCCGACCGGTGGCACAAGGCCGGTCTGACCGGGCCTCGCAAGGAACCCTAGGAACGCTCCGATTCAGTGCTGGAGGCCACCCCTGAGGGGTATCCGCACCCTTCGGTCCGACCGGGCACCGGACGTCGGTCTGACCGGTTGGGAAACCGAACCCCCTTCGGTCATATTCGCGACACACTTCAGAGGGCCCCCTTTGCACACCCTCGGTTGGAACAGGATTCACCCTTTGGTCCGATCGACCGAAGGCCAGAGCCCCTTCGGCCAACACTTCGCACTGGAGGCCGCTTCGTGCCAAAGCCCCCTTCAGCCGGACACTTTGCGTCATCAGTCTAACCGGCGTCATAGCTCCGGTCTGACCGGCTTCCCTTGGCCGGTACCTGACAGCCAGGACCCTCAGTTGAACCGGCCCCGTTCTAGCCGGTTTAATTAGGTTTAATTATTTTTAGTTACTATTTTCACACATCGATTAATTAAAAAATTTTAGATAAATATTATTTGATTTCTTGGTGACTTCGTTATTTTCCTCACCATTGTTTGATGATCGTCGAAACGTGGCGTCGATGTTGTGTTATGCTTAGGGGTTTACTCCTAAGCATCCGTATACTTTTGGATCGCTGGATTGGCATCCGTGTGTTTGGCGCACTTTAGTGTCAACACCCGAATTCACCAAGTTCTTGGGACAAGACTCGGTCTCCATGATCGAGCATATCAGGCGTTTCCTCGCCCAGTGTGGGGAGGCATCGGGTGATGAAGTGCCAAGGGTCCGATTTTTCTTGCCTTCTCTATCGGGATCGACCTTTGCGTGCTTTTCTTCACTACCGGTGGATTCTGTCATAGGATGGGCAGAGTTAGAGAAGAAGTTTCACAAATATTTTTTTGCCAACATTCATGAGATGAATCTCACTGACTTGACAACTGTGAGGTAGAGGATGGACGAGTCATTATAGGATTATGTATAGAGGTTCTGGGACGTACGGAGCAGGTGCTATAACGTAAGCCTCAGTGACACCAAGTTGGCGGAATTGGTGTTTCAAGGACTCCTAAACCCAATTAAGGAGAGATTTTCATCACATGAGTTTGAGAGCCTCTCACAACTGGTGAAAAGGGTATCGGCACACGAGAGCCGATTCCAAGAAGCAAGGAAAGATAGGTATCAAAAAAAGGTGGCATATACTCAAGCCTACTATTCGGACTCTAACGAGGGTAGTGACTCTGATGCAGAAGTTGGTTTGGCGAATGGTCCAAAAAAAAGAAATAGGTTGCATGCCCCTGGGTGAAGCTAGCCGATAAGGAAGAGAAGTACGACTTCGACATCAACAAGGGTGATAAGATATTTGATTTGTTGTTCAAGGAGAAGAAAATTCACTTGTCACCTAACCACATGATACTGCTTGTCGACAAACTAAAGAAAATAAACTATTGTAAGTGACACAATTCCCCATCGCCCCACATTAATGAATGCAAAGTATTCAGGAACCAGATTCAATCGGCCATAGAGCTGTTGACACGGAAACGTGCTCCCGCACTTGGGTCAGTTCGACGATCCAAAAGTGTGCGCATACTTAGGGACAAGCCTAAGCGTGACGCAGCACCGACGTCGCGTTCCGACTACCCTTAGTCGTGATAAGGGGGGTGGAGTCGCCAGGCAATTAGATCACACAAAATAACCCAATTAGCTGAAAGAAATATATTAAAAAGAATAAAATCAGCAAACCGGTCGGAGCCTGTTTGCTTCGAAGTCTGATGCGAAGGGGTCACCGAAGTGTACCTTCGGCGTCTGGTGCGAAGTGTCCCGCCGAAGGGTGCTTCGGCGTTCGGACTGATCCGGCCGAAGATGGACTCCAAACGGATCTGGATGCGATGATCACCTCCGAACAGCGGGGTTCGGCGTGAGGTCTTTGATACAGCAAACTATAGAATAATGATGCGAGGGCTACGCGCGAGCGTAACTTCGTCCAGTACAGAGTGTGATCGTGGTGAATCCTATTGCGAAGCCTGTTGCTGGAGCCTGCAGTCCCGCCGAAGGGTTTCCTGGTGACCTCCGAAACTGATCTCTCAGCTCCGAACACCTCTGACGAAGTAGCTCCGAACGTGGAAACCTACAACAAAGAGAATTTGAAGTACCAATTCGGCCTGAGGACCGAATTCTGCTAAATGTTACACTAGTAGCGAAGGTAGCAATCTGTTACGCAGATTAGCGGATACTTCACAGGCAAAGTAACAAGGCGATAGCAATCTATTACATACATTAACGGATACTTCACAAGCGAAGTAACAAGGGTTATGTTGGGGGAAAATATCTCATCTTCGGGGTTATTGCCGAAGCAACATAAAGGCAGACAGCGGATTCGAAGGTTCCCAGACGTTCATCTTCGAAGATACCCGGAGTCAAGTTCGAAGTACGAAGATAGGCATTGGTTCGGAGTACATCTTCGAACTAAGGCTTTTCAAGATCTTTTCTGCCAGCTAAGATGGAAGACTTATCTTCTTTCTCATTAGATTAGTCTTTTACCATTTTAGCCCTATTAAGGGTACCGCATAGTTTCCACTATGTCGGTTGTAATAGAGGGGTAAATAGGTCTTTTCCTTAATGTTTGGGCCTATAAATACCCCCCGTTTCACCCTGTAATAGGGACCGAATACAAGTTATTCAATACGCACATTCGAACTATTCTAAGTTGTTATCCTTTCGGAGGCCTAGAACAGTTCTCTTCGCAAACACTTCGTTTGTTAGTTTCTTTTCTACAGAAACCTGTTAGCGTAATCTTTTACGCCAACAGTTGGCGCCGTCCGTGGGGAACCTAGTCCGAAAAACTTTGTTCTCTACCAACTTCTTACATCATGCCTCCTAAGCGGAGCGCACCCCGCAATCCCACTCGGAGGTTCTCTCGGATCTCCGGAGAGATACCCTTCGACACAGTTGAAGTCGGAGGGCCTTCGACATTCCCTCCACAAACTCTGGAAGGGGCTTCCATCCCTCGAACATACGAAGCTTCTCCGTCAACCCCTTCCATACTCCGACCGCCCGGAGTCCCTTCTCCACCCTCCATCCCAATTCGAACTGATCCTACCAGTTCTCAAGACCCGGAAGATCCTTCCGGAGGAGATGAAAACAATCTTGGAGATATGGCCACTCAAATGGCCAACCTTCAAGCTGAGGTAGCGAGGTGGCGACAAGAAGCTACGAACAGGCTTCGTTCTCAAGCCATCCCAACTATCCCAGAAGTGCCCGAAGACGACGATCTTGATTATCCCGAAGCCCCGGAGAACGCCTCCTTTGATAATGAATCTCCGCTGCATCCTGAGCTGCAGAAAGTTCGCTTTGATCCAAAGTTCAAAACTTCGAAGCTCTGTAAGTATGCCAGAGATGAAGATCCCGGAGAGTTCGTTCGTTCTTATGCCCTAGCAATTGAGGCTAGCGGAGGAGTTCGAGACACCATGGCGAAGTGCTTCCCTTTAGCTCTTCAAGGAGTGGCATTGAGATGGTTCTGGTCCTTGAAGCCAGGATCAATCAATTCATGGTCGCAACTGAAGAAGAAGTTTATAAGCAATTTTCAAGGCACCTTCGTGCCTCCCATGTCAACAGGAAGCCTTTTCCAGGTGAAACAGCTCCCCGGAGAGACATTGAGGCAATATTTTAAGCGCTTCGCTCATACGAAGTCGCAAATTCAGGGGTTGTCCGCATCTTCAGTAGTTGATGCAGCTCGGGAAGGCGTCAGTCATCAAGGCCTTCTGGATAAGCTTCATCGGAAAAGCATCTCCTCGGTCTCTCAGTTGATGTCATACTTCGAGGAGTATGCGAGGTCAGAAGAGGGTTGGCTTCGGAGGACTGCTGCTACTTCGTCCATATTGCAAGAAGTCAAAGTAGAAGTGAAAACTTCGGCACAGCCGCAGGAACCAGTCTTCGAAGTGCAACATGATCGGAGAAGAGGACAAAAGCACCCTCGTTCTGAAGTCATGAATATTGCACCCCCACAGAAGTTTGCACCAAGAGCTCCACAGTCTACGGGGAACAAGGCCAGCGGCTGGAGGCCGCTAGGGAAAACGGCTGGCAAGGGCCAGACCCTTTTCTGCTGCATTCATGGAGAAAATCGAAGCCATGCAACTGATACTTGCAAGGCTATACTTACTCTAAGGGGAGAGTACTTAGAGAGAACTTCGGGTCGAGGCAGTACCGACCGAGTTCTAGCTGCAACGCGCCCAGAGCCGGTCCAGGCTGTGGCGCGGATAGAAAACTTTGATGCTGCAAGACACCCTCCGGTGGCCAATGTTATGCCACCTCCGAAGCAAGAGGAAGGGCAAGATAGAGGAAAAAGAGTAGTTCTCCCTATCTCCGGAGGAGGTACCCTCGGAAGCATGTCCAAGAGACATCGAAGAGAGTACGTTCGGGAAGTAGGTCATATTGGGACTTCGTCATCTGCAGCTGCAATGCCGGAGTGGTCTCACGTTCCGATATCTTTTTCTGCGGAGGATGCAGCTGGTATTAAGTTCCCGCACGCAGATCCACTGGTTATCACTGCTGATATTGCGGGCACTGAAGTTCGAAGGGTGTTGATTGACGGAGGTAGTTCGGCAGATATCATTTTTGTTCAAGCCTTCGATCAATTATGCATTTCTAGAAAACATCTCCTTCCAGCGGTTCGACCTCTGCAAGGCTTCGTAGGACCTCCGCTTGATGCACTTGGCCAAATAGGCCTAGAAGTTACCTTCGGAGAAGGTTTATTGGCCCGGACTAAGGAAGTAATCTTCGATGTTGTAGATGCCCCGTATGCTTACAACGTCATCTTCAGAAGGGGTATGCTAAACCAGTTCGGAGCTGTTGCGCATCACAATTATTTGTGCATGAAGATGCCCACACAAGCAGGAGTCCTTACAGTCTTCGGAGATCAAGCCATTGCTCGGAGGGCGGAATATGGTCATGGTCCCCCTCTTGATCCGAGGCAAGTAAACAGTGTGCAGGATAATGAAGAAATTTTTTCAGCCTCCTCCGGAGCTTCGAAGAAGTCTTTTCCGAGACCAAGTCCCGAAGGAGAAATTGCAACGAAGGTCATTGTTAAAGATGGTAAAGAGTATACTTTTCAATTTGGTAAAGATTTACCTCCTGAAGTTGCAACCTCCTTGGAAAAGGTGGTGGAAGAAAATTTGGATGTCTTCGCCTAGTCTGACGAAGATATCACCGGAGTCGGTCGGGATATCATTGAACATAGTTTACTTGTAAAGCCGAAGGCCCGGCCTGTTCGGCAAGGACTCCGGAAGATGTCCGCAGATAGAGCTGCTCTAGCTAAGGACGAAGTTGAAAATTGTTGAAGGCTGGGATTATCAGAGAAGTGGCTCACACAGAATGGTTAGCCAACCCAGTTTTCGTCAGAAAGAAGTCTTCCGGGAAGTGGCGCATGTGCATTGATTTTACATCCTTGAATAAAGCATGCCCACGTGACCCCTACCCCATGCCCCGAATTGATCAACTGGTTGACTCCACCACAGGTTCGGAGTTATTAAGCTTCCTTGACGCGTATTCTGGTTATCATCAAATATGGTTGAAGCGCGAAGATGAAATCAAGACAAGCTTCGTAACTCCTTCGGGAGTCTTCTGTTATGTAAGAATGCCCTTCGGCCTAAGAAATGCCGGGGCTACTTTTTCGAGATTAGTTGCTAAGGCTCTAGGTCATCAACTAGGTCGCAATGTGGAGGCCTATATGGATGATATTGTAATAAAGAGTGCTTTAAAGCACCAACATAGCCTAGACTTAGCAGAAACATTCAATAGCCTTCGGGCATGTGGGATCCGTCTTAACCCCGAAAAATGTATATTCGGAGCTAAGGCTGGAAAATTGTTAGGGTATTTAGTTTCAAGCAGGGGAATTGAAGCTAGCCCTACTCAAATAACTGCGCTGCAGAAGATGGCTCCTCCGGAAAATTTAAAGCAAGTGCAAAAGCTAACTAGGCGTCTGGCAGCACTTAGCAGGTTTTTATCAAGGTCTGCGGAGAGAAGCTTGCCTATATTTAAAGCATTGAAAGGGTCCGAAGATTTTGCATGGACACCGGAGTGTCAGAAAAGCTTCGAAGATATTAAAGAGTATCTCAGTAATCTTGCTACACTCACGGTGCCTACTGCGGACGAAACCCTACTCCTGTACCTTGCAGCTACAGGTTCTGCTGTCAGCGCAGTCCTTGTCAGAGAAGTGGATTTCAATGGGAAGTTGGTCCAAAATCCTGTTTATTTTGTATCCGAAGCATTATCATGAGCGAAGACAAGATACTCCGAACTTGAGAAGTTCGTTTATGCTCTGATAATGGCTTCGAGGAAGCTAAGACATTATTTTTTGGCGCACAATGTAATTGTACCAACTTCATATCCTTTAGGAGATATGCTCCGAAGTAAGGATTCCACTGGAAGGATTGGGAAGTGGGCAGTCGAACTAGCACCCTTCGGCATATCTTTCTTGGCAAGGACAGCCATCAAATCCCAAGTCCTAGCAGACTTCGTAGCAGAATGGACTCCACCTGCAAATTTGGTTCCGGAGAAGTCAAGTGACGGAGTTTGGACTGTTTACTCCGATGGGGCTTTCCAAGCATCCGGAGCAGGCATTGGAGCAGTATTGATTTCACCGTCAGGGCAAAGAGCAATGTACTCCGCAAGACTCAACTTTAAGTCTACCAATAATATAGCGGAGTATGAAGGTATTTTATTGGGACTCCGAAAAGCACGTGCTCTAGGGGCTACAAGAGTAATTATAAAGACAGATTCTCAGATAGTAGCAGGGCACGTAGACAAAAGTTTCCAAGTTCGGCATCCACAGCTTGCGAAGTACTTAGAAGAAATCCGTAAAATCGAAGCACACTTCAAGGGTATTTCCATTCGGAGTATACCAAGAGCAGAAAATGTGCAAGCGGACATCTTAGCAAAAGCTGCAGCCGGAGCTGTGGATGTGCCCGAAGAAGCTTTTTACGAGGAACTCAATATACCTTCGGTGCCACAAATTCCCTCTGCGGAGATTCTTTGCATTCCTAGTGCAGATTGGAAAAATTCGATCATGGAACTTTTACAGAGAGGAACAAATTTGCCCGAAGAGCCGCAACTGTCAAGATTAAAGCTCAGAGCCAGAAACTATCAAATAATCAACGGTATATTATACAAGGCCGGAGTATGTTCCCCTCTACTCCGATGTATATCTCAAGCCGAAGGCCAAGAAATTCTTCGAGAAATTCATGAAGGCCTTTGTGGTAGCCATTTAGCCCCTAGAGCTTTAGCAGGAAAAACACTTCGCCAGGGGCTTTATTGGCCTACAATCACAGCTGATGCGGAAAGCTTAGTCCGCACTTGTCAAGGATGCCAGTGGATGGGTCGACGGAGTCATCGCCCACCAACAGCTCTTCAAGTCATTGCTCCGGTATGGCCTATGGCCAGATAGGGTATGGATTTAATTGGTCCCTTTCCGGTAGCTAAGGGAAATCTAAAGTTCGCAGTGGTAGCTATTGAATATTTTTCTAAGTGGGTGGAAGCAGAACCCTTAACAGCTATCACTTCGAACAATGTACAGAAATTCTTCTGGAAGAACATCATTTGCCGATTCGGAGTGCCTAGATACCTCACAGTTGATAATGGAACACAGTTCGACGCAGAACCCTTCAGGAAGTTTTGCGAAGATCTAGGCATTCAGCTATGTTTTGCTGCAGTGAGGCATCCTCAGTCTAATGGAGCCGTAGAGCGAGCCAATGGAAACATTTTATCAGGGTTAAATCGAAGAATAGTAGGATTAGCAAAGGGACTATGGACCGAAGAGCTTCCGAAGATTCTATGGTCCATTCGGACTACGCAAACAAGGTCCACAGGTTTTACTCCGTTCAGACTACTATTCGGAGATGAGGCTATGACTCCAACGGAGCTCAAAGGGGGATCATTTCGCAGCACCGAACCAGACATTGAAGAAGAAAGACAAGCTTCGTTAGATTTATCAGAAGAAACAAGACTTCGAGCTGTAGCAAATTTATCAAAGTATCATCAGCAGACGAAGGCTTGGTTTGACCCGAAGGTTAAGCTCAATGAACTAAGACCGGGTCATCTTGTTCTACGAAGCATTATAGCACCAAGGAAGTTAGGGAATAAATGGGAAGGTCCATACCTAATTGTCCGTTCAGGGCGCCCTGGTTCATTTAAATTAGCTAATTTAGAAGGTGAAGAGTTAGCACATACTTGGCATGCGGAGCACCTAAAGCGATACTTCGCATAAGGGCTCCTTGTAATTCGCTTGTAATCATCTTCTAAATCAATAAAGCATATGATCCTGATAGTGCCTTCCCCTCATAGACTTCCAGCTTCCGAGTGGACGCACTGGAACCGCGGGGTCGACCGAGAGGGAAGTGTCATGAAGCTGGATTGTATTTTCGGACTTCGAACCCATAAAGTTCGAAGCTTCCGACGTGGGGGCTGGCATAATCCGGAGCCCAAGCCACCGGCTTGTAGGCATCCATAAAAGAGCCCAAAACCACACCCTACGGAGTCCAAGCCATTGGCTGGTAGACTTCCGTAAAAAGAGCCGAAGGTGGCCAAAACCTACGGAGTCCAAGCCATTGGCTGGTAGACTTCCGTAAAAAGAGCCGAAGGTGGCCAAAATCTGCGAAGTCCAAGCCATTGGCTGGTAGACTTCTGCAAAAAGAGCCGAAGGTGGCCAAAATATACGGAGTCCAAGCCATTGGCTGGTAGACATCTGTAAAAAGAGTCCAAAGAGACCATTGCAAACTCCGAACCATTGGTTCGACAGAGATCGCAAAAATAAGCCGAAGGTGGTTAAAGCAAAACAGAATTTGAGCCATGAGCTTCAAATGTCTGTTAACATAGTCCAAAGTGACAAAAAAAATTTAAGACACTAAAGTGTCCTGGAAGTTATCTCAAGTGATTTCTTTCATAAAACAAAGGTACTAAGTTGCCATTCTTCCGACTGCAAATAGTCGAAGACATTTCATAAGATTTTAAAAGATCTTCAAATAACAGAGGGGCTCCGAACCCCAAAAAATTGTACTCCGAAGTTTTTCTTTGCGCATAACCATCTTTGAATATATTTCGAAGTTGCTTATCCCCAAAGAGGGGCTAGTAAATATGGAGACAATTTTAAATCGGCATTCATTATTGAAATAAATGTGTTTACATATTACACTATGAAAAATTGGTATCTATACCAAGAAGGAATCGGAGACCTCTTCGGTCCCTAGAGCTAGGGGTGGAACGACTAGTTCCAGCATCGGAAGTTCTAATAACTTTACGTTTAACTCTCTTCCTCCCCTTCGAAGCTCTAAAATCCTTCTGCTCTTGTTGAAGCTCGGCCCAAGTTCGAAGCCGTTCGGGGCTTCTTTCCCAGCTTCTAAGATCTTCAGATTTTTTATTTCGAGCTTCACCTTCGTCTTCAGACCAAATAGTGTCTTCAGAAGACGAAGTGTTTACGTTAACCTCTTTTTCTTCCTCTTTAATATAAGACAATACATCTTTGATTACTTCAGGCGCAATTACGCCGGAGTCATCTCGAGGAATTAGAAATCAAGGACGCTTGTAAGTCTTTAGAAGTTCGAAGGTATTCCATAATGAGCGAAGTTCGTCGTTAGGCTCTAACACTTCGATGTCTTCCATAAGAGGCAAAGCCTAAAAATATGACAAACAAGATTTTCATTGATAAATGTTTACAAGCATGAACCTTTACATAGTCAAAAATCCTAAATTATTCCTAAACCTGCGGGTTCAGAGGAGGTTGACGGCTTGAGGCTTGATTCTGAACTCGCTTCTGGCGTTGGCCTTCGTCGATCCAAGCCTTGATCGCAGTGCGACCTTCGGCTCTCCATGAAGCTTGAAAGGCCTGCCAGGCAGCAGTTACGCCTTCGGAAGGAGTTAGAAGCCGCTCGTCGTCGAAGGTAATAGGGCCCTCTACGCTCGGAGTGATTGTTCGGCCCAAGTCCTCGTAGTAACGAAGTAGTCCGAGGGCAGACACTTGTCCGGAGAGTTCTCCGTAACGAATGCCTGTCGTCTTCATTTGCTTCGCTGCTCCTTGGATCCTTTTTAACTGGCGCAGCAGAGTGACGTTGTCATCTGAAGGAAGTGATCCAGTAGTACCGAAGTACTCCAGAACACCTAGCATTTGTTCTATGACCTCCGTAGCTACCTTCTCGGACTTAAGCTTTTCTTCGATTAATGCATCCTTGCTCGAAGTTGTTTCTGATAGAACTACGGAAATCCTAGCATTCTCCGTAGTTAAAGTATTCTTCTGATTTAGGAGTTGGCTAGCTTCCTCTTGGAGCCTCACAAGTTCGGACCCAGCATTAGCATGCTCCAATCGCACCCTTTCGATTTCTGCCCGAAGCACGATTCTTTCTGCTTCGAGCTCTTTATTTGCAGCCTCCAAGCCTTGTCTGGCCCTACGCTCCGTTGAAATCACATTATCCAGTTGAACCACTCTAGCTTCGGAGAAAGACAAGTTGCATTTAAGAGCTTCATTTTCTTCCCGAAGCTGAGCAATTTCATTTTCGCTTGATAAAGTTGCAGCGCGGGCCAAGACCGCTTGCTAAGAAAAGAAAAAACTGAAGTAAGAAACTATTCATGTATAATTTGCTATTGGTTCGAAGGTGTTCCGTACCTGGTAGGCTGCTCGTTCCATGGCAACGTTTAGCTCCGAACTCTTCGCCCTGCTTAAAATTGCTACCAGCTCTGTCTCCCCGACTTCGCGACTGACTCGACCTAAAGGTTTGAGCAGAGTCCGAAGCCCGATTCTTTGCTCCAAAAAAGGAGTTAAAAGAGGGAGCATTGCCGAAGCTTCTTGGTCATCCCTGCTTGGCGAAGCTCCGGAGCGTTCTCCTGAGGTCCTTGGAGCTTCAGTGGATGGCCCCCCCTCAGTAGATTGACCTTCGTCTGTTGATTCAGACGAAGTTGATCCTTGAGCGGGGAGAGGTTCTATTTGCCTTTTACCCCTTCCAGGACCCTGTTGAGCGACCTCCGGGTGAGGCTCCGAAGTTGTCGAAGGCCCTTGAATTGGATCTTCGCGATGTACTTCTACAGAAGGGGGCTCTGCAAAAGCAAAAGTATTATACATTGTATAATTTTGTAGAAAATAATAAGAGAATTATGCGAAGTTTACCTTCGACATTCTGGGGGCGATCGAGCATCGGACTGCTCGGAGGATCAAAGATGAGGTCTTCGTCCGAATCCACAGTTAAAACTTCAACTGCCGGAGTATCTCCGTGAGCAATCCTCCCTTCATCCACAACTGAAGTTGTAGCAACTTCAACTTCATCTTCGCCCACAGGGGCTTCGATTTGCTCTTCTTCTTGAGCATCCGGAGCTCTCACTTCTTCAATGTTAGTCTGAGACTCCGGTATACCTACAGTATCTTCAATGTGAATATCTTTTTGAGTCGCATCTTCATCAATCAACCTCACTAATAGTTTACCTTCATCTTCTTTAGAACTGGAGGTTGAGGTTCTTGGGCTCGGAGATGCAGGTTTTCTTGGCTTCCGAGCCACTTTCTTCACTGGAGTCTTTGCAGAGCTCGAAGCCCCAGCTTCGGCTATCCTCTTCTTGGGTCCTTTCTCCGAAGGCACCCAGTCCATCAGAGGGGGCGGAGTCATCTCCAACATTCCCCATACTCTGTTAAACCTCTCCCAACTCCCGACCAATTTAACTCTCCATTCTTTTTCAGTCGGAGTTGGGGCACCCAAAATCTTCTCCGAAGCCCTTATAATTTGCTCTGAAGTAATAGGGGCTGAAGAAGCTAAAAAATAAATAAATCAAATTAGTCTTTCTTCGAAGTAAATATGTATAATACGTGTTGGTTTCGAAGTTACCTGCAGGGCTCGAAGTCAAGTTAATCTTGTGGAGACCGCCTTCCGAATCATCCTCGAAGACGATAGGCCAGTTGGCCATCAGCGGAGAAATTTGCAGGCCGAGGAATTCTTTGGCTAAATCTCGTATGCTTAACCTTCGGCTAATCTTTTGAAGCAGGTTAAGACGGGCTTCGAGTTGACCTTCGTTGGGCTGCACTAAGGCTTCCTTCCGGAATTGGATTTCTCTAAGGGGTCCAGCCAAAGGACTTCTTTCCCCAACTTCGGCATAGAACCATCTCAGAACCCAATCAGTATACCATCTTGCATTGATGGCCTTGGCAGGAAACTGAAGGGCATACTCATCTCGAAGCCTAAAGTTGATACTACCGAAGGATACTACTACTTTTTCACCTCCGGGGCCTACGAAGGTCTTTGGTTGGCATGTTGCTCTATGTAATGCAGCGAAGATCTCTGCCCTCCCCTCACAACCTTCGGCTCTCAACGCCCATTCGAAGATAGCCAGTCTAGCTACTGCATTCGGAGATAATTGGGGGAGGGTTATATGGAACAGATCAAGTACCTCCGCCAGGAAGTCTACTGCAGGAAGGCCCAAGCCCGCTTCGAAGAAGGCTTCAAATACAACTACTTCTCCGGGTCTTGGCGATGGAATCATTTCTTTGCCTGGCTTCCGGATCATGACTCCGGCACTAATTTTTCCTCCTGCTGCGATTGCCAATGACTCTCTCTTGCAGGTAGAAGGCCCCAATTGGAAAGATTGATCCAAGTATTTTGTCGATGGCGGGCAGATACCTTGGTCATCGACGATTTGGGGATTTCTCCCTCCTGTCGCCATGGATGTCATTGCCGGAGCCGGAGGTGCCGCCGCCAATGCTGCCGCCACTGCTGCTGCAGCCGCCTGCTGCCGAGCCAAGGCCGACGGAGGTGTAGATCCCTTAGTCTTCACCATTACGGTCGCTGGATTGCTTTGAGGAAATGGAAGCTAGGGCTCAAAGAACTCAAGGGGCTAAAAAGTGTTTGATTGCGAGAAAGCAGTGAAAAGGTAACCGGGTAAGTTCTAGGCCTTCTATTTATAGCCTAGATTTTACTTTTTTACCGTTAGTCCATGTCGTTTCGCATTCCTGCCGTTACTTCTCTCCGAGATTAGCGCTTACTACAGTTTCCGTTAGAAACAGAAAACTAACGGCTATTTTCTCTAAGTCTAAAATACTTTCGAACTTCTCGAGTCGGTTCTAAGATAGTTCGAAAAGCAATTATCCTAAGACTGATTCGGAGTTTATATTTTCATGCATTTCGGAGATGAACTAAAAACCAATAACCCCTATGTTTGGTTATCTTTTCTTTCCGTATACTGCTCTCCTAACGTTACAGGTTAAACGGAGAAGCGTATTCGAGGGGCTACTGTTGGGGGGAAATATCTCATCTTCGGGGTTATTGCCGAAGCAACATAAGGCAGACAGCGGATTCGAAGGTTCCCAGACGTTCATCTTCGAAGATACCCGGAGTCAAGTTCGAAGTACAAAGATAGGCATTGGTTCGGAGTACATCTTCGAACTAAGGCTTTTCAAGATCTTTTCTGCCAGCTAAGATGGAAGACTTATCTTCTTTCTCATTAGATTAGTCTTTTACCATTTTAGCCCTATTAAGGGTACCGCATAGTTTCCACTATGTCGGTTGTAATAGAGGGGTAAATAGGTCTTTTCCTTAATGTTTGGGCCTATAAATACCCCCCGTTTCACCCAGTAATAGGGACCGAATACAAGTTATTCAATACGCACATTCGAACTATTCTAAGTTGTTATCCTTTCGGAGGCTTAGAACAGTTCTCTTCGCAAACACTTCGTTTGTTAGTTTCTTTTCTACAGAAACCTGTTAGCGTAATCTTTTACGCCAACAGGTTACCACTGTTCCGTAGTGGCCGGTGGAGGGCTTCTAGGCAAACACACGAAGAGGTACAGGAAAATAAAGGGAAAGTAAATACGATCAAAGCTAGGGCTTTGGTATGGTTGTGTTGGGGGGCCTCTATGCTGGCCTCACCTCTCTATTTATAGGGGCTTAATCTCTGATCTAATCTGCTATTAACCCGGCCGGTTGGAGATAAAAACTGAGCCAGAAATGCATACAACTCTATCTCTGCCGAAGTGGGCTTCGGCCAGGCCCGTCGAGGCCTGCTCCTCGGGCCGAAGCTTCGGTGGCGTGGGCCTCCGAAGACTTCCCGGCCGAAGCCCATGGGCTGGCTAGAGGCTTTCGGAGCCCATAGCTCAATGGACTTCGGCCCTGTAGGGCTTCGGACGAACCCTGGACATGTGTATTTTTGGCCCAAATCACCAAAATTGATATTTTGACAATCTAGCCATTAATGCCACTTTTTGCCATCAACAAGAGCAAGGTTGAATCATGTTCGATGATGGGAAGAAACCGATGAATATCGACGGTCATCCGTTCCCAAGCAACATGGAGCACGTGCACCACACTGACGATCGGCATACAAAGAAGAACAGGTGAGTCAGCAGCAACATCACTTCTTCGGATCTCATCGGGATGTACCAAAGGAGGTCGAAGGAGAGGGTGGACAACGAAGACAGCCATTGGTACTCAAGTTTAACCCCCATTGGAACTGTGAGTTCTTCAAGCTTTACTGGAATGAGGGTCTACGTCTACCATCAATCGACGACTACTCAAGATGTGGTGCAAAAGGCAGAGCACAAGACGATCATCGTCCACATAACATCAAGACATGGAATCTTGGTCAAGAAGCCATTCACCGAAGGTTGTCACCACCAAGGGTATCAGCACTTGAGAAGCTCATCCCCGTCAATTCCGAGGAAATCGGTCAGTCAGCTGATGATGACAAAACCACACTAGAGATCCTGCAATGGTGTCCTAGTGAGATTTTCACAAGGAACCAGAAGAGAAGGGTGCAATGTCTATGGTAGAGAGAACTGAAGGCACAAAAGTGCGATGAAGAAATGGATCGGCCCTGAAGGATCAAAAGGGAATGGCGAGTAAAAGATAAGGCCGACCATGATGACAAGAAGGATGCAAGGGTAAATATGGTTTTCTTTCACCCTACAGAGTATCGGGCATCTTTTGAAGACAACATAGATCAGGCTGATATGATGGCTCAACTAGTGTTGGCTTCACAGTCAGCACCTAAGACCTCTGTACATCAAAGGTTTGGTTAATGGGAAGCCTACGTCCAAGATGATGATAGACGGAGGGGCGGCTATCAACCTAATGTCCTATGCCAATTTCCGTAAGCTCTGGAAAATGCCAAAAGACCTGATCAGAACTAATATGTTATTAAGGGACTTCGGCGGCAACTCGTCAGACACGATGGGAGTAATAAATGTAGAACTGACGGTTGGATGCAAGACGATGCCAACTATCTTTTTCATTATACAAGGAAAAGGATCTTACAGCTTGTTGTTGGGGCGTGATTGATACATGCAAATTAATGCATCCCCTCGATAATGCACTAGAGCCTAGTTCAGTGGGTCGACGATCAAGTGGAAATCGTTCCCGCCGATAAATCGGTTAACATAGCAACAACCGATTTGTTAGTAAGAGAGATGGAAGGAGTTGTCTGTTTGTTAGGGAAGGCTTGTCATGGTAATTTTCTTGAAGTATCAGATGATAGAGTAAACCCCGTCAATGATGAACTACCCAAGCTCACCCTGTGAACATGGTATCGATGAAACAAAGGATGGACTCAGTCAAGGCTTCACTACTACTGATGAACCACGCAAGAGGTAGACATCGGACCCGGTGATAGACCGAGGAAACCTTCGTAAGTACCTAGACTCCCCAATGAAACATAAAGTGGACTGATCATGTCACGTCGG
Source organism: Zizania palustris (assembly GCA_019279435.1). NCBI lineage: Eukaryota > Viridiplantae > Streptophyta > Magnoliopsida > Poales > Poaceae > Zizania > Zizania palustris. Next base: position 18,708,210 of record JAAALK010000288.1, read on the forward strand.
GGATGTCGGGAAGGTTCGGACGAGAAATGCTTGGAAAGATATTATCTAATCATTTGGACATAACACCTAAAGATCTACACGCAATATAGCCGATACCAATGGTATCGCCTTTAGATGCCCGATGCGAAGGCATCACCCTTAGACACAAAAATAAACTTAGTCAAATCAAAGGAATCGATGGCAATATATTACAAAATAGATAAATATTTTATTGCAAGATCGCTGATTCTGCATAAAGTTAGAGTGCTTGATTGATAGCTTCGGTCGCCCACAACCGAATTGCATCGACATTATGAAGGATGGCCTAGTCTTCGGCGTTCGAACCAGGAATATCTTGAAGGAAGTGATGATGATGTTGCGCTTGGCGAACGGTGCCAGCGAGCTAGCGTTGCTAGGCATCAACTCGAACTGGGAAAGAGGCTATAGCACCCTCTTGTTCGGAAATCTTCTCCCGAATCCCCTCCAGCTTCGCTACTAGATCAACCTCTTTCGCTCATACTCGATCAAGCTCCTGCGATATGGTCGATGACTCAGCTTCAATGCACTCCAAGAGGGTCCCCTCAGTCACGACCACCTCTTTGTGAGTCTTCATCGCCTCCAAGAGCAACACATGGTTGGCTCGAACGGCTATCCACTTGATGGCTCGCTACACTTCGGGCGATAGAACTCTAGATATGCGGCCGGCGTAATAGCGTCGGCCAGATCCGGTGAGAGGCGATCCAGAAAGTCATTGAAGCGACTCCATATCGATCTTGAGTCATTGACTAGGACCTCCACTGGAGCCTTCAGGCGATGTAGCAAGTCCGATAGCACCTCCTTCATTACCGAGGGCAATAGAGTTTCGACCGATGAGGAAACACCTACAACTTCATCCTCCATGTATGGACGGACGTCAAAAGAAAACTGCTGGGCTAAAGACTAAAAGGAGAGAAACAAGTTAAGGAAAGGCTCAACATATTATGATAATGAGAACAAGAGGACTTACGTCCATAGGTCTGACAGGAGCAGTCGGTCGTGGAACGCTATCGGCGGAAGATGTGGCAGTATCATCCTCCCTCTAGTCACCGGAAGGGTATGTGAGCCCTCTTCTTTAGGACCGCCCTAGGGGGCATGCGAGTCCACAACATCCGGCATTGGCTGCATTTAAAGGCCAATGTTAGCTATGTAGCGAGCAATAAGAAGAGATAAGTACTTGATGAAAAACTTGAAGCAAAAGGGACCTCAACATCAACTGCCACACCCTCCGGTATATCGGCCTCCGCAGTGGTGGCCAGACCAGCCACATTGGCCGATACAAACTTTGGTGCACCAGTCCTAATGATGGTTTCCTCGGTAGCACCCCCAACGGGTTGGGATGGTTGAGTACCGGCTGGATCATCTGCCACCTGGTCAAAAGCCCTGGGAGGAGACGTGATGACAGGAGAAGAAGGTTGTACAAGGAAACATTAGGCATCAGAGAAATACAAACCAGACACATCGGTGGTAGTCGTGCCATGTGCACCCGGGGAAGTTGGCGTTGTCGACTGAAGAAAAAGAAGACATGTTTCACAAAGAGAAAATAAAAAAGTCACCATACATCAAGGAGAGAGTCAGAAAGGATACCTGGCCAGGTGGATCGACGAGCTCCCACATCCGATGCATGGTGCTTACGCGTCGGAATCTTAACCCGCTTCTTGGTGAGCAAGTCCTTCGGGGTAGGGGCCTCTCTACCCAAGATACTAATGGCCAATTGCGGCTGATAGTCATTCGGCCGACCACTTTGGCTCACTGATGGAGCATCCACGTCATCCCCCTCACAATACAATGGTAAGTGAGGGACAAGATAACAAGCGAAAGGAATGAAGATCTTAGTAATATGTGTTTACCAGCAAGGAATCATCAACGCAACCAAGGTGTAGACGTCTGCAATACATCTTCGGGTGTTGGTTGAATAGGTGTAGTGCTCATTCACTCCACCATGCATCGAAGTCTATAGACCTGATAGTGCAGGCCGACCAAGGGGCGAGATCACCATAAGGCACTTGGTCGGCCACCTGGGATAGTTGATCGTACTCCCGGTCTTTGTAACCTCTTCATGAAATTGGATTCCGCCGATAAAGAATAGGTGAGGTGGGAGCTAGCCGAATCCTAACTGTTGTGAGCAGATAGTCAGATGATAGAACTCATAGGAAGCCCTACGGGTGGTAAAGTTGACAGGAAAAAGGCAGGGAGTGATCAAGGTTTTGAGGATTCCGGCGGACCCCTCATTTTGGCACACGTCGGCCAGGAGGAACTCACGGGGGTACTCATACTCGGATAACTACTTATATGCAAACCAGATGGTCTTCTCATCCTCGAAGCCACGGTAAAATACCGTGAACCAGAAGCTCAAGGAGTTAGGCGACAATCAGGAAGAAGATCGATAGGTGGCTGCCTCGCCCAGAGATAAGCACAAGCGATATGTGGGGACAGCCGATTCAAGGTGATTCACAGGGAATTCCATCAAAAAGGGGGAGAATTGTTGACCACTTCGACAGTATAAACGTTAAGCCATAATTGCAAAAACCACCAAGGCCCACCGAAGTGGCTGACAGGCTCGCCAGCCGATAACCTGGCCGATACCTGATGAAGAAGGTGATAGGTGGCGCTAAGGAGGTATGGGCCGAGGGGGATTTTCTTTTTGGTAGAAAGCTGCTCGGCCAGGAATTAGAGGTGGGCGGTTGGACCTAGAGTGGATCCACATAACACAAACCATTCCAGCCAGAGGTTATGGAAGGCTACATGTTCTTTGGTATCAACGGGGTTAGTCTTCTTGTTGTTCTTCGTGATGTACTTTCCCCAACCACCGGTGGAGTTTACGCCAAGACGATGAGTCACCTTGGAGCGGAAAGAAAGAGGATTGCAAGGGGAGGTAATGTCAAGAGAAGTCAAGGCGAGGATATCAAGCAAGGAAGGAGTCATCGGATCATTGCCGAAGATAAAAGCGTTAAGGGTACCAGACCAAAATAGCAAGCGGCGGCAAGAAGTGACTCATTCTTATAGGAGACGGAAATACCAATACAATGGCTGATGCCGATTTCCTCCGAGAATGGACAGCTGACGCCCGATACCCTATGGTACCAATCATGCTAGCCAGGAAGTGGGGAAGGGAAGGCCCTAAAACTAAGGTGGCAATCGGAAGAAAGCATGTGAGAACATTTAAACAAAATCCAATTGGTTTCCACGTCGATAATATCGACGAGATCGGGGTTACCCATCAGACCTAGGAAATGGTGAGTGGCATGGTTAGTAAGAGGAATCGAAACCTGGTTCTGCAAGTTCTACAAAGAAGATGCAGAAGAGGCAGTAAGAAAGAAAGGCAAAGAAAAAGATAGATGATCCAAGAAAAGTCGAAGAACAGGAGAATAGGAGAAAGCCGGAGACTTACCACAAGGACTGCATCAATGGTGGAAATCCTAGCATCGTCAGAGTATGGGATCGGCGAAGGAGAAGAAGGACGGTGGATGGCGACGGTCGAAAGAAGTACATGAAGCAGGTGATGATGAGCTCGAGTGGCAATGGGGAAACAGTGGGCAGAAAACGTGAAGGAAAATGGAAAGCGGTCGGAGATACTTATAAAGCAAGAGGTGACTCCTCGGTAGTCGGGTCAAGCCGATCTAGCCAGATTTGGTGGGGACCACCTACAACGTTCGGTAAAAGGTAATCATGTGTGCGGTTTTCGAAAGGCTGAAATCTTTGCAGGTCTGGGAATAGAGGAACCAAATCTTTGATTGGAAGAACATCAATGTAAAACTATGTGAGATGAAGCCTGGTCCAATGCCGCCAAAAAAAGAAAAGTAAATGTGTCAGACCAGGTGACACCCATCGCAGTTGTGAATGGCCAAAACAGAAGAAGAGGCAGAGGGGAAAGCGAAAATAATGTAGATCCAAAACCCTGGGCAGAATTTTAAAGTACTAGAAAATGAAAGGTTTTGGCTGACAATTAATGAATGTGAAAGGATCATGCGAATAGATGTTCGAGAAGACATGGTGGTAGGAGATGATGATGACCGGTAATTTCGAAGCATCAGAGGCCATTTAATGCTCTGAAACAAGGGGAATGTGTTGACGTCAACATTTGGTAAAGCACAGGGCCCACCAGGGATGTCGTACGGTCAAAAGAAGTCAATGAGGTCCTATCAAAGATGGTCAAAGAAGCACGTCCATGACGTGTAACATGACCGGATATGAAGAAACTGATGTATATAAAAGTGAGAAGAAGATAATATTATCTGGAATTTGTTAGGATAGATTGCTTAGACAACAAGTTCTCGGACTATGAATATGTATCCCTTAGTTAGGTCAAAACAACAACAAACCATACAAACAACTTTTCGGCGCATCGCCAACCTTGGTTCCTAAGGTTAATCCCGGCGGGATTCGGCGCTCGGAGCTAGGATACATCATTATGATCTCCGGCGAAGAGGTGAGTCCTGCCACCCCGATGATCGCATCGACTAGGTCAGTGTCCTCACGACTTCATCAATTTGATCTCTTGAGGCATCGACTGAAATAGTATAATCATCGGTTTATCTCGGTGTATTGACTAGGTCTAAGGTTGCATTAGTTTGATCTCTTAGATTGATGTGATTTAGGTCTAGTAGTTTGAGGCTTCATCGGTTAGGTCCGACATCTCTTTCTATTGTATCTTCTTCATGTTGTATACTGTTCATCTAAATAAAGTGTGCCCGATAATTTGAAGTATTATTAAGTTCATCGTGACTAGCTACTGTCTTGGTTAGGTCTAATCTTGTTATTGTGATGATTTTGATGATACAGATATGTTATCTGACATGTTTTATTTATTTCTGTCGGAGTACAAGCCAACATGTTATCTTCAATTCGATGTTATATTCTATCTACCATCGAGAAATACTCATCGGGCCATATGTGTAAATTGTCCATCTCATCAGCCGATGACGTGTCTGCTCCGGTTGCTTTGCCTTGGTCATCGGCCTTATGGTCGATTGGCGTTATTCGCTCATGGTTGTTTTATCCTCACCCCAGCCGATCGACTATGTTACTAATGTCATTTTCTCTGTTTCCTTATCAGTTGCAGGGTCAAACTAATTGGCACGTCTTTAACCCTTTTTCTAAGATTGTAGGATCTGCATTAGAGCTAAGCAGATCTCCTAGGCCACGCATGTGTCAAAGTGTGACAAAAAAGACACCAACACTATAAATCATTGATCAAATAAAATACAAATTGTTACATCACGGGAAAGATTTATAGTGCCATAATAATGTCTCTTCCATTTACGAACCAAAACTGATATATCAGTCTCAGTTCGTTCCATGAATCGGTATTATTTTGCCACTGTCTACCACTGAAAGTGGTGTAACAGTGCCATCGATTACATTTAAATTTACAAAATTTAACGGCTTTCATTTTTTAAACTGACATTGATACCTTCAGTATCAATTTGAAAATAACCGGTATCAATATGGTGCTATTTTCGTGTGGTTCTGTGTAGTTATTACAGCTGCGCTTGAACGACAATGACAGATCGACAACTACAAAACAAAACAGCAAAGAACTGCACTGCATATAGGAGCTTTCGGTGCTGCGGAAGCTGCAGCTTTTTTCTGTTGTAACGACGCATTCATATACACAAAAACATGCAACATTTAAACAGATAAAATTGGTACACGGGGCTTGCGCATGAACCCAAAGGACATGCCACGTTCTAAGCTATTCATGGCGTGCATGCAGAAGTTAGTTAATGCATCGTGTGCATGTTGCTTTGTCCACTATCCCATCATACGGGGAAGATAATACAATGCAAATAAAAACTAATTATCAGTTTTAACATCTTTGAAGAGGTACCAAAAGGAGTACCAACGTCTATAAAACTAACCAGCATCTATAAAACTAGATCTAATCAAAGATTTGATAAGTACGTGATTTGAAAAAAAAAGTGAAGCAGCCTTGCCACCACCACCCTGCCCAGCCATCGCGGGTGACGTGTTGCCGGGCCCGGCTGCCCCACCGTCGAGAGCCCCACATCCCCGTCGCGCCACCGTGGAGCCCCGACGTGCCGTCATCGCTGAGCCTCAGAACCCTTCAGTCGCGCTGCCCCACTGCCCACTGCTTGGTGCCACATGCACAGATCTCGCTGCGCCACGCCACAGCCCCGCCGGCCCAGCATCTCCCTGCTCATCCTCGCCATCGGCCAGCCCATGTCGCCGGCCAGCGGCCCTCACTAGAGCTGGGACTTGGGCCGTGCTTTGCATGGGCCGGCCCAAAGCACGTAGGCCCGGCCCATGCAAAACACGGCCCGGTACGGCCCATGGATGGGTTGGGCCGGCACGGCTCGTACAAGGGCCGGACTTGAGCCTAGAGGTTAGGCCCGGTGGGTGACCCGGGTACAGCCCTTAAAGTGGGCCGTGCCTGGGCCGGCCCGGCCAAAAAAGCCCATGGGTAAATAATTCATATGTACAAGGAGGAGACATGTTATTAAAAATTAAAAAAGTCTGCAAATTATTATTTGAATATACCTTGCTCTATATCATGTGTAAGACAAATCAAAATTGAGTCATTCACATATAGGACAAATCAAAATGTAAATATATATGCTCAAGAGCAAAGAAAGTAGTATTAATGAACTAGTATCATGTGTAAATTATTAATGAAATTCATTTTCCCCTATTTTTTGGGTTGTTCTATTATTTTATGTGAACTAGAATTTTCATTATTCAAAGATAAATTAAATAAATATTTTTATAACCCTGGTAAGAGACCATCTAACAATGTTACAAATTTAGGGCCGTTTTTGGGCCGGCCCGGCCCATCCAGGCCCGACGTGCTTTGGGCCGTGCCTGAGCTTGGCTAACACTACTTCGGGCCGGCCCAGTCCGACCCTTAAATTTATTGGGCCGAAACGGTCCGGCCCATTTTAGGTCCTGGCCCGAAGGGCCTGGACCGGGCCGGCCCAGCACGGCCCATCTCCTAGCTCTAGCCCTCACTAACCCTCCTCAGCCGTTCTCTACGAAATGATGAAAATATCCTATCACCTTGTACTAAAAGAGCAGATGTACTATTTTTTGAGCAGTAAGTCTTGTCTAATCTGAGTTATGAAAGTGATTAACAAGTCAGATTTAATACCTATTACCCGCTCTAACCGCTCTATGTAAATTTCCTCAAAACTAATTACTCTCACAATTCACTAACTAACTCCCTTCTAAACCCAAATACTTTGGTGAGCCCTGGCACAATTATTGGAACTTTACACTACTGATGGAGCTGCTTGGTGAAGATGTCTCGGATCTGTTCAGCAGTGTCGACGTCAACCCTCCCTTTGTCCAAGAATTCCTTAATGTAATGATATCTTGTTTGGATGCTTACTTATAACGTGATGAATGGGATTCTTGTGGAGGGCGCGCGATCGCCCATTAGTTATATCAATAAAATCTTGAGTACATTCAAGAAAATATCGTGTAGAACATGCTAATCTGTTATTCAACGCCTACCAACTAAAGCTTAGATCGACAACTATACACCTCAATTTCAAGAATTTTACTAAAAATAGATGGTCAACGTCTTCAAACCCTATTCAAATTTTAAACGATGAACACAAAAATACCAGTTCCGTTGAGGACCATTACACCAACACTAATACCGTTGTGAGCATCTCCAAGAGTAGCTCTAAAATTTGATTCCCTATATAACATTTGGGGATTGTTTTTAGAGATGCAAATCACCTTAAATCACTCCAATAGAGTCTCTAATATAAGTTTGAGTCCCTATGTACATTCCTTAAAAGTAGGAAACGAAAAGATTAATTTCAGAGATCTTTTATTTTTGAAGTTATTTAGAGTATCTGTTGGAATTTATTTTTAGTTCTAATCCCAAAAATTTAAAGAAGAGAGTTCTTTAAAGCTTTTTCTTGGAGATACTCTTACACTACTGGAAATCACGATTCCCGTCGGCAAAAAGAACATCAGAAAAATAGAGTGTACGGACAGGAAATACCCGCCATGGATAGAGTGACAGGAAAATTAAATTTGCCTGATGGCTAACCTATTTTTCCGTCGGTGTGACAATTTTTTAACGGTTTGTGAATGACAGAGTTTCGCCGATAGGAAAATTGCTTTTTACTGTCAGTAAAAACATTTCCCTGACAACTGTAATCATTTTCTCGTGATGGGGGTCAACTGTTTCTCCTGTTGGGATGCTGTCGTCAAGCTTTTGTCTTTTGTCCTATCGGTTTGAACCGACCGCAATGATTTTTCTTGTATCAACATTAATTTCATACAGGATGATAGGAGGCTCAAAATAAAATTTCATTCAGTGGATCAAAACATAATTTCATACAACTTTCGTCACGACATTCATCACAAAATCTTAACTATATTAAAGCGCCAAGTTGATCGTCCGTCCGCTCGTCCGCTCTCTCCCGCAGGCGCGCAGCAACCGTTCTCTCCCGCAGGCGCGCAGCACTACATGCATGGCGCACATGCAACCACCGCACGCACGCGCTTATGCATGTACCGAATTGGTTTGTCTTTGGTCAAAGGAAAAAACCAGTAAAAAAGTGATCTGAAAGTGCTGGCCTAGGCCCAATGTTATCATTTCACACTTAAGGATGCAACGTGCAAACTCATCTCAAATAATTTAGAACATGACAAATCCTTTCTGAATTGAAACATGGTTCACACGGTAAAGTTTAATTAATTTTTCTGTATATTTTCTTAGCATGATTAATATAAAAAGTTTGCCTTTCCTTGCAACTGGATTAAGAATGAAATTCATTACAAACCATATTTGTATTTGAACAAATGTTATGTTTTAAATATATATTTGCTATTAAAAAAACTTTGTTGCAACGCACGGGCATCTGACTAGTTATCATATACATGAGCACAAGTCACACTCACTTTAAAAAATCTCAGTAGTCGCGTTACATCAAAAATGGTTTTCGTCGTGTTGCAACACATCATGACAACAACGGTAACTTCTTAGTGATCTAGGTACCACTTATCCCGGTTGCTCACAATGCATCTCAGACCAGCAGCAACAACTTTCTCTGCAACTCCACCTCCAAGCCTGTAATGTTAATTCATGGTTAAAAAAATCAACTGTTAATTTCCACTAGCAGCAGCAAGATTATTAGGAATGAATGCGCAGCTTTGTGCTATTTTGTTTTTCCGAATAAGGATGCTGATAAGTGGCAGGTAGGAAATACCAGTTATGTACCACAGTTTTGCAGTCCAGTTTGTCTCCGAATTTGTTGAAAGTTTCTTCCCTACAACGGCAATAAAATGTCTGTTAATGGCCATTTCAAAGATTTAGATCTTGAATACCAGTTGATGATGTCTTAGCCATGTGATTTTTCTATCTCTTGAGCTTTAAGTACAAAATATCTGTAGGCATCAGATGCATTCATACCATATTGAGTCAACCTGCACACAAAGATATATATTTCAGATTGGATCAAGTGGCTAATACATGGGAAAAATTGGGGCTCACTCCCTTCAGTTATTACATAGACTGTCATTTATTGTGATGGATTCTCCATTAAAAATGTCAAGTTCTAGAAATTTCTGGCCAAAAAGTGTAGTTATCAGTATAGATTAAAATCAGAATCTTCCATGATAGTAGTCTAAAAAAGGCAATCATGAAACTATCAGATACCTCTCCAATGCTCAAAGCTTGTGCTCGTATTTTTGTGTCCACATATTGTTCAACCCATACAAATAATTGATTCAGATAAGCAAACTGCATATTGAATTAAAGAAGAAGAAGATAATTGGAGGACCCATGAGAAATTATGAAGTTTTCTTATCCTTTGAAAAAGGACAAGAGAACAAATGAGGATCACTTTCTTGATCTTTCGCAATCTTCTGGCTTGGGTACTCTGACTTCACTCCAATTAACTTCCAAAACTGATCATATTCTGATCCTTCCTTGAGCATTGAAGTCAGAACATAAATTATGAAGATTTGGCTGCATATGATTCATACGATGAGCAGAATGGAAATGCATATGTTATGGTAGTTTCTTCGATATGATAGAGCAGAAAAGTCAGAACAGAAACATGCTCAGGTAAGTATAAACACACAGTATATAAAACGGTGCCCTTGTTACCTCCTTTTAAAGAATCCTGACCCTTATTAAAGGCATTTAAAATAAATAATTAAAAATAAAAATGATTAACTGGCTCTAACCGATCACCCTATCTACCTTTCGTATCCATTTCTCTGAAGAATTAATGATAGTTTAAAAGTTTTTATATTTTAAATTTTTTGAAAAAAAAACATAAAATTTGAAAAAAAATAGAACTCTTCAAATTTATTCTGAAATGATTTTTTGAAGAGTTCTGAAATAAAATTTGAATTTTCAAAGTTTGTTTTTATTTTTTTAAAAAATCTGAAAAAAACATAAAAATTGGAAAATTTGAAAAAAAAAAACTTTTCAAATTTATTTTCAAATGATTTTATGAAGAGTCTGAAATAAATTTTATAATTTTCAAAGTTTATTTTTATTTTTTAAAAATTTTCTGAAAAGAACAAAAAAACTTTGAATATTTGAAAAAACAGAACTCTTCAAAATTTATTTTAAAATGATTTTCTGAAGAGTTATAAAATATAATTTTGATTTTTAAAAGTTCTCTGTTTTTTCATAAAATTAAAAAAAAATCTTTCAAAGTCTACCGTGCATTCTCCGGAAAAGAAATTTCAAATAATTTTGAATATTTGTTAAATAAATTTTTGAATTGTCAAAGTTCTTTGTTTTTTTAAGTTGTATCTGTGTCATATGCCATAAATTAAGGTATTTCAAAATATTTTGGGCAAATGGAGGAAAGAAATATATTAGACGCGCAGAAAGAATTTATTTTGCATGCATATGGGTCCCACATTTTAAAAAAGAAGGTAATATGACATAGAATAGACATCTGATAGAATTTTAGAGTACTGTAAAAATTCCCATCTAAAAAACATTAAGCTAATATCTCAGTACGGAAGAGTTAACTAGGAAGAAGATATGTGAGAGAGGCGTATATGGCATGCTGTAGAAATGTAAAGTGAGTGTAATGCATTGTAAAGTAAAACAGAAAGTACCGTATCAACTTGAATGGCTTGCATATTTTCTGATCCTGAACATTTAATCCAGAAAAGAGCAATCCCCACCGGAATTTTAGGCTAGGACCACAAGAATATTTTAATTTTTTGTTAAATAAATCTAAAGGCCATGTAAATCGGTACCGCGACACTGCTGGAATTTAGAGTTACACCCGCATAAATATTTTAGAAATTCTTAAATAAATCTGAAAGGCCCATATCGGGAATCAAGAGGTCGGCCTAGCACTCAGAAATAAGGAGGTCGGCCTGGTACTCGGGAATCAGGAGGTCAGCCTGACACTCTACTCTAGTAGTTAGCACTTGTTGGACCGAAAAGGGCGATCAGAGGAGGTGAATGAGAGCTTTAAAAATTATAGGTTAAAAACAGCCTTCTATTTTCAAACCAGTCTCCTGCGGAACAGGCTTCGAACACACCCTTCATAGGTCTGGTTCGGAGGTATTCTACAGCTCCAGAACCAGGCTCCGCATAGAGTAAAAGTTCGAAGTCAAGAAAACTTCGCTCTTGCCAACAAACCCAAAAACACCTCTGCTAGGTTCGTGCAGGCTCCGCACATAAGGTGCCTTCGAGCAGGCTTCGCACTTCACCCTTCGCAGAAGGAGGTTTCCCTCTAGGGACTTCGACCAGATACTCCGCACTAGCAACTGGTACTAGGCTTCGTATTTCGAAGGTCTAAATGCAAACAGAACCAATTTTGCTGAGGAAAGAAAACAGGCTTCGAGCACACTCTACTCAGTGCTTCGCTAGTAATAGTGAGGGGTTGCCTCAGTTTACACAGAGCAAACTCACACTGAACAGCACACACTTCGCATGCATTGAACACTAAAACCCTTCTCTAAAAAGAAACAGTGCACAAACTTAGGTCAGAACAGAACGAAGTGTATTACTGAGAAATCAACACACGTTGTGCAAAACAGAGATACAAGTTCAAGTAACAGATGAAGAACAGAATGTAAATTTCATTGCTTGAACAGGGAACACAAAAGACTTACAGGACTGTACATGGATAAGGCGGCTAGCTCTGGAGTTCTAGAAATGGTTGCCCAAAGTGTTACCTAGACCTAGCCAGCCTTCACTATTTATAGGCACTATTCATCCCTGTGAATAGACTACTCTACCCCTAGGGTTTACACTATTTTTGTGTCAGCAAGACAGGTGGGTATAGATGGTACTCTACTTTTCTGGAGGCTTCTTTTGTCAGCTTCGCATATGAGACAACATCGGCTTTTGCAGAGCCGACACTATCAGCCTTTGCACATTTGGAGTCTCCTGAAGCCCCCTTCGCACGCAAGGTGAGCAGTAGCTTTGGTGAGACGCTTGAACCCGTAGGCCTTCGCTTCACCGAAGTCAACCTTCGATAAAGTGACGGTTTTGAGCCGAAGCCGTCAAAGCTCTTGAGCCTTCACACCATCACCTCCGGAGTGGACCACCATGGCCTCGTAGCTCCTCCCAGCTCGAACTCCGTTAGTCCGTGTACCGAAGCCATGCATGGCCAAAGTCCCTCAAGTCAGCCATACTCCGAAGCCCCACCTTCGGAGTACCTTCGCCACCTTTTGAAGTCCCTCCGTCCAAGGCCTCCGCATGAAGCATATCCATAAGCACCCCTTCGCAGTGTCTCAGCCCCGAGCACACTCTACGAAGACCCTTATCCAGACCATGCCTTCGATGCACCTTGACTTTTGAGACTTTTGTCAGGTGTCCCTTTGAGTGTCTCCATCCAGAGCACACTTCGAACGCCTTGCCTCAATGCTGAGGACTTCATCCACCATACTCCGAAGTCACTCCGTTCAGAGCACCCTTCGAAGTGCGTCGCCTCCGAGGACTTTGCCTCAGGGTACCTTCAGCCGGAGCCACCCTCCGCACTCTCTGCCTTCGCCTGGCACACCTTGACCCGAGTACCGACCTCGACCCCACACAGCCTTCGTGACCGAGCTCCCCGCTTGCCTGGCATCAAGACTCCCGCTTGACCTAGGTTCACTCGCCGCGAACCGTCCGTCGCCTCTAGAGCCACCTGCGCACCACCGACAAACAGACAAGTGTTTCTAGTACCCCGGAGACCTCTCCGGTAAACAACCTTCGGTACACACTTCGGTGTACTGCCCAAAATACCGAACCCTTCGGTACACATGTCATCGTGCTCTGCCGGACCCCTCCGATAGACACACTCCACTACACAACTACAGCCAGCAATCATCGAACCCTTCGGTAAACACCTCTAGACCCCTTTGCCCAGAAGAGAACTTGTCAATCACTCATCACAGACTTGAAACCAAGGCACATTTCAACGTGGTTTCTCAATCTCCCCCTTGATTAGTGCATTGACAACCAAATTCAAGTTCAGGAAAATTTGAAAAATTTCAGCACACAAGTGACCATAAAAACTTAGAAAAGATCCAAAACATGTCACTTTATAAATTCATTTCTAACAACTTGAGTCATGAAAGGCCATTTTGGCAATAATTCCTTGTTTTGGCAGCAAAAGTTTTTCTCCCCTTTTGAGTTTCATCACTTGTTCTCCCCCTTAGGTAAGCAAACCAGACATTTTTCTCCCCCTTTGGCAATGCAAGAATTAAGGAGCAAGAAACGATGCAAGACTTCGAGATGATGAAAAGTGTGAGAACATATGATGCAAAAATATGCCAAATCATAGTGTTAGGTTCAGATGCTCAGCTCAAGGTAATATATTCCAAGTTCAATGTTTCATGCATGAGATTTTCAAATTATTGAAAATAAAAACATCACCACTTGACTAGTCATCTAGACATGTGAAAATGAGAATTGCAAAAGCTAAACAATTTCTACCCAGGAAAGCAAGTCCAATAGTCATGGTGCATTCAGCAAGCTTGATTAGAAAGTGATTCAGACTTTGCAATTCTTTTATATTGTTAGGGGTTATCTGCTCGTCTACCTTATGCTTTCCAACCAAGCCAAGCCTAGGTCAAGAAAGACCATTAGAAGCTTAAGACAGTAATTTTGGCAGACACTAAATTATCTCAGTTCATACCAAAGTGTAATGGTAAGTAGTCTAGAATAAGGAAGTGCGACAAGCAAACCTGCCTAAATCTTTTCATTTTAGCACATAAATCATGGATATTTGATTTTTGTCATATAACATTTGTTGTATGATTCCATGAGTAGGAATATTATTTTCAAGTTTCAATTTTGCATACATAGTAAAGGAATCTAGCTACCAGGCAGATAAAAGATAACTAAAGCAATTCTATGCTACACATGCTAAACACAAGACTAAGCAGTGATCAAGTTTTGAATTTTATAAATTAAAATCATGCTCATTTTGAAGTTAGATATATTAAACAGAGCTAAGACATCATGATAATGATAATCGTGCGAAGGCATATAAAAGCAACAAAATGTCTCACAAATCATCATAAGGAATCCAATGCAACACACATAAAACATGCTCCCCCACAAAATGCCGTAAGGATGACAAATACCCTTCGAAGTGCCTCACCTCTGAGGACTTTGCCTCGGGGTACCTTCAGCCAGAGCCACCCTCCGCACTCTCTGCCTTCGCCTGGCGCACCTTTACCCGAGGACCGACCTCGACCCCATGCAGCCTTCATGACCGAGCTCCCCACTCGCTTGGCATCAAGTCTCCCGCTTGACCCAGGTTCACTCGCTGCGAACGGTCTGTCTCCTCCGAAGCCACCTGCGCACCACCGAAAAATAGACAAGTGTTTCCAGTACCCCGGAGACCCTCTCCAGTAAACAACCTTCGGTACACACTCCGGTGTACCGCCCAAAATACTGAACCCTTCAGTACACATGTCATCATGCTCTGCTGGACCCCTCCGACAGACATACTCCGCTGCATAGCTGTAGCTAGCAATCACCAAACCCTTCAGTAAACACCTCCGGACCCCTTCGCCCAGAAGAGAACTTGTCAATCACTCATCACAGACTTGAAACCAAGACACATTTCAACTTGGTTTCTCAACACTTTAGCAGTCAACTATTAGCTCTGCTCGTGTTGTGGGGACATAATTTTCATTGGCCATTCTGATCTTTTGGGAACTTGGTGGATTATTTGGGATTTGGAAACTGACTCAATTTAGATCATGATCGCGACGTGAGATAGTGTTGCTCCCATATAAATACACATCTACCTAGTTGGTTCTAAGGGGACAAGAAATACAACAGATTAGATCAGAACATATCGATTTAGCATGTCTTCTCTGTTGCGTTCATGCCATAGTCTACTTCATCGCTTCTCCGGCGTACACCGGTGAGAGGGAGAGCAAGACTCTGAAACCTCTCACTCTTGTGATCCTACACCGAGAGAGGACAAATAAGGTTTTTGGAAAGCGCTACACACGACTGCTCACGTACATTATCATGGTGCATCTTCTGTCCATGTCTATTGTCAGTCACAGTCGGGTACTGCGATCTTAGACCAATAGGAGCAACTCTACACCAACTGTGGACTCATCTTAGCTATTGTACAGTGCGTGCATTATTTTTCTATACAGTCATTGTAACATCCCAGAATTAAAAATAAAATAAAAATAAGGGAAATAAATTTTCTGAAATAAAAAGGAATTATTTAATTAGAGAAAAGGGTAAAAGAACCCAATTAAAGCAAAACAGGGAGAAATATTTCAAATTTCAACCTGAAAAATTTATGGTGGAATCTAGAGGCCAAGAAATATTTTTGAGAATTTTACAAAATTTTTCCAACAGTGCTTCAAGCCTTAAATAAATAATCGATTTTCTAGAATTAATTTAAATAGAAAATGCATTTAAATTCTTGTTGAGCCGCAACCCCCAAAGCTCCCTAGGCCGGCCCAGTCCAGCGCTAGGCCATTGCCAAGTGGGACCCGCCTGTCGGCGCGTCCCCTCCCTCTCTCTCCCGCCCGCTCGCGTCAGCCGCCCCCCACCCGTCAGCCCTTAGCACTGCGCCCCTCACCCACTACCGTCCCTGGCCCACATGTCGGCGCCCTCTCTCCTCTCTCTCCCGCGCGCCACTCCGGCCAGTCCCACCTGATAGCCTCCTGCATGCGCCTCCCTCTCTCTGCCCCAGGACCCCACATGTCGACACTCTCCTTCACGCGCGCCGCTTACAGGTGGCCCCCACCAGTCAGGCCTTTCTTCCCCGAAGGAATCCCCCCTTTCCTTCACCGGAACCCTAGCCTTCCAATTCAACGCCGCCAGCCCCCCTTGCCACAATTAGCGCCCGAATCCTTCTTGCCCATAACCCGGTGATCCTTTACCCTCTGTTCCCCGATGAAATCGTGCCCCAAATCGTCGTATTGCTTGCTCATGGAAGTTGGCCGGAGCAAATATGGGGTTCCCCGTCGGTTTTCCTCTTCGGCCTTCCTTTTCCACCGCCAGAGGGCTCTATTTAACCCCCGACCACCACCGCAGCCCAGGCCAACCGAAATCACCCTAGCCTTTGCGAATCAGAATGCCGCCGATCGTTTTTCAGATTTCTCCTCTGTTCACACTCCGGCAAGCCCTCGTCGGCGCTCCGAGCCACCGCCGCCCTCAGCAGTCGCCACCGCGAGGACCGCCATCGCCTCTTCCCCCTTGGCCTCGCCTCCGTTTGGGTTCCCCGCCACCGGAGCGCCTCATCGCTGTCGACCCAAAGGGCTCCACCACCCCTTCTCATCACCGATCACTGCCAGTCATCGTTCGTCGCCATTCTCGGTACCTTGGCGCTCCCCCTTTTCCCCTGGTCCAATTTTAGCTAACATCACCGCCGGTGGCCCTCGCCGTCACCGGGGATCGCTCGCCGCCGCTCGGCCAGAGTCGGGGATGAAGCCCCTGGCTTCCCTTGTGCCGCCACCATGCTGGTTTTGATCATGGCCATCGGATACCACACGGACGGCTGCGATTAGAAACCGAGATCAAGGGCCCAGATTGCCTTGATCGGAGTTGACCGGTATCGGCCAATCTGAGCCCTCCAATCTCATTTAAATCGCCCCGCCCCACCCGCGAACCGTTGGATCTGGATCCAACGGTCCAGATCAGGCCGGTCCACACGCACAGTCCCGCCGGTCCATGGTGGGCCTTGCTCACCGTGGACCCACGCCTGTTTCTGTTAAAATAAAATTCAAAAAATCAATTTAAGCTTTAAAAATTCATATCTTGTTCAATTTAACTCCAAATTTGACCATTTTAATTCTGGAAAATTTGTCTTTTTATTCTCTACACTTTTATGAAATAAAAACAATATGTTTATTTGGCACAAAATATTCTTATTAAATAATGAAGAAAAACCCCCTTTAGGATTAATTTATATTTCATTAAATAATTCAGAAAAACCATTAAAAATTTATATATGAAGTTCAGAGGACATATAACTTATTTTCACTATTTTTATACAATAAACATGGTAGGGTTATCTTGTACATTTTAATTCACTTTTAATTGGGAAAATAGAGACCGTTTAGGGTAAATACTTATTTCAATATGTAAAATTCATAAACCCAATAAAAATTAATCCTAAATATTTAGGTGATAACTTCATAAGAGTTTAAGGCCTCTTTCCTCTTATGTATCCAACAAAAACATGTATGCTTGTATGATTGATTTTTGGATTGTTTATTGAATATTGTGTTTACTTTTCCGTATCGAGAAGACTACGTCGCCGTCGACGATCCTGAGTCTTACCCCGAGGTTCCACCTTCACCATTCGCGGATCAAGGCAAGTCACAACCCCTATTTTGATCATAATTGAGCCCATGTTTTAATAAATTATCGCTATAACTCATAGGATAATATTGCATTAGTCTACTCTCAAGCCCTAAATTATATTTATTAGATCCCCGTCCTTGTGTGTAAACCCAAGCCATGCTTATTGAGCCTAAACTCCTTGTCACTCTACAATATTATATTAGCTAGTGTCCAATGTATCGACACAA